>OW240915.1:121713979-121743038 GCA_933207985.1 Pelobates cultripes
ACTGCTATTCAATCTATAACAGTGAAAACGTTTTTTGTTTTTAAATCCAAGCTATTGTGACACCAGATGTAATTGGTGGCACTGACTGGGGAAATGGGCACAGTATGCACTGTGAGCCTGACACAGAAGCTGGCAGCAGTGGCAGACAACTGACTGCTATTCAATCTATAACAGTGGAAAAAGTTTTTTGTTTTTAAATCCAAGCTATTGTGACACCAGATGTAAGTGGTGGCACTGACTGGGGAAATGGGCACAGTATGCACTGTGAGCCTGACACAGAAGCTGGCAGCAGTGGCAGACAACTAACTGCAATTACATTACATAGAATTTTTTTTTTTTTTTTAAAGCATACCCTTACCCTAACCTAGCTATGCATTTCCCTATCTAATGAACAGCAGCTACACTTTCCCTCCTCTCACTAAGCATGCAGCTTGAGAATGAATGTAAAATGGATGCCTTCCAGTAGGTGGGAGGGTCTGCTAGGGAGGGTGTGCTGCTAATTGGCTGGAATGTGTCTGCTGACTGTGAGGTACAGGGTCAAAGTTTACTCAATGATGACGAATAGGGGGCGGGTCGAACCGCGCATATGTTCGCCCGCCGTGGCGAACGCGAACATGCTATGTTCGCCAGGAACCGTTCGCCGGCGAACCGTTCGGTACATCACTAATGGAGACAAAAACAACAATATATGTGAACACAACCCCAGTGAAAAATATACAATTTAAAGCAAACCAGGACTTCCCTGCAATTTAGGTGAAATATCCAGGTAAATCCCCATAGACTTCAGATAGGTATATACAAATAGAATAGGGGATGATCTGCTAAATGCAAATTAAATAAAGAAACATAGCGTTTAACTGTGTGGGGACTAGTAATAGTGTGCAGTTACAATTGGTCACTCACAAATTGTTTGATGTAAAAAAGCCTTGGATGGTATCCTTTTTCTTCAATATCCACTGTGTTGTCCCTCCTTACATGTCAGGGGCAGATAGGTATATATAACTCAAAAGAGAAAAATATACAAAATGTAGTGCACTTCCAGAGTATATTAAAAAGTAATTTAATGACTTACATTAAGGTATAAAACAAACAGCATGTCACCATGAAAACGTCCTACGCGTTTCGTCCTTCAATTGGACTTCCTCAGGGACTTGGTGAAATAAAATACAATAATAGTAATAGCAGCAATCAAAATTATCCCTCCCACAGTCTTTTTATACATCCCCCATTGATTGTTCAAAGATTTTCGTCCGGTGTTCAATTTCCGTTTCGGCGACAAAAAGCCGGGTGGCGTCATCACGTGCGCCGTATGCGTTCCACTTTGCGTTCCACGAACCCGGAAGTGGATCGCGATCGGTTATCTTCCTCTCTTCCTCTAGTACATTTGCTCCAAAAAGTATATGGGCAGATGAGCAAAACGAAGGGGGGGGAGGGGGTGGGGGAAATAGCTATTAAGATAAATCTCTGGATGGCACTACATACATTAAAATGCTTATACTTGTTCTTACAATCTATGATTACAGATGCATATATATATATACACCTCCTCCAATTCTGCAAAAAAGATTATCCATATTTTTGGGAAATCTTAAATTGCAAATTCTATATAAAGTGCATTTTGGTAGTGAATATATATACACATATCTTCATCCTCACAGTTCATGAAAATTACATATAAAAAATTTACATAAAGTGCATAACTAGTTGTATAGGTTAACATCATGTATAATTATAGTACAATGATCACTCTGTGATAACAAAATAGTGAAACCCATTTACATTGCACTTTTACCTCTGTCTCCTTAAAAATATATATACAAAGAATTTTCCTTTCTATCTTTTTATCCTTAGAATAGAATTTGTGTGTATATAAAAATATTGAATATTAATAAATAATGAAAATTAAAATTAAACATATAAATCAAGATAAAAATAAAAATGAAAAAATAAAAATAAAAATAAAAATGAAAAAATAAAAATAAATATAAAATACAAATAAAAATGAAAATAAAAATAAAATAAAAAAATAAAAATAAAATAAAGATAAATGAAAAAATATATAAAATAAAAAAATAAAATGAAAATAAAATGAAAATAAAAATAAAATAAAAATAGAAATAGAAATAGAAATAGAAATAGAAATAAAATTAAAATTAAAATAAAAATGAATATAAATAATAAAAATAAAGATCCTTAATTTCCGAATGAGGGAAAAGTGCAATGTTCCCCGAACACTCCACAAACAGAAAAACAAAGTTGAAATTACTTATTTATTTAATCTTCAAAAAAGCTCCACAAATCAATATCCAAATTTAAACCTAAGGGTTGAAGTGTCTTTAACTTATTTATCCAGAAGGTTTCTCTTTGAGAGTGCCTCTTGGCTAAATCCCCTCCTCTCCAATATGGGTCCACATGTTCAATGCCCAAAAAAGTGAAGTTTCGCCAATCAAATTTATTACAAGTATTGCAATGTAGTGGTATTATATGTTTGACTGAATTTTTTCCGATATTATTTTGATGTTCTAATATTCTTTCTTTTAACTTCCTACATGTTCTCCCCACGTATTGTTTCCCACATGGGCATTGAAGCATGTATACCACATTCCTCGTATTACAATTTATGTTGGATTTTATTTTGAATCTCTCTTTTGTAGTGAAGCTCATGAATTCTTTCTTTTGTATAAACACCTATATTAAACTTACAGGAGACCCAACTAAAAAATTTAACATCATTCTTGGATCTTTATTGGATCAAGCATACAAAAATGATATAATTTCTAAAAACAATAAGGAATATCTTTTCAATAATTTCCCAATAATACCTATTTTTTATTTTCTCCCTAAATTACATAAGAACCCAGTAACCCCTACAGGTAGGCCAATTATAAGTGGCATCAACTCTATATCGGCTCATTTGTCCGAATTTGTGGACCACCATCTTCAAAGATATGCTCAGGAAGCACCCTCTTATTTAAAAGACACTGCCCATGTTTTGAGAATTATGGAGAATGTAGCCTGGGAACCCAATTATGTTTGGGTAACCCTAGACGTTACTTCATTGTACACAATAATAAAGCATAAGAAGGGTTTAGTTGCAGTGGAACGGATGATGGAGAAAGATGAAAATGTCTCATCAAATTTTCGCAACTTCATTTTGAATAGTATTCATTATATCCTTAAGCATAATTATTTTTTCTTTGATGATTCATTTTACCTCCAAACCACTGGTACAGCCATTGGGACCAGGTTCGCCCCCAGCTATGCAAACATATATATGCGGGATTGGGAGTCCAATCACATATGGAGTGGGCATGGCTGGGCAGCGAACCTGGTCCTATGGAAACGTTTTATCGACGACATAATAATGATCTGGCGAGGCTCACAAGAAGAATTATTATTATTTATTAATTACATTCATCAAAATGATTACAATCTAAAATTCACATATGAAATAAACACTACCACCATTAATTTTCTGGATTTAAATCTCTTTATAGAAAATAATCAGATTCAATCAAAATGTTATTTTAAAAAAACAGAGGGCAATAGCTATATACACAGGAAAAGTTGCCATAAAGATAAATGGTTGGAAACCATACCAAAAAGCCAGCTAATACGGGTTAGAAGAAACTGCACAAAGAACTCAGATTATAGGGAACAAGCTAAACATCTAAAAAATAAATTTGTGGCAAAGAAATATGAACCAACATTGCTAGACAAAGAAATTAAAGAAATAGGAAAAAAGAACAGAAGAGATCTGATAGTGTCTAATCCTAAAAGATCTTTTAAGAATAATTACAATTTTTCTTTTATCACCCAATATAACACACAACATTGGAAAATAAAAAAGATTCTCAATAAACACTGGAATATCTTACGTCAGGATCCCATTTTAGGTAAAGTGTTACCGGAAAAAACACCAGTTGTTTTCAGGAGAACAAAAAATTACAAAAAATTTACTAGCACCTAGTTATGCATTAAAAATTCCACGTAAAGGTACGACCTCTAATATTAGTGGTTTCAATCCCTGCAACTCTTGCAAAGCATGTAAAAATAAAAAAAAATACAAAAGAAAGAATTCATGAGCTTCACTACAAATGAAAGATTCAAAATAAAATCCAACATAACTTGTAATACGAGGAATGTGGTATACATGCTTCAATGCCCATGTTGCAAACAATACGTGGGGAGAACATGTAGGAAGTTAAAAGAAAGAATATTAGAACATCAAAATAATATCAGAAAAAATTCAGTCAAACATATAATACCACTACATTGCAATACTTGTAATAAATTTGATTGGCGAAACTTCACTTTTTTGGGCATTGAACATGTGGACCCATATTGGAGAGGAGGGGATTTAGCCAAGAGGCTCTCTCAAAGAGAAACCTTCTGGATAAATAAGTTAAAGACACTTCAACCCTTCGGTTTAAATTTGGATATTGATTTGTGGAGCTTTTCTGAAGATTAAATAAATAAGTAATTTCAACTTTGTTTTTCTGTTTGTGGAGTGTTCGGGGAACATTTCACTTTTCCCTCATTCAGAAATTAAGGATCTTTATTTTTATTATTTATATTTATTTTTATTTTATTTTTATTTCTATTTCTATTTCTATTTTATTTTTATTTCTATTTTTATTTTCATTTTTATTTTTATTTTATTTTTTTTATTTTTGATTTTATATATTTTTTCATTTATCTTTATTTTATTTTTATTTAGATTTTAATTTTTTATTTTATTTTATTTTATTTTCATTTTTATTTGTATTTTATATTTATTTTTATTTTTTCATTTTTATTTTATTTTTATTTTTTCATTTTTATTTTTATCTTGATTTATATGTTTAATTTTAATTTTCATTATTTATTAATATTCAATATTTTTATATATACACACAAATTCTATTCTAAGGATAAAAAGATAGAAAGGAAAATTCTTTTTATATATATTTTTAAGGAGACAGAGGTAAAAGTGCAATGTAAAAGGGTTTCACTATTTTGTTATCACAGAGTGATCATTGTACTATAATTATACATGATGTTAACCTATACATTGCACTTTTCCCTCATTCGGAAATTAAGGATCTTTATTTTTATTATTTATATTCATTTTTATTTTTATTTTATTTTTATTTCTATTTCTATTTCTATTTTTATTTTAATTTTCATTTTTATTTTTATTTTTGATTTTATATATTTTTTCATTTATCTTTATTTTATTTTTATTTTTATTTTTTATTTTATTTTATTTTCATTTTTATTTGTATTTTATATTTATTTTTATTTTTATTTGTATTTTTTCATTTTTATTTTTATCTTGATTTTTATGTTTAATTTGAATTTTCATTATTTATTAATATTCAATATTTTTATATATACACACAAATTCTATTCTAAGGATAAAAAGATAGAAAGGAAAATTCTTTGTATATATATTTTTAAGGAGACAGAGGTAAAAGTGCAATGTAAATGGGTTTCACTAGTTTGTTATTACAGAGTGATCATTGTACTATAATTGAAGATTATATTAGCTTTTAGTGTACTAATAATCTTAATTTTAGTAATGACAGGAGGCGAATATTTGCATATCTTTCTTTACTGAAAACTCCAGCAGCATAGAAACAGTAACAACCAATCAGAAAAAAGATATGATGCCCATAAAAGGCCCTGTCTATGACATCACTTCCTCTTTCTTTGACGCGAAAAATAGGTAACAACAAAAACACAAACATATTCAGTTAACAGTTCAACAATAGAGCAGGAAACATAACTCCGGTAATTCCATGGTGTAACGGTATGAGAAGGCGAGGTCTTGTCCCGAAGAGAAGACGTTTCACGCTGAAATAAAAAGAAAAGGGTGAGAGGTCTCTGAAGTGGAAAACTGTCCGCATGCAACAAACATAAGTAACCTGACCATTGTAATGGATACAGACTGTGATAACTATCAACACTGTATAAAAAACCGTAAGTTAAAACATTTAATAAGTAAAACAAACATAATACAATGTACATGATCACGAACCCAACAATGTCGTACTAGAGACAGCTATATGTCTAAGCAGTAATACAATCCTAACATGCATGCTATCCTGAACACTAGAACATACACTATATAACACGAGATAACTAGGGAGGGATCCCATAGGGTGGGAAATATTCGCCTCCTGTCATTACTAAAATTAAGATTATTAGTACACTAAAAGTTAATATAATCTTCAATTTTACCACATGACAGGAGGCTTCATATTTGCATTTTTAAAGCTTCGAATTGACTAGTGTGAAGGAGGCGTGAGAGGATTGGCGAAAATAAAAAGTCCTAAACGTACTCTCCCGAGTCCAGTCAGCGCAACGCATAATGTCGGGTAGGGATGCGCCTGCCAAGAAGGCTTGGGATGCTGCCGCACCCCTGACCGAATGTGCTCCAAAGCTAGGTTCGATACCTGCTAGCCTAAGTAGCCATCGTACCCATCTGGCCAGGGTTGTTGTAGACACCGGAGCGTGAGGTCTTACGTAGGAGATCAGCAACTGACCCGTCGGGGTGAGCCGAAGGTTGGCTGTGACTTCCGTATACCTCAGAAGTGTCCTGACAACGCACAGCTTGGGGTCCGATTCGAAGTATGGATAAGACACTGAGGACGAGTCTGATTTAGTCCGTCTAGAAATGGAGAAGGTGACCCCCTCCGGAGTGAGAGAGAAACCGTCCACGTCAAAGGCCCTAACGTCTGACACCCGTCGAAATGAGACGAGGCATAACAAAAGGGCCAGTTTCGCTGAAAGCTGTTTCAGCGATAGAACGGGGTTGTCCGGCCAGCCCCGCAGGAAATCCAGCACCCCATTCACCTGCCAGAGGTTGGAGTATTTGGGTGCAGGGGGTCTTGTAAGTTTGGCACCTCGCAGTAGACGGCATACCAGAGGATCTTGACCCACTGGCCTGCCTTGTACTGGGACGTGCGCCGCTGAAATAGCCGATCTGATCACGTTAAGGGATCTATATGATCGACCCGTCGAGAACAGATGAGCGAGATAGTTGAGGATCAGTGGGACAGAGGCAGTAAAGGGATCGGAATCCCTTTCCATGCACCAAGCACTCCAGGCTGACCAGGCGGATATGTAACATCTCCTGGTGCCGGGGACCCATGAGTCCCATAGGAGGTCTTTAGTAGGTTGCGATAGGCCATGGACCGACCAGGAGCCCCTGAAATCGTCCAGGCCACCAGTTCTAGTTGTCCTTCCAGGACGAGGGGATGGGGTTCCCCCCGAGGTCCCGACAGGAGCAACGGATAGGTCGGGAGTCGAAGGGGATGGTCGTGCGACATCTCCAGGAGGTCCGGAAACCATGGTTGGCTCTGCCAAAGTGGTGTTATGAGCAGGAGCGATATCCTGTGAGTGCGGGAGTAACGCAGTACCCTTGGGATCAGTGAGAACGGAGGGAAAGCATAGGCCCCAAGGGGGGGCCAGTCCTGCAGGAATGCATCCGCTGCTTCGCCCTTCGGATCCGGAAGCCAACTGTAGTACCTTGGTAGTTGGTGGTTGGTCCTGGAGGCGAACAAGTCTATTGTTAGAGGGCCCAAC
This sequence comes from Pelobates cultripes, assembly GCA_933207985.1. Classification (NCBI taxonomy): domain Eukaryota; kingdom Metazoa; phylum Chordata; class Amphibia; order Anura; family Pelobatidae; genus Pelobates; species Pelobates cultripes. The sequence goes on from OW240915.1 coordinate 121,721,552, forward strand.
CGCTGACGTAGCGTCTGAAATATCTCCCTGTTGAGTTTCCAGTCGCTGGTGTCTCTCCAGTGGCGTGAGAACCAATCCGCCGTCAGGTTGGAGATACCTGGGAGGTATTCTGCTTGCAGCGTGATGTTTCTCCGTAGGCAGAAACTGTAGATGTCTTTCGTGGCTTCGGTCAGGTCCTTTGACCTCGCTCCGCCCAGGCGGTTGATGTATTGTACCGCTGAGACATTGTCCATGCGGAGCAGGATACAGCAATTCGACCTGTCTTTGGCCAGGCTGCGGATGGCGAAGGATCCCGCGATCAGTTCCAAGCAGTTGATGTGTAGGCTGGTCTCCTCCTCCTGCCATGGGCCTCCCGTGGAGGCGTCCGTGCAATGAGCGCCCCATCCCCACAGGCTGGCGTCCGATTCCACTATGAAGTCCGGCGAAGGGCCGAAGATCGCTTTGCCGTTCCAGGCTTGTATATGTAGTAACCACCATCGTAGTTCCGACCTCACTTCCGACGAGAGTGGGATCCAGTGGTCGTAGGAGTGTCCGGTGCGCAGATATTCTGCTTTCAGCCGTTGCATGGCCCTGTAGTGTAGAGGGCCCGGGAATATCGCTTGTATGGAGGAGGAAAGGAGTCCCACGATTCGGGCGAGCATCCTGAGCGGTATTGTGTCCATCTTCAGGACCCGTCTGATTTCCTTCCTTATTGAAGCTATCTTTTTCGATGGAAGGCGTAGTACACATTCCTTCGAATCTATGTCGAACCCCAGGAATTGGACCGACTGGGAGGGAGAGAGAGACGACTTCTGTCTGTTCACTACGAAACCCAGGGATTCTAGCGAGTGAACGACAAATTTCGTCTGTGATCGCAGCCTGGATGCGGATTCGCAAAAGATTAGCAAATCGTCCAAGTAAACGAGGCAGCGTATGCCCCTCGTTCGGATGTGAGCCATCACTGGTCTCAGCAGCTTCGTGAAGCACCACGGAGCTGAGCTGAGGCCGAATGGCAGGCAGGTAAATTGGCATATCCGTCCTTTCCATCGGAAACGGAGGAATTGCCTGCATTGGACGTCCACTGGGACGGATAAATACGCATCTTTGAGGTCCAGGCGAGTAAACCAGTCGTTCTTGACGAGAAGGTCTTGTAGAAGGTGGATTCCTTCCATCTTGAAGTGTCTGTAGATTACGAATGAGTTTAACTGTCGGAGGTTGATAACCGGCCTGTATTCGCCCGTCTTCTTCTTGACCAAGAAAATGTTGCTTAGAAAGCCTCCCCCGTCCGGTGCGTATTGTATCGCGCCTTTCTCGAAGAGGGCGCGGACCTCTTCGTCTATTAGGTGGCTTTGTCCTGCTGACATGTGGATTGGGGGAGGGGGAGCGTTTTGAATGGGTCGGGTGGCGAAGTCTATGACGAAACCCCGGACCGTCTGGAGGACCCAGGCGTCTTTGGTAATCAGTTCCCAGTTCTGGAAGAAAAAGGAAAGGTTGCCTGCAATAAATTTTGATGCATTTGTGTATATAGGTGGACTCACCATTGGAGGAGCGGCCGCGGCCACGGCCTCTGAAGCCTCTGGATCTCCCCGTTCCTCTGAATGATGAAGGCCTTTGCGCCGTAGACGGGAAGAAATTCGGGGCTTGTGGGAAAGGTCTGGAACCTGAGGCCCAAAAACGGCTGGTGGCACGGTTCCGTTGTCGACCAGCCCTTCCAAAAACACCTCTTGTGGATGGGGTGTGGAACACCTGTTTGAGAGAGGTTTGAGCCTTGTTCAGGGTCGTGAATAGGTTCACGTGCCTTTTAAGTTCCGCGATGAAGGCATCGCCAAAAAGTAGGCCATGGGCTTTTGGTCCGAATTCTTTAGCCCCGAGGTCCAGGAGCTTGCTGTCAATACGTATTAGTGCCGATCTGCGCCTTTCGACACAAAGTGCGGCATTAGCATTGCCCAGTAGACACACAGCGCGTTGAGCCCATTCACGGATGACATGGGGGTCCAGTTGAGAGTCTTGGCTGAGAGCGAGGTCCGCGAAGTATAGCATCTTGGCAATGGGGCCGAGCAAGTCCAGCACTTTGTCCTGTGCCGCTTTCATGCCCTTTTCCGCCCCTTTGCGTGGGTCCCTGCCCGTGCGTGACATGAAGACCACCATAGTGTCGTCGAATTCGGGCGTCAGCGCCACCTTGTCGGGAATTAGCGGCCTGGGACATTCAGTCCTGAGGCGTGCCCGTACCTCCTTCTCCAGCGGTTTGCGCAGCCAGTAATGTATGAACTTCGCCAGGTGATCTGGCAGTGTCCATTCCGAGGACCGTGGGTGTCGGATGGTGCGCGGGTCGAACAGCGGTGTCCCTTGGTCGTCCAAGAAGACCCCGTCTTCAGACTGGCCGGTGTGGAGGTCGTCATCGAGTTCCTTGGCCCGGTTGCCGAGAAAGGTCTCCTTGACATACTTTGAAGAGGTGGGGGGGAGGTCTTGCCATTCTTCGTCGTCTGAGGGCGAGCCGTCCCCGTGCCACTCGTCCACCACATCCAGTGCCTGCGGCATGTAGGCCTCGTCCTCGTCCGAGGATTGAGGCGGGAAGGACGTGGGTTGTCGGTCCGCGTTCCTAATGCGCTTGACGGGCAACTTGCCCCTAGTCTTGGTGGAGGGAGGACTCGAAACCTTCCTCTGTCTCTTGGCCTTTGACACCTCAGAGCCTGAAGCTTCTATGCGTTCAGGGGGGTTTGTGTCATCTTGGCCGTGGGGTAGCGCCCGCAAGAGGGCCTTTTCTACTGAAGCCGCCACGGCGGCGTTGATCATGGTTTGGAAGTCTTGGGTGCTTTGAGTATCTTCCATGATCTGGGGCTTGTATCGACCTGTTGGGCGAAAACAAGGTTCAGTGGAGGAGAGCCACGTACAGATATAGATTGACTCTGCGTATGTTTAAAAGGCTCTATATGCACGTAATATATGATTCAGGGCAATATGTATCTCAGTACCTAGGAGGTATGGGCCCTTGTGCATATCAAGGGGGTTCGCCCCGGGTGGTGTGCCGTGGCAATCAGAGGACACCCACATCAATTAAATTGGGCCGTCAGCGCCCTTGCATGCGTATCTGGGGGGTCACCCCAGGTGGTGTGCCATGAAAAAATACCCAGAGGACACCCACATAAATTTGCACCCTCAGGTACAGTTGTGTAATATGACCCTGTGTAGGGTAATTAATATAGCATACCCCTGAGGGTAAAGTAATGTCAGATCCCCTGTGGGGTATGAATGTATATGTCCCAGCAAGGGACAGTGAGTCAATCTGTACAATTGATAAAGAGCCTTTAATAGTCAACTTCATAATACATTTCCTGTGCATGCAATTTCTCTGCCTCACTGAGGCATAAATACAGTGTAGGAAAAAACACACCCTTGAAGGGTGTAGGTGTAGCATAAAAAATATGGTGGGCACTTGTGAGCAGCTGGGGGTCACCCTGAGGGCACTCCCCGGTATCGTGGCGGCGATCGGGTGAATCCCGAACCGCCGTGAGTGAAGGTGAGGCGGCCGTCGCGGATCTCGCGAGCCGCGAGATCCAAGATGGCCGCCGGCCGCGTGGATAGAGGTGTCTCGCTCGCGGCCGCGAGCGAGGTGAAGACAAACGCGGCAAACTAAAAATAAAACCCCGGCTACCCTCCACCCGTCCTCAACAGCCCCTGTGTGTGGAGAAAAAGCGGGTCCGCGTGGTGAGCGTGGCACCGACGGCCGCGCCGCCCGCGGACCGCCGAAAGAGAAATAAGGAGGAAAATAACACAGCAGAACAGAGACACAGAGGGGAAATACTAAAGAGTAGGGGGGACAGTATAGGCAGTCAGGGGTTAAAGTAGTACAATAAAAACACAATAAAAAAATACAGCAATACATAAGGTATACTAGAGGTAAAATTACTCTGACCTGTATATGGCTGGAGCAGCAAAGAAAGAGGAAGTGATGTCATAGACAGGGCCTTTTATGGGCATCATATCTTTTTTCTGATTGGTTGTTACTGTTTCTATGCTGCTGGAGTTTTCAGTAAAGAAAGATATGCAAATATGAAGCCTCCTGTCATGTGGTAAAATTATACATGATGTTAACCTATACAACTAGTTATGCACTTTATGTAAATTTTTTATATGTAATTTTCATGAACTGTGAGGATGTAGATATGTGTATATATATATTCACTACCAAAATTCACTTTATATAGAATTTGCAATTTAAGATTTCCCAAAAATATGGATAATCTTTTTTGCAGAATTGGAGGAGGTGTATATATATATGCATCTGTAATCATAGATTTTAAGAACAAGTATAAGCATTTTAATGTATGTAGTGCCATCCAGAGATTTATCTTAATAGCTATTTCCCACCCCCTCCCCCCCTTTCGTTTTGCTCATCTGCCCATATACTTTTTGGAGCAAATGTACTAGAGGAAGAGAGGAAGATAAACGATCGCGATCCACTTCCGGGTTCGTGGAACGCAAAGTGGAACGCATATGGCGCACGTGATGATGTCACCCGGCTTTTTGCCGCCGAAATGGAAATTGAACACCGGCCGAAAATCTTTGAACAATCAATGGGGGATGTATAAAAAGACTGTGGGAGGGATAATTTTGATTGCTGCTATTACTATTATTGTATTTTATTTCACCAAGTCCCTGAGGAAGTCCAATTGAAGGACGAAACGCGTAGGACGTTTTCATGGTGACATGCTGTTTGTTTTATACCTTAATGTAAGTCATTAAATTACTTTTTAATATACTCTGGAAGTGCACTACATTTTGTATATTTTTCTCTTTTGAGTTATATATACCTATCTGCCTCTGACATGTGAGGAGGGACAACACAGTGAATATTGAAGAAAAAGGATACCATCCAAGGCTTTTTTACATCAAACAATTTGTGAGTGACCAATTGTAACTGCACACTGTTACTAGTCCCCACACAGTTAAACGCTATGTTTCTTTATTTAATTTGCATTTAGCAGATCATCCCCTATTCTATTTGTATAATACTAATGGAGAGTTGGATCAATGTGTTTAAAGTAGGGGGGAGTTCGGTACGGGAGAGTTCATCCTTTACTGCTTCGGATAGCCCGAGACGGAACTGATTGCGTAAGGTTATGTCATTCCATTGGGTTTCAGTAGCCCATATTTTAAATTCTGCGATATAATCTTCAACAGGTCTATTCTTTTGTTGTAAGGTTCTGATGGTCAAATCTGCTGTAGTTTGTTTATAAGGATCCTCATATAGGAGAGACATAGCTTCAAAGAATTCATCCAATTAATCTAATATGGGGTCATCATTCTCTAAAAAGGAGTGTGCCCAAGCCATCGGTTCACCTCTTAAAAAAGAGATCACGGAACAGACCTTAGATCTTTCAGTGGGATAAGATCTAGGTTTTAGAGCTATTAGTAATTTGCAGGAATTCAAGAACTCTCTGTACTTTGATCTAACCCCATAAAAATTTTCTGGATTGCTGACAGCAGGATCGCTAGCCGATTGAAGAGCGGCGTGTGGAGCATGACTTTGTATGTCTCTGACATAGGCTAGTATTCTTTCGTTGGTAATCTGCAAATCTTGTAAGCCCTGGGCAATTGTATCGACTCTGTGAGTCAGGGCAGAGATTTGGGAGTTGATATCTGCTGGTTCCATTGTAGAGATTGGATTATTCTGTTATGCTAATTAATGAATGGAACGCAACTGCAGAAAAACTTTTAATTACCTTTACTTTATTTTTTAACTGAAATGCAAAAGTTGATACTGTAGCTTTAAAACTTTAGCAAGTTGTTAGTTGAAGAAAGGAACAAGCCGCAGAGGTTTTGCAAAAAAAGCCAAGCAGTCCTAAATAAGGATTAATAAAATAGTAGAGATACAGTAAGAAAAATGTGTGTGACAGCTGAAACAGCCGTAAAACCACCTAAGTGGGAACCCCTTATACCACTCAAAGTCAAATACAATAAATACATACAATAGGTGGAACACACATCCGACATTTCTAAAAAAGGAAACAGAATATCATAGTATAATATTGTCAAATAAAAGTGTGATGAATAGTGATAAAGCAGTACTACTCACAAGCCCAGAGCCAATATGACATATGGCTCTTATGTGTAGCGCAATGGGACTTTTAGTTAGGTGTCCCCATCCTTCTTCTTAGACTTTCTTGAATGGTTGACTGAAGAAGATAGCAGTATTCCAAGGTATATTTCCAAAGGAGACTTTATTGGTAAAATAAAATATAGTAAAAATGGGGAGAAATATTTTCCCAATAAAAAGACAAATATTAATAAAAAAAGTCTATAATAGACTAAAATGTCCAAGTGAAAATCTCAATGAACAGACTGTGTGTCCAAAACGCGTTTCGCCCTATGGTGGGGGCTTCCTCAGTTGGTATCAGTCGATATTCTTTGGTGGGGGCTTCCTCAGCGTCTTTATAATGGAGATTCCTCTCTACTTCCTGATTTTGGCGGTTTCGTACGTGGAAAGCATTTGCGTTCCACCTGCGTCACTTCCGGTTCTTGTTGGTCGGGCGTGCTGGGAGCGTTGTATGTCACTTCCGGTTCCTGTTGGTCGGACTTCCTGAAAACATTGTTGGAACGCATAGTTCCTAGTTTATGCGTTCCACTGCATATAAAGTGGTCCTAAATAGTCCTCTATATGAACTTTTAATATGTAGCACATCTCACATACCATAAAATAAATTCATCATTACTTCAAAAGTGCAATGTGCAAAAATAAAGCCCAAAACTTATAAAACTTTGGGTGTGATCGTAACTTAGGTGCTTAAAGTGACATAAGGGTCAATAAATATATGTGCACATAGAATGTAGTATGTGATGGAAAAAAAAAAAAAAGGTATCACACAATGATAAAATGGTAAAAATATAAAATATATAGGGGAACAAAGCTGATAAAATTAGATAAAATGACATATCTCAAAGTCTGAGTTAAGACCGTATGGAATCAAAGTATTAAAATTAAAAATAAATTTAATCTCCTCTGAACCTTTTTTTTTTATATAGTCTCCACCTCTCTAATCTTTTTTGGCTATTTTTAGTGGACAAAAGAAACGATGCTCTGGATTAGAATTATGGTGAATTTTAAAATGGTTGGGGACGCTATGAGTTTCTAGACCTTTTTTAATATTCCTGACATGTTCGGATATCCGAACGTTCAGATTTCTAATAGTTCTGCCTATATACAGTAAATTGCAAGGGCATTTTAATAAATAAATGACACCTTTCGAAAAACAAGTTAATTGGTCTTTTATGCTGAAATCTATATCTGTATGTTCTTTCAAATTTTTTATATGTCTTTTATGACTTCTTGTCGTTTTGCATGCCAAACATGACCCACATCCGAAAAAAACTTTACTTTGGTTTAAAAAATGTTTTTTTTAGGGCCTAGATAAGGGTATATTAACAACGAAAGAAGGAGAATATCTTTCTATCTCTCACCCAAAGATCCCAGTTTTCTATTATCTTCCCAAAGTCCATAAAAATCTAAAAAATCCGCCAGGACGTCCCATCATATCTGGAATAGACTCCATCTCTTCTAGAATTTCTGAGTATATAGATCTACTCTTACAACCAATAGTTGTAAAAAATCCTGCATATCTAAAAGATACTATACACATATTACAACTCTTAGACAACATTACATGGGAAGAAAATAACCTATTAGTAACTAGTGATGTTACATCATTATACAGTATAATTCCACATGAAGTGGGTTTAGAAGCAGTCAAACACTTTTTAACTAAAGCTAACTTTGAACCGGAACAAAGAGATTTTATATTGGTAGGAATTCACCTGATTTTAACCAATAACTTTTTTTGGTTTCAGAATATTTTTTATCTTCAGATCAGAGGTACGGCAAAGGGCACCAAATTCGCACCCAGTTATGCCAACTTGTTCATGGCATATTGGGAGGAGATCTTTGTCTTCTCGGAACATCCCTGGGTGTCGAATTTGGTGACCTATCGACGATATATTGATGAAATTTTTTTAGTTTGGAATGGCTCACAAGATCTTTTAAATATGTTTTTAACCTTTTTATCATCTAATGAATGGGGAATTATACTCACTACTGTACAAAACCGTACTAATATCAATATCTTAGACCTTCATATTTTTATTGAAAATCAACAGATTAAAACAAAAAAAAATTTTAAACCAGTGGATGCTAATGGGTATATAGAAAAAAAGAGTTGTCACTACAAACCTTGGCTAGAGAATGCTCCGAAAGGCCAGTTTTTAAGAATAAGACTCAATTGCACAAATGAACAGGATTATATAACGCAAGCGAATGTTATAAAAAAATCAATTTTTAGAAAAGGGCTATGAAAGGAACATATTATCTACAGCTATGGAAGAAATCCAAAACACCCCCAGAGAACAATTACTGACTTATAAACAACGTCAAGGAAATTCCAACACAAACAAGAATGTACTGCACTTTATATGCAACTTTAATGGAAATAATAAAAAAATTAATAGAGCTATAAATAAACATTGGTACATCTTACAAAAAGACCCTATTTTGAAGAATCTACTACCTACAAAACCTAAAATAATTTATAGAGGTGCAGCTAATTTAAAAAGATCATTAGTTCACAGTAGTGAAAATCCCTCTAAAACTACAAAACATTTTTTAAACCAAAGTAAAGTTTTTTTCGGATGTGGGTCATGTTTGGTATGCAAAACAACAAGAAGTCATAAAAGACATATAAAAAATTTGAAAGAACATACAGATATAGATTTCAGCATAAAAGACCAATTAACTTGTTTTTCGAAAGGTGTCATTTATTTATTAAAATGCCCTTGCAATTTACTGTATATAGGCAGAACTATTAGAATATCTGAACGTTCGGATATCCGAACATGTCAGGTATATTAAAAAAGGTCTAGAAACTCACAGCGTCCCCAACCATTTTAAAATTCACCATAATTCTAATACAGAGCATCTTTTCTTTTGTCCACTAAAAATAGTCAAAAAAGATTGGAGAGGTGGAGACTATATAAAAAAAATAGGTTCAGAGGAGATGAAATTTATTTTTAATTTTAATACTTTGATTCCATACGGTCTTAACTCAGACTTTGAGATATGTCATTTTATCTAATTTTACCAGCTTTGTTCCCCTATATATTTTATATTTTTACCATTTTATCATTGGGTGATACCTTTTTTTTTTTTTTTCCATCACATACTACATTCTATGTGCACATATATTTGTTGACCCTTATGTCACTTTAAGCACCTAAGTTAAGATCACACCCAAAGTTTTATAAGTTTTGGGCTTTATTTTTGCACATTGCACTTTTGAAGTAATGATGAATTTATTTTATGGTATGTGAGATGTGCTACATATTAAAAGTTCATATAGAGGACTATTTAGGACCACTTTATATGCAGTGGAACGCATAAACTAGGAACTATGCGTTCCAACAATGTTTTCAGGAAGTCCGACCAACAGGAACCGGAAGTGACATACAACGCTCCCAGCACGCCCGACCAACAAGAACCGGAAGTGACGCAGGTGGAACGCAAATGCGTTCCACGTACGAAACCGCCAAAATCAGGAAGTAGAGAGGAATCTCCATTATAAAGATGCTGAGGAAGCCCCCACCAAAGAATATCGACTGATACCAACTGAGGAAGCCCCCACCATAGGGCTAAACGCGTTTTGGACACACAGTCTGTTCATTGAACTTTTCACTTGGACATTTTAGTCTATTATAGACTTTTTTTTTATTAATATTTGTCTTTTTATTGGGAAAATATTTCTCCCCATTTTTACTATATTTTATTTTAACAATAAAGTCTCCTTTGGAAATATACCTTGGAATACTGCTATCTTCTTCAGTCAGCCATTCAAGAAAGTCTAAGAAGAAGGATGGGGACACCTAACTAAAAGTCCCATTGCGCTACACATAAGAGCCATATGTCATATTGGCTCTGGGCTTGTGAGTAGTACTGCTTTATCACTATTCATCACACTTTTATTTGACAATATTATACTATGATATTCTGTTTCCTTTTTTAGAAACGTCAGATGTGTGTTCCACCTATTGTATGTGTTTACTAAATAAGGATTAGTCCAGAATTAGTTTGCAGAATCAGAGTGAAATTAATCATAGCAGAAAGAAAGTAGCAGGCAGATTGAAAGCCAAATTGAGCTGAAGAAATAAATACTTAGCGTTCTGTGGAAGTAGGTTCAGAAGTATTGTTGAATCCAGAATAAAGTAGTCCTTAGAATTAGAAGCAGAGGTCCATTTATCAATCCGAGGTCGAGGAGAGGAGAAGGTAGGTAAGCCGTTTTCAGTCCAGGGTTCGGTACACAAATAGAGGTTAGAGATAATTTGATAGCCGGTCAGAGGATCTCAGGGAAACCACACAATAATCCAGCATTTTGAATCTGGCACAGTCTTCCTATGTAGCGTGAGGATACCGCGTCAGAGAAGGGGGCGGGGCAGAGCTCCGTCAACCCGGAATTGGCCTGGAAGTGGCGAAACCGGCAGGTATAACCTGACAGGGAGTGTCCACCAGGTGGGAGACCTGCATAAATACTGGGCAGGTAGCCCTCATTAAACCAGACCACTGCTTGACCCTCAACACGGAGCTCTGCCTCGTCTTTGGGGGTGTAACGGATCACCTGGCACCCCGACTGGGTACCTCTGTTGAAGGATGCTCCTAGCACTTCCTGAGGACTCCAAGTACTGCAGCAGACACCAAAACCACCAAACAGTAGGAGCATATGAATGCTCTCAAGCATATGAATGTTGTATACAGCCGAATAGGAAAAAACATGCGAATAGGTTTACACTCCTAGCAGGCAAACTGGAACAGCATACAATAAATCCTCCCCAATAATGAGACGACACTTCACTTTGAGGGTTAAGCAGGAACCTCAGGTTTATTCACACCACCTCCTTTTAAGACATTCTCCCATGCAAGGGAGGGATTTACAATAATTAGTACAACAGCCAATCCCATACCTGTTACCTCCCACACATCTCCTCCCCTTAGTCTAACATTTAACATAATTATACAGTACACACTTTTCCCCAATTCTTGGATGTACCCCAAATATGGGGGGTACATCTTTAAATGTTACATCCCCTGGTAGCCCTGATCTGGGTGAGACACATATGCATTCGGACAAGGGGTTCAGGAATTATGGAGGGTTAAAGTTTTGACCGACTGCATGGCAAAAGTATATGAAATTAGTTCCATGTATTTTGGCCCTGCTGTCGGTCACAGAAAAGGAAATGAAAACACCCGAATTGCCTGGGTTATAGAGCCTGGGGAGAATTCATATGAATCCCCTTGTTCGTGGGATCCTCTCTACCGAACGGCGGGCCGTTCGGTAGTTTCTGCACGAATTGCTGGAAGTCTGGAGGTCTCAGCGGTGTTTGCCTAGTCGAGTGTCCGATTTTAGTTCCAGACACTCGACGTCAAAACACCGCTGTTCGGGAGTTTAAGATGGCTGCCGCCACGTGTTCGTTTCCCGAATGGCGGCCACCCAGAGGACAAATAACACATTACACAGATTGCCAATTACCCGTTTGCAACATTGTTGCAAACGGTAATTTTATGGCAGGACAGGAGGCTTCATATTTGCTTTACCTTCTTTACTGAAACCTCCAGCAGCAAAGAAACAGTTAACAGAACTTTTCAAAACAACCAATCAGAACAAAGCAACAGTAGTATAAAACCCCTAAGCAGGCTCTTCCACTTCCTCTTTCTTTGCTGCTGCCTCCAGGTGTGCGCTCACCAACTCAGAGTTGTCTACTTTGGGTTGTTGTTTTTTTTTTTTTTTTAATCCTACATGCTGCTTGTTTATTTAAAGTCTATTTAATCAGTCTATTTGCTAGGTTTGTTTAGGCAGCTTAATTGCTGGTTTTATTTAGGCAGGGTTCTTGCTGGATTTGTTTTAACAGTTTGTCTTCTGTGTTTAGCTAGGCAGTCTATTGCTGTGTTTAGCTAGGCAGTTTATTGCTGTGTTTAGCTAAGCAGTCTATTGCTGTGTTTAGCTAGGCAGTTTATTGCTGGGTTTAGCTAGGCAGTCTATTGCTGGGTTTAGCTAGGCAGTCTATTGCTGGGTTTAGCTAGGCAGTTTATTGCTGGGTTTATCTAGGCAGTCTATTGCTGGGTTTATCTAGGCAGTCTATTGCTGGGTTTAGCTAGGCAGTTTATTCTGTGTTATTTCCTATACCACTTCATGGTATGTAGCTGCTGTATCTTTTGTTAACATCTGTTGCTGTATTTAGGCTATTTATCTGATAGACTCTGGATACTGCTCATTGATTTATTGTTATTCTGCACTTTATGCAGTTTTTCTCACTCTGCTGTATGGGGAATGGGTGCCCCAGCTATGATGCTTTGACTCTGCCTGTAATCTGTTTCCCCTCCCCAGGTTCCCCTGCTGGGCTCTGTCCCCCATACCCTTCTCCCTCATTCCTCACTGGCTCCCCGCGGCCCCTGGCCGCATGCTGAGCAGCTTTTTAAACCGTGGCAATGCCGCATGATCACCATGCGGTAGGCCGCGCTCAGTTTTTGCAGCCGCGGCAGCCATTTTGTTGGAGCCGCGGCGGCCATTTTTTGGAGCCGCGGCGGCCATTTTTTAGAGCCACATGGGCTCCGTGTGTTGCGAACAGCCCGGTCTCACCCACTGAACTGCCCTGCTGGCCATGTGGCCACTCTCCCTATATCAGGGGAGATAGCCCAGTTTTTTAGCTATCCCCCTTCTTATTGTGCCTGTCTCACATGGATAGCAGGATCTGTCCCAGGCACGCTCACAACTGCAGCTTACTCTGATGTCTGATGCAATGTGACTAGGTTCTCTATCTTAGCAGTAGACTTGTCACGCTTTTTTACTAATTAAATGTGAATCTCAGATTTAAAGGGGCATGTTACTGCTCAAATAAAAAATCATTGTTTACAAAAATCATTGTTTAACAACATGTGTTATATGCTAATCAAGTATTTCTCTTAAGGTTCAGTCATTTTCTCATAAAATTAAATGGCCTGTTTTTCAGCACCTAGCTCCCCTGCCTAGGATTTGCTGCCCTTTCTGCAAGGGACTTAAAATTTTCCACTACACATACACTTCAAAAGTGTATCCTAATATAATACCTGAGTGGTCTGTGAGTCAGCTTCTCGCTATATGGACCCTTCTATATGGCTACCAATGAGTACCCTGCTGGCTCTATGGCATCCTGTAGGATTAATGCTGAGGGTGACCCCCTTCTGCTTCCTACACTAATGCTCCGGCAATGTCCTGTTATTATCATACCTACAGTCTGCACTGCTGGACCTGCAGCGTCCGGGTATTCCCATAAAAGAGGGTACCCCTCCCACTGATTGAGCTTCTGTTCTTACAGTGCCCTGCTATACATAGATACTGAGGACAGTGCCGCATGATCCTCAGTATCTATGTATAGCAGGGCACTGTAAGAACAGAAGCTCAATCAGTGGGAGGGGTACCCTCTTTTATGGGAATACCCGGACGCTCCTGTGGACTACTCTGCTGGACCTACAGGGTCCCGTTATAACCATAATGAGGGTGACCCCCTCTCGCTGACTACACTACTGGGTGTACAGACCTCTATGATACCACAATGAGGGTGACCCCCTCTTACCTACAGCACTGCTTGATCTGCAATGCCTGGTTATGGTTATATGAGGGTGACCCCCTCCTGCCGTCTGCACTGCTGGACCGGCAATGTCTGGTTACTTTATTATATGGCTATCCACTACGGCACTACTGTACCTACAGTGGACGATTATGTTCAGACTGAGGGTGACCCCCTCCCCTGCTGGCCTATACTGCATGGTATGCTTGTGCTTGTTGGGTGACCCCCTCTTGCATGCTAGGTGAGCCCCAGCTAGCCGCATCAGGTATCACTCCGACAGTGTCACCTCTATGGCAGTTGTGCAATCACGACTGAAGGACAAATCCCCCATACCCAGAAGGTCATTTGGCCTGTCCTTATGCCGCCCCGCTGACCTCACTGCCAGAAACCATCGGTACCCTACAGGGGACACTCCACCGGCCATCCTAGACGCTACACCAAGCACCCCTGATACTCGTTGGCTAACGGATGGATTCATCAAGAGGATCAGTCTTCATGACAGAGTCCGAAAAGGACACCGCAAACACCTGACACGGGGTTTGGACTCTATCTGGGACTAACCAGTGGATGTCGATAACACGCGGACACAGATGTTTCCTCGGGACGAACGGCGTGTTACAGCATGGAAAGCGGAGAAGACTAAATTCCCACTGGGAATGGACCGATATGACTTATAGGTATCGCCTAGTTGGTTTCTACCCCTGAGAACCGCAAAACGGCCCCTGTCCAAGCTGGACATCAAACTGATGGATTTGGCATCCAAGTGCTGGGTCTGCTCTCCGGAGTTACCCTCACGTACAAATTGAGCTGATACGTCTCTATTCATAGGGTTCCCCCTTAACTAGCCCCAGAAGTCTCTCGGACCGTGCTCGGACTCCGGATCAAGGTTGCGGAACCTTGGACCGTTCCATGAGCGATACGCATGACTAAAAGAGGCGTCCATTCCAACTCATTCCGCAGTTGCCCTGCTGGGCAAAGGGTGCAGTGGAGTGGACTCCCACCCCATCCCCACGCTACATGCTCCCAGTGCATATGTCGTCTGTTGACACTTGGAGACGGAGGGCACTCATCCCCTCAGAGAGCTGCTCGGCGTGGACGATTGGTTCTCTCCCTCAAATGCACATGAGAGAAACCCGCATGGATTTTGCCATCAACAAGGACATATTGAATCTGACTCACTCCCAGTCAACCCAGTTTCTGGTCTTTCATGGAATATTCCAGGCGGTGCTCCGCCTCCCGAGGACCAAGATGTCCATCTTCAAGGAAAATACCAGGTATATGCTCCGCAACCCGCGGGTCACACTTAGGGGCCCAACCCAATCAATTGACCGGTTGATATTCGCCATGGAAGCCATACCTCCAGGATCCAGTACTATCAGCCGCTCCAACATGACGCTTTCTCGGGTCTTAGGCCTGGTATGACCGAATCATGTGACCTTCAGATGAAGCTCATCTAAAACTTAATTGAGGACTCCGACATTGGGGAAACTGGCATACCTAGGAGTTTCGGACCCCAACCAACTTCGGCCTGGACTCTGGAGTCCGGAGGAGGGACCTCTTTACGCCAACTGCGTGGAACTACCTACAGGTTTGTTCAACATTCACAGTATTGCTCGCTACCTTCCGGCATGGACTTCTCACCGGTTGCCCACTACGGACTGCAGTCGGATCTCATGTAGGATCGCTATCTATAGCTTCTGGACAAGTATTCGTCATTTGTGACAGAATGTCTGTGGGACGAGACACTCATGTGGCGGACAGCTTCATCCGACCATGGAGAGACCCCAATGATTGGTTGCCTCACCCTCCGGGGTCTTGAGTACTGGCATGATTACACTCGGTGCGAACCGCCATACGGAGCGGTTCTCCAGCTGGCTGCCGGACCCTCAGCGAGGCGAGGAACGAGTTTTCCAAGCTTGGTCTCCTTCGGGGCGTACGCATCCCGTTTACCTACAGGATACTTTGGGTTTTGCTTCAGACCGAATTCCTGGAAGTGTTGTTTCGCCTGGCCAAACCACTTCAGAGGAGTCCTGCGTGCTTTCCCCTTTTTGCTGAAGTTTGCCATGAGAAGGCAATCTACGACTCCCTGTCTCTTAATGTCCCATGTGGGATCCACAGGGGTAGCCTGCCACGACGTGTTTGGGTCCCTATGGCGGTCCTTATCATGGCTGTCCCCTTTGTCTGGCTGAGTTGCCCTCTCAGGGTAGGATCGTATGGGGCCATTCACGTCCTATGTCAGCTAGTGGACGACTCGTGCGTTTTCTCAAGATTCTGGCATTGCTAAGGATTTCTTGGTCTGCAGTCTACCAAGAGGAGTATACCGTACGGGAGCCCTATCTATCGCTATTCCTCAAGTCTAGTGGTATCATGTGTTCTGCATTTCATTGAGGAATGACCTGATGACAAGGACTTGCCTTGCACCAGTTTTTTCCGCTTACGGTTTCCCCCAGTACATCTTGTATTTCATCGCGTTCTGACGTCATGGTATCGACATAGTGTCTTCTTCCTTCTTGCCGTTCAGTACATCGGCTTCTGCTCCACACATATTTCATTTTTATTCGTCCTCTTTGTCGTACCCCTATTCTCCGCATAGGCCATGGCTCTGTTGACAGATTGTACACGACCATGTGGATCCAGGATCTGGTTCTTTCGTCCGTCTACTCATGGACAGCTGTTTATTTCTGCGTACGGCCATTTTGGACTGTTTCTGCATCTTCGCTCGCCCGTTGGATTTGGTGGATCCTCTCATTGACTGACCTTGAGTTCCTCTGGGACACTTTTGGTTCGGGGTGCTGTCACCTCAACAACTTTGGAAGCAGTTGGGTCCCTTCTGCATTTTCTCTACACTGCTGCTTGGTTTAGGGAATCGGCTTTTCCATTCTCCTTTTATTTCAGTCCTCCTATCTCATATTGCATCTGGTTCTACTATTTGGGCGTTAAAATTGCAAATATGAAGCCTCCTGTCCTGCCATAAAATTAGGGATTATTCTAGCCTCGGTGAGGGAATAATCAAAATTTTATTAAAGACAGGAGGCGAATATTTCCCCCCCTTTTTTACGTTCCCTCCCTGGATTTGGGTTTTATTCTATTATAAATAATTGGGGATATTGTTATGTTTTGTGAATGCATGGTTTTACATAATAAAGGTCATTTCTAATATTCAGTGATGATTGTCTGTGTGCGTTTTATTCATCATGTTTGTATTGTAATTATGTTTTGTCAATGCCTTTTAGATTAGGTACATACTAGATACTAGGTCTTAATAAGATCTGTAGACTTTCTTTATTCATCGGGTACTATGATGTGCAAGTGATATTGTATGGATATGACATCTTGCCTTGACAGTTTACTTTCACAATGTTTTCTGTTTCTTGCAGTGTAATCTGTTTTCTCTCTCGGCTTGACAATTGTTTCTCTGGATGTGTCTGCTACAAGGTGGATTCGTTGGTTTCATTGCTCTCCTGCTCGACCTCATCAAAGAAAGAGGAAGTGGAAGAGCCTGCTTAGGGGTTTTATACTACTGTTGCTTTGTTCTGATTGGTTGTTTTGAAAAGTTCTGTTAACTGTTTCTTTGCTGCTGGAGGTTTCAGTAAAGAAAGTAAAGCAAATATTTGCCTCCTGTCTTTAATAAAATTTAGATTATTCCCTCACCGAGGCTAGAATAATCCCCAACTGGAGGCACACTTATTCCTGGGTGGTCTGGTTGTTCGGTACTTTCACTCAATATAATGAACGGAGTGATTCTACCGAACAATCAGACAAATGCTGCATACACAAATTTGGATATATTTACAATAGGTGTGGAATATATGGCGCTAAATAGTAGATATAAATAGTTGATATTAGCTGCTGTGTACACTCTATGGGTACTCCTCAAAACCCACTATACAAAAAATCACCACAATACAAAAAAGGCTTCAGGCCTAATGGGTGTTGCCACCCCTTAGGTCTTCTGTCTTTAAGAGTGCAGCGCTAAGTGTTGTGTGGACACACAGTGAATTACCTGTGATTCAAAGACAATTATCCTTTGTATTCTTCAATGTAATGTACATACAAAAGAAAACAAAAATATATACAGATAATTGTGCAGTATGTTAGGTGCTGTAGTAAAAATTTAAGTGAGTAGTATATGTATCTACACTCACATTTTTTAGAGCCTTTTCAAGTAAATTAGGCTCTAAACTTCCGTGTGTCTGTGTCTTTAAGGGTAGATCACACGACCCCTCTCTCCACGGTAGAGTATATATTTTTCTCTCCACAGCGTATATAAAAGACACAGAATTAACGAACTAAGTGTAGCATCCTTTTGTAAGATTTCTTATATATTTAAATAATGAAAGTGCTCACCTTGTTTAGAGCCTTTTGATAACTGGCTCTAAGTATATAAGCCTAGTGTCAATTTGTGGGGTGACACTACCCCTTCCCTGGAATCACTGGTGCTGGATACAGTGGATTGAGTAAAATAAGGGAAATTTATTACAGAATATATAAAAACAATATTACTAGAAAATAAAAAATGAAATAAGAGCAAAATATTATAAGTATTGGTGGTCTAAGAAAAAATAGTGAGTCCACTTTAAGAGCCAAAACGCGTTTCGCCGGTAAAAACGGCTTCCTCAGTCAGCTTGTGGGTTTCCTCTGGGTGTCCTCTGTTTTGAGCGTTCAAAATCCCGCCGAAAAAGTAATCCTCCAATCGTTTGAGTCCTTGCGTCACGTGATGCGGCTGAAAAGCCGCCGGGTCACTTCCGGGTTTTCGGCACTACAGAGTCCATAGTGCTTTGCGCTCAGCACGGCACTTCCGGTTTTCGTCCGGTCTGTCACAGGGGACTTAGTCCGCAATGGGAAGATTAATCAGTCTATATTTGAGCCTCCTTAGGCTCATACACAGTTTAAAATAGAAATAAGAATAAAAAGACATACATAATTAAAAGTTGTAATGTGCTGTTCTTTTTACACATTGTATATGAACAAGCAAATATATTTAAGCTTATTAATTCCTTTATATACAGTTGTGTGCAAAGCATGTAAGTCTTGAACATAAAAATAAACAGAGAATAAGATGGGAAAGTGACTTGTGTTTTAAAATTGCATTATGATGAAACTCTATTTATATAAACATATGATTTCAACTGCTATTTTTTCTTATCAAAAACATATAGAATTCATATGAAATGAGTACACTTGCTTGTATGTTATTTAGAGTAGTAATAACTCATTTATAAAAACATGCAGAATAGCAGACCCAGTGAAAAGCAGTGTATTTTATAAAAAGTGACATAACTCAAAGTCAGCATTTAACTCCATATGTGCTAGAGTATTGAGATTGAAGATCCATTTTGTTTTGATTTTTCCCAATTTTTTAATTTCATCTTCCCCTCTCCAGTTGAGTGTAATTTTCTGGATGGCCATAAAATCTAGAAATTGTGGATCTTTATTATGCACTAGGCTAAAATGTTCTGAAACACTATGTTTGTCGTATCCTTTTCTGATGTTTCTGATGTGTTTATTTATTCGTGTTTGTAAAGGACGCTTTGTTCTACCTACATAAAATAAGTTACAAGGACACTTTAAAATGTATATAACCCTCTTAGAAAAGCACGTAATCATTTGACGTATTTTATAATTTTTTTCCCCTTTTGGGTCATAGAAATCTGTAATGTGCCTTTTAAAGTCACATTACAGATTTCTATGACCCAAAAGGGGAAAAAAATTATAAAGGCATATTACAGATTTCTATGACCCAAAAGGGGAAAAAAATTATAAAATACGTCAAATGATTACATTTTAGCCTAGTGCATAATAAAGACCCACAAGACCTCAAAACAGAGGACACCCAGAGGAAACCCACAAGCTGACTGAGGAAGCCGTTTTTACCGGCGAAACGCGTTTTGGCTCTTAAAGTGGACTCACTATTTTTTCTTAGACCACCAATACTTATAATATTTTGCTCTTATTTCATTTTTTATTTTCTAGTAATATTGTTTTTATATATTCTGTAATAAATTTCCCTTATTTTACTCAATCCACTGTATCCAGCACCAGTGATTCCAGGGAAGGGGTAGTGTCACCCCACAAATTGAC
Organism: Pelobates cultripes; assembly: GCA_933207985.1. Lineage (NCBI taxonomy): Eukaryota > Metazoa > Chordata > Amphibia > Anura > Pelobatidae > Pelobates > Pelobates cultripes. Next base: position 121,741,250 of record OW240915.1, read on the forward strand.
ACTAGGCTTATATACTTAGAGCCAGTTATCAAAAGGCTCTAAACAAGGTGAGCACGTTCATTATTTAAATATATAAGAAATCTTACAAAAGGATGCTACACTTAGTTCGTTAATTCTGTGTCTTTTATATACGCTGTGGAGAGGAAAATATATACTCTACCATGGAGAGAGGGGTCGTGTGATCTACCTTTAAAGACACAGACACACGGAAGTTTAGAGCCTAATTTACTTGAAAAGGCTCTAAAAAATGTGAGTGTAGATACATAAATTTTTACTACAGCACCTAACATACTGCACAATTATCTGTATATATTTTTGTTTTCTTTTGTATGTACATTACATTGAAGAATACAAAGGATAATTGTCTTTGAATCACAGGTAATTCACTGTGTGTCCACACAACACTTAGCGCTGCACTCTTAAAGACAGAAGACCTAAGGGGTGGCAACACCCATTAGGCCTGAAGCCTTTTTTGTATCGTGGTGAATGCTGCATACACATAACACCGTTTTACCAAACACATAATATTAAAGACAGCCTGAAAGCAATCTGCTACACAGTTTTAAAGGCATTGTTCCTAAAAGTCACAATATGTCCACGGACGGCCCTTAAAGGGCCAGTAGCAGCAATATAAAATACCACATGCCCGAATATTGCATTCAAAAGTACAAACTTACCAGGGGCCATAGTCAGCAGGTAGGAGGCGGGCAGCCAGGCCTCTCCAATGTCCAGTGGCGAGGCGGTTTCCGCCACCGGGGGGATTTACTGTATGCTGTTAGAGACTGATTGCCAGGAATGTAAGCCGCGTGGGTGCTTTTCCTGTTCGTCTGCTAGCAGCTATTCATGAGGTTCCAGTTCAGAGGTTTGGAGTGCTACTTTGTATGCAGTTCGGGAGATTGAAGCATTCCCTTGTATGCAGTTCGGGAGTTTGGAGCATTCCCTTGTATGCAGTTCGGAAGTTTGGTGTTCTGCAGTAGCTGTGCCTGTATCTCTGGAAGGGTAAGATCTTCTAAACAGCGGTTTAACCCTTTTATGCTGAGGGTGTCGTTACATAAACGTTCTAAATGGAGTGCCGGGGTGGTCCAGCGCATGAGGCTCTGTGCACCGGAGCGCCCCTGTGTGATCGATACTTACGGTCTGTGGTTTTCACACCTCATTAGTGAGTTGTGAACATTCTAAGTAAACATTCTAAATATGGTATCGGGGTGGTCCGGTGCACGGGGCTCCGTGCATCAGAACGCCACCGGGTGGTCAAAAGGTGTTTTACAGTATTTACGGTCTAAATTACAGAAAGGGGAAAATTAAAAAGGGGGAACACACGTTCGAGGAGGGTACATCCACACACATACAAAAAGGGCAATTCACAGTTAAGCAGTGTCCTGCCACAGTTATGTCTGGTCACTACCCAGAAACAAGCCTGCACCAGCAAGGACCGTTTGCACTCTGTCAAATGTTAATTTCTTCTTCTGTGTCTTTCTGTGATTTTTTCCAGTTGGTTGATATATACGTCTTTTTTATATATAGTTTTGGGCCAAAGGCTCGCATATTAATATACATCTATATTAATAAATAGTACTAATACACAATCTGACTTACGGTTTCTTCAGGTTTATTCTTAGTTACTGATACATAATAAAACAACAAAGGATGTTACATGATCATGGATGTTCAACAGCAGATGGTAATTGCTGGACTTCTGAAGGGAGTCTTACATCATTAAGTTACTATATAGATGTGCCTATATTGACGTCAGAGTATAACCCTAGCCATATAAGGACAAGACCCCCAA
>OW240915.1:121745509-121763872 GCA_933207985.1 Pelobates cultripes
TTTATATAGTATTTTTTATTTGTGCTAGTATTTTATACTTAATAATAAATTGTTTAAATTTATTTAATCAGCTGTTGATACAAGCATCTTGTGTTCCTGCTATTCTTTCAGAAGGGTTTTTGTGTCCCCTTATTGACACACACACTTATGCACTCAGAGCCAGGATCTAGGCTCTGAACCAGGTACAACGCGACTCTCATCCACTGTAAGGTTTCGTGTGATCCCAAACACACCTGCTTAAGAGATCTGAGCCTGTCTAGCTAGGGCTCAGAACCATGTGAGTGGGTTCACATTCTTTATTATCACTCCACTATTATTTGTGACATACTACACAATATTATCTACTGTATCCCCACTTATAGGCTACCTTATACGGACCAAGAGTGGGGTGAGTTATCTCACTTTGAGCGCTCCACCTGTTGATTGGTTCTGGTTTATTAACCACTCTGTCTACTATTGTATCTGTTATTCTGTGCTAAGTCGTGAGAGGTTTACACATTGGTGGTAGCAGCACATTTTTTCCACTATAATACTTTTTAAGCTCCTGTATACACAATATTTTTTTTGTATATATTGATATTCTTCTCTCCATCTGTAAGACTTTTAAATATAGCATAGTACTCCTTTCGCTGTTCTCCATTAATGGATCCTTGTCAAGACGCTGCATCTCCCTGATGTATGACCGCTCTGGTTTGCCATGCTGTCTGTGCTGCTGTGGCTTGTGCCATAATTTAAACAATCAACTACTGTGAGTCGTTGGGTCCCAGTACGCTGAGCCGCCATCTTACGTCCCTCTGGAACTCTATATCTTCCATGCTTCCTGCCGCTGCATTACTGTCTTGGTCCATCAGTTCAGCTATGATCGCTGATTTCTTCTTATTGCTTGCTGAATGTCCCTGAGCTTCCAGTAGGTCTTTCAGCATTGTTCGCTTGAGGCTTTGGTACTGCTGGGCAATTCACTGCTGTTCCTTGTTCAGTAAGTCCATTCGGAAGTAATATCCCGCAACCCCAATTGTAACAAACATCATGTACTTGGTATCGTTGGTTCGTTCACAATCTCTCTACATCCAGCAAGGTCCTGTGAATAATTGCTCTCAGTCATTCGCATACCCAAACTTCAGTTGAGACTTGATGAAAGGTACAGCAGAAATCTTTTATTATGGCCAGATGGCCCACTTTTATACACAGACCCCCAGCATGGGGTCTCCAGTAGAAACATATGTAAAACATGCCCATGTGTCTCTGTGTCTGGGAGATAAGTGAGTTTACTTTGCCTATCCCATGAATACAGCTGAATCACCACCGGGGTAAAGTTTTGACTGACTGCACACATGGCGGCTGCCAAAAATTAATTCCATAAGAAAAGCGGTAGCAGTCGGTCACTTTTGGGAGTTCCTAAGGAACAAAATACCGAATGGTTCCTCTGGCTCATATGTAGTGATAGTTTGCCTCCTTCGTGCGTACCTTTCCACTTAACAGTGCTTGCTCTCCTGGTTTGTTGGGAACAGAAGCAACAATGTTAGTTCCAGACACTCGACGACCAAGTACCGCTGCCTGCAAACATAAGGCATCCTTGGGTGTCCAGGAACAGCTTCTTGTGGGGCCAAAATGTCACTGTGAGGGAGGATTCCTCCTATATATGATTCCTAAATATGAACGTATTTCGACTCTATGCTCAGGAGGTTTAGCAAGTCATCCTCACTGCCAAATGCTGAGTCTTCTGTCTGCCAGATTGCCTGTTAGATAGGTTGCACTATCAGGCAATAGCACATTAAATATTAGGCTGTGCGGTCTATTTAAAAACAGTCAAAGTACCGTTCAAATTAATGAACGGAATGGTGAATGGCCACAGTCAATGTGTGCCCCTTGTTTGGGGGTTTCAATGTACCGAACGCCACTGCGTTCGTATGAAAAATAAATTAATTGCTGGAAGTCTGGAAGTCCCAGCGGTGTTCGTGCGAGCGTGTGTCCGAAAACAGTTCCATGCGCTCGACGACAAAACACCGCTGGCCGTTCGACAGTTTAAGATGGCCGATGCCACGTGTTCGTGCATGCGAACGATGACCACCCAGCCGTTCGTCAATTAAGTTGCGGTTAACCACAGCTTCTGGGAGGTTAACGAGCAGCACACTCCACTTGTGGGTGGTCCAGCAGCTCGTAAGATTGTTCGGTAAACGAACACCATATGCAAAATCCATTCATTAGCCCCATATACTGCACCATAGCAGGTAAAAAAGCACAAACAGTGTTTGTAGTCCCAAGTTCACCACAGGGCCATAGTCACAGGGCAAGAGGCTGGCAAACAGGCCCCTCCAAAAAAACAGTGGCGAGGTCACTTTCGTCACACCATCCTTCACAGTTGTAATTGCAGTGCACATAAGCATAGGTATTGGAGTTTTACAGTAGAGAAAGTAATGCAAAATATGAAGCCTCCTGTCATGTGGTAAAATTACACTGAGAATCCTACTATTTTCTGGATGTATTTATTAAAGACGATTCACACTGATTCATCTTGCCTAGTGAACTACTTACCTGTAGATACAGGAAACAAATCAATATCTGCCCATCAGAAAGAGGAAGAGCCTAGTAGAGAAATAAGAGAGCCTGTTATTAAAACACTGCAACAATGACTATATATTGCAAAAATTCCAAGATTTTACTATTTACATGACGTAAAGTCATGATTTTATTAATGACACGAAGTATTATGCTATATCTTTCTTACTTTATTCCTCAGCAGTAAAGAGAAAAAAATAACTGAAAGAGAAAATATGAATAATATGAAAATATATAACAGATACAACCAACTCTGCCTAGTAACAAGGCAGCCAATCAGCTTATAGGAACAGTCCATAAAATGCCTTGCTGTATCCTTCTACTTCCTTTTCTTTGCCTTCCGAACCGAGGATGAACCAACCGGAAAATAATCCACATCAGGAACGAACAATCGCCAACACGGAAATCATCATCACAACGCAATCAGGCTATAAAACAGAGAAACATATGTAAAAATCCAAACTCCGGATCTAAATGCAATTCTTTCATTAAATGTTGTCAATCAAAATTATATACAAAATACCAAGTATTACATACATATGTGTAAAGATATCATCATACATCCCATAATACTAAGTCAAACAATGGTCACTTACCGTGAGGTAGAAGGTTGTGACGAGACCAATCTCGCCACATTGCATTGGAGAAGCCTGGTTGCCCGCCTGCTGCCCCTGGACTATGGCCCCCTTTTAAAAGACATCTTTTTTTACCTGCAGAAAAGCTTCATTCGTGCTTTTCTGCCTGGGGTTCGGTAGATTTGTTTGAATGTGTTATACCTCAGATAGGAATCCCATGGAGCCCATTCGTATGAAACTGACTGTAAAGACTTTGGCTCCATGGCGATTAAACTGTATTCGTGTGGTCTGAGCGCCATTCGCTTAATAATGTGCGCTCGGACCTGAGCTATCTGGGGATATGTTACATGTCTGTGTTTTATGTAATAAATGTGACTTTATGTATTTTAAAGTGTTTTGTGTCTCTTTGCAACTATGTGCTTAATGGAGTCTTGTGTCTATCCTGGGAGATAATTGAATTACTTATCTCCAGGATAGAAGACTCTGAAACTGGTTTGGGCCAGAAAGCCATGCTTCATTTAGTCACAAAGGACTTTTTACTAACTTTGAACCCCTTGTCTGATTTGTGCCATTTTTGAATATGTTGTTCCCCTGAATGGATTGATTGAGAATATGTAATTTTATGTGAATGTGATGTATGGTTTTGGAGTTATGAAAGTTGGGTAGAAAGTATGTTTTAACTGTTTGTATAATTGAGTTTCCTCTCAGGATAAGGGGAGGGAATATGTGGGATGTAAATGTTAAATGATTGGTTGTTTTATCCCTCCCTGTGGGTGGTCCTGTATTTGAAACACTGTAATAAAAACCAGGCTGGGTGTGCCAGCACCTCAGACCACTGCTTGACCCTCAACACGGAGCCTTGTCTCGTCTTTGGGGGGATTTACTGTATGCTGCTAAGGACTGATTGCCAGGAGTGTAAGCCGCTTGGAAGCTTTTCCTGTTCGCCTGCTAGCAGCTATTCGTATGGTTCCTGTTCGTTTATTTGAAGTGCTACCTTATTCCCTTGTATGCCGTTCGGGAGTTTGGAGCATTCACTTATTGGCGGTTCGTGAGTTTTGGTGATTATTCAGTAGCTGTGCCTGTCTCTGAAAAGGGGATTATCGTCTAAGCGGTTTTTTTCCCCTTTTGTGCAAAACGGTCCGTTACAATTGGTGGCAAGCGGCGGGATCGTTCCTACAGCCAGAAGGACAGCTACAGGAGACACCATTCCGTGGATTTTACAATTTGAGGGCAACGCATGTCTCAGTACAGCGACCCTGACAGCAACAGAATGGAACCAGCAGTGGAGTACAGATACTCTGTACAGGAATTTGACCGCATGATGTGGTTGCGGCTGAACTTCTACGGACCTAATCCAGCTGAGAAATCCGTGAAGTTCGTGAGGAGTCTAGTATTCAAGACTCTGCTGTACCGGGCAGAGGGTGACGGTCAGCTGCCACGGTGGGTGGACCTCCACCGGCAGCTACAGTTGCGGGACAGAGAGAGCCCAGTCTCCTCTCCCCAGCGGCAGTGTGATATGCCGGGAATTGGGAGCCCAGTCTCCATTCCCCAGCGGCAGTGTGATATGCAGGGAATTGGGAGCCCAGTCTCCATTCCCCAGCGACAGTGTGATATGCAGGGAATTGGGAGCCCAGTCTCCATTCCCCAGCGGCAGTGTGATATGCAGGGAATTGGGAGCCCAGTCTCCATTCCCCAGCGGCAGTGTGATATGCAGGGAATTGGGAGCCCAGTCTGCATTCCCCAGCGGCAGTGTGATATGCCGGGAATTGGGAGCCCAGTCTCCATTCCCCAGCGGCAGTGTAAAGTGCAGGGAGAGGAGAGCAGCGTCCTCCCTCCCCAGCGGCAGGCTGAGTTACAGGGGGCAGAGGTAGTTGTTCCTGCCCTCCAGCAGCAGAGTGATATGCCGGGAAGGCAGTGTAAAGTGCAGGGAGAGGAGAGCAGCGTCCTCCCTCCCCAGCGGCAGGCTGAGTTACAGGGGGCAGAGGTAGTTGTTCCTGCCCCCCAGCAGCAGAGTGATATGCCGGGAAGGCAGTGTGAAGTGCAGGGAGAGGAGAGCAGCGTCCTCCCTCCCCAGCGGCAGGCTGAGCTACAGGGGGCAGAGGTAGTTGTTCCTGCCCCCCAGCAGCAGCGTGATTTTTTGGGAATTGGGAGCCCAGACTCCATTCCCCAGCGGCCGAGTGATGTGCCGGGAATTGGGAGCCCAGTCTCCATTCCCCAGCGGGAGATACAGCAGGGAATTGGGAGCACAGTCTCCATTCCCCAGCGGCAGAGTGTCCTACCGGGAATAGAGAGCCCAGTCTCCTTTCCCCAGCAGCAGGAAACTGTATTGGGAGCGGAGACAGTCGGTCTCCCTCCACAGAGGATGAAAGTATGTATGGGAGAGGAGCTTACTACCACCTCTCCCCAGCGGCGGATCATTAATGGGCAGGGAATAGAGAGCTCAGTCTCCTTTCCCCAGCGGCAGAGTGTTCTATCGGGAGAGGAGCCTGTTACCCCCTCTCCCCAGCGACAGCTTAGAGTATCCAAAGGGGAGACAGTCGGTCTCCCCCTCCGGCAGCAGAGCTGTGCAACAAAAGGGGAGACAGTCGGTCTCCAGCAGCAGAGCGGTGTATCTAAAGGGGAGACAGTCGGTCTCCAGCAGCAGAGCTGTGTGTCTAAAGGGGAGACAGTCGGTCTCCAGCAGCAGAGCAGTGTAGTTAAAGGGGAGACAGTCGGTCTCCTCCTCCAACAACCAGGCTTCAACCAGGCTACCCTCCCAGTAGCGCTGGCAACAGGGCAGAGTGCCGCTGGTCTCTGCCCACGCAGCAACCCACCCAGTCAGCGTACCCGTACCCAGCACAGCCGTGGTGAGGCACCTGGACATGGACAAGCTTCTCCTTTACCCAGGTGTAGTAACCATTTATTGTGGGTGGGCTGTGCTGTTGATTATGTTTTGTGGGTGGGCTGCTGGACTAACAAGGGCACTGACCGGCAGGAGGTCAGATACCCTGTTAGTCTGTTTGGAAAAGGGGGAGAGATGTGACGAGACCAATCTCGCCACATTGCATTGGAGAAGCCTGGTTGCCCGCCTGCTGCCCCTGGACTATGGCCCCCTTTTAAAAGACATCTTTTTTTTTACCTGCAGAAAAGCTTCATTCGTGCTTTTCTGCCTGGGGTTCGGTAGATTTGTTTGAATGTGTTATACCCCAGATAGGAATCCCATGGAGCCCATTCGTATGAAACTGACTGTAAAGACTTTAGCTCCATGGCGATTAAACTGTATTCGTGTGGTCTGAGCGCCATTCACTTAATAATGTGCGCTCGGACCTGAGCTATCTGGGGATATGTTACATGTCTGTGTTTTATGTAATAAATGTGACTTTATGTATTTTAAAGTGTTTTGTGTCTCTTTGCAACCATGTGCTTAATGGAGTCTTGTGTCTGTCCTGGGAGATAATTGAATTACTTATCTCCAGGATAGAAGACTCTGAAACTGGTTTGGGCCAGAAAGCCATGCTTCATTTAGTCACAAAGGACTTTTTACTAACTTTTGAACCCCTTGTCTGATTTGTGCCATTTTTGAATATGTTGTTCCCCTGAATGGATTGATTGAGAATATGTAATTTTATGTGAATGTGATGTATGGTTTTGGAGTTATGAAAGTTGGGTAGAAAGTATGTTTTAACTGTATGTATAATTGAGTTTCCTCTCAGGATAAGGGGAGGGAATATGTGGGATGTAACTGTGATGTGATTGGTTGTTTTATACCTCCCTGTGGGCGGTCCTGTATTTGCAAGACTGTAATAAAACCAGGCTGGGTGTGCCAGCACCTCAGACCACTGCTTGACCCTCAACACGGAGCCTTGTCTCGTTCTTGGGGGGATTTACTGTATGCTGCTAAGGACTGATTGCCAGGAGTGTAAGCCGCTTGGAAGCTTTTCCTGTTCGCCTGCTAGCAGCTATTCGTATGGTTCCTGTTCGCTTATTTGAAGTGCTACCTTATTCCCTTGTATGCCGTTCGGGAGTTTGGAGCATTCACTTATTGGCGGTTCGTGAGTTTTGGTGATTATTCAGTAGCTGTGCCTGTCTCTGAAAGGGGGATTATCGTCTAAACGGTTTTTACCCCTTTTGTGCAAAACGGTCCGTTACAAAGGTCATCTCAATTGAACCATGGGCAGACCCAACCATATAGTACAAGAAAAAAGTGCTCTGTGCAGTAAAAAACAGGCGCTTAATAGTAAATATAAACCATATATATAAAGCAGCTCAACACACATGCAGATATCCCAGTCCCACACAAATAGGTATGTCAAAAAGAAGGTGAACTTGGTGGACCACACCACCACAACAAGAATCACTCAGTGGAGCACTAAAAAATAAATACATAAAAGATATCTTACCCCTTTTAGTGTTGGGGAGTTCAAGTGACACTTATACCACTTGTGGGGATATAAGATACAGTATTGTCTAAAATAAAAGAATTAAACACATAATGGTGCTCCACATATCCCGCATCCATAGAATATGCCAGTGGAATCTGGATATAGTGCAGAAGAGATGTATATCCAACTCACATAGTATAGAGCCTGGGGATCGGCTCAAATCTATACAGCTGGGTATATATGGTTATACCAGACCCTCTCCAGATTCACAGCTCACAGATTTTCAAATGTATGGCGACAAAAAGGGAACAAAATATCCTAGTGCAAATATGTTTGGATGGAGTAATGGTCAAAGTGACAGTGCATAGATTTGCTCACCTTTTATAGAGCCAGTTATACTAGCCTCTGTGTATTAAAGCATCTGTACCTTTAAGGGAGGCACTACCCTTCTTGTGTATAGATGCAGGAAGCAGTTGAAGGTCCACTGAATAGGTATTAGTAAAATGGCAATTTATTGTATATTACAAAGGAAATATAAAAAACTACAATGAATAAAATACCAATCTCAGTGAAATCAATATAGTGATCTTCCTTCTCTGAGATGTGTTTCACCAGTTGGCTTTTTCAGTCGGATGATTTTGCTTCCTGGAAGGGCTGTGCTTAAATTCCTGTGTTCCCACTCTGATTGGTCGTCCTATTCCCCTGGCGGCCAATCACAATATGGATGGTGTGGGGGGGTGTTTCTTACAGCTGTCAGCCAAAATTTTGGGAGCTCCGGACCTGGAAGTGATGTCACAAATGGAATGTGGCGTCTGTTAAGGGTCTGATTACATACTCACGCATGCCCCTTTGAAGTAAAAACGGCCATCTTGTATATGGGCAATTATTCCGTGAATATGTTCGTTCACAGTAAGCTTATAGTTGTAAATGTCCCTTATTTATCAAAATCGTACATAGAATTAGAAACAAAAACATAATTAAATTCATATAATAAGCAAAGTAAATGGTAAGATTCCTGTATGAGTAACAGATTCTTATCTATGAATATTCTTATTGCCTAAATAGTGAAGTATAAACTATGTATGTGTACAAAAATCGCAACAGATCTTTACTTGTTACATAGATTTTTTTGTGGTTTGACACATATAGTGCTGAATTAAAATATATAACCCTACATAAGGGATGCATCTGAAAGATAGAGCATAAACAATAAAAAGTATAAAATGTGTGTGTATGTATATATATATATATATATATATATATATAAAAAGAGAGATACATGATAAAATAAATATATATAAAAAATTATTGTAAAAAGTGGCAAAGCTCAAAGTCATTGTTCAAACCATTTGGTTGCATAGTATTTCAATAAAAAATCCACTTCATTTCTTTTTGTCCCATTTTTTTAATAATGTCATCTCCTCTCTACTTAAAATTAACTTTCTGGATACTTAAAAAGACCATTTGACTTGGGTCGCTATTGTGTTTGATTTTAAAGTGTAGTGATAAACTATGTTTTACATATCCATTCCTGACATTTCACACATGTTCTTGTATTCTGACCTGCAGAGGGCGAGTGGTACGCCCTACGTAGGTCAGATTGCATGTGCACTTTATCATGTAAATTACATATTTAGAGTGACATGTAATAATTTCTCTAATTTTAAACTTTTGATTGCTCTCTTGGGGATGTTGAAATTATTTTATATTGCGTTTAGAGCTTCTCGTGTTCTTACAGGCTCCACATATCCCGCATCCATAGAATCCCCCAGATTCATTAAATGGATTACTTTTAATTTTATTCAAGGAAGAGTAGTTTTGAGTAAGATTGCACTTCAGGTTAGGGACACCCATGTATATAATTTGGTTAAGTGTTTCATAACTTTTCAAATTAGTCCAGTGTTTAGTTAATATTTTCCTTAGTTGCTCACTCTGACAATTAAAGTCACAGATAAACGGTACATTATCACCATTAATGTTCTGTTGTTTTTCTTTATATTTAATTAGTGTCTCTCTATCCTGTGTATTGACTTCTTGAAATGCCTTCTCTAGAAGTTTGTTCTCATAACCCTTATCACTAAAATCACCAATAATATTTTGCGCTTGTTCACAGAACTTGTATAATCTGTATAATTCCTTTTGATCCTCATGAGTTGGGATTTTGGGGCATTTAAAAGCCATTGAGAATAGTGGCAGCTATTGCTTTGGATATAACTATTTACATCTACTTTTTTGAAGAATGTGCTAGTTTTAATTCTATTCTCCTCTATGTATATGTTGAGGCCCAAAAAGTTAACACATTCTTTGCTATAGGCGCTAGTCAGTCTGATGCCCCAATCATTATTGTCAAGATGCTGTAGAAAATGTATAAGTGATGGATCATCCCCATTCCAAATGAAGAAGTCGTCAATGTATCGGCAATAGGTCACCAGATTTGCATCCCATTCATGTTGTTCAAAAATATGTCTCTGGTCCCACAGGGACATTAACTGATTAGCATAACTGAGTGTGAATCTGGTGCCCATCGCCGTACCAAACAATTGTAGATAAAACTGGTCATTGTACCAGAAATAATTGTTGGTTAATATCCAACGAATCCCTTCTAGTATAAAGTCTACTTGTGTAGATGGAAATATATCCAATGTTTCTAAAAATGTCTGGTTGCTTCACAGCCTCTGTCATGTGCAATGATGGTATATAAAAAGCTGACATCGGCTGTGACCAGAAGATAGTTATTTTCCCATTGGATATCTTTTTAGAATCTGTAGTATGTTCAAGGTATCCTTTAGATAACTTGGTCAGCTCTGTACTACTGGCTGTAAGCAGTTGTCGATATATTGAGACAAACTGCTGGATATACAGGGAGTGCAGAATTATTAGGCAAGTTGTATTTTTGAGGATTAATTTTATTATTGAACAACAACCATGTTCTCAATGAACCCAAAAAACTCATTAATATCAAAGCTGAATATTTTTGGAAGTAGTTTTTAGTTTGTTTTTAGTTATAGCTATGTTAGGGGGATATCTGTGTGTGCAGGTGACTATTACTGTGCATAATTATTAGGCAACTTAACAAAAAACAAATATATACCCATTTCAATTATTTATTATTACCAGTGAAACCAATATAACATCTCAACATTCACAAATATACATTTCTGACATTCAAAAACAAAACAAAACAAATCAGTGACCAATATAGCCACCTTTCTTTGCAAGGACACTCAAAAGCCTGCCATCCATGGATTCTGTCAGTGTTTTGATCTGTTCACCATCAACATTGCGTGCAGCAGCAACCACAGCCTCCCAGACACTGTTCAGAGAGGTGTACTGTTTTCCCTCCTTGTAAATCTCACATTTGATGATGGACCACAGGTTCTCAATGGGGTTCAGATCAGGTGAACAAGGAGGCCATGTCATTAGATTTTCTTCTTTTATACCCTTTCTTGCCAGCCACGCTGTGGAGTACTTGGACGCGTGTGATGGAGCATTGTCCTGCATGAAAATCATGTTTTTCTTGAAGGATGCAGACTTCTTCCTGTACCACTGCTTGAAGAAGGTGTCTTCCAGGAACTGGCAGTAGGACTGGGAGTTGAGCTTGACTCCATCCTCAACCCGAAAAGGCCCCACAAGCTCATCTTTGATGATACCAGCCCAAACCAGTACTCCACCTCCACCTTGCTGGCGTCTGAGTCGGACTGGAGCTCTCTGCCCTTTACCAATCCAGCCACGGGCCCATCCATCTGGCCCATCAAGACTCACTCTCATTTCATCAGTCCATAAAACCTTAGAAAAATCAGTCTTGAGATATTTCTTGGCCCAGTCTTGACGTTTCAGCTTGTGTGTCTTGTTCAGTGGTGGTCGTCTTTCAGCCTTTCTTACCTTGGCCATGTCTCTGAGTATTGCACACCTTGTGCTTTTGGGCACTCCAGTGATGTTGCAGCTCTGAAATATGGCCAAACTGGTGGCAAGTGGCATCGTGGCAGCTGCACGCTTGACTTTTCTCAGTTCATGGGCAGTTATTTTGCGCCTTGGTTTTTCCACACGCTTCTTGCGACCCTGTTGACTATTTTGAATGAAACGCTTGATTGTTCGATGATCACGCTTCAGAAGCTTTGCAATTTTAAGAGTGCTGCATCCCTCTGCAAGATATCTCACTATTTTTGACTTTTCTGAGCCTGTCAAGTCCTTCTTTTGACCCATTTTGCCAAAGGAAAGGAAGTTGCCTAATAATTATGCACACCTGATATAGGGTGTTGATGTCATTAGACCACACCCCTTCTCATTACAGAGATGCACATCACCTAATATGCTTAATTGGTAGTAGGCTTTCGAGCCTATACAGCTTGGAGTAAGACAACATGCATAAAGTGGATGATGTGGTCAAAATACTCATTTGCCTAATAATTCTGCACTCCCTGTAGAGCCAATTCCAGAAATTATAGGGCGACCTGGTGGTTTATCTATTTTTTTTTAATGTATCTTAGGGAGATAATAGAATATTGTTTTTTTTGGGTATTGTATGTTGAGAAACTCTGATTCTTTTTTTGTTGAGGATGTCCTCCATTTTGCCTTTGTGTATTAACTGGTTATAATTTGTCTTAATCTCATTTGTTGGTATAGGCACAATTGTCCCCAAATAGTCTAACGGATTCTTCCAAATAAGATTCTTTCTCCAAGAGTACAATACTCTCCCCCCCCCCACCCCCTATCTGCCGGTTTAATAACCAGCGTATGGTCGTCTTATTTTATTCACATCTTGCATTACCATCCTTTCGAAAGTTGTCATCTCCTCTGAGATGTATTGTTTAGGGAAAAAATGAGAGGGATTTTTTAAAGTAGTGTGTTTAAATTCTAAATCTGGGTTAGTTTCTGGTCTTAAAATCGGATTTTTAAAAAAGTATTTTTTCAAACTCATCTTTCTTGTACATTTATTAAGATCAATATATGTGTCAAATCTGTTTAATGTTTTGGTAGGTGCAAATTTCAAACCTTTTTAAAGCAAGGATATCTGAGGGGCAGACAATTGTCTGGTCGTCAGATTAAATATACCATTGTGATTTTTTTAGAATCTTTCTCTCATTTCTTTTTTGTGTGTGTAGTCCTCCTCCACCTCTTCTTCTTCTATGCTCCTCTCCATCTTGTTGGGTGACCGTGGTGTTGTGGGGGTTAATTTGTGCCTCCCTTTGGTTTGTGTATTCCAAAAATCCTCCCTTCTGGGTGAATGTGACAAATGTGCAAATCTATTATGTAGGGAGTACGGAGGATATTGTCTGAAGTGTGTACAACATCATTTCGTTTGGTAGGGGTGTGTCTATTTTCCCTCCTAGTGGGTCTTCGGGTCTCACTAGTTCCTAATGCCTGTGTATGTGTTCCATTATATTTGCGTATGTATGGTCTATTCCTGTATTCATATGGCCTTCTATTATCCATTTCTCTAGACATGTTATACGTCTTGTCGAAAGAGACTTGTTTGTCCCTCTGTAAATAGGGTGACCTGTTGTAGATATAGTTACATAGTTACATAGCTGAAAAGAGACTTGTGTCCATCAAGTTCAGCCTTCCTCACATTCTTTTTTTGCTGGTGATCCAAAAGAAGGCAAAAACCCCAGTTTGAAGCACAATTTTGCAACAAGCTAGGAAAAAAATTCCTTCTTGACCCCAGAATGGCAGTCAGATTTATCCTTGGATCAAACAGTTATTACACTACATTGTAAGATTATATCCTTGAATATTGTTTTTGCAAGTATGCATCTAGTAGCTGTTTGAACATCTGTATGGACTCTGATAAAACCACTTCTTCAGGCAGAGAATTCCACATCCTTAATCTTCTTTCTTTCAGTCTAAACGCATGACCTCGTGTCCTATGTAAAGTCCGGTTTGTGAATAGATTTCCACACAATGGTTTGTATTGGTCCCGAATATATTTGTATAATGTTATCGTATCCCCTCTCAGGCAACGTTTTTCTAAACTAAATAGGTTTAAATGTGTTAACCTTTCTTCATAGCTGATATGTTCCATTTCTTTTATTAATTTTGTAGTCCGACTCTGCACTTTTTCTAGTGCCATGATATCCTTCTTTAGAACAGGTGCCCAAAATTGCACAGCATATTCAATATGTGGTCTTACCAGTGATTTATAAAGAGGCAAAATTATATTCTCGTCCCGAGAATGAATCCCCTTTTTCATGCATGACAATACCTTACTGGCCTTGGCCACTGCTGATTGACATTGCATATTTTTGCATAGTTTGTTGTCTATAACAATTCCCAAGTCCTTTTCGTGTGTTGTTATCCCTAATTCGCTTCCATTAAGGGTATATGTTGCTTGTGTATTCTGTACGCCGAAGTGCATAACTTTGCATTTTTCAACATTAAATTTCATCTGCCATTTGAGTGCCTGGTCCCCCAGTCTAAATCCCTCTGCAGCAAAGTAATATCTTGCTCACATTGTATTATCTTACAGAGTTTTGTGTCATCTGCAAACACTGAAACATAACTTTCAATGCTGTCTTCAAGATCATTAATAAACATGTTAAATAGAAGGGGTCTCAGAACAGACCCATGAGGTACACCACTTGCCACTTCTGTCCAGCTTGAAAATGTACCATTAATGACAACTCTTTGTACTCTGTTTTTAAGCCAATGTTCTACCCAAGAACAAGCATTTTCATCTAGACCGATTTCCTTGAGTTTGAACACTAATCTACTGTGTGAAACTGTATCAAATGCCTTGGCAAAATCCAAATAGATCACATCCACTGCAACACCCTAATCTATACTTCTACTTACTTCTTCGTAGAACGCAATCAAGTTAGTTTGACATGACCTGTGCTTCATAAAACCGTGCTGATTTTTGTTGCTAACATATTCTTCTCAAGGAATTCTTGAATTTTATCCCTTTCAAATATTTTCCCAGCCACAGAAGTTAAGCTCACAGGTCTATAATTTCCAGGCAAGGATTTTGAACCCTTTTTTAACATAGGAACCACATCTGTCTTCCTCCAATCCTCCGGAACACTTCCTGAAAGAAAAGAATCTTGAAAGATTAAACACAGAGGTTCACTTATTTCTACACTTAGTTCCTTTAGTACTCGTGGATGGATACCGTCAGGCCCTGGAGCTTTGTTTATATTAACTTTCTTTAGTTGCTGCAGCACCTTGTCTTGGGTTAACCAATTACAATTATTCTGCAAGTTTTTAGTAGCAATCATTTACACATCTATTGCCATGGGTTCTTGCTTAATATATACAGAGGAGAAATAGTTATTTAAAATTCCTGCCTTTTCCTGGTCTTCATTAACTAACACACCCGTTTCAGTTTTTATTGTACCTACACTTTCATTTTTGGGTTTTTTAGAATTTATGTACTTAAAAAAATGCTTTGGGGTTAGTTTTGCTCTCTTTAGCTATCATTTTATCATTTTGAAGTTTAGCATATCTAATTGCCTTTTTGCACGCGTTATTTGCTTCCTTATCTCTTTTATAAGAAGCATCTGATTTGTCCGATTTAAATGCTTTAAATGCCCTTTTCTTATTTTTAATCTCTTGTTTTACTTCTCTACTAAGCCACATTGGTTTTAATTTGTTTCTTTTATATTTATTTCCCAATGGTGCATACTGAAAAATGTACCTTTCTAATATTTGTTGGAAGATGATCAATTTATCCTCAGTGTTCTTTTCACTAAAGGGTTTATGCCAGTTAATATTTTGTAAAGCTGCCCTTAACTTATTGAAATTGGCCTTTTTAAAATGATATGTTTTAGTATACCCCATGCTTTTGTTTTTTTGAGTTTATTTCAAAGGACACTATGTTGTGATCACTATTTCCCAAGTGCTCACCTACTTGAATGTTGGTCAAAAGATCAACATTGTTTGTTAAAACCAGGTCCAGACAAGCGTCCATTCTAGTTGGTGCTTGTACAAGTTGTGACATGACGGTGTCATTTAACAAGTTTAAAAACCTAAATCCATTTGCTGAGCTACTAGTCCCTCTGTCCCAATTTATGTCCGGGTAATTAAAATCTCCAATAACTAAAGTGTTACCCAGATTTGCAGCTTTTTCAATTTGCTCAAACAGCTGTTGTTCCTCATCAATATTAACATTAGGTTGTTTATAACATATCCCAACCAATAGTTGGTTTCCATTCTTTTCCTCCAAGCAGATATTTACCCATAAAGCTTCCACATTTTCCTCATCGCATTCCACTTGCTTAAGATTTGGCTCTAAATCATGGTTGACATACAAACATGCCCCACCACCCTTCTTGTTTTTCCTATCCTTCCTAAATAACATGTACCCATTTAAGTTAACTGCCCAGTCATGTGTCTCATCCCACCATGTTTCAGTTATGCCTATTATATCATATTGTTTAGTTATGCTACTGACTCTAGTTCCCCCATTTTGTTATTTAGGCTCCTTGCATTAGTAAGCATGCATTTAATATCATGAGTCACTTGTACTTTTTGTGAATTACTTTTCTGTTCTGAGCTTGCCCCTCCCCCGTCTCCACCCCCTTATACCGTGCTAAAGCCCATCTCCTTTCTGTCCTATCTCCATTTTGTAGATTGCTATGACCCTCCCCCCACTACTAGTTTAAAATCTCCTCCAACCTTCTAGCCATCCTATCCCCCAGCACTGCAGACCCTCTCCCATTTAGGTGCAATCCGTCACTACTATAAAGGTTGTACCCAATCGCAATGTCGGCCCAGTGCTCTAAAAACCCCAAACCCTCCTTCCTGCATCAAGACTTAAGCCTCGCTAATCTCCTGCTGGCTTTCCACTGTAACGTGTGGCACAGGTAATCCCACCTTGGATTTCCTTTTCTTAAGTGAGTGTTTCTGTCTTGTATAGACAGGTTCCCCCTCATGTCTGATGTTCTTGGTGTTGAAATAGATTGAATCTGTTTAGGTGGATGTTGATAATTCTCTCTATGATTCCTAGTTACATGATGCCTACTAGTATCATTGAATTTTTGTGTTTTCTTAACCCCTTAAGGACTGGACTGTTTTTGCGATGTTGTACATTTGCGACCAGGCATATTTTTACACTTTTGTGGAGTTTGTGTTTGGCTGGAATTTTCCGCTCTCTCATTTACTGTTCCCATACAAATTATTTATTGTTTTTTTCAGGACAAAAGGGGCTTTCTTTACATACCATTATTTATATAATCTCATGTATTTTAAATAAAAAAAATAAAAAAAATATGATGAAAAATTTAAAAAAATACATGTTTTTTGACTTTTACTTGAAAAATCTTTTACTCATCTACAAAAGCTAATTAAAAAAACTGCTAAATAGATTCAAAATTTTGTCCTGAGTTTAAAAATACCCTGTGTTTACATGCTTTTTTGCTTTTTTTTGCATGTTATAGGGCTATAGGTACAAGTAGAATATTGCGGTTTCAAAACATAAATTTTTTAAATTTATCAATAGTGACATTGTAACACTATTATCTGTCATAAATCTCTGAATAACACCCCACATGTACATATTTTTTTTAAAGTAGACAACCCAGGGTATTCAATATGGGGTATGTCCAGTCTTTTTTAGTAGCCACTTAGTCGAAAACACTGGCCAAAGTAAGCATTCATATTTGTTTGTGTGTGAAAAAAGTAAAAAAACTAAATTGAGCGCTAATTTTGGCCAGTGTTTGTGACCAAGTGGTTACTAAAAAAGACTGGACATACCCCATTTGCAATACCTTGGGTTGTCTTCTTTTGCAAATGGTATGCCATCATGGGGGTAATTCTCATTCCTGGGCTACCATACGCTCTCAAAGGCAACGTAACCAACCTGGCCATTTTCAATGTAAAAATATTTGACCCATATATTTGACCTTGTAACTTTCAAAAATGCTATAAAACCTGTACATGGGGGGTACTGTTTTACTCAGGAGACATCGCTGAACACAAATATTAGTGTTTAAAAACTGGAAAACGTATCACAACAATTATATCATCAGTAAAAGTGCTGTTTGTGTGTGAAAAATGCAAAAAAGTCACTTTCACTGACAATATCATCGCTGTGATATGTTTTACTGTTTTGAATCACTAATATTTGTGTTCAGCGAAGTCTCCCGAGTAAAACAGTACCCCCCATGTACAGGTTTTAGGGTGTCGTAGAACGTTACAGGGTAAAATACAGTGCTAGCAAATTCAATTCTCTGGAATTTCGGCCTGGGTTGGCAGGCAGGTCCCTTAAATTGCAATCAATAAAATTACTGAATTATGTAAAACTATTACATAAATACGCACGTAGAATTTAAATATATATGCATATTTATATATCTGAAGTCTACGTGTATATTTATATAATTATTTATGTAATTTTGTATATGGACATATGTATATTTCTTATTATTTTTATTTATTTTTATATACATAGATATATATACAAATTCATTCTAAGTGTATTTTGATATAAATATATATATATATTAATTTTAAAATACAGTTAGAATAAAATTTAATATAGATATAATTTTTTTTATTTTTTTATTATTTAAAATTTTTTTTATTTAATTTAAATTACTTATTATTTATATTTTATAATAATATATATATACAATATATATATATAGTTATTATATATATTATATATATACGTGTGTAATTTAATTATAAGTGTATTTTTATATTAATATATGTACATATTAATATAAAAATACACTTAGTATGGCATTATATAGATGATATATAGACATATATTATATAGATATATTATATGTCTATATATCATATTTATATACACACATATAATTTTTTTTATTTATTATTAACATTAACTTTATTTTTTTTAATGATTTTACACTAGCAGGGAGACTGCCTGTCAGCACAGACAGTCCCCCTGCAGGCAGCACTATGGACAC
>OW240915.1:121763972-121779686 GCA_933207985.1 Pelobates cultripes
CTATTGTGACCATGTGATCGCTCTGTTGTGGGGAGACTGTGTGGGGAGACTGTCTGGGCTGCAGGCAGTCTCCCCACAACCGGAGCAACACTGATCGCCGCCGGGGGAATGACGGCGATCAGGTAAGTACCCCCAGACCGTTAGGACGGTTCAGGACCGTCATCGGTCCTCAAGGCAAAAATGCCGATGACGGTCCTGAACCGTCCTTGGTCGCTAAGGGGTTAAGGGAATGGAACCTTTTCTTTGAGTATGTGTGCACTTGTTTCTTGGCATAATCATTCTTATCTCTGAAGTATATCCTCTTTTTTATATCAATAATATATTTCTCCATCCTTTCTAGATTTTGTTTAATCTCCACTGTTATAGTTGCATAATCTTCAGGGGGGGGGGTAAAATTAATTAGAAAATTTTGTAGTTCATTAATATGAATGTCCAACTGATTCAGTGTATTTTTACGTCTCCTAATAATTAAACCCATTAGACGAAAGGAGAAACTTTCTAACATCTCCACCCATTCATTAATTAATTCCTCTTCTTCCTGGTCAAAAGAGGAACTTTTTGAGAATCTGAGTCCTCTAGGTGTGATTTATTTTTTTGTATTGTATTTCTCGAGAAGGCATCATGTAACTAGGAATCATAGAGAGAATTATCAACATCCACTTAAAAAGATACAATCCATTTCAACACCAAGAACATCAGACATGAGGGGGAACCTGTCTATACAAGAGAGAGCCACTCATATCTACAACAGGTCACCCTATTTACAGAGGGACAAACGAGTCTCTTTCGACAAGACGTATAACACGTCTAGAGAAATGGATAATAGAAGGCCATATGAATATAGAAATAGACCATACATACGCAAATATAATGGAACACATACACAGGCATCAGGAACCAAACAAAGTGATATTGTACACACTTCAGACAATATCCTCCCTACGCATAATAGATTTGCACATTTGGCCCATTCACCCAGAAGGGAGGATTTTTGGAATATACAAACCCCACAACACCACGGTCACCCAACAAGAGGGAGAGGAGCATAGAAGAAGGGGAGGTAGAGGAGGACTACACACACACAAAAAGGAATAAGAGAAAGGTTCTAAAAAAATAACAATGACATCTTTAAATCTGACGACCAATTTTCTGCCCCTCAGATATCCTTGCTTGAAAAATTATTACTTAAATATCCAGCTGATTAAGTAAATGTATGTGACAACCAGCACTATTTAAAGAGTGCAAACAATCCATACAGATCTGTACTATGATTTTCTTAATTCCTTCTTTTACATGTTATATATGAATTTGAGTATCATCCAATGAGGAGTATAAGTATTTTCGCTCTCTTTTTTATATTTTTGCTGCATGGTGAAAGGGGCTGTCACGTACTCATCCGCTTATAAAAATGTGGTAAATGACATTTACTGACCACACAGGAAAAGTTGTGCCGAGCAGCAACCAAATCCACAGAAGGGTTAATGCTGAGCAGCAATTATACAAATGGGAACCTGGTAACTGCTTTGGGGTCAAAGGCAGGTTACAGCCTATCAGATCTAGTGGAGGGGTATTTAGGCCCAGTTCTCATCGTGCTCAGTGCCCTGTCGTGGTTTCCCTTGTGGTTGTCCGAGAGCACGTTATTGATTCTGGTAATTCTGGTTATTTGACTTTGGCATTGTTTTTGACTTCTCTGTTTTCTGGCATCCCCGACTCCTGGCTTTTCCTTATCGTTGTGTCTCTTTCTGTTTCCCTTGACCTCGGCTATTCCTGACTATTCTTTAGTACGTTAGTCCAGCCATTCTAAGGTCCGGTATATGTTACCTATCAGTCCTCTGTGTTTTACAATTCTACGTGCTGGATCATTCTGTAATCCTGACATTACGACATGGCCATAGATCCTGTAGAATTGTGTTAGCACATAGCTGCTTGCAAAAGGAAACTAAAAGGAGAATGATCACCGCTTGGATCAATTTGCCCAGGCTTTCAGTACGCTTCTTACTCGTACAGCGCATCTGCAACCTGCGGCTGCGCCTACTGTCTCACCTCCGCCTTGTGTACCTCCGCCTATAGTATACAAGGCACCAACTATCTCTCTTTCTCCTCCTCTGCATTTTGATGGTAATTTCCAAGAATGCTGGGGATTCCTTAACCAAATAGAGTATCATTTTGAGGCCTCACCGGGATCTTTTCCCACATACAGAGCTAAAATTGGTTACCTGATTAATCAATTAAAAGGTAAAGCTTTAGCATGGGCCAATCCATTATGGGCAGTGGCGTACACATGACCCACGGGGCCCCGGTGCGAAAATTTATCCGTGCCCCCCCCCCCTCACGCGCGGGCCGGGCCGTAACACATGGTGGTGGGCGCCTGGTCGCGGGGGTTACAGGACTGCGAACGCGGTATGTACGCCAGTGCATGCAGATGCACACACACTTAAAGGACCACTACAGACACCCAGATCACATCAGCTCAATTAAGTTGTCTGGGTGTCAGGTCCCTCTAGTTTTAACCCTGCAGCTGAAAACATAGCAGTTTCAGAGAAACTGCTATGTTTCACTGAGGAGTTAATCCAGCCTCTAGTGGCTGTCTCACTGACAGCCGCTAGAGGAGCACACTGAACGTCCATAGGAAAGCATTGAGTAATGCTTTCCTATGGGCGGTTTGAATGCGTACGCGGTCTCATTCGGAGCAGAGAGGCTGAGGGATCCCCAGCGCCAAGGGAGTCCGGCGCTGGAGAAAGGTAAGTGCTGAAGACACACACACTCTCACTTACAGATGCATACACACTAGCTAACAGACACACATTTACTGACAGAGACACACTCAGCGACAGACATACATACACACTCACTTACAAAACATACACTCTCATTGACAAACACACACTCACTAACAGACATCAAACAGACTCACTAAGACACACACACACACTCACTAAGACACACACACACTCAGTAAGACACACACAGTAACACACTCACTGACACTCACTAGCAGACACACACTCTAACACACACTCACTCTAACACTCACACACACTCTAACACTCTCACTCACTCTGACACTCACTCTAACACTGACACTCACTCTAACACTAACACTCTCACACACTAACACTCACACACTCTCTCACACACTCTAACACTCACTCTAACACACACACACACTAACACACACACTCTAACACTCACACTAACACACACACACACTAACACACACACTCTAACACTCACACACTCTAACACTCTCTCACACACACACACACACTAACACACACACACTAACACTCACACACTAACACTCACACACACTCTAACACTCTCACACACACACACACTAACACTCACACACACTCTAACACTCACACACTCACACACACACACACACACACACTAACACTCACACACTCTAACACTCTCTCACATACACACACACACACACACACACTAACTCACACACACTAACACTCTCACACACTAACACTCACACACACTCTAACACTCTCACACACACACACACTAACACTCACACACTCTAACACTCACACACTCTAACACTGACACTCACACACACTAACACTCACACACTCTAACACTCTCTCACACACACACACACACTAACTCACACACACTAACACTCACACACTAACACTCACACACACTCTAACACTCACACACACACACACACACTAACACTCACACACACTCACACAGGTCCCTCTAGTTTTAACCCTGCAGCTGAAAACATAACAGTTTCGGAGAAACTGCTATGTTTCACTGAGGGTTAATCCAGCCTCTAGTGGCTGTCTCACTGACAGCCGCTAGAGGAGCACACTGAACGTACATAGGAAAGCATTGAGTAATGCTTTCCTATGGGCGGTTTGAATGCGTGCGCGGTCGCATTCGGAGCTGAGAGGCTGAGGGATCCCCAGCACCAAGGGAGTCCGGCGCTGGAGAAAGGTAAGTGCTGAAGAGACACACACTCTCACTTACAGATGCATACACACTAGCTAACAGACACACACATTTACTGACAGAGACACACTCAGCGACAGACATACATACACACTCACTTACAAAACATACACTCTCTAACACACACACACACTAACACTCACACACACTCTAACACTCACACACACACTAACACTCTCACACACACACACACACTAACACACACACACTAACACTCTCTCACACACACACACACACACACACTAACACTCACACACACTCTAACACTCACACACACACTCACACACACACACACACACACTAGCACACTCGTTTACTCTAACACTAACACACACACTAACACTCACACATGTTTTTAAATTTAATCCCCAGCCTCCTTACCTTTTGGAGTGCTGGGGGATTCTAAGAATCAGTGGTGCTGCTGGGCTCCTGGGGGTGGCTTGATTGGGCAGGCAGTAGCTTGTGAGGCTTCAGTATCCAGTCGCGGTCATGGCGAGGGAGGCTGAAGAGGGCGCCAGTGAGTGCTCCTACGTAGCCCGCCTGCCTGACCGACCACCGCCTTCGAACAGGCAACAGGGCCAGCCTCAGGGGGCCCTGGGGTGGTCGGCTCCTGGGCCCCCCAGGGGAAGAGGCTGGCCCTGTGGCTACATACCGGGTCGCAGGGGCGGCCGGGCCCCCTGGTGGGCCGGGCCCAGTCGCAGCCGCGACCCCTGCGACCCTGGTATGTACGCCACTGATTATGGGAGAGTAATAAGAGTGTGGCACACAACTACCAGGAGTTTATTACGGAATTTAAACTTACGTTTGAACCATTAGGCAGGGAGGAAGACGCCTCAATTGCCCTGATGCATATCAGACAAGGGAACCGGTCTATCTTGAAGTATGCCATAGAATTTTGTACCCTAGCTTCTGAGGTAGACTGGACTAATAGTGGGTTAATCTCTGCATTTTAAAAGGGACTATCTGAAACTATGCTATATGAGATTGCCGCCAAAGACTTACCCAACAAGTTTAATGAATTTATCACTTTTGTCATGCAGACTGATAATAGATTGAGAACCAGAGAAGCTACTCATGAATATGACTTTAGCACCCCACTTCGCCAAACCTATTGTCCCTGAATTTCCTGTACAGTCTGAACCCGAACCCATGCAGTTGGGGGTCACTAGACTGTTGGAAGCAGAAAGACAATATAGTAGAAAAGGTCTATGTCTATACTGCGGTAGAAAAGGACATATGAGAAATAATTGTCCCATACGTCCGGAAAACTAATGCACCTTAAGGGGACAGGTCTTAGGTGTAATGGAAACATCCTCTGGAATGGATAAAAAATAGGTTTCTACTTGATATTTCTATTGCCTTTGAAAAGAAGAACTTTTCATGCAAAGTGTAACGGATCACCTGGCACCCCGACTGGGTACCTCCGTTGAAGGATGCTCCTAGCGCTTCATGAGGACTCCAAGCACTGCAGCAGACACCACAACCACTGAACCGGAGAAGCATATGATAGCTCTCAAGCATATGAATGCTGTAAGCAGCTGAACAGGAAAAGCATACAATCAGCTAACACTCCTGGCAATCTGCATACAATCCAATTCCCCCAATAACGAGACGACACTTCGTTTTGAGGTCAAGCAGAACTGACTGTACTGGCACATACAGCCTCTTTTATTCACAATCCACAAACATAGTACTGCCCACACGGTTTTGAAATCCAACCAATCAATCCGTACAATACACACAGACACTCCCACACAAAATCCTCCCCTCTGCCTGTGATATGATTACAGAACACAATGGTTAATATAATCACAGGCAGAGAAATACAGTATTATAAAACATATCACAGGGACCCCAAAACATACAATAACCCCATAAAAGTACATCCTCGGAGCCGGGGGATCTGGGTGAACCACATTTCCAAAATTCACCCAGATCCGTTCAGTAGTTTAGAAGATACAGTTTAATGCAGATTCTGCAGAACATATACAGGCTATATGAAAAATAATTACTGTATAATGTGTCCCCTGTTGTATAGTTTAAAACTACTGCACGATGTCTTTGTGCACCGTGTAGAAAAGTCCAAACAGTGTCTGTGAGTTAAAATGGCAGCCATCCATTGTTCTCCCCATGTGCTTCATCCATGTGCCTCTGATACATGAAATGGTGGCCACCCAGTAACTCCACAGTATGTCCCCAGATGGTTCTTAAAGGGCCAGCAGCAGCACAACACAAATCCATTATGCTCAAATCATGTCTTTAAAGGGCAATACATCCCAGGGGCCATAGTCACATGGCAGGAGGCTGGCAATCAGTCTTCTCCAATGCCCAGTGGCGAGGTCGGTTTTGCCACACAAAGCCCTTCCTGTATCCCCTTCCTGTCCGATCATATTAGGCTTTCCATGGCTTAACAAGCATAGCCCTCATATTGACTGGGCTAATGGGGAAATATTAGAATGGGGTAAGGTGTCAGGGTCCCGCGGGCGGCTGCGAGGGGAGGCTGCAGTCCGCTCGCGGCACTCACCCTCCAGCCATCCGCGGTCCCCTTCCAGACATGCGCTCGGCGGGCAGCATCCTCTCTCCCACGGATGCCGTCCGCCTCTTCCTCTGTGTCCCCCAGCGGCAGCATGCATGACGCTGCACGCTGGGAGACCGCCCATTTAAACAAACGCCGGGTTCAGTCACCTGACCCGGCGTTAAAGGCACAGTGCCTCAATCACAGTGGGAGGTTTAGATATCTCCCACGTGTGATTGTTAATTCTGATTGGAAATTATCCAATCAGAATTAACCTTTGGATTTATATACTCACCTTTCCTGTTCCTCTTCGCCCTGTTGTGGTCTTTGCTTGCTAGTATTGTTACTGAACTTGTGCTTCTGGTTACGTACTCTCTGGCTTGTTTATCCGACTCTGTGACTTTCTCTTACCCTTTGACCTCGGCTTGTCTATCGTTATTCTGTCTTCTGGTTCCCCTTTACTCGGCTTGTTTCCTGACTATTCTTTGTGTGCTTATCCCGGCCACTCTAAGGTCCGGTACGGCACCTTTTCTGTGTGTGTGTGTCAGCGTGTTGGGTTCCCCGAATCGTGACATTACAACAGGGCCATAATGGAACCTGCTGACATACCACAGCTCCTAGTTAATCAGGAGGCTAGAATGGATGGTTTAGACCACCGTATGGATCAGTTTGCCCAAGCTTTACAAACCATACTGGCTCGTACTGCACACTTGCAACCTGCCGTCCAGGAGGCTGCTGCTGCTGTGCCCGAACCCATTCCCACTCCTGTACCCGTTCCTGCTCATGTTGTTCATATGACACTGCCACAGCGGTGACCCAGCATTGTGTCGTGGTTTCCTCAACCAAATTGACATCCATTTGGTGATGAATCCACGTTCCTATCCCACTGACAGATCCAAAATTGCCTTTTTGATAAACCACCTGTCCAGGAAAGCTTTAGCATGGGCTAACCCCATGTGGGAGAATACATCTCCTATGTCCTTTGTAGATTTCTTGACAGCTTTCAAACGTACGTTTGATCAACCCGGTAGGGTTGCCTCTGCTGGCAAAGCTCTGCTTAGGGTACGACAGGGTAACAGATCTGTAGCGGATTATACTATCGAGTTCCGCACGCTAGCAGCTGAAGTGGTTTGGAATAATGACGCCCTCGTAACAGCCTTTCAGGAGGGTTTGGCCGCCTACATACTGGATGAAATAGCATCCAGGGAATTGCCTGTTCTTCTGGATGATGTCATAGATTATGTCATCCTTATTGATAACCGTATTAGAGAGAGGCGGAGTCAAAGACAGATGGATACACGGGCATTACCTGCTCCCCCCTCTACTGCTTTACTAGCACTACCCGCTCCTAGTCAACCATCCCCCGAACCCATGCAATTGGGTGCTACGGGGCTAACTGAGGCTGAAAGAGCATATCGTAGAAGGGAGGGGTTATGCCTTTATTGTGGAAAGAGGGGGCACCACTGTAATGCCTACCCTAAGTTACAGGGAAACTACAGCACCTAAGGCCTAGAGAGGGGTCGGCCTCGGGTGTTATGACTTTGTCCCCTCATGTGTCCATCTCCTTATTACGGTTTCTCTTTTGGTCAATAAAACCACCATAACAACCAAAGCCTTGATCGATTCAGGTGCGGCAGACAACCTTATGTATGAGAACTTTGCTAAAACCGCAGCCTTGACTTTGATCCAAAAGGCCACACCCTTGGTCGTTGAGGCCATAGATGGTAGACCACTTGAGAAACCTCTGGTGACCCATGAGACCCAAGAAATAGTGATGTCTGTGGGTGTTTTACATAAGGAAAGGTTAACCTTCCAAATAATTGACTCCCCTACTGCTTCCATCGTTCTGGGTTTTCCCTGGTTAGTGAAACACAACCCTGTTCTCGACTGGGGTTGCTTAGATATACTCTCCTGGGGGGAATCTTGTCAACGAGATTGTATGGCTCATGTACGTCCTGTTTGTTTACTCAACGTGCCCACGGCTAAACCACTCTCTGTTTCTGTCCCTTCTGTATATGCAGACCTTGCATTGGTTTTTGAAAAAAGGGAGGCAGATAAGCTACCTCCGCATCGTGACTATGACTGTGCCATAAACCTATTACCAGGCACTATGCCCCCTAGGGGTAAGGTCTACCCTCTTTCTGAGAAAGAAAACCAGGTCATGGAGGAGTACATACGGGAATCCTTAAGGAAAGGTTTTATTAGAAGGTCCTCCTCTCCTGCTGGTGCTGGTTTCTTTTTTGTGGCAAAGAAGGAGGGCGATTTGAGGCTATGTATAGACTATAGGGCTCTGAACAATATAACGATTAAAAATGCCTACCCTATCCCCCTCATCACTGAGTTGTTTGATCGCGTTAAAGGTTCTAAGTACTTTACTAAATTAGACCTCAGGGGGGCTTATAACCTTATCCGTATAAAGGAGAATGATGAGTGGAAGACAGCGTTCAATACGCGTAGTGGGCATTATGAATACCTGGTCATGCCTTTTGGACTGTGTAATGCTCCTGCTGTGTTTCAGGATCTCATAAATGATGTCCTTAGGGATCTATTGCATGTCTGTGCCGTGGTGTACCTTGACGACATACTTGTATATTCTCCTGATTTGAAGTCACATCATAATCACTGGTGCCGTCCGCCTCTTCCTCTGTGTCCCCCAGCGGCAGCATGCATGACGCTGCACGCTGGGAGACCGCCCATTTTAACAAACGCCGGGGTCAGTCACCTGACCCGGCGTTAAAGGCACAGTGCCTCAATCACAGTGGGAGGTCTAGATATCTCCCACGTGTGATTGTTAATTCTGATTGGAAATTATCCAATCAGAATTAACCTTTGGATTTATATACTTACCTTTCCTGTTCCTCTTCGCCCTGTTGTGGTCTTTACTTGCTAGTATTGATACTGAACTTGTGTTTCTGGTTACGTACTCTCTGGCTTGTTTATCCGACTTTGTGACTTTCTCCTACCCTTTGACCTCGGCTTGTCTATCGTTATTCTGTCTTCTGGTTCCCCTTTACTCGGCTTGTTTCCTGACTATTCTTTGTGTGCTTAGCCCGGCCACTCTAAGGTCCGGTACGGCACTTTGTGTGTGTGTGTTGGCGTGTTTGGTTCCCACTGAATCATGACAGAAATAATCTCATTTTCCATAATATGAATCTCCTCTTCTATGTTTTTTAAAGATCTTTTTTGAAAGTCAATAAGACTTTGAATATATCTTTTTGAACATTCGTCACTAGCTTTAAACCACTCTTCCATTAATATTTTATCCTCTGTACCATAAGCTGGGGTTTTTAGAACTTTAAGACCCCTAGGGATAATATTAGACGCTATGCATTGTTCTAAAGAAGTTATTTCCCACCATTTTTTGTTTCTTTCTCTAATAAATATTCTAATTTTTCGAATCTTTTAGAAAGAGTGTTATCTCTTTGGATGGTTTGTTGGTGGAACAATGCGTTGATTCTTTTATTGCGTTCCTGCCGCATTTCATGATACACATTATTAGATGCCATATGAGTACACAATACAGTAACAAGTGAGGAACAATGACCAAAAAATTTTACTATATAGTACCCCAAAAAGCCAGAAGATAGTGCTAACACCCAAAAAGTGTACCTCACTTACACCAATCCAATATACAAAAAAACAAACAAATGTTTTTTTGTATATGTCTGGTTACTGCTTTCAAAATCTTCCTATTTCCCTAGCTTTATTTCAGGGCAAACAAGAAAAACTCACAGGCACTCCAAATGTGAAGCCGCAGGCAGATTTATTGCAACAAAATGCACAGCAATGTTTCGACCTAAAGAGGTGAATATGAACACTATATCATAATACACAGTGCAACTGAGACCAATGAAAATATTCATGTGTACATGTAAAAGATGAGTAACAAGTGTTACTATAATAAAGTGCAAACAATAATAAAGTGCACGTGCAACATTACAAATATATAGAGATATATAAAGTGCCATCATAATTCATGGGTGGATGCCTCTGATGTTCACGCCCCTCACCTGGTTTGTTTATTTGAGAAGCGTCGTTCACACGGGTCTGGTTCTGCCTGCCCTGTGGGCGATTCTCGAGGGGGGCTACTGTAACGATCACTTACCTTTCCCCGCCGAACCCGCGCAGTGCTGCGTTCTCTCTCCATACTTCCGGGAGGTGGCTCAGTCCTTCTGATGCCAGCCACTCGCAACAAGCCCATTTTTATGACGCGGCGCATGCGCGCCGATGTCAGCAAAATAGTGCCGCCAAAATTCAAATGTGGCCATGCTCCTGGACCTTTTGGGGGCGTGGCTTTAAAGTTAAAGATCCCACACTATAAAAAGGCAACCATGGCACTTGTTAGGCACCCTAGTGTGGTTCTTGTTTGAGTCCTCTAGCGCTCTTCATATTCTGATTGTCTTTTTTGGTATCTGACTCTTGGCTCCCACTCTGACTATTCTGTTCTCTGGTTTCCCATTATTTTGCCTGGGATTATCGTGTGCCCGTCTTCTGTATTCCCTTGACCTCTGGCTATTCCTTTGACTTCTCTCAGACACAAGTCCGGCCACTCTAAGGTCCGGTAAACGTCTTCCTCTGGGTTTCACTCTGTGTGAAAGGGTCGCTGTCGTGACACTCACTAACAGACACACACTAACTAACACACACTAACACACTCAGCAACAGACACACACAGTAACACACTCACTGACACAAAAACTAACACAAACAGACACACACTAACAGACACACAAAAAACTAACACACAACTAACACACTCAGTAACAGACACACAGTAACACACTCACTGACACACACACACATACACATTTTGTGTTTTTTATTTATTTTCCCAGCCTCCCTACCTCCTACCTTTGGGAGTGCTGAGGGGATTCCAGCTTTCCCTTGGGTTCAGTGGGGCTGCTGGGTGGCCAGGCCGGTCACTGCAGGCAGCGAAGAAGCACTGATCCTCCTGTACCGCCGCTTACTGATGCCGGAGCCGGAGTGACGTCATATTCCAGCTCCGGCATCACTGCGGTGTGCGCAAGGGAGTTGGGCAGAGAGAGCTCAGGGGAGAATGCCCGCCCGCAAAGTGACCCAACCGCCAGCCTCGGGGGGCCCTGAGGTGGCCAGCTCCTGGGCCCCCCAGGAGAAGAGGCTGGCAAAATGCAGCTGTGGCCGCACTGGTGTACATACCTGAGTCGCAGGGCGGCCGGGTCCCTTGGAGGGCCGGACCTGGTCTCAGTTGCGACCCCAGCGACAACAGTATGGACGCCAGTGCCCTGAGGTACCCCACTGACAGCAAGACCATACTTCGAATATACTCCATTGACTACAACCCTCTGTTGCCTGTCACTCAACCACTGCCTTACCCATTCAACAATATTGGAATCCAAACTTAAATATTGCAGTTTATTGATAAGCCTTCTATGTGCAACAGTGTCAAAAGCCTTACTGAAATCTAGGTAAGCAAATGTCTACTGCACCACCCTGATCTATAATTTTAGTTACCCAATCAAAAAAATCAATAAGATTAGTTTGGCATGATCTCCCTGAAGTAAAACCCATGTTGTCTCTGATCTTGAAATCCATGTGTTTTTTTTTTTTCATAGTGTATACAACGAGTATTCAGCGGGTTACAGGATAATATATTTGTACTTTAAAGTTATACAGTAACATCATCTGTCTCCGTGTACTATGTAACATTTTATCGAAGCTGGTTTGCAATTACTCTTCAATTGGGTTGGTATTACAATTCAAATAAACATAACAAAGGTATATACACAAACAAATATACAGGCAAATCATAATAGTTTGTATCCAGCATTTCCTGCGTACTTTGGCCATGTCAACTCACATAAGTCACCGTCCATGTTTCCCTGGGCCGCCCTGACTCTTCTGGGTCCCCTCCTCCCCTCTCACCCTCCCTGGTGTTTCTGTCTCTCATACCATGTCTCCCAGATATTCCAAGTGTTTTTGAACCTTTCCGTGGCCCTGGCGTTGTCAGTGGACATTTTCTCGTATATATAGAATTGTTGTATTTTGTCTGCCAATTGGTGGATGGCTGGGCAGCGAGGTGTTTTCCAGTTTAGAGCTATCAGGTTTCTAGCGGCCATTAAAACTATCCCTATCAATTGTGTGTGGTTTTTTTGTGTTGTTTCGGGGAACAACAAGAGTAGGCAGGTCATTATGTCCATGGGGAAGTCTCTAATGCCGAGATCTTTCAATAGGGTCTGAACATCTCCCCAGATAGGTTGTATCCCTCCACAATGCCACCATATGTGTGGCAGGGTTCCCTCTTCCACACCGCATCTCCAACATTTGGTGGAAACGTCTGGGTACATTCTGTGTAGTCTGGTGGGTGTCATGTACCACCTATATAGTAGTTTGCGATGCGCTTCAATATGTGAGTAGCACTTGGTCCACTTTTTGATCCCATTTAGGGCCAGCATCCACCTTTCCTCTGTCATGACTGTCCCCCCCTCAGTCTCCCAGTGCTGTTTGCATGTCATCGGTTTTTGTGGTGCTAGGTCAAGCCATGCTTTATAGCAAAGTGATAGGGCTTTGGGTTTCATCGGGGCTGTCCAGCATCTGTGGGGTATCAGTCTCGCTGCTACCGCAGGAGTAGGCCCAGTGTGAGGTGTGCCCTTGACGTGTGTGTTTATTGTGTTTTTCAGTTGTAAGTAGGGAAAGATATCCCTCTCCGGGACCTTCCATCTGTCTCTGATGGCTGGGAAACTCATGATCGTCTGGTCTGTACACAGTTGTTGGATTTGGGATATACCTAAGCGTGACCATCTGTTTAGTGGGATCGTAGGATTCACTGCATGTAGTGCAGTAAGGGGAGCTTCAGGGTGAAAGTGTTTCCTCCAGCCCAGGGAGGACATAAAGTCGTCCCATACTCTGACCGTTGCGAGTGTGGTGGGGTATAGAGTTACTTTGGGGCCTCTTAGTGTTCTCGGCGTCCATAGGTAATTAAGCAGTGAGGTGTGCTTAAGTTGGTCTTGTTCCATATCCACCCACTGTGTTACCCCCTTTTGGGCGTGTATGTGTATACTCGTTGCTAGGATAGAGGCTTTGTAATAGAGTCCAATGTTGGGCATGCCTATACCCCCCGTTTGGGTCGTCCGTTGTAGGAGACCTAGGGGCAGCCTGGGTTTCTTACCCCCCCAGATGAAGGAGTTGCATATGGCTTGTAACGATTTGTGGATAGCGGCTTGGATGTCTATTGTGAGCATGCGGAATATATATAGTAACCTTGGCAAAAGCATCATCTTATATGCATTCACTCGGCCCAGCCAGGACAATTTTGCATTCTTCCATTTATGTATTTCCGTGGTGCATAGATGTATGAGGGGCTTATAATGAAGCTTTACTATGTTGCTAATAGGAGCGGCGATTTTAACCCCTAAGTACGTTATAGATGTTGTTCGCCAGTCGAGTTCAAAGGAGTTCTTAAGGGTAGTTACATTTGGCCCTGGTAGGTTTATCGGTAGGGCTTGTGTTTTCTCCTTATTCAGACGGTAGTATGATATTCTACCATAGTCTGTCAGTAGAGTTAGTAGAGGGGGCAGCGATTGTTCTGGATTTGAAAGCGCCACGAAAATATCGTCTGCAAACATCGCCAGACAATATTCCCTGTCCCCCAGTGTGATACCGGTTATGGCCTGGTGTTGTCTTATCTTCCAAGCCAAGGGCTCCAGGGAGAGTATGTATAGCAGGGGGGATAGTGGGCAACCCTGGCGTGTCCCATTCGTAATGTGGAAAGTGCGTGACAGGAAGCCCCCATGGGAGACCTTAGCACTGGGTCGTGCGTACAGAGCCAGGATTCCCCTGATAACCTCTTCGGGGAACTGATACTTGCACAGCACTTGTGTCATATATTGCCAGTTAAGTCTGTCAAAGGCCTTTTCGGCGTCCAGCGCCAGGAAAAGACCTCCGATTTGTCCCCTCTCCATTCCCGCTATTATGTTTAGCACTTTCCTCGAGTTATCAGAGCCTTGTCGGCCCCTCACGAATCCGGACTGGTCATTATGTACTAATTTATGTAGCAACGGTGCCAATCTTTCGCTAAATAGTTTTGCGTAGATTTTGGCATCACTATTTAACAATGAAATGGGCCTGAAGTTTTTACATTGATCTGTATTTTTGCCCGGTTTGGGAAGTGTGGAGACATGTGCCATTGTGACTTCTTCTGGCAATGCCCCTTCTGTCATGCAGTGGTTAAATAGAGCGCCAAGAGGTTGCGCTAGGGTGTTAAGGAAGGTGCGGTAATATTTATTGGGCAGGCCATCAGGTCCCGGTGCTTTATGTAGTGGGAGCGTAGAGATCACCGAGGTGATCTCTTCGGTCGTGAAGGGTTTGTTAAGTTGATCCGCCTCCATCTGAGATAGGGTAGGAAGGTCGATTCCTGCCAGGAAAGCGTCAATATCTGCTTTAGAGGGGCAGACTGTCTGTGGGTCATCTTTCAGATTATATAATTTTTCATAATAATGGGCGAATTCGTCCACTATCCCCTGTGGGTTTAAAATTAAGGTGCCCCTGGAATCCTTGATGGAGGCAATTTTTGAGTTAGCCGTCCTCTGTTTCAATTGGGCAGCCAGCCGCGCTCCCGCTTTGTTGCCTGTAGCAAAAAAGCTGTGTTTAAACTTGCGCATGAGGGATGTGGTTTTGGCCAGTTCTAAATCTCTGAGCTGCGATTGTAAGCGCAATAATTCGGTATGTGTGGCTGCTGTGGGGGTGTGTTTGTTGGTGTGAGTTAGGGAGGTTAGTTCAGAAAGTATGGCTGTGTAAGCTTCTAGTCGCTTTTTTTTTGCGTAGCTGGCGTGCTTGATGAAGCTGCCTCTTATGAAAGCTTTATGCGCCATCCATATTTGGGGTAGAGGTGAGTCTGGGGTTTTGTTTTCTTTAAAATAAAACTGTAGATCTTGTTCTATTTGGTTAACTATGGCAGGGTCAGCGAGTAATTGTTCATTGAGTCTCCAACTGCCTCTTCCTGAGTTGGGGAATTGTTCCCTAAGCTGTAGTGTAATAGGGGCATGGTCCGACCATGTAATAAGGCCTATGTCTGTGCGCTCAACCTTTATGATGGAGGAGGTGCGGATCAAAAACCTATCCTATTCTCGAATAAGTCTTATGCGCTGCTGTGTGGCATGTGTAGTCCCTCTCTGTGGGATGGGTGACTCTCCATGGGTCTACAAGATTGTGCGGTGTTAGTTTGTTGCATATTAGTGTGGCTAGTTTGG
>OW240915.1:121782993-121809697 GCA_933207985.1 Pelobates cultripes
GTATAGATTCAAAAAATAACCGGCACTCACGGTTTTCTCAAGTAATATCACTTTAATACTCGGAATTAAAGTGATATTACTTGAGAAAACCGTGAGTGCCGGTTATTTTTTGAATCTATACACACACACATATATATTAATTCTACATATATATTTATGTAATATTTTTACATAATTGGGTATCTTAATTAATTACAATTAGCGGGACCTGCCTGACAACCCATGCCGAAAGTAAAGGGAATTTAAACACTGGCCAAATTTGGCGTTTTTTGCATTTTTCACACAAACAAATACTAACGCTAACTTTGGCCAGTGTTTGTGACCAAATGGCTACTAAAAAAGACTGGACATACCCCATTTGCAATACCTTGGGTTGTCTACTATTGCAAATGGTATTCCATTATGGGTGTAAATTTCATTCCTGGGCTACTATAAAGTCCCAAAGGCAACATAACCAATCTGGCGAATTTCAATTTCAAATGTAACGTGCTATATTTGACCCTGTAACTTCCCAAAATGCCATAAAACCTGTACATAAGGGGTACTGTTTTACACGTGATACTTTGCTGAATACAAATATGTGTATTTTATTGCAGTAAAAGCAAACAGTATTATGACATTGACCGTTAAAATGTCATGTAGAACTAAAAAAATAAAGCAAAATCTTATTTTCTCCCATTATTTTCATATTAAATTATGTTTCATAGCTAAATATTTGATATTAAATGAAAGCCCTGTTTCCCCTGAATAAAATGATATATAATAAGGGTGGGTGTATTTAATATGAAAGAGGTGTATTACGGTTGGACAGACATGTAGTGCAAATGCCAGGTTTTGTTTACATTTTGTTTCGTTCACAATGTGTACATTTGGCTCCGTCCTTAAGGGGTTAAAAAACAATTTGTTACAAAGATTGTTTTTATCTTTGTGTATGTTTAGGTGACCAGGGGGCAACAGAGAGTGGGGGTGAGTGAGGGGGGGGGGGCGACCTCAACACGCCTTAAAATATAAAATACTACTTATAGAAATTAGCCTCACTCCTATAAATTTAGAACCATATAAAATATATTTTTCATTGCAAACTCCCAGCTGTGATATTTTTGGCTAGGGGGTGACATGTAATCTTGGTTCTGTCTATGCTTTTATTAGATTTTCATGTTGGATTTCTAATGCCCGCTCGTCACAGTAAATATACCAACCAATAGAGAATATATTACTAACTTGAGAGAGATTATCATGTCCTCATTTCCCCAGGGAATTGTTCCAACATTTGATTATGG
Source organism: Pelobates cultripes (assembly GCA_933207985.1). Classification (NCBI taxonomy): domain Eukaryota; kingdom Metazoa; phylum Chordata; class Amphibia; order Anura; family Pelobatidae; genus Pelobates; species Pelobates cultripes. The sequence continues at coordinate 121,784,274 of OW240915.1, forward strand.
TCATAAGGTAATCGCCCAGAACACTCACTTAAAGAACCACTATAGTTCCAGGAAAACATACTCGTTTTCCTGGCACTATAGTGCCCTGAGGGTGCCCTCACCCTCAGGTACCCCCTCCTGCCGGGCTCTGGGGAGAGGAAGGGGTTAAACTTACCTCTTTCTCCAACGCCGGGCGGGGAGCTCTCCTCCTCCTCTCCTCCCTCTTCTCCTCCTCTTCAGCTGAAGGCGCATGCGTGGCAGGAGCCGCGCGCGTATTCAGCCAGTCCATAGGAAAGCATTCACAATAAATAAAGGTGCTACCAAATATATATATATTTGTGCTCGGAATTTAATATGTAATGGATAATGTCAGAGATAAAAGTTGGTTGAGTTGTGCTGAAACCAACGTCCGAGTGGGCCTGTAAATAAAAGAGGGCCCACCAAGGAGAATTGTATGTACTAAGGGTGTCGGTGGGTGGGGAACACTTGAACTCGAACGTCAGAGGTGAGTAGGGGCTGGGTGTTTAAGTAGGGGACTTACTCCTCCCACAAATTCAGGCCTAATGGCCTTTTTACTTGTGCTTGGAATTTAATATCTAATGGATAATGTCAGAGATAAAAGTTGGTTGATGTGTGCCGAAACCAACGTCCGAGTGGGCCTGTAAATAAAAGAGGGCAAAGAGAAGTTCGGAAAAAACACACTTTATTGCATTTGATTACATGACTAAATTCCTGAAGGCTTGGCGAAGTTCTCTTTCTGGCCGTGGAATATACGTATTGTATATAGAGGACTTTCAGCGGCCCAGTCTCTTTATGATGTGGACCGGTGTGTTAGTGCTAGAAGCTGATGAAGCGGCCCCTATGCGAAAGGAATGCCCGGAGAATGAAGTTGGGTTGTAACCCAATTTTTCCAGTAAGATTCTGACATGTGGTGAATTTTGTTGTAGTGAGTGGGTGCCCTTGCAGTTGTAATAGTGGTGAGTCTGGTAGGTGTGTGCTATAAGCTGACCGTAACATGTCTAGTGTCTTAACTGGACACCAAGCATTGTCTGTTGGAAAGAGAGGAATAATAGTGGGGTGTAGGGACTGATTTGTTTTGGTAGATGGGATTGTGAGAATGTAATAGTCGTCTTTTTTAGTGAGTTGTGAGGTTTTGAGGCTGTGAGTGGTATCCCCTTGACAAACAACAATAAATTCCCTAGGTCTTAAGAACCCATAAAAAGCCAAATAGATTGCAGATTTGATCACCAGGTTAGTGTTGGGATCAAAAGGGGATTCGTCGAGGAGGTTGCTCAGCAATCTAAAGATAGGCCCATCTATAGGTAGTCTGGTGGTGATAGGTGGAACTGATACTTTAGAGATTCCCTTTAAGATTTTCTTTATGGGGTAAGATGATAAAAAGGGGGTGTTAGGGAAATTTGTGAGGCTGTGGTGCTGCACCCCCGTGAGGTATAATTTTATGGTGTTGTGGGAAAGTTTTAAATGTAAATGGCAAAAAGAGGCAAAAGGTGATAGTAGTGTTTGGTGACAGTGCTTGGTGCGTAAGTGTCCTGGCGTGGTGCATCAGTGTGTTTAATCCAAGATTAGCTCGTGAAAATTCGGTGTTCTCGATGGTTGATGGTGGGCTGACGGGAGTGCCTGGAAAAACACCTGAAATTGAGATCGAGACAGAGCATCAGCGGCCGTGTTGTGAATACCTGGGATGTGAAGGCAAATTAGGTGGAACTGGACGGTTGCTGCCAACCAGGTCAGCTTGCGAATCAGCCTCATAATGGTAAGAGAGGATGAGCGCCCTTTGTTGATGATATTGCAAGCTGACGAATTGTCGGAATAACACTTTACTGCCTTGCCGGACCAGAGGTGACCCCAAGTGTGTGCGGCTGCCACAATGGGGCAAATCTCAAATAGAGCTGAAGTTTCTCTAAACCCTGGCAAGGCTGGCCAGTGACCCCTAAACCAGTGATTACCAAATATGGCTGCAAAACCCGTGTTGGCTGCAGCGTCAGTGTAAATGCAGGGAGAGGAGTCTGAGAGGGGGGGAATAAACATGGAGATACCATTCCATAGGGACAAAAACTGCCCCCACATGCCTAGGTCAGCTTTGGCGTGCTGGTCCAACGCAATTGGACAGGCGTCCGGTTCCCCGTGAAGCAGACAAAGGAGCCTGGACACAAAAGATCTGCCCTGCGGAATGATGTGCATTGCAAAACTCAGGGACCCCAATAAGGACTGAAGTTCTTTCCTGGTGCATACATCGCTCCGCAGGAACCTGTCTATTTCCCCTCTCAGGCGGATGAGTTTTTCAGTGGGAAGGCTGGCTCGGAAGGTGGCAGAGTCTAGCTCTATGCCCAAGAAAGTGAGTTTGGTGGTGGGGCCAATTGTTTTAGCAGGAGACAAAGGAACACCGAGAGTGGAGAAAAGTGCAGAGGTGCTGAGGATATCGGTGGGTGTGTGTGTGCTAGGTTCTATGATGAGGAAGTCATCCAAGTAGTGAATGACAGCGTGACACCTAATAATGTTCAGAAGCAGCCAGCATAGCGTTTCCGGGAAAATATCAAAGAGTTTGGGGCTGCTTCTGGAACCGAAAGTGAGGCGCGTGGCAAAATAGTACCTGTTACGCCATTTAACACCGTGCAAGTGCCAAAGTGATGGGTGTATGGGCAGTAGTTTGAAAGCGTTGGTAATGTCTGTTTTGCTAAGCCAAGCGTTGCTGCCAGTTGATATGATGGTTTGTATGGCGTCGTCTATTTTAACGTATTGTAGTGAGAATTCGTCTGCGGGGATGAGTGCATTGATGCTAGGAACAAAAGAGGAGTGCGGTGCGATAAATCAATAATCATACGTTTTTTATTTGAATATTTGTGAACCGCTATACCAATAGGGTTAGTGCGCCAGGAGGAAAATGGTGAGGAGGTGAAGGGGCCGATCATAAAACCTTGAGTTACTTCTGTGGAGAGAAGAACGTCCGTGGCCTCTGGGTCTAGACAGGCTGATAGGAGGTTAGGGCATTCCAGTATCCCTGAGGGGATGACCACGAGACCCGTGTGAAAACCCTGGGTAAACCCTGTAATGAGAAACTCCACCAGATGTTTACTTGGGTGATCTTTAAGGTAAAAGGCCAGGTTGTCGATATTAACATCGGTTAGTCATTTGTTGGGTGACAACCTGGCCGGACACATGGTCTTAGTGTGTGCCCTGAAACAGATGGAGCAGATGTGCAACAATCTACAAGCGCTGAAGCTGCAGGAACCTGCATTGAAGTTGTTGCACAGCTGCGCCTTCCCCAAAAAGGAGATGGGCCTCCCTAGTTTATCCCTCTGTCTGCCTTCCTGTTTAGGGTGAGGAGTGGAAGAGGATTGAGGGGTGGGAGTGGGGGTGGGTGGGTCTGGGTGGGTCAGCCATAGAAGGGCACAGATCAGCCAAGTGGGTTGAGGAATTGCATATGGCGCAAGACGGGGGCCTCAGACCAGTGAAGTGGCGACAAAATAGTTCTGTATCCATCTGACACCAGTTAATTCTTACATTGAACTGTTTCAGATGGGTCGCCGCTTTCGCTGATATCGATTTGTGATAATCATAAAAAGATGAGCCCCCGTACTTAACACCCAAATCCACCACTTTATGGAGATAGAGGTCCAGTTCCTCTCTCCTGTGGGGATATACCGAGCAGATGACATCCCGGTATATCCCGAAGGCCAACACGAAATTGGGAATTGACAACTTTTTGTTGAGCCTTGGGTCTCTGGTTTTAAGAACCACTGAGATATCGACAAAATTATAAGCCCTGTTCTCCAGTACGTCTTCCTTCCTAATGGAGTCTGGGACGGAGTGTGCTGGTGACACGAAAGGCGACATGACTGGAGCAGGAGCTGGAGGGGGAAGTGTAGGGACGGGTGTTGGTGCCATAGATACAGCCGGGATTGGGGCTGTAGAAACAGAAAGGTTACCTGGGGAGGCTATGGCACTTTCCACCTTGCTTAACCTGCTGTTTAAGGTCTGCAAGTTGGCCAGGATTGCCGCAAGGGTGTCCTGGGTGGCAATGCCAGCGCCAGAAGCTTGACTTTGAGAGCTTGTGTCTGGCCTAGGCTCTGGGGCTTGGTTGGTCAACAGTCTGTATAATTCCGCCTTTCGGGCCGTAGCCGGAAAGGGGATGCCCCTGAGCCTAAGTTCGGCCGTGATTTTAGGTATAGTCCATGCTCTCAAAGACGTAGGGGTAGAAGGGGCGAGAGATACTCCTGGGGACTCTGGTCTGACAGGAGTAGATATTATATCCTCATCAGGTACCTCGTCCATTGGAGATGTGTCTTGTGACATTCTAGAATGAATTAAATGAGTGGGTTAAGTAGAGGCGTCTGAGAAAACTATTTCAAAAAAAGGGGGGGGGGGGGGGGGGGGGGAATTGCTTATGTGAACTGGACTGTAGGATTAATGCCGAAGCGAAAAACTTAACTTAGACTAGTGACGGTGAGGCCCTGCTAGTGCCAAGTGGCGGTGAGAGGCTCTATGATTTGGGCGAAGTGGATTATGTTGCCACAGATGTGGTGGCGGGATGTTGGCCTCTCGGTGACATTTTTAAAAGGTTCAAACGTGTGGCCGTGACAAGTGAGGCCCTAACTACGGCCCTGTAGAAGGGCAAATGAGGCTGTGACGGAACGCTGGCACTCCGACTGAGTACCTCCGCCAATCGATGCTCCTAGTGCTCGCTGAGGACTCCAAGCACTCCAACCGACACCATCAGCACTGCAGACCCCACTTCCAGCGATGCAACTGCGCCGGGGTCTCTGCTGTTTCCACCCACCCTGGACCCAAGGCCAGGATCCAGCTTCCAGTGGGTGAACCTCTCTTTCCCCAGAGAGCAGGAACAGGAACAAATCAAGCTATTGCAAGAGCTTCCTCTGGGGAGTAAGTGATTATAGCAATCCCCAGAGTGTAGGTATCCCTTCCCCCAAACATGAGCCAAGGCTTAATGCTGGAACAAGACTGATTTACTGGCACACAGAACTCACAATTTATGCAACACAAAACTCCTCCTCTGGGCCAGGCTAGATAATTGAGTTTCTACAATACACAAAGCTCAATTATCTGCTGGCCAGATATAATACAGTTTCATAAAACACACAGGGACCCCAAAACATGCAATAACCCCATAAAAAGTATATCCTTGGAACCGGGGGATCTGGGTGAACCACATATCCAAAATTCACCCAGATCCGTTCAGTACTTTGGAAAATACAGTTTAATGCAGATTCTGCAGAACATATACAGGCTAAATGAAAAACAATCACTGTATAATGTGTCCCCTGCTGTATAGTCCAAAACCACTGCACGATGTCTCTGTGCACCAAATACTGGCAAGATGGCAACGTGTTGAAAAGTCCAAACAGTGTCTGTGAGTTAAAATGGCCGCCATCCATTGTTCTCACCATGTGCTTCTGATACAGGAAATGGTGGCCACCCAGTAACTCCACAGTATGTCCCCAGATGGTTCTTAAAGGGCCAGCAGCAGCACAACACAAATCCATTATGCCCAAATCATGTCTTTAAAGGGCAATACATCCCAGGGGCCATAGTCACAGGGCAAGAGGCGGGCAAGCAGTCCTCTCCAGGCACCAGTGGCGAAGGGCACTTCGTCACACATCTTCCCTTTGGGGGGGAAGACTAAACAGGTACCTGACCTTCTGCCGGTCAGTACCTAGATTAGTCGGGCAGCCCACCCACAAAGAAAAATACGCAGAGTAACCCCCCCACAATAAATGGTACTGGCCTGTAGGTTCACGTTTGTAGGGGGACAGCGCAGCACTCTCTGTCTCCCTGGTGCAGCTAGGCAAACTGCTGGTGTTGCTTGGGGGGCAGAGGCCAGCGGTGCTCTGCCCTGCTGCCAGCTCTTCCACTGGGGTAACCCGTGGTAAGTCAGGCTCTGATACAGGGGAAAAGGGGGGGCAGAGGCTAACCGAGCTCTGCCCAGATGCCAGCTCTTCTGCTGGGAGGGGGTCAGTGGGTATCGCAGGCTTATCCACTGCCCCCCGGACCCGGTTGGGATGTAGCTGGGGAGGAGAAGTTTTGCTTACCTCCTCCTCCTGGCATCCCTGCGGGGTTGGTTGGGGATCTGGACCGCCCGTCCAGCCTCCCTGTAGGACTGGCACAGAGACCGCGGTCCCATCTGCGCCAGTGTGGTTAGGTTTGTCTTCCCCTTCTCCCGGTATCTCTGGCTGCTGTTGGAGGGGGAGACTGGTTGCCCCCACTCCCCAGGACGCTGGTTGCTGTAAGGTGGAGGGATCGACCATCACCTCCTCCTGGAACTCAGGCCGCCGCTGGGGAGAGAGACCAGTTGTCTCCTCTCCCTGTATATTATACTGCCGCTGGGGACCTGGGCTGACTGCCCAGCATCCCTGTAGGGCTGGCAGAGAGACTTCGGTCCCATCTCCACTTGCCATCTCTGTGTGTCCCCAGGACAAGTCTATGAGGTCGCCCACCTCCGGCTGCTGTTGGAGAGGGAGGCCGGTTGCCTCCCCTCCCCAGGACGCTGGTTGCTGTACCATCACCTCCTCCTGGAACTCAGGCCGCCGCTGGGGAGAGAGACCGGTTGTCTCTTCCCTCTGTACGGTGCACTGCCGCTGGGATGGGAGGTCGCTGCTCTCCTCTCCCTGTAACACACTCTGTCGCTGGAGACGGGGTGTCAATACCCCCAAACTCCACAGTTGGTACTCGAAGTTCCGTGCGTCTTGGTTCTCAGCACTCAACATGCGCATCACTTGATGGACCACCTCATCTGAAGGGTTTGGGCCAAACCAGACCAGCCGCGCCTTTACTTCCTTCATGAAATCAGCACCCTCATAGCACTGTGACAGACGGATTTGCAATTCACTGGCTGCTGTCCAGGGTCTTGCTAGCTCCATGTTGCTGTAGGTAGGGACGCTGCGCAGAGGCTAGCGTTGCCCTCAATTATAAATCCGTAACTCCACACGTTACCGGTGTCTCCGAGCTGCTGGTCCTCGCACTAGGGCGCCATCCCGCCGCTGCCACCAAATGTGACGGAACGCTGGCACTCCGACTGAGTACCTCCGCCAATCGATGCTCCTAGTGCTCGCTGAGGACTCCAAGCACTCCAACCGACACCATCAGCACTGCAGACCCCACTTCCAGCGATGCAACTGCGCCGGGGTCTCTGCTGTTTCCACCCACCCTGGACCCAAGGCCAGGATCCAGCTTCCAGTGGGTGAACCTCTCTTTCCCCAGAGAGCAGGAACAGGAACAAATCAAGCTATTGCAAGAGCTTCCTCTGGGGAGTAAGTGATTATAGCAATCCCCAGAGTGTAGTATCCCTTCCCCCAAACATGAGCCAAGGCTTAATGCTGGAACAAGACTGATTTACTGGCACACAGAACTCGCAATTTATGCAACACAAAACTCCTCCTCTGGGCCAGGCTAGATAATTGAGTTTCTACAATACACAAAGCTCAATTATCTGCTGGCCATAAATAATACAGTTTCATAAAACACACAGGGACCCCAAAACATGCAATAACCCCATAAGTATATCCTTGGAACCGGGGGATCTGGGTGAACCACATATCCAAAATTCACCCAGATCCGTTCAGTACTTTGGAAAATACAGTTTAATGCAGATTCTGCAGAACATATACAGGCTAAATGAAAAACAATCACTGTATAATGTGTCCCCTGCTGTATAGTCCAAAACCACTGCACGATGTCTCTGTGCACCAAATACTGGCGAGATGGCACCGTGTTGAAAAGTCCAAACAGTGTCTGTGAGTTAAAATGGCCGCCATCCATTGTTCTCACCATGTGCCTCTGATACAGGAAATGGTGGCCACCCAGTAACTCCACAGTATGTCCCCAGATGGTTCTTAAAGGGCCAGCAGCAGCACAACACAAATCCATTATGCCCAAATCATGTCTTTAAAGGGCAATACATCCCAGGGGCCATAGTCACAGGGCAAGAGGCGGGCAAGCAGTCCTCTCCAGGCATGAGTGGCGAAGGGCACTTCGTCACAGAGGCGATTAACTATGATTTGGGCGTGGGGCCATACCTCCGTGTTGAGGTTTGGGAGATGGTTTGTAAATGCCTCGGTGAGCTAGGTCTGGCGTACAGACCCTGTGAGCCAGTTCACGTAACAACTATGGGATAATTGGCGTTTTATGTGCTGGTCGGATACTAACCTTGATAGAGATTATATTCGTGGACTTGTTTCTTCAAGTATATGAAAGAGAGGTCCAGTGGTTGGTGATGTCGTAGCAGAAGCCTAAGGGGTTTGAGACAGATGTAGATCTGAGTGAGCGTGGCGAATGGGTGCAATATGAGTTAAAGGGGGGCGTGGATGGGTAAACGAGTGTCAAAAAATGGACCGTGAAGGCTGACTGCGGCCTTTACATGGGAAACTGAAGTAATGTACTGAAGGTTAAAGAAAAAAACTATACCTGGATAAGGTACAAATAGCAAGGTTTTTCCTCCGATTTTGACAGGGCAAGTTGTTGATGCTATCATAGTAGAATCTAAAGGTTTGAGACAGATGTAAATCTGAGTGGCGTAACGTATGAGCGGAGAGTGAGTTGACGAATGTAAATTGTTGGCTGCCTGAGTTTCCTCAAACAGAAATTAAAGTAAAATAAATACTATACCTGTAATAAAGGACAAGAATCAGGTTTTGAAATATAGCAATGAGCAGAACGGTTGGTGCAAGCGTAGAATTGAACCTGGATTTTTTAAGGATAAGAACCCTGTTTTTTTATTGCAATTTAAGCCGTAATATGGCAAAGTGTGATCTGTGGAGATCAAAAGAGATTATTTAACGGGCTGATATTAATTTGCACGTTTAAGGCATGGTATAACATTGTGTGATTAGTCATTTAGATGCAGGGAAGCTGCATATTATACAGAATAAAACAGCGAGTACCATAAAAACCACTAGGTGGCGATGTCAGCCCAATAAACTAGGTCTGTGAAATGATACACGAAAAATATGGAAAGTATGAATGAAAGTTTATAATACATATGTCGTGCTTTTTTTTTTTTTTTTAAGATTAATTCGCACGTTTAAGGCATGATAACATTGTGTAAATAGTAATTTAATTGCAGGGAAGCTGCATATTATACAGAATAAAACAGTGAGTACCATAAAAACCCACTAGGAGGCGATGACAGCCCAATAAACTAGATCTGTGCACTGATACATCAAATATATGGAAAAGTATGAATGAACGTCATGTGATACATATGTCATGCATAATATGGTAAAACTGGCAAGCCTTTCTTTTCCCATATAATAACAGCATAGCCTCTTATAACAGCATGAGTTTGGAGCAAAGAATATATATGCCTAGCATCAAATAACGATTTTGGATTTTAAGACCGTGAGGGGGCGGGGGGGGGGTGTAGGACCGAGTAGATGCTGGCGTGAGGGGAACGTGGTTGGTCCCCGGTAAGATTTCCTTGTCATTAGTGTTCCGGCCCCCAGCTGAACCACAGAGCGATGTGGAGGGGACCGGAATAAGAGGACTCACAGTTGGGAAGCAGGACCGCCGAAAGCACGGAGGGGTCTGCCGGACCGCCGGAAGCACTGGGGATACCGCAGGACCGCCGGTAGCACTGAGGGTTCTGCCGGGCACTGGAAGTGCAGCAGGACCGCCGGTAGCACGGAGGATTCAGCCGTGCAGCTGATACACGAGACGCCCGGACCGGAAATGACGCAAACGTGAAGTCTCGCGAACCGGAAGTAGCACAAGGAACACTTGAACTCGAACGTCAGAGGTGAGTAGGGGCTGGGTGTTTAAGTAGGGGACTTACTCCTCCCACAAATTCAGGCCTAATGGCCTTTTTACATATAAGTACTCAGTAAACCTATAATAAGAAAAGGATGAAATACTAAGAAAGTGTTAAGAATCCCAAACCAAAATAATAAAATATAACAAAAATTAATAATAAGGTGAAAAGGAGTAAAATATACACTCCAAAACAAACTATATACACAAGATTTTCCCAATCTTAGTTTTGTATTTGAACAGAGAAATGTTCAGGAAAAAGATCATATGCACTGGAATCATCGGCGTCCGCAGGAATTTTTCCAGGGGGGGGCATAATTGTAATGACATCCATGCTTGGTACCTTTTTGATAGTGTCATGAAAGGGAAGGGGCATAGCCATTATCACATTAAGCCAGGGTGAATAGCGTTTTCACAACTATGGTGTCAGGAATATAGGTTTGTATTCCTGACACTATAGTGTTCCTTTAAGCAAATTAAAGGACATTTCTGGTCACCATAACAACTTCACCTAAATGAAAATGCTAAGATGCCTGGAAGCCCCTGGGTGCTTGCTTTCCTTTAATCGCTCTCAAATGGTTTAAGCCCAAAGGCTTCCTCCAGCTCCAGGTCGCTCTGTGGTATTTGGCTTCTGAAACAGAGTGTCAGGAAGTGCAGATTGACGTCAGGCATGGGTGCCGCTGATTGGCTACAGTGGTCAGTTGACGCTCTAAGCCAATCGCTAGTTCCCGGTTCATAAAATATTTTTACTTTTTTATGAATGGGGAGCTACTGATTGGTTTAGAGTGCCAGCTGACCGCTCTAGCCAATCAGCAACACCCCTACCCAACGGCACTCTGTGCTTCCTGACACTCAGTAAATAAAAGTGAACACATTAATACTGATATTTTTTTACCTTTGGAGATGAGTAGGTCCAGCGTTTCCCTGCCAGGCCCAGGTACCAAAGCCTTATGATGTGGTGTCCAGAATAAAGTGGAGGGTTCACTTCATTTGTCCTTCCTGCTCCAATCTCCTTTTCCTCTCCTTCATTTGACAGTCTTTTTTTTCTTCTGACACTGTATTCTATCCTTGGCCCCTTTCTGCTCTTTTACCTTTCTGCTACTTTCTGCTTATTTTGCGCCCTTCTGCTCCTTTCTCATTCTGATCCCTTTCTGCTCCTTGCAGACCCTTTCCGCTCCCTTTTCTACTTTACCTTTGTGCTCCTTGCTGTCCCTTTGTGCTCCTTCCTGCTCCTTGCAGGCCCTTCCTGCTCATTCTCCTACTTTATGTTTGTGCTCCTTCTGCCCCTTCCAGCTCATTTCTGACCCTTTCTGCTCCTTCCTGCTCCTTGCAGGCCCTTCCTGCTCATTCTCCTACTTTATGTTTGTGCTCCTTCTGCCCCTTCCAGCTCATTTCTGACCCTTTCTGCTCCTTCTACTTTACTTTTGTGCTGTTTTACCTTCCAGCTCCTTGCTGACCCTTCCTGTTCATTTCTTTATATCTATAGGCTGCTGCCCCCCCAAAGTTATGGGCTGCTGCCCCCTCCCCAAATCTATGGGCTGCTGCCCCCATCCCCAAATCTATGGGCTGCTGCCCCCATCCCCAAATCTATGGGCTGCTGCCCCCATCCCCAAATCTATGGGCTGCTGCCCCCAAATCTAAAGGCTTCTGCTGCCCTAAAATCTATGGGCTGCCCCTCCTCCCTAAATCTATGGGCTGCTGCCCTCCCTAAATCTATGGGCTGCTGCCCCCCCTCAAATCTATGTGGGCTGCTGCCCCCCCAAATCTATGGGCTGCTGCCCTCCCAAATCTATGGGCTGCTGCCCCCCCAAATTCCATGGGCTGCTGCCCCCCCAAATCTATGGGCTGCTGCCCCCAAATCCATGGGCTGCTGCCCCCAAATTCCAGGCTGCTGCCCCAAATCTATGGGCTGCTGCCCCCCCCCAAATCTAAAGGCTGCTGCCCCCCTCCCCAAATCTAAAGGCTGCTGCCCCTCCCCCCAAATCTATGGGCTGTTGCTCCCCCCAAATCTATGGGCTGCTGTCCCCCCCCAAATCTAAGGGCTGCTGCCCCCAAATTCAAAGGCTGCTGCCCCCCAAATCCATGGGCTGCTGCCCCCCATAAATCTATAGGCTGCTGCTGCCCCTCAAATCTAAAGGTTGCTGCCCCCAAATCTCTATGGGCTGCTGCCCCAAATTCCAAAGGCTGCCCCCAAATCTATGGGCTGCTGCCCCCTAAATCTATGGGCTGCTGCCCCCAAATCTATCTGCTGCTGCTGCCCCCTTCTCAAACCTTCCCCCTCATCCCTCACTTACCTGATCTGTAGGCTGTCTCTGGCTGCATGTGTTGTTCCCCTGCGGTTTCAATCAGCAGAGAGAAGCAGGGATAAGATGTAGCTTCATATCCCTGTCTCTCTCCATACACTGCGCCACCTACTGGCCGGCGCCGGTATTGCAGTTCATTCTAAATCTCACACGAAAAAAGCAGAACAAGCTGAAAAATCCAGGGGGGGGCAGGTGCCCCCCCTAGCCCCCCCCTGCGGACGCCCATGACTGGAATGTGTATTAAGTCCAGCAGAGACTTACACTAAGGGTTAAATTATGCTCTCTCTTGAAAAGCATGGAGCTGTTGGCACTCTGCCAGTTTTTGCAGAAGCTTACATTAGGCCATTAGTGATGCTGTCAATAGAAAAGTAAGGAGTTTTGGCAGTTTGCCTTTTTTAACAGGAGTTTTTCCTAAGGGTTAAATGATGCTACCAGTTAGACTGCATGGAACTTTAGTGAATCTGTCTAATAAACAGTAGCTTACACTAAGGGTTGATTAATACTACTATAGCTTGAAAAATACGGAACTTGTTACAGTCTGCCTATTCCGACATGTCTCATAGTAACTCTAGTGTAAGAACCTAGTAGGGATGTGTTGCAAAAAACCCTTTGAAACAATGTTGCAAAAATCCCTTAGTCTCTGAATAAACAGCTGATCCCTAGTTAGTCTGATCAATGCTCCTGAATTAGATAGTACTGCTGCTAGGATAATTTATGGTCCCAATAAAGCAGTGTATGTTACTGAGAGAGGGAAACAAAGTGGTAATTGCCTGCATGGTATAACGTCTGTGCTGTGCCTTCATGGGCACCTACAAATTTCTAATAATCTCTGTCTGACTGTTTACATGCAGCCGCAAAACTCCTCTTTGTACACCTGCAGGAAAATAACGTCTGTCGTGAGAGTAACTTCTAAATTGTGATAGATTTGCTAAAGCTTAATCTTGCAGGTTAGGAAGGAGCCCCGACGTGCGTTTTGCCGGTTTGACGGCTACTCAGGGGGAACAGTTAACCTCCATGACTGGAGTTTAAATATCCATATACATGGTTTCATTGGATACAGATCCTAACCAATCTTGCTGTAAAGGTAAAGATTGACACTAAATATGGCCAGATTTAAAACTCCTATTAAGTAGGAGTGGTCTTATGTAATTGGGCTGCATCCCTGGGTTATTCACTAAATTAACCCATTGGGTGCTGAAATTTGTGTGTATTATATTAACCCCTTAAGGACCAAACCTCTGGAATAAAAGGGAATCATGACATGTGACACACGTCATGTGTCCTTAAGGGGTTAAAATACTACAAAGTTGATAACATTCAAGAGTTCTCATTATTGTGTGGATGCCAGAGAACTGTTAAAAAGGACTATTTAGGTAATTTATAGGTATCAGAATCTCTTGATCTTTTTATGTAATTTTGAAGTATATTATTGAGCAGTTGAAAATATTGGTTGAGCCCAATGTATTAAAGCTTGTTGTTAAGGATCCAATGATGATAATTTCTAGTTTTAGTGAAAATAACTAATTGGATGAAAATAATTTGAGAAAAGGATGAGAATTCTACAGTTTGTAAGCTAGTAGTTAAAGCATGTAAATATATCCTCATATGTAAGGACAGGAATTAGTTCATAATGGAAATTAATTTAACTATCTGAAAAGAGTATGTAATAAAAAAATAAGAATTAAGTGTCATTTAGTCCTAAATATACTAGTAGGGGTATGGTAATATACCAGGGTTTTCTTAACTTAAAGCTGCGTCGTAAATTTATAGATGTAAAAATGGGGTGTAATCAAACTGTTCATTTAACCCCTCAAGTGCCAATGTGTTGAACCTATAAATGTATCTGGATTCTTTTTGTAAGAGTCTCAGATTAAAGTTACCTTTGTGAGAATTCATATTTAATTTTTCAATGACTTGGAATCAGAGAATATCAGGATTGTTGTGGTGGAAATTTATGATATGTTTGGCTACTGGTGTTAGGATTCCAGTGCTGGTTATAGAGCTCACAGGTTGGAGAATACGTCTACGGAATTGTTACAAGTGATCAGATTGATGACTCTTGTGGTGCTGCAATTGGCAAAGGCATTAGCTTGTACTTCAATGCCAGTTTGGTAAAATTTTGTGGTTTTTGAAGGGAGATTGAAACTTCAAGCTTTGCATTGTCCGCACTTAAAGTCTATATTGTATACTAGATTTTATATCGAAATCATAATAAAAGTTAAGTTTTAATTTTCAACATATTATAAAAAGAGCATGGGGGGGCGTGGCTAGGCTGCCGATGGAGTAGGACGCAGTCAGTGAGAGCTCCTAGGCCCCCACCCGCCAAAGCCCTTTGAAATATAGCAGTCATACTCGTCCGTATGGGTAAACCGAGGAGGGGGACTACCCCGGGCCCGCAGCAGACCACCATGAGCCAGCAATCGGGGACGATGGATGAATTCCTCTCCACCCCACAATGCATGGCTGGCGCACGAGGCCCGGACAAAATGGCGCCTGTGTCCCCTGGATCGAGCAGCCGGATGGGCTCCACACAAGACTCCCTGCGGATGGATGCCCTCACCCAGATGGCGATTTCGGCAAACATGCTCACCAGGCAGGAAAAGAAGGAACTAGTAGCCGAACTCCACTCAGCTATTAGAGAAGAAATAACAGCGGTACGGCAAGACCTCACCTCACTAGAACATAGGGTAGATGACCTGGAGGTCCAACGGCTGCAAACAGAACAGCACCAACGGGCCACAGACCTGGCAACTACACGACAAGGCAACCTCCTCTTGGAGCTCAGACGCCAGGTAGAGAACCTCGAAAATCGAGGACATAGCGCAACAACATCTGCGTCAGAGGTCTGCCGGAATCCGAAGGGGAATAACCTAGGGAGCTACTGGAGGGCCTGTTTACACACATTCTGGGGGAAGAAGCACCGTCGGATTTTGGCTTAGAAAGAGCCTACCGAGCACTTCGGCCACCAAGGAGAGATGGCCTACCCAGGGACCTGGTTTGCTGCTTACAATCATTCAAGCTAAAGGAGGCAATTATGAGGGCGGCCAGGGCGCTGCGCACCATTAGTTACATGGACTCTCACGTATCTTTGTTCCATGACTTGTCTACCCTCACCATCGATGCTAGACGAGCGCTGAAGCCACTCACCGGCCTCCTGCAGCAGAAGCAGATCCCATATAAATGGGGATTTTCCGTTCAGCCTGCAAGCTAGAGTGGATAACCGCTGGCTCGTAGTAAGATGGCCTAACGATGTTCCCCGACTCCTGCACTCAGCGGGCCTTCTGGAGATTTCGATCCCAAACTGGATCTTGGACAACCCACCGGCCAGACCCACAGTCCCGGCGGAGAATCTCGCAGAGGGTGCCCCACCGGGCTCTTCGGCTTGTCGGGATGGACCCAATGCCTCGGAGGAGTAGAACGTCGGAGTACCCCTGGATGCAGGTTCCTGAAGGGGTGCCCGGCCAGGTCGGGAGTCCCAGGGTTCCCATGATCTTCACACCGGGACATGTCACTCAATTCCCCAGGGTATGCACACTGACACAGAGACACCGAGACTGATTGATTGGGGTATGTACTATGCTTTCCCCTGGGCCCATGGTCCACCAGTGTGGCTTGCAAATCCCGTGCCCCCAGGGAAACACCGCTTGGGTGGGGTACGGGAAAAAGGGAGGAAGCCTAAACGGGGATATCCAGGGGAGAAGGCTACCACTACCCCACATAGCCCCAGATGGGTCTGAGCATGTTTGTGTGGGGGGTCCGGGAGGGAGGGCATGCTACCAAGAGGGAGCGGGTCCACGGGGGAAAATCTGGGTCCCTTACAATCAGCGATACCACATGACCCGGCTCATGGCTGCCTGCTGCGACCTGTGGGGGGGCCACGCAAACGGTGGGGGGAGGAGGGGACCTCAAACAGATGGACTGGGATCTTGCCGCGGGAAAGGCCCTGTGGGGGGGTACGGGGAGGGGGTGGCCTCACTGCGGGGGCCTTAGAGGCGTGCAGGGATCAGCCGGAATGCCCGTAGCGTTGTTAGCACGCCGAGATGGCCTGACCACAGGAGACCACGGGCCACAGGGGGATGCGGGAAGGTTCTCAGGGTCCATGTTGGAAGGGCATATGGAAGAGCGAGAGACTGACGGAAGCGGGGGCCCGGACCCGCCTGGATGGCCAGGGGGTGGGAGATGGTTGGCTGCGCGCCCGTCACACCCCTCACTGCTCGGAGGTCCTCTGCCTCCACCCCGACCCCGGCTGGGGATGGAGCCGATGTGGGGTTGAACGACCATGCACCAGGGAGCTCCAAGAGGGATCACATGCATATGTCCGGTAGGGGCACATTAACTTGTTATGTTGTTCATTATCAGTTGAAAGCTGTTATATATAGAATAATAGGTGACTAGACTAACCCTAGGACCGCACGAGTTATGGAGACGGATGTCTCGGCAGGGCTAGACTCGACTGGACTGAAAGACTGGACGGCCATGAGGGGCCGGGGGACTGGGGAAAGGATCACCCACATTCCATAAAGTGGTGAGATATGGGGCAGACTGCAGATGATAGGCTAGAGAGACAGACTAGGGAACACTCACTTACCAGGAGGGACCGGCCCAGGGAGGAAGGGTGACAGGGGCGCAACCCAGATATACAGCAGGATGAAGACGACACTCACCGCTGCGACCGGCGGGTTGGGTGCACCTGGAGACAGCCACAGACTCAACACACACGTTCGTGCGACAGACACCGTAGGTGACCTTTCCTGCACCCCACGCAACAGACCCGCATTGTACATACTGGTTGGAGTTCGGTAAGACTGCAGACGAGCAGCCCCCGAACAACTCCATACGACCAAGGTTCATTGTTGCAACCCAGCAACTTTTTTTCCCCCTCTCTCTCTCTCTCTCTCTTTCTCTCCCTCTCTTCCCTCTCTCACTTCCACCTTCCTTTCCTCATCCACGTGTAGGCGTCTGCATTATGCCTTCCCCAGCGGGGCCTGGAGGGGGAAGCACGCGCCGGGGGGACAAGGGGTACTTCACCCCCGCACAACTTAAAGTGTGATCCAATAACGTGAGAGGCCTAAACCTCCCTGAGAAACGTTCTCAACTACTACGCCAGCTCTGGGCGGAACAGGTGTCCGTGGCGCTCTTGCAGGAGACGCACTTTAGGGGCCAGGACTCACCGAGGGTTGAGAATAGTCGCTTTCCACACGGGTACTATGCCAACCACCCAGATTCTAAGAAAACAGGAGTGGCAATTCTTTTCTCACGCACTGTCCCGTTCCAACACATGGACACTCTGGCGGACCCTGGTGGGAGGTATATCTTCCTGAAAGGCACCATTGCACACCATACCTACACCTTCGCAAGTATCTACAGCCCTAACCGTAGACAACACATCTTCTTTGCCAAAATGCAAGCCAAACTAGAAAAATTCAGGGCCGGCCTACTGATAGTGGCAGGGGACCTTAATGTTCCCCTAGACCCGCGGGTGGACACCTCCAGGGGGGCCAGCACTGTCCCAGAGCACTGTCTCCACTCGATGCGGCGAGCCCTTAACGGAATGGGGCTGGTCGACTGCTGGCGGGTAGCCCACTCGGACGATAGATTTCTCCTATTATTCGTCAGTATACAAACAATACAGTCGGATAGACTATGTATTCATGCCCCAGGAAAGCCTAGCGCTTCTCCAGGATGCAACCAGAGGGATTATTAACCAGTCCAACCATGCCCCAACCACGGTGGTAATGAGCTCTCCACTATTTAAACCCGCCGAGCGCCAATGGAAACTCATTGAAACCCTGTTGACAGAGCTAGAGACACGCACCATGGCACTACAGACTCTTACGCAATACTTTGATACCAACGACACACCTGACATGCCCCCATTGACGCTCTGGGAAGCCCATAAATGCGTTATTAGAGGACACTTCCTATCCATCAGCACACAACGCAAGAAAGATAGGGCCCGTCAAATCTTAGACTTAACGACACGGATAGCCGACTTAGAAAATACACATAAGCAAACCCTAGATGACGACACGTACCTACGACTTACAGAGACACGCAGGGCACTCCGAGACCACCTCTCCCAGGGACTACTACACACACTACGGAAATCCGCCAGGCACTTCTACGAGCACTCAAATAAGAGCGGACGACTCCTGGCACAAGTGCTCCGGGAGAAGCGTAGATCCCAACACATCCACCAGATACATACACGACACGGACAGAACACCAGAATGCCTGAAGGCATTATGGCTGCATTTAGGGCTTATTACACGGACCTTTACAACCAAGCTACGCCCACACACGGGACAGAAGCCCAAAACCACCGCAGAAGAGTTACAGACTACCTAACACAACATGTGACCCGCAAACTCACTCCAGAGCTCGCGGAGGAAATCGATGAACCCCTGACACTGGAGGAACTAGCCGCGGCCATGAAGTGCTCCAAACCACACAGGGCCCCGGGCCCGGACGGCCTCCCCTAACGTACCTACGAACATTTCGAGACGCCCTATTACCCCGCCTTCTGGCGGGCCTAAACTCCATACAGGAGGGGGGCGAGTCCCCACGGACTCCCTGGCAGCGATAGTCACGGTCATCCCCAAAGACGGAAAAGATCCGTCACACTGCTCGAGCTATAGGCCAATCTCATTACTAAATGCTGATCTGAAGCTATTCACTAAGGCCCTCTCCCGGAGGGTGTCGCGGATTCTGCCGGATCTCATACACCCAGACCAGGTAGGCTTTATCCCGGGCAGAGAAGCCAGGGACGACACGATACGGGCCCTAAACATCATACACTGCACAAGGACCTCGGGACGGGACACAGTCCTCCTCTCTACGGATGCCGAAAAGGCGTTCGGCAGGGTACCTGGACGAGATGCTACGACACATGGGATTCGGACCACTTATACGAACATGGGTGTCGGCGCTGTACTCCACCCCGACGGCTAGGATCCGCATTAACGGAGCCCTAACGCAGTCTTTCCCGATATGCAATGGGACCCGCCAGGGTTGTCCCCTGTCCCCTCTCCTGTTTGCCCTCTCTCTTGAACCGTTTCTGGAGGCGGTCAAACAGGACGGGGGCATAACGGGGGTGAAGGTGGGTTCCGAAGAGCATAGGGTGGCGGCCTATGCGGACGACATGCTCTTCTTCCTGGAACAGCCCAGGATATCCATGCCCAACTTGCTACAGGCATTTCGCACCTACCACCAGGTATCCAACCTGAAACTCAACGTGGAAAAATCCGAAGCTATGCCGATAATACAGGGGGAGGAGCAAGTCCGTCAGCTCAGCACCCAGTTCGCCTTTTCCTGGTGCGCGACAAAACTACGATACCTGGGTACCTGGCTACCAGCGGACCTGACACAGGTTTACAGGCTGAACTTTCTCCCTATCCTTTCAGCCATACAACAAGACCTCCAGCGGTGGACGCAGCAGTACATCTCCTGGTTTGGCCGCATTAATGCGGTCAAAATGAATGTTCTACCTAGGTTGCTGTATCTCTTTGCGACACTGCCTACCAGGATCCCCCAGACGTTTTTCAACTCCGTAACTACAGCTATTCGCAGGTTTGTGTGGAATCATAGACAGACGCGCATCCGCAGGTCGATCCTGGAGAGACTGAAGGCGGCTGGAGGGATGGGGCTACCGTCAGTGATCTCGTACTACAGGGCCACGCACCTCCACAGAATAGTAGACTGGCACGCGTGCCCCAGCTCCAAACGCTGGGGTACCATGGAACTGCAACAGACACTGGGCACTGTCCCATCAAAGCTCTGGCTTGGGGGGTCCACCTTCTCTGACCTGCACACTAGGAACCCGATGATAGACGCTACCCTCAGGGTTTGGTGCGGACAGCGGTATGCCCATCAACTCACCACCTCCCCAAGCCCGCTTACACCCATTACACACAACCCAGGATTGGCAGGGGGCCTCCATCCGGCCGCCCTACACAATTTTCCGAGGACAGACTGGTTCTATGTGTGCCAGTGGAGTCTGGGGGTAACGCTCCAAACGCTGGACAAACTGATAACGGACAGGCAACCCACCCAACTGGACAAATTCCACTACCACCAAGTTAAGACGTACTATGCCAAACTCCCAGGGCGAACTCACCTCCAACGTCAACTAACGGAATTTGAACAACTGTGCACGGACAGACGACATATAGTCCACGGGGTCTCATACCTATATGCTTTGCTCCAGAGGACAGGGGACAGCTGCCCCTTAGGTTACACGAGCAGGTGGGAGAGGGAGACGGGTACACAGCTGACAGATCAAGAATGGGACAAAATATTCCTCCTCACACATAAATGTTCAATAAGCTCGAAGTTTCAGGAAACCGGCTGCAAATTGTTAACACAATGGTACAGAACACCAGATTCCCTCAGACACATACATGGGATGGACACGGGCGATTGTTGGAGGTGTGGCGCGGAGAGGGGCACTAGCCTACATATCTGGTGGTCATGCCCCCGTATAATACCGTACTGGCAGATGATCAGGGCAAAGATCAAAGAGGTCACAGGGGACGACATCCCCCTACAGCCCTTGCCAATGATCCTGCACTATACACCTATCCCCACGGAGGCATACAAGAACTCGCTGACAATTCACATGTTAAACGCAGCAAAAGCGCTCATACCCCTGCACTGGAAGGGCCCGTCAGTCCCCACTCTTAGGCAATGGATAGATAAGGTAGAGAACATCTACGACATGGAAATTCTGACGGCCTCCCTGTGAGAGCACGCGGATAAATGCACCTTGACATGGTACCCATGGAGGCTATATGTCTCCGGAGGGGTGGCCTGAGACACTCGAGCACTGAACCCACCCGAGGTAATAAGACCACTTCGATTGAAGCTAAACATATGGACCCCACGCTACAGCGGGGAGGACGAGGCTCCTGAGGGGCGGCGGCCCCAGCCAGGCCCACGCAGCTTCCACACCGTGTACTCCCACCCCTCCACCCTCCCCCACCCCCATCTAGTGTTTTTTTTTTCTTCCTCTCTCGCTTTTCTTCGGCTTTTCTATGCTCCTTTTTTCATTATCCGTACTCAGTATGGGGATTCTAGGTTAAGCCGGCTTCAGCCTGACCACACATAGATAGACGCAGTACTCAGAAGCACACGTACGACAAGCCCGACACGGACAGGCCAAACTGGCACGGCTGGGTAGGTCTCCGCCCTCCCTGGCACACAAGCTGAGGGATGGCGAACAACTACAAGACGAACTTAAACCAGGGGCCAGACGATTATATTTACCCACACGGAGCTAGGAGAGCTGATACGCAACTCACCAAGAGGGCCCAGGAACCTGGCACAATCCGCACCATAGTCAGACCATAAGAGTTAGCAGTAAAGCACACTGTGTGTACTCCTGGGCATATACATAGCCGCTGGGTAGGACAACGCACAACAATCATAGCCCCTGACGGCCCGAGGATAACCGACCATACGTACGGAACGTCACGACTATCATACTGCCACCCCCAAAAGCGCAAATCAGCTATTAGGCAGACAACATACTGCGAAGGCAGAGAACACCCGATAAGGTTTTGTTGTTCATATCTGTGTAACGGACCGTTTTGCACACAAGGGGTAAAAACCGTTTAGGCGATCGGCCCCCTTTCCAGAGATACAGGCACAGCTACTGCAGAACACCAAACTCCCGAACTGGATACAAAATAGCACTCCAACTCCCGAACTGCAACCTCCCAAATAGCTGCTAGCAGACGAACAGGAAAAGCAGACAATCAGCTCACACTCCTGGCAATCAGTCTCTAACAGCATACAGTATCCCCCCAAGAACGAGACAAGGCTCTGTGTTGAGGGTCAAGCAGTGGTCTGTTTAATGAGGGCTACCTGCCCAGTATTTATGCAGGTCTCCCACCTGGTGGACACTCCCCTAGGGGACCAAATGGGAGACTGTGACAAGGGACAGACAAGTAGACAAATAGGACACACAGTCACAGTATATTCCCACAGTGCATCCTGGCTTCCTCCCCTCTGCCCTGAGAGATAATTGAGAAGTAACTCAATTATCTCCCAAGACAAAGGCAAAACTCCATTACACATGTGGGGACACAAAACCAGTATTATACTTTAAAATACATAAAGTAACATTTACTACATAAAACACAGATATGTAACATATCCCCAGATAGCTCAGGTCTGAGTGCACATTATTAGGTGAATGGCACTCAGACCACACGAATACAGTTTAATCGCCATGGAGCCAAAGTCTTTACAGTCAGTTTCATACGAATGGGCTCCATGGGATTCCTATCTGGGGTATAATACATTCGAACAAAAATACCGAACACCGGGCCATTCGTGCACTTCCACCGAACAAGAAGGGAGGTCGGCGGCTCCAGCGGTGTTCGCGCAAAACTGTGTCCGATTTTAGTTCCATGAAAATAGAGGCGAACACCGCTGTGCATTCGTATGTTTTAAAATGGCCGCGACCTCGTGTTCGGGATACGAATGGCTGCCACCCAGCATTCATCAATTAAGCTGCGGTTAACCGCAGCTTCAGGGAGGTTAATTGCCGGCACACTCCAGCTCCCAGGTGGTCTATTCATTCGTGCGGTTGTTCGGTAGATTGAATCTACCGAACAACCGGCAGAAAAGCACGAATACAGCTTTTCTGCAGGCAAAATAAAGTCTTTTAAAAGGGGGCTATAGTCCAAAGGCAGCAGGCGAGCAACCAGGCTTCTCCAATGCAATGTGGCGAGATTGGTCTCGTCACATCTCTCCCCTTTTCCAAACAGACTAACAGGGTATCTGACCTCCTGCCGGTCAGTGCCCTTGTTAGTCCAGCAGCCCACCCACAACAAATAATCAGCAGCACAGCCCACCCACAATAAATGGTTACTACACCTGGGTAAAGGAGAAGCTTGTCCATGTCCAGGTGCCTCACCACGGCTGTGCTGGGTACGGGTACGCTGACTTGGTGGGTTGCTGCGTGGGCAGAGACCAGCTGCACTCTGCCCTGTTGCCAGCGCTACTGGGAGGGTAGCCTGGTGGAAGCCTGGTTGTTGGAGGGGGAGACCGACTGTCTCCCCTTTAAATACACCGCTCTGCTGCTGGAGACTGACTGTCTCCCCTTTAGATACACAGTCCTGCTGCTGGAGACCGACCGTCTCCCCTTTGGTTACCCATCTCTGCTGCTGGAGGGGGAGACCAACTGTCTCCCCTTTGGCTAAACAGCCCTGTCGCTGGGGGGCAGGACCGACCGTCCCTACCCCCTGTGCTGGCAGTGTAGAGACTACGGTCCCATCTGCACAGTTGTGGGGCTTACTGTCTCCCCTTTGTACATTAAGCTGCCGCTGGGGAGAGGGAGTAACAAGCTCCTCTCCCATACATACTTCCAGCTGCGGGGGAGGGAGACCGACTGTCTCTGCTCCCAATACAGAGTCCTGCTGCTGGGGAAAGGAGACTGGGCTCTCTATTCCCGGTTGGACACTCTGCCGCTGGGGAATGGAGACGGGGCTCCCAATTCCCAATAATCTGTGCTGCCGCTGGGGAATGGAGACTGGGCTCCCAATTCCCAAAACATCATACTGCCGCTGGGGAATGGAGACTGGGCTCCCAATTCCCTGCAGGACCGGTGGAGAGACCTCGGTCCCATCTCCACCGGCCACCTGGGGTTCTTCCCAGGAAAACTGTACCATCTCGTCCCCTCTGAATGGGTCTGGCTCTGTCATGCTGCTCTCCTGCTGAGCCTTCTCACTGTATTGGAACAGCTGCTGCTAGCCCTGTTCTAGCTCCATCTCCAGGGTCACCAGGTGGACCAAGTCTTGCTCAATTTTGTGAGTGTCGTCCCAGTCATACCTGCTCTCCCTCCACTCCCAGAGATCAATGAACCGGGCTTGTGTAGGGCTCCCAAATTCGAGCTCTGAAAACGACTCCCATAACAAGCCAGGACCATCAAACTCCTCTCCCTCTGGCTTGTCATGCTCGGCTGTCCAGGGTAGGTACTGTGCCCCATACCACCAGAGCGCCTGGTAGGCATCTTCTAGCCACAACTCCTGCCATACTAGGTGTTCAAATTTCCTCACCCATTCCTCCAGGGCCTGCTCTCCCAGGAAGGGCATCCGCAGGGCTACTCGCTTCTGCAACCGCTGGTCTTCCTTGGGGAGTCTCTCGCCCCGCTGGTACTCCACAATACCCAGTGCCTGGTACCAGATGCCTTTACGGACTGCATCTCGGTCATCCATGGCACCCTCGTCATACTCCACTGCTGGTTCCATCTCGGTGCTGTCAGGGTCGCTGTACTGGGACATGCGTTGCCCTCAAATTGTAAAATCCACGGAATGGTGTCTCCTGTAGCTGTCCTTCTGGTTGTAGGAATGATTCCGCCGCTTGCCACCAATTGTTACGGACCGTTTTGCACACAAGGGGTAAAAACCGTTTAGGCAATTGGCCCCCTTTCCAGAGATACAGGCACAGCTACTGCAGAACACCAAACTCCCGAACTGGATACAAAATAGCACTCCAACTCCCGAACTGGAACCTCCCAAATAGCTGCTAGCAGACGAACAGGAAAAGCAGACAATCAGCTCACACTCCTGGCAATCAGTCTCTAACAGCATACAGTGAATAGTGATGTACCGAACGGTTCGCCGGCGAACGGTTCCTGGCGAACATAGCATGTTCGCGTTCGCCACGGCGGGCGAACATATGCGCGGTTCGACCCGCCCCCTATTCGTCATCATTGAGTAAACTTTGACCCTGTACCTCACAGTCAGCAGACACATTCCAGCCAATTAGCAGCACACCCTCCCTAGCAGACCCTCCCACCTACTGGACAGCATCCATTTTAGATTCATTCTCAAGCTGCATGCTTAGTAAGAGGAGGGAAAGTGTAGCTGCTGTTCATAAGATAGGGAAAAGCATAGCTAGGTTAGGGATAAGGGTATGCTTTTTTTTGATTTTTTTTTTCTATGTAATGTAAATGCACTTAGTTGTCTGCCACTGCTGCCAGCTTCTGTGTCAGGCTCACAGTGCCCATTTCCCCAGTCAGTGCTACCAATTACATCTGGTGTCACAATAGCTTGGATTTAAAAACAAAAAACTTTTTTCACTGTTATAGATTGAATAGCAGTCAGTTGTCTGCCACTGCTGCCAGCTTCTGTGTCAGGCTCTCAGTGCATACTGTGCCCATTTCCCCAGTCAGTGCCACTAATTAGATCCTGTGTCACAATACTTGGATTTAAAAACAAAAAACTTTTTTTACTGTTATAGATTGAATAGCAGTCAGTGTCCTTAAAGCGGGTGTGTTACGCTAACAGTGGATACGCTGACAAGTGCCACTAATTAGATTCGGTGTCACAATAGCTTGGATTTAAAAAAAAAAAA
>OW240915.1:121809797-121846223 GCA_933207985.1 Pelobates cultripes
TGGGGTAACATTCCTATTCTGATCTGTGTCAGTGTGTATCAGGGGCTCTGAGGACAGGTGTCAATCCATATCTGCCAAGTGACCCGATGTTGGGGTAACATTCCCTATTCTGCTCTGTGTCAGTGTGTATCAGGACCACTGATAGGAGACGCGGAAGGTATTAAACTGATAAAAATAGTACTAAACCCTCCACTCCTATCTGGTGTCACATTAGCTTGACAGCGCAGTGCCCCAAATTTGCAGTAAGAGGACCGACCAAGCCTCTTCTTCCATCTCCCTGTTACAAAAATCAATGCCGTGTACACGTCCACTGATAGGAGACGCGGAAGGTATAAAACTGATCAGAACAATACTAAACACACCACTCCTTTTTTTTGGTGATGCTTTACAGGACAGAGTGCTTCTCCACGGGACATGTTAACTCACGGGCAGCTGGCTCATCAAGGAACCACAGCAGCTTTCCATGTACAGGTAAGACACGTGCAGCTGGTAAGGGTTCAGGCTCTTCTTCCTGGAGGATGCGCTGCAAGCCTGTTGAACGAGGTGACCTTGCTCGGGTCCCAGGTGTACGGTTCCTAAAATGGCTGCCATATACACGTCCACTGATAGGAGACGCGGAAGGTATTAAACTGATCAGAACAATACTAAACACACCACAAATAAGGTTTCTCTCCTGTATGGCTCCTCAAATGATGCTTAAGATTAGAAGCGGCTGAAAAGCATTTGTCACACTCAGAACAAAAATATATTTTTTTAACATTCTCTCCACTTTGAACGAAATGACGTTTGGGAAGAGATTAACATAATTAAACACAGGCAGTAAAAATACAGTTTTTAGCCATACACTGTAACTTTAAAACTACACATCCCATCTTCATAATTACATATTTGGAATCAGCACACTTAAAACATAAACATAACCAAAAATCATCCAAATCCATCCAGGGGTTAAAAAGTTAGCTGGAGGTCCCTTTATGACCGACCGCAAGCACATTTTCCTGCCCAAAACAGTTCCATAGATTTGGGCTGTGAGGTCGGTCTATTTCAGGCTGAAAAAACGACTAAGTCCCATCGCGAATGGGACTTAGTCTCTGCAGCTGAAATAAGGCTGAAAAAAACGGCTGAAAAAAAGACTAAGTCCCATCGCCGAATGGGACTTAGTCTCTGCAGCTGAAATAATTTCCCATTTACTGAACCAAGTGGGAAATAGCAAGGCAGGCACAAGGGTTTGCACCAGGTCTGGGGACACAGGGGACACCGTCTTAAAGGGGCCGTGTCCCCAACAAGTCTGGGGACACGGCCTTAAAGGGGCAGTGTCCCAATCTTCCTGATGTCCCAAAAAAGGTGTTTAAAGGGCCAGCACCAGTCACATAAAGAGTCCATAAGCCCCAATATGCCCACCGACAGTCTTAAAGGGCCATACACACCAAATAAAAGTGCATACATTTTCACAATCTCCCAGGGGCCATAGTCATGCGGGAGGAGGCTGGCAAATAGGCTTCTCCACAACCCAGGGAAGCAGGGCAATTTGCCATTTAAAGGGCCCGTTACAAATAGCAGTTTGTAACAAGGTGTCAATCCATATCTGCCAAGTGACCCGATGTAGGAGGACCAGTCCCTATTCTGCTCTGTGTCAGTGTGTATCAGGGAACCTTAGGACAGGTGTCAATCCATATCTGCCAAGTGACCCGATGTAGGGGGAACAGTCCCTATTCTGCTCTGTGTCAGTGTGTATCAGGGATCCTTAGGACAGGTGTCAATCCATATCTGCCAAGTGACCCTATGTAGGGGGACCAGTCTCTATTCTGCTCTGTGTCCGTGTGCATCAGGGGCTCTGAGGACAGGTGTCAATCCATATGTCAAGGTGTCAATATGTCATATGTCAGGTGTCAATCCATATTGATTGTGATTTAGGAATGTTAGGTGATTTCTGCCCTTTATGGATTAAAACCAGACTCTGTATCAACTGTGTAATTTTCCATGGGAGTTTTGCCATGGATCCCCCTCCGGCATGCCACAGTCCAGGTGTTAGTCCCCTTGAAACAACTTTTCCATCCCTATTGTGGCCAGAAAGAGTCCCTGTGTGTTTTAAAATTCGCCTCCCCATTGAAGTCAATGGCGTTTCGGGCGGTTCGCCGGTTCGCGAACATTTGCGGAAGTTCGCGTTCGCCGTTCGCGAACCGAAAATTTCGGATTCGCGACATCATAACTGGTGAATCCCCAAGACGAGACAAGGCTCCGTGTTGAGGGTCAAGCAGTGGTCTGTTTAATGAGGGCTACCTGCCCAGTATTTATGCAGGTCTCCCACCTGGTGGACACTCCCCTAGGGGACCAAATGGGAGACTGTGACAAGGGACAGACAAGTAGACAAATAGGACACACAGTCACAGTATATTCCCACAATGCATCCTGGTTTCCTCCCCTCTGCCCTGAGAGATAATTGAGAAGTAACTCAATTATCTCCCAAGACAAAGGCAAAACTCCATTACACATGTGGGGACACAAAACCAGTATTTTAGTTCCATGAAAATAGAGGCGAACACCGCTGTGCATTCGTATGTTTTAAAATGGCCGCGACCTCGTGTTCGGGATACGAATGGCGGCCACCCAGCATTCATCAATTCAGGGAGGTTAATTGCCGGCACACTCCAGCTCCCAGGTGGTCTATTCATTCGTGCGGTTGTTCGGTAGATTGAAACTACCGTGTTACAAACTGCCATTTGTAACTGTTATTTTATTTGACAAATTGCCCTGCTTCCTTGTGTTATGGAGAAGCCTAATTGCCAGCCTTCTGCCCCATGACTATGGACCTAGTGTGTATGGCGATTTGACTGTATTTGTGGGATCTGAGCGCTGTTTGGATATATTGAGCGCTCAGATCCAAGCCATCTGGGGATAGGTTGAATGTGGGGGTTCTGTTCAGTTCAATAGGAGTTATGTATTTTTGTGTCTTTTTGTGTCTTTTGCTAATATGTGGTTAATGGAGTCTGCCTCTATCCCTGGATAATTGGATTATTTTCCCCATTGTCCAGGATAGAGGGCTCTGTAAATCCGGTTTGGGCCAGAAAACCATGCTGCCAGCTGGGCCCCAAAAGATACATTTGCTAACTTTTGAACCCCTTGTCTGATTTGTGACAGTTTTTAATATGTTGCTCCCCTGAATGGATTGATTCTAAATATGTATTTTTATGAAGATTGGATGTGTAGTTTGGAAGTTATAGTACATGTATAAAAACTGTATTTTTACTGTTCTGTTTTAATTATGTTATGTGTTTATCTGAGGGATGGGAATTTCCCCCAATGTATATTGTTCCGATTGGTTATACTGCTAATTATGTGGGTGTCTCCCTTGCATGGGCAGAATCTCATAAAAGCAGAGTGTGTGCCATTAAACATCAGATCTTCTTGACCCTCTAACTTGCAGCCTTGACTCATGTTTGTAGGGGACAGCTATAATCACTACAGGGATTGCTATGCTCTTCATACTCCCTTAGCTACTGAGCTCTTGTTCCTGATCCTGCTTCGCTCTGCAGAAGGAAGAGGTTCATCTACTGCAACCTGGAGCCTGGTCGTGGGTCCAGGGCGGATAGCAGACGGCGAGATCCTAGCCCAGCAGCGGTGGCTCGTTGAGTCTGCAGTACTTATGGTGTCTATGCAGTACTTATGGTGTCTACGGTGCTGATGGTCCTTTGGTGAGCGCTAGGAGCATCCTTTCTACGGTCCAACTTCCAGCCAGCCAGGAGGCAACCGTAACATTTGGTGGCAGCGGTGCGATGGCGTCCTAGCGCAAGGAGCAGCACCCCAACAGCACTGGTATCGTATGAGAGAGTATTGAGGGCAACGCTAGCCACTGCGCAGCGTCCCTACCTAGAGCAGCATGGAGCCAGCAAGTCCGTGCACAGCAGCAGAAATGGAGAAGAGGTTCCTCGACAGATTGCATGGCTTCCTATCCTGGAAAAATGAGGCAGTCTCAGAAGAGGAGATGTGTGGGTACAGAAGTGAGGCCAGAGCCGAGCTGTGGGAAGAAGCCCTACAGGAAGTTCAGCGTTGGCGAGGTGATCGTAGTATCAGCAGAGGGCAGCAAATCCAGGCTCGAATGGCAGAGCGGATGCCCCTCCTGGGCAAACAACCCCTTCCAGTGTGGGTGACTAAACTAGAGGATCTAGTATACAGTGAACTGTGGCTCGACAACGCATACCAGGCGCTACAGTGGTACGCGACTCAGCTTGTTCCAGAGATAGCTGAGTATGAATTCCCTGAGTGTGGGGATTACAATGGCCCTGATCTATTCTGGGAGAATATGGACGATGATGACTTTGGAAGGGCTACAGACTCACGCTTCTGGGACCTGTATGATGACCGGGAAGACAAGCTGGGACTCCCTAGAGCTATTGGCCTGGAAGCAGACCTGCGGTATCTAGTCACCCAGGAATGTGACCTGGAGTGGAAGTACCAGCACATCATCCAGGGGTCCCGGGAAGAGACAACCCGTCCCCTTCCTCAACAGCATCCAGAGGTCCCCCTAGAGAGCACAGCAGCAGAGCCAGATCGAGAGTCCTTCAGCTGGAAGGATATCGTAGAGGTATACTGGGAGGAACCTCTGAGGGCAGGTAGAGATGGGACCGAGGTCTCTCTACAGGCCCTACAGGGATGCTGGGCAGTCGGCCCAGATCCCCAACCCCTGGGTGAGTTACAGGGAGCGGAGAGCATCGACCTCCCTCCCCAGCGGCAGCCTGAGTTACAGGGAGAGGAGAGCAGCGACCTCTCTCCCCAGCGGCAGTGCACCGTGCAGAGGGAAGAGACAACCGGTCTTCTTCCCCAACCCCAACCAGAGGTACCCGAGGCAGCAGACCTCATAGACTGGTCCTGGGAGGACCCCCAACAGGCAGGTGAAGATGGGACCGTAGTCTCTCTACCGGCCCTACAGGGATGCTGGGCAGGCGGCCCAGATCCCCAGCGGCAGACCCAGCTACAGGGAGAGGAGAGCATCGACCTCTCTCCCCAGCCGGAGTGTGCCTTCCAGGGAGAGGAGACAACCGGTCTCTCTCCCCAGCCCCAGCATGTTCCACAGGAAGCGGAGAGCATCGACCTCCCTCCCCAGCGGCCGCAGGAGTATCAGGAGGAGGAGGTAAGCCAATTCTCCCCTCCCCAGCCAACTTGGGCCCAGGGTTAGCGGGTGAGATGGCAACCCCCACCAACCCCCACGTTCCCTTTGCCACCGGGCAGGACTATGCCCCAATTCCCCCAGCAGAAGAGCTGGCATCAGGACAGAGCGCTGCTGGCCTCTGCCCTACTGACCCCCTTATTACAGGACTGGCCTGCAACCCCCTCACCCCAGCAGAAGAGCTGGCATCAGGACAGAGCGCCGCTGGCCTCTGCCCTACCAACTCCCTTGTCACAGGACTGTCCTGCAACCTGGAACCTACAGGCCAGTACTATTTATTGTGGGGGGGCTACTCTGCCAATGTTTATTTGTGGGTGGGCTGCGAGACTAACTTAGGCACTGACCGTCAGAAGGTCAGGTGCCTGGTTAGTCTCCCTCCAAAAGGGGAGATATGTTACAAACTGCCATTTGTAACTGTTATTTTATTTGACAAATTGCCCTGCTTCCTTGTGTTATGGAGAAGCCTAATTGCCAGCCTTCTGCCCCATGACTATGGACCTAGTGTGTATGGCGATTTGACTGTATTTGTGGGATCTGAGCGCTGTTTGGATATATTGAGCGCTCAGATCCAAGCCATCTGGGGATAGGTTGAATGTGGGGGTTCTGTTCAGTTCAATAGGAGTTATGTATTTTTGTGAAGATTGGATGTGTAGTTTGGAAGTTATAGTACATGTATAAAAACTGTATTTTTACTGTTCTGTTTTAATTATGTTATGTGTTTATCTGAGGGATGGGAATTTCCCCCAATGTATATTGTTCCGATTGGTTATACTGCTAATTATGTGGGTGTCTCCCTTGCATGGGCAGAATCTCATAAAAGCAGAGTGTGTGCCATTAAACATCAGATCTTCTTGACCCTCTAACTTGCAGCCTTGACTCATGTTTGTAGGGGACAGCTATAATCACTACAGGGATTGCTATGCTCTTCATACTCCCTTAGCTACTGAGCTCTTGTTCCTGATCCTGCTTCGCTCTGCAGAAGGAAGAGGTTCATCTACTGCAACCTGGAGTCTGGTCGTGGATCCAGGGCGGATAGCAGACGGCTAGATCCTAGCCCAGCAGCGGTGGCTCGTTGAGTCTGCAGTACTTATGGTGTCTACGCAGTACTTATGGTGTCTACGGTGCTGATGGTCCTTTGGTGAGCGCTAGGAGCATCCTTTCTACGGTCCAACTTCCAGCCAGCCTGGAGGCAACCGTAACATACCGAACAACCGGTAGAAAAGCACGAATACAGCTTTTCTGCAGGCAAAATAAAGTCTTTTAAAAGGGGGCCATAGTCCAAAGGCAGCAGGCGAGCAACCAGGCTTCTTCAATGCAATGTGGCGAGATTGGTCTCGTCACAATCTGTATTGTACCTTTTATTGTCTTACTTGCCGTATGCTTACGGAATTCATGAAAACTTTTCTTCAATAAACTTGATTGTCACAAAAAAAAAAGAGCATATATTTAAAGCCCTCATTAAGTCCCAAGGGGGCCAGAGTTGGAATTCTTTAAAACCAATAACATTCTTTTTGCCTTAGAGAACGATCCAAGTCACCCCCTCTTTGGTCAAGCTTTACATGTTCTATCCCCACAAACCGTTGGTCCTTTGATGAACCCGAGTGACACTCCCATAGATGTTTGATATCGGTGTTTTATTTTTGTAGTTCACTAAGCGTACATGTTCTAATATGCAGATTTTAAATTGCCTGAAGGTTATATTAGATATACCACTCTTGTTGTTTTACAGTTAAAACAATGTTTAACTGAAACGTATAGGTCAATGTACTATCCTCCAAAGTTTGAGTTCCGTAGGATGAAGCCCCAGATAAAGGTGCAAAAGCATAGCGCCGAAACACATGTTTGGCGTTCTTTTGTTTTGTTTTATATGTATTTATATGTAGTTTAGTTATGTGCTTTTTTTAATGTAGGGTGATTGGTTCAGGGGAGGCTTGGGTTTTGATAGTATTTTTGTTACCTACCGGACAGGATTCCATTTAGGTCTTCGTCACTGGGATTTGGAGAGGCCTTCTTTCCAGGCTCTGCCCTGTGACTATGGCCCCTGGGATATATTGCCGTTTAAAAACACTATTTGGGCATATTGGATTTTAAAGGCACTGTTTCTGCCCCTTGGACTTTTAACTGGAACAGATTCAAACATGTGGCGGCGGCCATTTTAAATTGTCCAGCAGTGTTTTGCCGTCAAGTGTATGGAACTGTTTTAGGCCTGGGACCATGTGCACAGTGGGGCAAAAATAAGACTTCCAGGAAATTCCTCAACCCCTGAACCGATCTGGGTGATTTTTGGATATTTTGTTCACCCAGATAGGGGCTATCAGGGGATGTGATATGTGGGGATATGTTGTATTTTTGGGTTTGTAAAAATGTTTTTTTTCTGCTTAGAGTTAATTGAGTTAGTCCATTGTCCTAGTTAATTTTATCACAGGCAGAGGGTGCTGTATGTGGGAGTATGTCGGAGAGAGCTTGTGTGCTGTATGTGGGAGTGTCGGACATTGTTGTATTGTTCTGATTGGTTTGTGTCCTTTGTGTGCCTGTGTTCCATCAGGTCCAGGGGGTGTGCCTCTGGTCTGAGGAATTGTATAAATTGTGAGTGCTGGCTTGCATTAAACAGACCTGTTCTACCCTTCATGAAGTCTTGGTTAATTTTTGATCGTTGGAGAACTACACTGTGGGGATTGCTATAATCACTATACTCCCCAGAGTATAATCACTAGCTCTTGTAAGACTAAGGAGAGGTTCACCCACTGGAAGCTGGAGCCCGGTCTTGGGTCCAGGGTGGGCGGAGGATGGCAAAACCCCAACCAAGCTGCTGCGGATCGTGGGGTGTGCGGTGGTTATGGTGTCGAGTGTGGTATTAATGGTCCTTGGTGAGCACTTGAGCATCATTCTACTGAGGCACCCAGTCCGTCACAGGTCTATATAACTAAAATTAGGGACAATAGGGCTTTATTTGGTATAGGGACATTAGGTTCCAAGGTATCAGAAGTGGCACTCCACAGGCTCTCTGATAGTGATTCTTTGGTTTTGAATCTCAGCCCACATTTGAGTCAGCTTTCAGGCTCTCACCCCTCATTTAACATATTAGGGGTTGGTGGTTCCGAGTTTATAGGAATGAGGCTCTGGAAATTTCTATTAGTAGTATTTTAAATTTTAGGGCATGTTGAGGTCGATGGCTAGTGATATTACAATGACAGATTTTGTGGGTCTGGAGCACCAGTCATCACATTTTACAGCTTAGGCTCTTATGAAAACACTATTGAGGCTATTATGAAAATACTAGAGTATTATATCTAACTATTTTCTAAGATTATTCTGACTATCCCTTCCTCATTCCTGTTACAGCTCTATTAGATGACTAAGTATATTAAGTGGATACTTTGTATATTGTGTAGCTTTTTAACTTAATCCGCGTTGAGCTGTTGCTTGTATTTGTAGCTATTATTTGCAAATAGGTCTCTACTTACCCTTTACCTAAAGCAAGACCAACGCCTCCTGTCATGGTAGAAATTTAGGCAGTGGTGTATTCTGGTTTTGTGCTGCCCTAGACATGACAAAACTCAAAACCCATGCCCCTCCCTTCCAATGTTTTCTTCCTGACAGTTACACGCCATACAGACAGGCACCAACATACACTCATTGACAGATGCACAGTCATTGTCACACACATTTTTTAACCAACACACTTTCCCTGAAACATACACATTCACAGTTACACACACTCACATTCACTGACAGACACACACATACACACTCACTGACAGATGCACATGCTTCATTAGCTTGACAAAGGGCCGAAGGGGTCGAAACGTTGCCTTTTGGTTCCTTGTTCCAATAAAAATTGCCTACATTTTGGAATATGCTGGAGTGCCTGGATTATTCTTTATATTTAAATGCTTCAATTGGTCCTTTTTTGGTACTGGGACTTGTCCACTAGAGCACCCTGAATTCCAGACGAAGGATTGAGTGCACTTCCATCACCTACATTTACTACATATATACTTACTGACAGATACACACTGACAAACACACATGCACACTTACTGACAGACATATATACACTCAGTATCAGACACACACCACTCCGTGTCAGACACACACATTTACTGACAGACTGTCACGTATTCATCCGCTTGTAAAAATGTGGTTAATGACATTTACTGTCCACACAGGAAAAGTTGTGCCGAGCAGCAACCAAATCCACAGAAGGGTTAATGCTGAGCAGCAATTCGTACCCTAGCTTCCGAGGTAGACTGGACTAATTGTGGGTTAATCTCTGCATTTAAAAAGGGATTATCTGAAACTATGCTAGATGAGATTGCCGCCAAAGACACCCAAAAAACTTAATGAATTTATCACTTTTGTCATGCAAATTGATAATAGATTGAGAACCAGAGAAGCTACTAGAAACAAGACCAGACATTTGAATATGCCTTTAGCACCCCACTTCTCCAAACCTATTGTCCCTGAATTTCCTGTACAGTCCGAACCCGAACCCATGCAGTTGGGGGTCACTAGACTGTCGGAAGCAGAAAGACAATATAGGAGAAAAGAAGGCCTATGTCTATACTGCGGTAGAAAAGGACAAATGAGAAACAATTGTCCCATACGTCCGGAAAACTACCGCACCTTAAGGGGACAGGTCTTAGGTGTAATGGAAACGTCCTATGGAATGGATAAAAATAGGTTTCTCCTTGATATTACTATTGCCTTTGAAAATAAGAACTTTTCATGCAAAGCCCTGATGGATTAAGGTGCCGCTGGAAATTTCGACGTTCAATTTGTTAAAGGTAATACTATACCCATCAAGGAGAGACTATCACCCCTAGTTGTTGAAGCTATTGATGGGAGACCACTCTCACAACCATTGATTACACACGAAACCTTACCCATTAACTTGTCCATTGGTGCCTTACATAAAGAAGAGATTACATTCCAGGTTATTGCATCCCCTTCCTGTCCGATCATATTAGGCTTTCCATGGCTTAACAAGCATAACCCTCATATTGACTGGGCTAATGGGGAAATATTAGAATGGAGTAAGGATTGTTATGAAAGGTGTATATTGAATGTTGTCAAAAGAGTGGGCACTCTTGGATTACCCACTAGTACACATCAAAACCCAGAAATCCCTATACAGTACCAAGACATTAAAGAAGTATTCAGCAAAACTCAGTCGAATACTCTACCTCCTCACAGACCTTATGACTGTTCCATTAATTTACTACCCGGCGCTATGCCACCTAAGGGAGCAGTCTATGCTCTGTCACCTCATGAGATTAAAGTAATGGAGGAATATATTAAGGATTCATTGAATAAAGGCCATATACGAAAATCATCCTCGCCTGCTGGGGAAGGATTCTTTTTTGTATCTAAAAAGGATGGTGAGTTGCGCCCATGTATCGATTACAGGGCATTGAACAAAATCACCATTAAGAACGCCTACCCCATTACTCTTATTGCTGAATTATTTAATAGACTCCAAGGCGCTAAAGTATTTACTAAGCTTGATCTTAGAAGTGCTTACAATTTAGTGAGAATCAAGGAGAACCACGAGTGGAAGACTGCATTTAATACCAGAAGTGGACACTATGAATATCTAGTAATGCCATTTCGGTTGTGCAATGCTCCAGCGGTTTTCCAAGATTTCATAAATGATGGGTTACATTTACTCGTTTGTCTTGGTCTATCTGGATGATATCCTTATTTATTCTCCTGGCATTCAGACTCACCACGATCACGTTAGACAAGTTCTGCAGACCTTGTTAAAGAATCAACTTTATTGTAAATTAGAAAAATGCATCTTTGACCAATCTGAAGTACAGTTTTTGGGATATAATATCTCTGCCTCAGGGTTTCAGATGGATCCTAAAAAGCTGGAATCGGTTCTACAATGGCCTTTATCCACTGGGTTGAAAGCCATTCAAAGGTTCATTGGTTTTGCCAATTATTACAAAAGGTTTATAAAGGGATTTTCTTCAGTAATAGCCCCCATCACCAATATGACACACAAGGGGATTAGCAGTACGATATGGTCTAAGGAGGCTATAGAAGCCTTTGAAACTCTCAAACAGTGGTTTGCCTCCGCCGACATATTGATACATCCTGACACCAGTAAACCTTTCATACTAGAAGTTGATGCATCAGAGACAGGAGTAGGGGCATGTTACAAAAGACTGAAACTAACTATGTTACTGTTTGCTAACCGATGGATACTGTTTGTCCCTGGCTAAATTTAAAGCGAAAAGACGCACGAACGGATTATCCGAACCATTATAAAGGACTCATTCGTGGTACGAACAGGGGACCCCCCAGAATTGGCGTGTGCCGCCACTTAACCCCGTCACCCCGCAAACTACCGAACGCTCGACCCCCCAGCCAGCAGCGTGTGGCAGCCATTAACCACCCAGGCAGCTGCGGTTTGCGGTTAACCACAACGTAATTGATAAGCCTGGGGGCATCGACGTTCGCCTCTAAATACCGAACGGAATCCACCGAACTAACAACCGAACGACGACCCCCTACCGTGGGCCGCGTGGCGGTCATTAACTTGTGGTTTCTGCGGTTAACCGCAGGTCAAGTACCCTGCTACCAGGTGGCCCCATTCCCTTACCGAACGAGCCCCACTACCAGACAAACAGCGGGACTTCGCATGAACTGATACCGAGTTTAGTTCCAGGAGTTAGACACGAAGTCCCGCTGCTCGCTAAATCAGCAGAAAACATGGCCGCCAACAAACACTCACAATCTCAAAATGCCGAACGGACTTTATACAGCAGGAACAGTCCATTCTGTTCGTGAGATTAGAGCGCCATTCGCCTGTTTTATCTATACGAACGCGAGCCTTCAGCTGAATGGTAGAATGAATGGTTTTCCTGTAATAATGTACAAGTTATGGATTTTTATGTAGTTTTCTGGGACATAATAAAACGTGGTCTTTTGTGCGCTTGGAGATAATTAGATTGTAAAACCGTTGGCCTCATTATCTCCAAGCTGGGTGGGTAATAATTCAAATGATACAGTGTACTGTGATTGGTTACCTGCTTGTACTGTACCTGTATTCCATCAGGTCCACAGGGGGCTGTCCTTGGACCTGAGGGATCACATAAATTGCCATGCTATGTGCCAGTAAAGCCAGTTCGTTTTGACCCTCAACTTGCAGCCTCGACTCATGTTGTAGGGATCCGGGATATTGATGCTTATTTCGTGCTTGGGGATATTCTACACTTGCAGTTTGCTACCGAACGACCTCCGTTCGACTCTCTACAGCGGGAACCAGGACATCCAAGCGATCAACCCTCCTGCTAGACCGGGGGCAATCGTAACAGGGCAGTTCTCTCCCAGAGGGAGAGCCAGAATACTCCATTGCATCCTTGTGGTTACTTCTCTAAAAAGTTGTCTCCTGCCGAGCGCAAATATGATATTGGCAATAGGGAATTGTTGGCCATTATTCTAGCTCTCAAGGAGTGGCAACATCTTTTAGAGGGTTCCAAGGACCCCCTTTTGATCATTACTGATCACAAAAACCTGGCTTACATAGGAGATGCTAAACGATTGTCTTCTTGACAAGCTAGGTGGTCTCTGTTCCTTTCTCACTTTAATTTTCTTATTACTTATAGACCTGGTTCTAAAAATTTCAAGGCTATGCCTTATCCAGACAGTTTGATACTGAGTCTATACAAGAGCAAGAAAAGTCCCATATCATTCCCCCGGAATGTATCATTGCTTCCACTATCCTTTCATTTTCCTCTCCGCTGCTTGGCTCCATCATGGAGGCTCAGTCTCAGGCGTCCTGCGGTAAACCTTAGGACAAATTGTTCGTTCCATTGGGGGAAAGGGTTAATATCATGAAGGTGTTTCACGACAATGTGTCTGCTGGTCACCCAGGTATTAATAAATCCACTTCTGCTATTATGAGGTCATTCTGGTGGGATTCCCTCAGGAAGGATGTTAAGGAGTATGAGCAGGCTTGTTCTGTTTGTGCGGTGTCCAAAGTACCTCATAAACTCCCTTGTGGCTTGTTACAACCTCTTCCCGTTCCTGAGGTCCCATGGTCCCACTTGCCTATGGATTTCATTGTAGAACTTCCTAGTTCTAATGGTTATACCACTATTCCCATGGTTGTTGACCGTTTTTCTAAAATGGCTCACTTCTTCCCTCTCAAGAAATTACCGTCATCTCAAGACCTGGTACTGATCTTTATACGTGAGATTGTCTGCATGGCATTCCTTACAACATTGTATCTGATAGAGGTTCTCCGTTTGTATCCAGGTTTTGGAGGGCTTTCAATAAGCAATTGGGGATTGAATAGTCTTTTTCATCCTCTTACCACCCCCAGACTAATGGTACAGCTGAGAGGGTTAAGCAGTCTTTGGAGTTATACTTGCGTTGTTTCGTTAATAGCACTCAAGACAATTGGTCTGAATTATTACCATGGGCCGAGTTCTCTAGGAACAATGCTGACCATGACTCCTCTGGGCATAGTCCATTTTTTGTTAATAATGGCCAGCATCCTACTGTCCTACCGGCAGTTTTTTCTGCTTTGGATGATCGTCTGGCTTCCATCCGTGATACCTGGGTTTAAGTTCAATCTGCTCTGGGTACTGCTGCTGACCGTTTCAAGCATTATCCTGATACATGTCGAGGTGCCAACCCTGTTTACCAAGTGGGTGAGAGGGTTTGGTTATCTTCTTGTAACATCAGGCTCAAAGTCCCTAGCATGAAATTTGCTCCTAGGTTCCTTGGACCTTTTCGTGTCCTTCGTAGGATCAATCCTGTTGCGTACTCTCTGGCCCTTCCGGCCTCCTTGAAAATTCCTAATACCTTTCAGATCAGCCCCACACCTGCGCCGGTTCATAGGGATGATATCATGCTGGAAACGGTACATCGATGATGTACTAATTGTATGGACAGGGAGCAAGAAAGACTTTGAAATATTTGTAAGTCTCCTAAACACAAATGATCTTAATCTAAGATTCACCAGTGAGATTGGTGGAAAACAACTCAACTTCTTAGATATAACTGTGACCATCCAATCTGGAGATGGAGTGTCAACAACTCTTTTCAAAAAACAAACTGCCACTAATAGTCTCCTTAACTGGCATAGCCACCACCCTCAACCTCTCAAGGCAGGTATACCAATAGGACAGTACTTACGATTGAGGCGCAATTGCTCCTCTATTGAGGACTTTAAAATTAAAGCCTGGGACCTCAGGCGTGCCTTTAAGGACAAAGGCTACCCCAATAGAGTTTTACGTAAAGCATACGCTAGAGCAATCAGTACTGCACGTGATTCACTTCTTACTGACGAAAAAGTACAAGACCAGGATCAAAAATTGATCCGTTGCATTGCTACGTATGATGCGGGATGGGACTTTATGATGAGCGTATTGAAACGCTATTGGCCAATCTTGACCTCTGACCCACAAGTAAAACAAGTAATCACTACATTCCCCTCTGTGACAGCACGGAGGGGAAAAAATCTACGTGACACACTGGTACAGAGCCACCTAGCCCCTCTAAAAAGAGGGATTAGCAACTATCTCCCTAAAGGGACTTATAGATGTGGACGCTGTAGCGCCTGTGAATTTATTGATAAAAAATCCAAGGAATTCACGGACAGCAATAACGAAAAAACCTTCCCTGTCCATTCATTCTTCAACTGTAAGACAGAGGGTGTCATATATTTACTCACATGCTCGTGCGGTATCAAATATGTGGGAAAAACCTTCAGACCTTTTAAATTAAGGATTAGGGAACACGTCAATTCGGTCAGAAGACCTCTGGAAACCCCAATATCACGTCATTTGAAAGTTCATCATTTGAATTCTGCCAACAAATTAAAGTTTATGGGCATAGAACACATCCCACAAACTCAAAGGAAGGGGGACTGGGATAGGAAATTGAGACAGCGTGAGTCCTACTGGATTTATAAACTCAAGACCCTCTCCCCTGCAGGCTTGAATGAGGGTTTCTCATTCGTAGCCTTCCTTTAATTACTTTTTCTTCTTTTAACTCTCTTTTCTTCGGATGTATAATTGGCAGGGAAATACCTACCAAATCCTCATATGGATATAAACATCGCACTGTATATATGTTACACGTATCACATTATCTTTTATGTAGTATCCTGATTTATTCATCATATCCTTCCTGTCTGCCTACTTTTCTCCCTTATAAAACATGGGACTACGCGATCCATGAGGATGGATTTATAAGTATACTCCATCAGTTCTTATATATATGACTTTTGAAATGTATATTTATCACTTAATTAAATACCTTTGGTTAATCCATCAATCTGTATTATGATCTAGTGATCATAGTATCATTTAAGTAAGGATATGTGATCCAATTGACCCAATGACAGTTAAGTTGATTCATAAATGTCATCTTTCAAAACCTCAAGTATATAACCCGTGAAGTATACAGTAATTATTTAGCCCTTTGGCTGATCTACCCTTGTACATTATGGCTCAGGGATTTATGCAACATTTAGTTGCTTCCCCATATTAGTATAAATTATAATACTCCCATGACACTTATTTCGTGCTCTGGACATCAAGATATATAACTCCACTCCTCAAAACGAGAGTTCTATCTCGTTGGATCACAAATAGAGGGTTTTTTCCCTCAAGTAT
Organism: Pelobates cultripes; assembly: GCA_933207985.1. Classification (NCBI taxonomy): domain Eukaryota; kingdom Metazoa; phylum Chordata; class Amphibia; order Anura; family Pelobatidae; genus Pelobates; species Pelobates cultripes. Next base: position 121,825,599 of record OW240915.1, read on the forward strand.
GGGGCACTGCTGTCATTCAGCAGCCTAACCACTCCCATACTGCCCCCACGTGGGCTCCATCCGTTCCCGAAATCACGCTCCCCCCCCCCCATTCACGTCATGACGTCACGTGATGCGGCCGATAAGGGATCACATTGGCTGGATACCGGACCAATGAGGAACTAGTATTTTCGGCAGGATATCACACACAGCATCTCACAATCTTAATTGATTGTAACAAAAGGTATTTAAATGGATACAGGGAACTCTAAAAGTTTATTGCTCCTGACGACGGCGTGCTGAAACGCCGAAACGCGCGTCAAGCTAATTTAATTTTATTTAATTATTTTCTTTTTGTCCACCTCTTTTTGGTAGCACTTATGGATTTAGTTATTTAATCTTTGTAATTTTTAGGACGTATAGGGACTAGGTATCCGGGTAGGCACCTGTGGCAACACAGTGCCGAGGTAATTAGAGGAAGCCTCCTACTGATAGGGAGTCTGCTTTTTGGGACACTTGGGGTATTTTTTACTCCTCCTATAGAGGGTTTTTTTTTCACCTCCTTATACAGGCTTAGTGTACTAGCCATCTCTATACACCTGGATTGGTTACCTATGAGACTTAGGACGCATGTGCTCAACCTTTAGGTTAGAAATTACCAGGCAGTCTCTCTTTGATAGTAGACACCTGTTCTGTGCAATTGTCTCTAGGTGGTTCACCAATTTATATTCCTTTCTCCTATCTGTCCTTTTTAAATCTGTGTTTTCCTTTAGGATTATTAAAGGTAGGGACCCCTTCCCCTTAACTATTACTCTCCCACTGAGGACTTATTGTAGTCCTCTTTCTTTCTTCTTTTTTCTTATACTAACCTCGTGGGTTATTCCCCAATCAGGGAGAGTAATCTTCGGGCTCTTTTGGCACTGATTCATTGGTCAAGTATTGTGACCTCTGAATCTGAGTCACTATTATTCTTTATCTCTAATACCTTTCATGTGTCCTTGCTCAAAACTCTTGTTTGCAATAAATATACTGTCTCAAGTGTCCCCCCTCCTCCCTTAGTTGTTTCTGGACAGGAAGAGTATGAGGTCTCCTCCATAATTGATTCCAGGATTTCGCGGGGCACTTTACAGTACTTGGTGGATTGGAAAGGTTATGGACCAGCCGATTGTTCTTGGGTTCAGGCATCTGATATACATGCTGGCTGCAAGATTCGCTATTTTCATGCCAAATTTCCTCTCAAGCCTGGTCCTGCCCGCCCGGTGGGCGTTCTTCAGGTGGGGGGTAATGTCACGTATTCATCCGCTTATAAAAATGTGGTTAATGACATTTACTGTCCACACAGGAAAAGTTGTGCCGAGCAGCAACCAAATCCACAGAACGGTTAATGCTGAGCAGCAATTATGCAAATGGTAACCTGCTAGCTGCCTTTGGGGTCAAAGTCTGGTTACAGCCTATCAGACCTAGAGGAGGGGTATTTAGGCCCAGTTCTCATCTTGCTCAGTGCCCTGTCGTGGTTTCCCTTGTGGTTGTCCGAGAGCACGTTATTGATTCTGGTAATTCTGGTTATTTGACTTTGGTATTGTTTTTAACTTCCCTGTTTTCTGGCATCACTGACTCCTGGCTTTTCCTTATCGTTGTGTCTCTTTCTGTTTCCCTTGACCTCGGCTATTCCTGACTATTCTTTGGTATGTTAGTCCAGCCATTCTAAGGTCTGGTATACGTTACCTATCAGTCCTCTGTGTTTTACAATTCTACGTGCTGGATCATTATGTAATCCTGACACAGACACTTACACAAGCTGAAATAGATACATATTCACTACCAGACATACACACACTGACACATGCATACACATACCGATAGACACACATAAACACATTGACAGGCATACACTAACACTCTCACTGAAAGACACACACTAACAGACATACACTAACACACACTAACACACTCACTAAGAATGTTTTTTAATGTCAAATCAATCCAGCCTCCCTGCCTTTGGAACCTGGAGTTGATTCTTCCCTGGGGTCTAGTGGCGGCTGACAAGCAGGAACGGAAAGGCAGGCACAGGCATTCGAGTGGTGGAGGCGGGCGACGAAGGAGCTCTGATCCTCCTGCTCAGCTCCCTTGCGTGCCTCACAGTAATGCTGGAGCTGGAGTGAAGTCATATTCTGGCTCTGGCATCACTGCAGTGTGCATCACTGCAGTGCTCTCTCGCTGCCCCTGCATGCAAACAGAACAAAGGCCAGCCTTGGAGGCCACTTCTTGAGCCCCCCAGGACAAAAGGGTGACCAGGCATCTACCGGGGGAAATGAGGGCTGGATTTTTTGCCGCCCCACTGAAAGTGCCGTCTAAGGCAAATGCCTGGTCAGGCTCGCGCTAGATACAGTGCTGCAGTTAGGTGATATACCACTCTGCACACATCCTAGCACAAATAAAGGAATATTCCCATAATAAAGTGCATTGGGAGTTTGTAGGTGGCTATATATATATATATATATATATATATATCTCCAGTATATGTTTAATATGGCCTCTCCCTGTATATGTATGCACAAGGTGTAATATCAATGGTTACTAAATATAAGTGTGTGACGGACTGCCTGGCACCCCGACCAGGTGCCTCTGTCAGTCGATGCTCCTAGTGCTCACAGAGGACTCCAAGCACTTTACCCGACACCATCAGCACTGTAGTCCCCACGTCCAGCGTTACAGCTTGGCTGGGAACTGGCTGTCCTCCACCCACCCTAGACCCAAGACCAGGATCTAGCTTCCAGTGGGTGAACCTCTCCTATTCTTAAAGGAGCTAGTGATTATAATCACAGGGGAGTATTGCGATATAGCAATTCCCAGGGTTAATACAGCCGTTTCCCCCACACATGAGATGAGACTATGTTGAGGGTAAGAAGGAACTCCATTTTAATGGAGACACACTGGCCTTTTGAGCAAGTTTCCCATCAAGAGTGACACCCATGTGGACCTTGTTGGGCACAGGGACACAAAGTTAACAAACCAATAAAAACAGAGTTATACAGTGAGACACTCCCATACAGTATACACAATCCCTCCCCTCTGCCAAGGAGATAATTAAGGCAGATAATGCATTAACTTAATTATCCCCAGGCAGGAAACCACACATTTCTATAAAGTATCATAAGTACCCCAAAGCACAACATATCCCTTTAAATAGCTTGGATATGGGTGAACAACATATGCAAAAATCACCCAGATCAAAGCAGGGGTTCAGGAAATTCCCGGAAGTCTCTCTTTTTGACCGACCGCACGCATGGTTTCATGCCCAAAACTGTTCCTGAGAATCAGGCTGTGCAGCCGGTCTATTTCAAGTAGTTCGAATTACCGAATGTAGCCGTTCATGAATGTAGTCAGTATATGTCCCTTGTTCATGGGTTTCTACCCACTGAACACCGTTCGACTCCCGTTCGAATAGCCGAAGTTCCATGAAAGGTAAATGTTCAGCGGTGCTCGTGCCGTCGCATGTACGATTTGAGTTCCATGAACTCAAAACACAGCTGAACATGTTCGACTAAACAAGATGGCCGCCACCACGTGTTCGACTATACTATTAGTCAATTTGGCTGCAGTTAACTACCAGTCTGGGAGGTAAATAGGCTGCACACTCTACTCGTGTGTGGTCCGGCTGTTTGGTGGTTCGAAGTTGCACTTCAAATCACTTCGAAAGTTTGAAGAACCATTGTTCAAAGTCCCAATAGGCACAAATAGAGTCTCTCAACCACAATACATTAAAGGGGCCATAGTCACAGGGTAAAAGGCTGGCGAGTAGTCCTCTCCAAACCCCACTGGCTAAGTGGCTTTCGCCACAAAGTGTTTTTCTATTTCTTACCTCCTAAGTTTAGAACTATTATGTAGATTACATTCTTAAGGGGTTCTCCTTAATTGTGGTCCCTATTTGTTGGGACTCTTTTCTCTGTTTACATAATACTAGGGTAAGGCCCTAACTTGGAGAATTTACCTTCCCATGAGACCCATTTTTCCTTTTTGTTCAGTTTTCTGTGAATGGTTTTGGTACCGAGGGGTCTCTCAGACTGTAATTGACATAACCAGTAGGATGACAATATTACAGGATTATATTACCTGGAGCAGATAAGGCATTTTCACATAATCCGTTGGAGACTTATCCAATGACTGATGAAATACAAGCAGGTATTAAGGAATTATCAAAGTTATTCAAACAACAAATAAGGGTAGGGTGGGAAATCTCGTTGCTACACAATTATCTATAGAAAGGCATGATCTCAAGAGGTCTGAGAATACAAATTATCCTGACCATCAATATCGAGGATGAGGAATTTACCAAGGAGTAGGAGGAGGCAGCAAATAAGTTTTCTGTTAAATTAATGGAAATAATAAATAAATATGAATACAAAAAATACAAAAAATAAATGAGCAATTGGACCAAGAGGTCACTAAAATTAAAAAATTCAAGCATTAAAGTCAGCTTGAGCAGTTAGAAGTGAAACTAAAAACAAGAACACTATTAAGATCAGTAAACATAAGAAATGTGTCAGAGACACCAGAGATTATAAAACAATAAATAGAACGTTACAAGCTGACTCAGATCACTAAATGACCTCAGACTATGAATCATCTGACACTCACACTGACTCCGCACACTCCCATCCTCAAAATCATCAGACTACTTTAAAGCAAAAGGGCATTTTGAAGAAGGGAGTTAATTTTTAGAATTCAGCCCACTGAAAACAAGTCATCCCTATCGCACCCAACAATCCAGATTTCAGGGCAGGAGGGACCGCCCATAAAATGAAATGAGAAAAAATTGTAAATTCATCCAGTGTTAAGCTTACAAGCACTCAAGAAGCAGTACTTGAAAATGGCTTGTCCTATGTTCAAGTTACAGCATATAACAAATTTGACTGGACAAAGAACATCCATCGTCTTGCACGATGTCTGGCTTTGCATAAATACTATCAGATTCAAAAGAAGAAAAAAAGCGAAAAGCTTAGGTCTATCAGTTAAAGATTTGGATTGTCTTACAAACCTGGTAGATCTCTTAGAGGAAAATGATGGAAAGATAAACCCACTATCGCTTGCACAATTATGACCAAAAAGTACTTTCACCCCAAACCTTAGAGAATACTATAGTATTGTCATATTTGTTGAAATGACAGTAAATGCCATACAACAGATTGATGACAATACTCTTAAACTAGTACCCCATGGCAATTTGACCAATCGTGAGTGGCAAGCCCTTAACGATCTAAAAATAAATCAATCATTAAAAATAAAACCTGTTGATAGAGGGGGTAACATAGTGACTATAAAAACATGGCCGAGAGGATATTACAACGTACTTTATACTTTAAGAAGAACCCCACTGCTCACTATCTAGCCAAATATAACCTCTGCTAGATGAGGCAATGGACAATAGGATAATCTCCAAAGACGAACATGCCTTTATCTACACTAAATCTCACAACATCATCGCACCGAAAAACGCGTTAGGCATTCTTTTGTTTTGTTTTCTTTTAGATGTATTTATATGTAGTTTAGTTATGTTTTTTTTATGTAGGGTAATTGGTTCAGGGGAAATTTGGGTTTTAATAGTATTTGTAACAGAGCTCCCTGTACCCCTGGCTGGGGTACCTTGCCAAGGACCACTTCCTAAATGCAACAGGGGACAAACCGCAGCACTTCTACCCACCGTCGCCGTGGCTTGACTGGGGTCCTTGAACCACTCCATCCTGAGCCGAATTTGGAATTAGCTCACACAGGAGTAAATATTATTTTCCTCCAATAACAGGACGACACACAGTTTTGGAGTGTAAGCTGGAATAGCCTTTTAATGGAGGCACACTGGCCCTTTATGCAAGTTTCCCAACAAGGGTGACACCCAGGTGGACCTTGTTGGACACAGAGACACAAAGTGAACAAACCAATAAAAACAGAGTCATACAGAGTCAATAAAAACAATCCCATACACAAACAATAGAATCCCTCCTCTGTGCTAATTATCTCCAAGCACAGAAAAAAACATACAATTTTTCTGAAACTGCAAAAAATACCTTAAAAACACACAAAACCCCTGATAGCCTTGATATGGGTGAACAACATATACAAAAATCACCCAGATCAGTTCAGGGGTTCAGGAATTTCCTGGAAGTCATAGTTTTGACGGACCGCAAGCATGGCCCCATGCCCAAAACAGTTCCAGGGAAATCAGTTGGTCAAGTTTGGTAGTCTTTTACAGGTTTCCCTGCAGGGTCTGTGGGCAGGAGGCTGGCAAGCAGGTTCCTCCTGGAGCTCGTGGAAAACTTACTTGGAGAGGGGAGTTTGTCACAGTATTTTTGTTAGCACTATTATCTATATAGATTACATTCTTAATGTGTTCTCTTTTATTGTGGTCCCTACTTGTTGGGACTCTGTTAACTCATACGTAGAGCATATAATGGACACACACACACTAAGGCTGAATCTTCAGACAACTCATACATAGATACATATACCTTGGATGTGTCCTCATAGTAACTCATACATAGAGCATATACTGGACACACACACTGAGGTTGAGTCTTCAGACCAATTCATACATAGAGCATATAGTGGAAACATACTGATGCTGTGCTTCAAATCATTTCATGTACAGAGATAATAGCACTCACATATACTGAGGTTATGTCTTCACACCAGTAGTGATGTACCGAACGGTTCGCTGGCGAATAGTTCCCGGCGAACATAGCATGTTCGCGTTCGCCACGGCAGGCGAACATATGCGCGGTTCGATCCGCCCCCTATTTGTCATCATTGAGTAAACTTTGACCCTGTATCTCACAGTCAGCAGACACATTCCAGCCAATTAGCAGCACACCCTCCCTAGCAGACCCTCCCACCTACTGGACAGCATCCATTTTAGATTAATTCTCAAGCTGCATGCTTAGTGAGAGGAGGGAAAGTGTAGCTGCTGTTGATTTGATAGGGAAATGGATAGCTAGGTTAGTGTATACAGTGTCCACTACAGTCCTGAAGGACTCATCTGATCTCTGCTGTAAGGACAGCACCCGAAAAAGCCCTTTTTAGGGCTAGAACATCAGTCTGTTTTTTTTTCTGTAATGTAATTGCAGTTGCCTGCCTGCCAGCCTGTGTGTCAGGCTCACAGTGGGTACTGTGCCCACCTGCCCAGTGCCACCACTCACTCACTGGTGTCACAATAGCTTGCATTTATTTATTTTTTTTCACTATAATAGATTGAATAGCAGTTAGTTGTCTGCCAGCTTCTGTGTCAGGCTCACAGTGGATACTGTGCCCACTTGCCCAGTGCCACCACTCACTCACTGGTGTCACAATAGCTTGCATTTAATTTTTTTTTTCACTATAATAGATTGAATAGCAGTTAGTTGTCTGCCAGCTTCTGTGTCAGGCTCACAGTGGATACTGTGCCCACTTGCCCAATGCCACCACTCACTCACTGGTGTCACAATAGCTTGCATTTAAAAAAAAAAATGTATTTCACTGTAATAGATTGAATAGCAGTTAGTTGTCTGCAAGCGCCTGTGTGTCAGGCTCGCAGCGTATACTGTGCCCATTTGCCCAGTGCCACCACTCACTCACTGGTGTCACAATAGCGTGCATTTAAAAACCAAAAAACTTTTTTCACTGTTATAGATTGAATAGCAGTTAGTTGTCTCCAAGCGTCTGTGTGTCAGGCTCGCAGCGTATGCTGTGCCCACTTGCCCAGTGCCACCACTCACTCACTGGTGTCACAATAGCTTGCATTTAAAAAAAATTGTTTTCACTGTAATAGATTGAATAGCAGTTAGTTGTCTGCAAGCGTCTGTGTGTCAGGCTCGCAGCGTATACTGTGCCCACTTGCCCAGTGCCACCACTCACTCACTGGTGTCACAATAGCTTGCATTTAAAAAAAAATTGTTTTCACTGTAATCGATTGAATAGCAGTTAGTTGTCTCCAAGCGTCTGTGTGTCAGGCCTACAACATGTACTCTGCCAACCTTTGCCAGTTCAAAGTGCCACTCTTATCTGGTGTCACAATAGCCTACAATGTGTACTCTGCCAACCTTTGCCAGTTCAAAGTGCCACACTTATCTGGTGTCACAATAGCTTGCATTTAAAAACCCCAAAACTTTTTTCACTGTTATAGATTGAATAGCAGTTAGTTGTCTCCAAGCTTCTGTGTGTCAGGCCTACAACGTGTACTCTGCCAACCTTTGCCAGTTCAAAGTGCCACTCTTATCTGGTGTCACAATAGCGTGCATTTAAAAACCCAAAAACTTTTTTCACTGTCATAGATTGAATAGCAGTTAGTTGTCTCCAAGTGTCTGTGAGTCAGGCCTACAACGTGTACTCTGCCAGCCTTTGCCAGTTCAAAGTGCCACTCTTATCTGGTGTCACAATAGCTTGCATTTAAAAAAAATAAAAAAAAATTCACTATAATAGATTGAATAGCAGTTAGTTGTCTGCCAGCTTCTGTGTCAGGCTCACAGTGGATACTGTGCCCACTTGCCCAGTGCCACCACTCACTCACTGGTGTCACAATAGCTTGCATTTAAAAACAAAAAACTTTTTTCACTGTTATAGATTGAATAGCAGTTAGTTGTCTCAAAGCGGGTGTGTCAGGCTCACAGTGGATACTGTGCCCAGTGTCACCACTCACTCACTGGTGTCACAATAGCTTGCATTTAAAAAAAAAATTGTTTTCACTGTAATCGATTGAATAGCAGTTAGTTGTCTGCAAGCGTCTGTGTGTCTGGCTCGCAGCGTATACTGTGCCCACTTGCCCAGTGCCACCACTCACTCACTCACAATAGCTTGCATTTAAAAACCCAAAAACTTTTTTCACTGTTATAGATTGAATAGCAGTTAGTTGTCTCCAAGCGTTTGTGTGTCAGGCCTACAACGTGTACTCTGCCAATTCACAGTGCCACTCATATCTGGTGTCACAATAGCTTGCATTTAAAAACAAAAAACTTCTGTGTGTCAGGCCTACAGCGTGTACTCTGCCAACCTTTGCCAGTTCAAAGTGCCACTCTTATCTGGTGTCACAATAGCGTGCATTTAAAAACCCAAAACCTTTTTTCACTGTTATAGATTGAATAGCAGTTAGTTGTCTCCAAGTGTCTGTGAGTCAGGCCTACAACGTGTACTCTGCCAATTCACAGTGCCACTCATATCTGGTGTCACAATAGCTTGCATTTAAAAACAAAACACTTTTTTCACTATAATAGATTGAATAGCAGTTAGTTGTCTGCCAGCTTCTGTGTCAGGCTCACAGTGGATACTGTGATCACTGGTGTCACAATAGCTTGCATCTAAAAAAAAAAAATGTATTTCACTGTAATAGATTGAATAGCAGTTAGTTGTCTGCAAGCATCTGTGTGTCAGGCTCGCAGCGTATACTGTGCCCACTTGCCCAGTGCCACCACTCACTCACTGGTGTCACAATAGCTTGCATTAAAAAAAAAAATAGTTTTCACTGTAATCGATTGAATAGCAGTTAGTTGTCTGCAAGCGTCTGTGTGTCAGGCTCGCAGCGTATACTGTGCCCACTTGCCCAGTGCCACGACTCACTCACTGGTGTCACAATAGCGTGCATTTAAAAACCCAAAAACTTTTTTCACTGTTATAGATTGAATAGCAGTTAGTTGTCTCCAAGCGTCTGTGTGTCTCGCCTACAACGTGTACTCTGCCAACCTTTGCCAGTTCAAAGTGCCACTCTTATCTGGTGTCACAATAGCTTGCATTTAAAAACCCAAAAACTTTTTTCACTGTTATAGATTGAATAGCAGTTAGTTGTCTCCAAGCTTCTGTGTGTCAGGCCTACAACGTGTACTCTGCCTACCTTTGCCAATTCACAGTGCCACTCTTATCTGGTGTCACAATAGCGTGCATTTAAAAACAAAAAACTTCTGTGTGTCAGGCCTACAACGTGTACTCTGCCAACTGTAACGGACCGTTTTGCACACAAGGGGTAAAAACCGTTTAGGCGATCGGCCCCCTTTCCAGAGATACAGGCACAGCTACTGCACAACACCAAACTCCCGAACTGGATACAAAATAGCACTCCAACTCCCGAACTGGAACCTCCCAAATAGCTGCTAGCAGACGAACAGGAAAAGCAGACAATCAGCTTACACTCCTGGCAATCAGTCTCTAACAGCATACAGTGAATCCCCCAAGAACGAGACAAGGCTCCGTGTTGAGGGTCAAGCAGTGGTCTGATGTTTAATGGCACACACTCTGCTTTTATGAGATTCTGCCCATGCAAGGGAGACACCCACATAATTAGCAGTATAACCAATCGGAACAATATACATTCGGGGAAATTCCCATCCCTCAGATAATCACATAACATAATTAAAACAGAACAGTTTTTCCCCATACCCTGTAACTTTAAAACCATACATCCAATCTTCATACTAATTACATATTTGGAATCAATCCATTCAGGGGAGCAACATATTAAAAAATGGCACAAATCAGACAAGGGGTTCAAAAGTTAGTAAAAAGTCCTTTGTGACTAAATGAAGCATGGCTTTCTGGCCCAAACCAGTTTCAGAGTCTTCTATCCTGGAGAGTAATTCAATGTGCGAGGAATGCGCTCAGACCACCGCAGATACAGTTTAATCGCGGGAGCCAAAGTCTTTACAGTCAGTTTCATGCGAATGGGCTCCATGGGATTCCTATCTGGGGTATAACACATTCAAACAAATCTACCGAACCCCAGGCAGAAAAGCACGAATGAAGCTTTTCTGCAGGTAAAAAAAGATGTCTTTTAACAGGGGGCCATAGTCCAAAGGCAGCAGGCGAGCAACCAATCTTCTCCAATGCAATGTGGCGAGATTGGCCTCGTCACATCTCTTCCCTTTTCCAAACAGACTAACAGGGTATCTGACCTCCTGCCGGTCAGTGCCCTTGTTAGTCCAGCAACCCACCCACAAAACATAATCAACAGCACAGCCCACCCACAATAAATGGTTACTACACCTGGGTAAAGGAGAAGCTTGTCCATGTCCAGGTGCCTCACCATGGCTGTGCTGGGTACGGGTACGCTGACTGGGTGGGTTGCTGCGTGGGCAGAGACCAGCGGCACTCTGCCCTGTTGCCAGCGCTACTGGGAGGGTAGCCTGGTTGAAGCCTGGTTGTTGGAGGGGGAGACCGACTGTCTCCCCTTTAAATACACCGCTCTGCTGCTGGAGACCGACTGTCTCCCCTTTAGATACACCGCTCTGCTGCTGGAGACCGACTGTCTCCCCTTTTGTTGCACAGCTCTGCTGCTGGAGGGGGAGACCGACTGTCTCCCCTTTGGATACTCTAAGCTGTCACTGAGGAGAGGGGGTAACAGGCTCCTCTCCCGATAGAACACTCTGCCGCTGGGGAAAGGAGACTGAGCTCTCTATTCCCTGCCCATTAATGATCCGCTGCTGGGGAGAGGTGGTAGCAAGCTCCTCTCCCATACATACTTTCATCCTCTGTGGAGGGAGACCGACTGTCTCTGCTCCCAATACAGTGTCCTGCTGCTGGGGAAAGGAGACTGGGCTCTCTATTCCCAGTAGGACACTCTGCCGCTGGGGAATGGAGACTGGGCTCCCAATTCCCTGCTGTATCTCCCGCTGGGGAATGGAGACTGGGCTCCCAATTCCCGGCACATCACTCGGCCGCTGGGGAATGGAGACTGAGCTCCCAATTCCCAAAAAATCACGCTGCTGCTGGGGGGCAGGAACAACTACCTCTGCCCCCTGTAACTCAGCCTGCCGCTGGGGAGGGAGGACGCTGCTCTCCTCTCCCTGCACTTTACACTGCCTTCCCGGCATATCACTCTGCTGCTGGGGGCCAGGAACAACTACCTCTGCCCCCTGTAACTCAGCCTGCCGCTGGGGAGGGAGGACGCTGCTCTCCTCTCCCTGCACTTTACACTGCCTTCCCGGCATATCACTCTGCTGCTGGGGGCAGGAACAACTACCTCTGCCCCCTGTAACTCAGCCTGCCGCTGGGGAGGGAGGACGCTGCTCTCCTCTCCCTGGACTTCACACTGCCTTCCCGGCATATCACTTGGCTGCTGGGGGGCAGGAACAACTACCTCTGCCCCCTGTAACTCAGCCTGTCGCTGGGGAGGGAGGACGCTGCTCTCTTCTCCCTGCACTTCACACTGCCTTCCCGGCATATCACTCTGCTCCTGGGGGGCAGGAACAACTACCTCTGCCCCCTGTAACTCAGCCTGCCGCTGGGGAGGGAGGACGCTGCTCTCCTCTCCCTGCACTTTACACTGCCTTCCCGGCACATCACTCTGCTGCTGGAGGGCAGGAACAACTACCTCTGCCCCCTGTAACTCAGCCTGCTGCTGGGGAGGTTGGACGCTGCTCTCCTCTCCCTGCACTTTACACTGCCGCTGGAGAGTGGAGACTGGGCTCCCAATTCCCTGCTGTATCTGCCGCTGGAGTTTCTCCCAAAGTGCCAACTGACCTTCTCTTTCTGCCCGTTGTTGCAGCCTCTCGAACACTAGGTTCCTCACGAACCGCACCGATCTCTCCAGTGGGTTGGATCCGAAGAAGCTTAGGTGAAACCACACCATCCGGTCATACTCTCTCATAGAGTAGCTATACTCCACTGCTGGTTCCATGCTGGTGCTGTCAGGGTCGCTGTACTGGGACATGCGTTGCCCTCTAATTGTACAATCCAAAGAAATGGTGTTTTCTGTAGCTGTCCTTCTGGCTGTAGGCACGATCCCGCCGCTTGCAACCAATTGTAACGGACCGTTTTGCACACAAGGGGTAAAAACCGTTTAGGCGATCGGCCCCCTTTCCAGAGATACAGGCACAGCTACTGCAGAACACCAAACTCCCGAACTGGATACAAAATAGCACTCCAACTCCCGAACTGGAACCTCCCAAATAGCTGCTAGCAGACGAACAGAAAAAGCAGACAATCAGCTTACACTCCTGGCAATCAGTCTCTAACAGCATACAGTGAATCCCCCCAAGAACGAGACAAGGCTCCGTGTTGAGGGTCAAGCAGTGGTCTGATGTTTAATGGCACACACTCTGCTTTTATGAGATTCTGCCCATGCAAGGGAGACACCCACATAATTAGCAGTATAACCAATCGGAACAATATACATTCGGGGGAAATTCCCATCCCTCAGATAATCACATAACATAATTAAAACAGAACAGTTTTTCCCCATACCCTGTAACTTTAAAACCATACATCCAATCTTCATACAAATTACATATTTGGAATCAATCCATTCAGGGGAGCAACATATTAAAAAATGGCACAAATCAGACAAAGGGTTCAAAAGTTAGTAAAAAGTCCTTTGTGACTAAATGAAGCATGGCTTTCTGGCCCAAACCAGTTTCAGAGTCTTCTATCCTGGAGAGTAATTCAATTATCTCCCAGGACAGACACAAGACTCCATTAAGCACATAGTTGCAAAAAGACACAAAACACTTTAAAATACATAAAGTCACATTTATTACATAAAACACAGACATGTAACATATCCCCAGATAGCTCAGGTCCGAGCGCACATTATTAAGCGAATGGCGCTCAGACCACACGAATACAGTTTAATCGCCATGGAGCCAAAGTCTTTACAGTCAGTTTCATACGAATGGGCTCCATGGGATTCCTATCTGGGGTATAACACATTAAAACAAATCTACCGAACCCCAGGCAGAAAAGCACGAATTAAGCTTTTCTGCAGGTAAAAAAAGATGTCCTTTAACAGGGGGCCATAGTCCAAAGGCAGCAGGCGAGCAACCAGGCTTCTCCAATGCAATGTGGCGAGATTGGTCTCGTCACACCAACCTTTGCCAGTTCAAAGTGCCACTCTTATCTGGTGTCACAATAGCGTGCATTTAAAAACCCAAAAACTTTTTTCACTGTTATAGATTGAATAGCAGTTAGTTGTCTCCAAGTGTCTGTGAGTCAGGCCTACAACGTGTACTCTGCCAACCTCTGCCAGGTCAAAGTGCCACTCTTATCTGATGTCACAATAGCGTGCATTTAAAAACCCAAAAACTTTTTTCACTGTTATAGATTGAATAGCAGTTAGTTGTCTCCAAGCGTCTGTGTGTCAGGCCTACAACGTGTACTCTGCCAATTCACAGTGCCACTCATATCTGGTGTCATAATAGCTTGCATTTAAAAACAAAAACTTTTTTCACTGTTATAGATTGAATAGCAGTTAGTTGTCTCAAATTGGGTGTGTCAGCCCTACAGCGTGTTCTCTGCCAGCCTCTGCCAGTTCACAGTGCCACTCATATCTGGTGTCACAATAGCGTGCATTTAAAAACAAAAAACTTTTTCACTGTTCTAGATTGAATAGCAGTTAGTTGTCTCAAAGCGGGTGTGTCAGGCCTACAACGTGTACTCTGCCAGTTCACAGTGCCACTCATATCTGGTGTCATAATAGCTTGCATTTAAAAACAAAAAACTTTTTTCACTGTTATAGATTGAATAGCAGTTAGTTGTCTCAAAGCGGGTGTGTCAGCCCTACAGCGTGTACTCTGTCAATCTCTGCCAGTTCACAGCGCCACTCATATCTGGTGTCACAATAGCGTTCATTTAAAAACAAAAATCTTTTTTCACTGTTATGGATTGAATAGCAGTTAGTTGTCTTCAAGCCGGTGTGTCAGGCCTACAGCGTGTACTCTGCCAACCTCTGCCAGTTCACAGTGCCACTCCTATCTGGTGTCACAGTAGCTTACACACATTGTACCACTAATCGGAAAATAAATGACAGGCAGAGGCAGGCCACCCCGCAGGGGCCGTCGTGGTCGTGGTGCTGTGATTCCTTTTTGCCCTAGAATAATGCCCAGTTTTCAGAGGCCAGGTACCCTGAACTTGAAAAGTTCTGAGGACATAGTTGACTGGCTAACACAGGACACCCAATCTTCTACAGCTTCCGCTCGGAACCTTGACGCAACATTCTCCTCCAGCTTAGCTTCGGGCACCTCTCAAGATACCACTCACCCGCCTGCCGCCACCACCAACACTAGCACCACAGCCGCTTCACTTGGTATGTCAGAGGAGTTATTTACACATCCGTTTGAAGAAATGAGTGATGCGCAACCATTATTGACAGAGGATGTAGATAACAGGGATATGTCTCAGTCAGGCAGCATTACACATGTACGGTGTGATGATGATGATGTTGTACCCGCTGCTGCTTCCTTTGCTGAGTTGTCAGATACAAGTGAAGCGGTTGATGATGACGATGCGTCCATGGATGTCACGTGGGTGCCCGCTCGTCAAGAAGAAGAACAGGGCGAAAGTTCAGATGGGGAGACAGGGAGGAGGAGGAGACGAGTTGGAAGCAGGGGGAGGTCGTCGCAAGGAGCTAGTGGCACAGTCAGACAGCATGCATCGGCACCCGGGGTCAGCCCGACAGCACGCCAATCAATGCATGCTGTGTCCACCACCAGAATGTCCTCATTGCAGAGCTCAGTAGTGTGGCATTTTTTTGTGTGTCTGCCTCTGACAACAGCGATGCCATTTGCAACCTGTGCCAAAAGAAACTGAGTCGTGGGAAGTCCAACACTGAGTCGTGGGAAGTCCAACACCCACCTAGTCCAACACCCTCCTATGGGATCAACACATGAGTACAAGCAGCACACAAACTCAAAGCCGCCATCCTCCTCCTGGTCCAGCATCTTCAGCCACGTCAACCACTGCTGTCCTCCTAGCCCCCTCTCAACCATCCGCCACTCCGTCTCTTGCCTTGAGCAGTTCCTGCTCATCTGCCCACAGTCAGGTGTCTGTCAAGGACATGTTTGAGCGTAAGAAGCCAATGTCAGAAAGTCACCCCCTTGCCCGGCGTCTGACAGCTGGCTTGTCTGGTTGGAACGCATGTGTTCCACTCCATCATCACGTGACGCGGAAGTAATTTCGGCCGTGCGTCACGTGATTATGACGCATGCGTTCCACTTGGTTGAAACGCATGCGTTCCATTCAAGCATCACATGACGCGGAAGTAGTGACATCCGCGCGTCACGTGACTGTTCGTTTTTTGCTTATTTTAGCCGTTTAAATGCTCGTTTTTATCTCCTTTTTTCACAATTACATCACATTTCCTTACACTATACAAATATGCTTTTTAATCTTTATTTCTGTTTTAAAAATGTTTTTTTGCAATATTCCAGTGACGTCATTCTGGCGGGAATTTCAAATTTCCATAGAAGTACTGTATGTTATATAAACCTCTGTATATCAGGTGTGCCCTCCCTTATAACTATCTACTTGAAGAAGCCTTTTGAGGCGAAACGCGTCTAGATATTATTAGTATTTATTTTATTTATCTCTAATAAAGAATTTTATTTGGCATAAAATATTTTATTGCCATTTTCTTTATATTTATTCTATTTTATTTAATACCTGCACCTGACCTACATCTACAAAGAATTGAAAGAATCCAGGGGTGGGGATTATACCACCTAAGCGCCTATACTGAGCAGTACAAGTCTGCCCTATACTGTGTAAGTAATTTTTTATATACCATCACTTTATATTACAAACAGAGAGCACTATTTTGTATTCTCTCAATTTTGGGTCAAACTGATTGGAACACTGAGCACGGACCAAGAACTCTCCAATCAAACACTACTCTACATGTCCATGAGTGGGGATCATTCCACTTCACGCGCATATATTGGAGCTAAATTCTAGCTCCAAAAAGTGTGAGAAGGACCATTTGCACTATCTCAATATTTATATTGTGATTGATATACTGTACCATTGGAGTTCTCCTTTTTTTCTGCTTTCCTTTTATATACATACCTCACCGGATTCAAGTACATCACTGTGAAGTCTTAACCCCGTCCGACTTGCTGTCTCTACAAGGAGAAACTACTATAACGAACTTTCGATAAGTGTTTTGGACTATTATCTCACTTACTTTAGAATATAAAAATTTCATTCTATATTTTATATAATTGTTATATTTTACACATTATATATTGTTTATACATTTTAGGCGCACCCTAACCTTCCTTTTTGTCTATTGTCTGTACTATTAGCCCGCCAGCTTTTACCATACAAGCTGGTGGAGTCTGAGGCGTTCAAAAAATTTGTAGCTATTGGAACACCGCAGTGGAAGGTACCCGGATGAAATTTCTTTTCACAAAAGGCAATCCCCAACCTGGACTCGATTGTGCAAAAGGAAGTAATGCATGTCTGGCACACAGTGTTGGGGCAAGGGTCCATCTGACCACTGATACCTGGTCTGCAAAGCATGGTCAGGGCAGGTATATCACCTACACTGCGCATTGGCTAAACCTGCTGACGGCTGCCAAGCATGGAATGCGTGGCTCTGCAGAGGAGTTGGTGACACCACCACGACTTGCAGGCAGGCCTGCTGCCACCTCCTCTACTCCTCCTACTCCATCCTCTTCCATAACCTCCTCGGCTGAGTCCTCTTCTGCTGCTGCGTCTTGCTCCACATCAACAGCACCCCCCCAGCTCCCCAGGCACTATTCCACATCCCAGATACGGCAGTGTCACGCCGTCTTGGGTTTGACTTGCTTGAAAGCAGAGAGTCACAAGCACTCCTGTCCGCCCTGAACGCACAGGTGGAAAAGTGGCTGACTGCGAAGCAACTGGAGATCGGCAAAGTGGTTTGTGACAACGGAACAAATTTGTTGACGGCATTGAAGTTGGGCAAGTTGACACATGTGCCATGCATGGCACATGTGTGCAATCTGATCGTACAACGCTTTGTGCATAAGTACACAGGCTTACAGGATGTCCTGAAGCAGGCCAGGAAGGTGTGTGGCCATTTCAGGCGTTCCTACACGGCCATGGCGCACTTTGCCGATATCCAGTGGCGAAACAACATGCCAGTGAGGTGCTTGATTTGCGACAGCCCGACACGTTGGAATTCAACACTCCTAATGTTCGACCGCCTGCTCCAACAAGAAAATGCCGTTAATGAATATTTGTATGACTGGGGTGCTAGGACAGCCTCTGGGGAGCTGGGAATTTTTTTGCCACGTTACTGGACGCTCATGCGCAATGCCTGTAGGCTCATGCGTCCTTTTGAGGAGGTGACAAACCTAGTCAGTCACACCGAAGGCACCATCAGCGACATCATACCATTTGTTTACTTCCAGGATCGTGCCCTGCGAAGAGTGCTGGATCATGCCGTAGATGAGCGTGAAGAGGAAGAGGAAGAGTTGTGGTCACCATCACCACCAGAACCAGCCTTATCAGCATCGCTTGCTGGACCTGCGGCAATGCTGGAAGAGGATTGTGAGGAAGAGGAGTCAGAGGAGGAATGTGGCTTTGAGGAGGAGGAGGAAGACCAACCACAACAGGCATCCCAGGGTACTCGTTGTCACCTATCTGGTACCCGTGGTGTTGTACGTGGCTGGCGGGAAGAACATACCTTCATTGAGATCACTGAGGAGGAGGAACGGGAAATGAGTAGCTCAGCATCCAACCTTGTGCAAATGGGGTCTTTCATGCTGTCGTGCCTGTTGAGGGACCCTCTGTAACGGACCGTTTTGCACACAAGGGGTAAAAACCGTTTAGGCGATCGGCCTCCTTTCCAGAGATCCAGGCACAGCTACTGCAGAACACCAAAACTCACGAACTGGATACAAAATAGCACTCCAACTCCCGAACTGGAACCTCCCAAATAGCTGCTAGCAGACGAACAGGAAAAGCAGACGAACAGCTTACACTCCTGGCAATCAGTCTCTAACAGCATACAGTGAATACCCCCAAGAACGAGACAAGGCTCCATGTTGAGGGTCAAGCAGTGGTCTGTTTAATGAGGGCTACCTGCCCAGTATTTATGCAGGTCTCCCACCTGGTGGACACTCCCCTAGGGGACCAAATGGGAGACTGTGACAAGGGACAGACAAGTATACAAATAGGACACACAGTCACAGTATATTCCCACAATGCATCCTGGCTTCCTCCCCTCTGCCCTGGGAGATAATTGGGGAGTAACTCAATTATCTCCCAAGACAAAGGCAAAACTCCATTACACACGTGGGAACACAAAACCAGCATTATACTTTAAAATGCACAAAGTAACATTTACTACATAAAACACAGACATGTAACATATCCCCAGATAGCTCAGGTCTGAGTGCACATTATTAGGTGAATGGCACTCAGACCACACGAATACAGTTTAATCGCCATGGAGCCAAAGTCTTTACAGCCAGTTTCATACAAATGGGCTCCATGGGATTCCTATCTGGGGTATAACACATTCAAACAAATCTACTGAACCCCAGGCAGAAAAGCACGAATACAGCTTTTCTGCAGGCAAAAATAAAGTCTTTTAAAAGGGGCCATAGTCCAAAGGCAGCAGGCGAGCAACCAGGCTTCTCCAATGCAATGTGGCGAGATTGGTCTCGTCACATCTCTCCCCTTTTCCAAACAAACTAACAGGGTATCTGACCTCCTGCCGGTCAGTGCCCTTGTTAGTCCAGCAGCCCACCCACAACAAATAATCAACAGCACAGCCCACCCACAATAAATGGTTACTACACCTGGGTAAAGGAGAAGCTTGTCTATGTCCAGGTGCCTCACCACGGCTGTGCTGGGTACGGGTACGCTGACTTGGTGGGTTGCTGCGTGGGCAGAGACCAGCGGCACTCTGCCCTGTTGCCAGCGCTACTAGGAGGGTAGCCTGGTGGAAGCCTGGTTGTTGGAGGGGGAGACCGACTGTCTCCCCTTTAAATACACCGCTCTGCTGCTGCTGCTGGAGACCGACCGTCTCCCCTTTAGCTGTACAGTCCTGCTGCTGGAGACCGACCGTCTCCCCTTTGGTTACCCATCTCTGCTGCTGGAGGGGGAGACCGACTGTCTCCCCTTTGGCTAAACAGCCCTCTCGCTGGGGGGCAGAACCGACCGTCCCTACCCCCTGTGCTGGCAGTGTAGAGACTACGGTCCCATCTGCACAGTTGTGGGGCTTACTGTCTCCCCCCTGGTACATTAAGCTGCCGCTGGGGAGAGGGGGTAACATGCTCCTCTCTCATACATACTTCCAGCTGTGGGGAAGGGATACCGACTGTCTCTGCTCCCAATACAGAGTCCTGCTGCTGGGGAAAGGAGACTGGGCTCTCTATTCCCGGTAGGACACTCTGCCGCTGGGGAATGGAGACGGGGCTCCCAATTCCCAATAATCTGTGCTGCTGCTGGGGAATGGAGACTGGGCTCCCAATTCCCAAAACATCATACTGCCGCTGGGGAATGGAGACTGGGCTCCCAATTACCAAAAAATCACGCTGCCGCTGGGGAGGGAGGACACTGCTCTCCTCTCCCTGGACTTCACACTGCCTTCCCGGCATATCACTTGGCTGCTGGGGGGCAGGAACAACTACCTCTGCCCCCTGTAACTCAGCCTGACGCTGGGGAGGGAGGATACTGCTCTCCTCTCCCTGCACTTTACACTGCCTTCCCGGCATATCACTCTGCTGCTGGGGGGCAGGAACAACTACCTCTGCCCCCTGTAACTCAGCCTGCCGCTGGGGAGGGAGGATGCTGCTCTCCTCTCCCTGCACTTTACACTGCCTTCCCGGCATATCACTCTGCTGCTGGGGGGCAGGAACAACTACCTCTGCCCCCTGTAACTCAGCCTGCCGCTGGGGAGGGAGGATACTGCTCTCCTCTCCCTGCACT
>OW240915.1:121846323-121856889 GCA_933207985.1 Pelobates cultripes
CAGCCGACCGCCAAACTCCCGAACGAAGTTCACGAACACAGCAACTCCCGATCAGTAAAACAGTCGAACGCCTTCCACAGCTAGAAATAACGAAAGCGCTGTCCCAGTAGTAATTCCCCCACAAACGAGACCAAGCTCCATCTTGAGGGTCAAATAAGGTTCTGTTTAATGGGGGCTACCTGCCCGGTATTTATGCAGGTCTCCACAAGGTGGACACTCCCCAAGGGGACCTTGTGGAAGACTGTAAAACATATTGTACAGTAGCCAATCGCAGTGGCTTCAATATAAGCCCTTCCCATCTTACCCATAAATCCGTCTTCTCTACCTCGGAGATAATTGGGAAGAAACCTAATTATCTCCCAGGATAGACACCATCGCCATTTTAAAATACAGTAATAAAAATACATTAAAATACATAACTTAGAAAATACCGAATGAATATAGTTCGTATAATGTATCCCCAGACAGCCTGGATCTGAGTGCATATTTCCACCGAATAGCGCTCAGATCCGATGTATCTAGTCGAATCGCCATGGAGTCAAAGTCTTTCACCAGTCCTTCGGTATACGAATGACTCCATGGGACGGCTATCTGGGTAAAAGTCCACACGAATGCATAAAAACTCCCGAACGACCGGCGTTCGCATGCCTTGCCGAAATAGAAGGTGGGCATCAGCTTCCAGCGGTGTTCGGTAGTTTAAAGTGTCCGGTTTTAGTTCCATACAATTTGTACCGAACACCGCTATGCTTTCGTGTGTCCCAAAATGGCCGCTGCCTCGTGGTCGACATGCGAACGACGACCACCCGTACGAATGGAATGGAGAGGTGTCTGCGGTTAACCACAGCGTTCTAATTGGGGCCAAGAGGTTAACCAGCAGCACACTCCTCTCCTGGGTGGTCGTTCGTTCGGTAGTTTCAATCGGCATTTTGTAATTTCACGAACAGGGGCATACGAACAGGGAATCCAGCGAAATAAAGGGGAAACAGATGAACCAGCAATATAGGTGAATCTGTCACAAGTCCATAAGCCCAACTAATGTTTTTAAAGGGCCATACACCCCAGTGCCATAGTTAAGCAGGAGGCTGGCAAGCAGGCTTCTCCATAAGCCAGGGGAACAGAGCAGTTTGGCACATAGAAAGCCAGTGGCAAATGGCAGTTTGTCACAATCCATGACACTAAAAAAATGTATAATTATAATTCACAATTTGTACAAGTAACAGGAATGTAGCATTTATATTTTGCAGACCAAAATATGTATTTCAAACTACATACACTAATGAATTATATGTCATGCATGCAGATTATAGATATGTAAGTTAATGTTTACAATTTACATTTGTGCATGTACATTTGTGCTCAGGCAGTGATGTTCATCAGTAGGGTTTATTCAATACAGTAAATAGCTGTGGCAGCTGGTCCCAATAAGCTTAACATGTAATAATAATTCAAATCTGTCATAAATCTCATTGCTTTATGTTTGATATCTGTTATGGTTATGATTAATGTGTAACATTTTAAGTCTATTTTGTGTGTTCTTTCAGCCAAAGAACACAAACTTCGTTATTTCAAATAAATCCAAAATGAAGATTTCACAGCTGTAAGCATTCAACAAGGTTTAGTAATAGGGGGAAAACAGTATTTTAAGTTTTCCCAGCCTACAAGTAGGGGATTGGAAAAGAGGCTGGCTGTGGGAGGAGATCAAATCATAAAAAACAATGCCAATAAGCTTTTAGAGCAGTGGTTTCTAAACCAGAGCTTAAGGCACACCTACCAGTTGAGAAGTTAGGTATTAGCCATTCATGTCTGAGGTGTTTTTATAAAAAACAAACAAAAAAAAAACACCTTGACACAACTGGGTATTCCCTAAATTCTGGACTGATAGGCATGTCTTGAGGACTGGTTTGGAAACCACTTTTCAAGAGATTCATTCAATAGTTAATTAAGGGATTGCATTCATTGCACATTGCATTCAAGCTATGTGACCATCAGAATACCAGTAGGGTTACAAATCAAGCCTGGCTGCCATGTGTTATGTAGGCCCATGACCTTTCCTGCAGTAACATCAAGGCCTACCTACCCAGTGGTAAAGATGCAATCTAAATTCCCCTCTTTATGCCTCAAGTCGATGAGAAGGTTTTCTCATCATCACCATATGATAGCCTTGATTGGATAAGCATTAAAGCGGTATTGATGTTTATTTTTATACATATTAGCTTTAACTTTCACTCCGATAAACCCATGCAAGTCTGCTTGTGTAGCATAGTACATGTATTATTATTATTATTATTATTATGATATTTATAGAGCGCCGTCAAATAGAGCTTACATGCTAGAGGGAGTGGGGTAAAATGACACAAAAAGGTAAGGATAATATTAGACTAATGACAGTTGCAGAAGAGGAATCAGTCAGGAGCTAGTAACAGTTTAATTCATACGCTTTTATGAAGAAGTGGGTTTTTAAAGATTTTTTGAAGGAGTGGAGACATGGTGAGCATCTAACGGAGGAGGGAAGCGAGTTCCACAGGAACGGTGCAGCCCTTGAGAAATCTTGAAGGCGAGCATCAGAGGTGGGAGCACGGACAGAAGATAGACGTAAGTCTTCAGCAGATCGTAAGGGCCTAGACGGGACATACTTGTGTATAAGGGAGGATAGATAGGTGGGAGCAGCATTATGTAGAGATTTGAAAGCAAGAACCAGAATTTTAAATTGAGCTCTATATTTTATAGGAAGCCAATGTAGGGACTGACAGAAGGGTGAGGAATGGGAGGTGCGGGCGGACAGGAAGATGAGCCTCGCCGCCGCATTCATTATGGACTGTAACGGCGCTAGTTGGGAGCACGTAAGACCACTGAGAAGCGGATTACAGTAGTCAAGGTGAGAAAGTACAGTGGAATGGACCAACACCTTAGTCGCATCTGGCGTTAAGTAGGGGCAGATGCGCGCAATGTTTTTGAGATGGAAATGACAGGATTTGGCGATAGATTGAACATAAGGCTTGAAGGAGAGGTCGGAGTCAAAGAGAACACCTAGGCAGCGAGCCTGCATGGTGGAGCTGATGGTAGCACAGTTAACTTGGAGGGAGACAGACACAGGAGTAACAACACTTGAGGGAGGAAAGACCAGAATTTCAGTTTTGGTCAAATTTAGTTTAAGGAAGTGGGCAGCCATCCAGTTAGAAACAGCAGAGAGGCAGTCAGAGACACTAGTCAAGAGGGACGGGGAGAGATCATGAGAGGACAGGTAGATTTGCATGTCATCTGCATAGAAATGATATTGGAAGCCAAAGGAGCTAATAAGTTTACCAAGGGAGGCAGTATAGATGGAGAACAGTAGGGAACCAAGGACTGAACCTTGGGGGACACCAACAGAGAGGAGTTGGGGAGAAGAAGCAGAGCCAGAGAAAGAAACACTGAAAGAGCGCTGGGAGAGGTAGGAGGAGCACCAGGAGAGAGCAGTGGCCACTGTGCATTGAAGGAGCTTTGTTGCCTACAAGAGTAGACCGATATTGCAGAGGATGAGAAGAAGCTGTTGATGATCAACAGTGTCAAAAGCCGCAGACAGGTCAAGGAGAATTAGGATAGAGTAGAGACCACAAGATTTTGCAGCGAGTAGATCATTGGATACTTTGGTCAGTGCCGTTTCCACAGAGTGCTTAGCGCGGAAACCAGACTGAAGCGGGTCTAGCAAAGAGTTGGACTCGAGGAAGTCTGTCAATCTCGCATACACAATTTTTTCAAGGATCTTGGATGCAAAAGGCAGTAGCGAGATAGGACGATAGTTGGATGGGGAGTTAGGGTCAAGACTGGGCTTCTTTAGAATTGGGGTTACAGTTGCATGTTTGAAGGGCAATGGAAATATACCAGAGGAGAGAGAGAGATTGAGAATTTTAGTGAGAGGCGGAGAAAGAGAAGAAGACAGAGTACGGATGAGGTGCGAGGGAATTGGATCTAGGGAGCAGGGGGTGTATTATCATTGTATGGTTTTCTCTATGTGTGTAGCTGTTTATTTTAATTTGTTATACATTTTTTAAAAATTTTCATCAAACATTATTATTTTGGCTGGTTTTTAAGTGATTGTCATTTGGTGGTTGTGACGAAACCAATCTGGCCACTGTGCATTGTTGCCTGCTTTGTTGCCTGCCAGCTGCCTTTTGACTATGGACCGTCATTTAAATACTTTATTTTCCTATGCAGAAAGGTCTATTCATGTATTTCTGCCCGGGCGTTCGGTAGGGTCTATCTACCGAACAAACAGTCATCTATTGGCCTCCCAGGAGCCGCGGTTATCTGGCAGGTGCCGTTAATTGGCCACCCAGAAGCCGTCGAGCGCCGCCAATTGACTGCCCAGAAGCCGCAGTTAGCCGCGGCTTAATGAGCATGTGCCGTCCATTGACCACCCAGTAGCTGTGGTTAACCGCAGCTTAATTGACTATACCGGGTGGCAGTGGCTACACATACTGAACACTGGATGGCAGCAGTCTGCAGTTCACATGCGGCCAGTTCATTCACGGATTTACTGAATGAACTCATTTAACCCAGATAGCTATGCCATGGAGCCTATTCGTGTAATAAAAGACTTTGGCTCCATGGCAATTAAACTGTATGTGTGTTGTCTGAGCGCCATTCAGTAGTAATGTGCGCTCAGATCTAAGCTATCTGGGGATATGTTGCATGTCTGTGTTTTATGTAATAAATGTAACCTTGTGTATTTTATTGTATTTTACTGTTTTTTTACTGCCATGTGCTTAATGGAGTTTTGCCTCTGTCCTTGGAGATAATTGGATTACTTCCCAATTATCTCCAGGATAGAGAGGAGGGATTGTGATGTCATTGTAGGAGTGTTTATCTGTGTTGTATGTTTTGATTGGATGTTCCACAAAACCCTGTGGGTGGGACTTTGTCTGTAAAATGTGTATATATTAGACCAATAAAGACACAGCTCAGGAACAGGAACTATACGAATCAAACATCTGAATGAGAATCACCATACACATGAAATCATCGTACATAGCTGAGCATTCGTATGTCCAAGATGGCTGCCGCCTCATGGTCGGCATACGAACGACGACCACCCAGTTGGCATTCGACAATTAGGAAGTGTCTGCGGTTAACCACAAGGTTCTAATGAGGCCAATAGGTTAACCAGTAGCACACTTCCATGCTGGGTGGCCAGGCCGTTCAGTGAATTGTTCGGTATAAAAGAAACAAGCGTGAGGACGGTACGGACAGGGAAACAGCCGAACAAACAGATGAATGAGGGAACACTAAAAGTATTGGTTCTGTCAGTTGGTTCTGTCACATGGCTCTCTCCTTGTGGGACACTCCGGCAGAAACAGCTTGATCCTTTTCGGGCCAACTTGGGGATGACCGGAACTAGGAGGTCGGAGTGATGTCTGTTTGTCGGGACAACCCATCAGCATTTCCATTTTGCTTACCGGGTCTATAACTGATAGTAAAATTGTACGGCTGCAACCTGCCGTTGTCTCCTGAGACCCGTTTAAGCCAGACCAATGGGTTGTGGTCAGTCACAAGTGAAAATTCCTGTCCATACAGGTAGGGGGTTGACTTTTTGAGGGCCCAGACCAGGGCCAAGCACTCCTTCTCCACTGCCACATAACTTACTTCTCGAGGTAATAACTTTCTGCTCAGGTATGCGACAGGGTGCTCTCCTCCATCCTCCCCGACTTGGCTCCTCACAGCCCCCAGTCCAGACATGGAAGCGTCTGTGTGGACAAGAAAACGTTTGTTAGGTACTGGGGAAGCCAAGACAGAGGCATTAACAAGTGCTTGCTTCAATACTTTAAATGCAACTTCACAAGCTGGAGACCACAGGACCTGCTTAGGTAAATTCTTTTTAGTCAGGTCCGTCAGGGGCTTGGCGATAGAGCTATAGTTGGGGACAAAATGTCTATAGTACCCTTCAGTCCCCAAGAAGGCTAGTACCTGGGTCTTAGTGAGGGGTGTGGGCCAGTTAGCTACCGCCTCTACCTTGGCCGGCTCTGGTCTCTGGCTCCCACATCCCACTCTGGCTGAGGTACACTCTGGTGTACCTCAGCCCAACCTAGATAGCACTTATCTGGCTTCAAGGTCAGACCTGCGGCCCAAATCTTGTCAAGAACTACCCCTACATGAACCAAGTGCTCCTCCCAAGACCCACTGTAGATTGCAATGTCATACAGGTATGCACAAGCAAAATCCTGGAAGTCATCGAGGAGCTGGAAGGTAGCTGGGGCATTTTTCATCCCGAATGGCATGACTCTAAATTGGTACAGGCCAAATGGGGTGACAAATGCCAACTTGGGGATAGCATCCTCGGCCAGGGGATCTGCCAATATCCCTTACACAGGTCTATGGTAGTGACATAGTGTCCCCTGGCTATGCGATCTAGCAGTTCGTCTACCCTGGGCATCGGGTAGGCGTCAGTGGTGGTCTTCTCGTTGAGTCACCTGTAGTCCATGCAGAACCGGGTGGTCCCATCTTTCTTAGGCACCAGGACTACAGGCGAGGCCCACGGGCTGTCAGAGGGCTCAATGACTCCTAACTGGGTCATCTCCTGTATTTCCTTCCGCATTCCTTCTCAGACTGCTTCAGGGAAGATGAATGGTTTAGGGAAGATGAATGGACAGACAGGGGTGTCTGTCCAGGGGTCTCTACCCTGTGCACAACTAGGGTTGTATAGCCTGGTTCTTGGGAGAAAGTCACCTGTTTCTCCTACAGAACCCTCTTAGCCTGTCCCATTTTGGTGTGGCTTAAACGGTCCCAAAGCTGTACAAGGCTAGTAAGGTCAGTCTGGGGGTCTCTCTCTAGTAAATCAGGGAGGGGTAAGCTTTCTGAGTCGTCTGCAGCAGGGGCACGCACTGCAGCGACATTCTCCTGTCTTTCCTGGTACTCCTTCAGCATTTTCACATGAAAGGATCGCTGGATCCTTTCATCTGCACAGCTGGCAATGACATAAGTAGTATCACATACCTGGGCTACTACTTTGTATGGGCCCTGCCAAGATGCTTGCATCTTGTCAGTCTTCACCGAGCACTAGGACCTTCTGCCCAACCTGGAAGACATGATGTCAGGCACCCCGATCGTACCATCTCTTCTGTCTCCCCTGGGCCGCCTGGAGGTTCTCTCTCACCATCAGAGACAGTTTCTCCATGTGGTCCCTTAGTTCCAGAACATTTGGCACTATGGGGGTCCCCTCCTGCTCTGTCTCTTCCTCCCAGTATCCAGGAATCTGCGGACCCTTCTCCCATAGAGTGACTCGAAGGGAGAGAACCCAGTAGATTCCTGGGGTACCTCTCTGTATTCAAACAACAGATGAGGCTGGAATCTCTCCCAGTCTCTGCAGGCATCAGTAAAGGTCCTCAGCATTTGCTTGAGGGTCCTGTTAAAGCGCTCACAGAGACCATTAGTCTGGGGGTGGTAAGGGCTTAATGTTGCATACCTACCACAATTGCTGGGTGAGCACAGCGGTAAACTGGGTTCTCTGGTCAGAGAGGATCTCCTTAGGGAACCCCACTCTGGTGAAGATCTTAACCAGGGCATCAGCTACTGTCTCCGCTTCAATATTGGACAGAGCTACTGCCTCTGGGTAATGGGTGGCATAGTCCACCATGGTAAGAATATACTTCTTCTCGGATGGACTAGGTCTGGCCAGTGGACCCACAATGTCAACAGCTATATGGGAGAAGGGTTCCCCAATAATAGGCATGGACATAAGTCTGGCCTTTGGGTGGTCCCCCCTCTTACCTACCCGTTGACATGTGTCGCACGTATTACACCATTGTCATGCAGCCTGGTTAAAATTGGGCCAGAAGAAATTCTGCGTAATCCTATAGGCTGTGCGACGGGACCCTAGATGTCCTGCTAGTGGTACATCATGCCCAATTCGCAGAATCTCCTGCTGTAATTTCACAGGCACCACCAGCTGTCGTTTCTGCCAAAGGGCTGTAATCTTTTGAGACTGTTTAGGAAGCCTTTATAGCCTATCCCCCACCCACTCATATTGTTTCCCATCTACCCCTTCCTCCTGGGTATCTGCCTTAGCCCTATACTTGTGTAGCGTCGGGTCCTCCCGGGTTTCCCTCCAAAACTCCTCTGGGGTATCCTAGCCTAAGGGGGCCTGACCTGAGGTACATGTCGGGGAAGGTGGTCTTACCTGGGTCTCAGCAGCAGGTGGGCCAGTTTCAGCAGCACTGTTCTGGGCACGGGTAGTCACAGAGTTAACTTCAGCGGGGCCCATCAGGGCACAAGGGGGGCCAAATCATTCCCCAGTAGTACGTCTGCTGGCAGGTCTTTCATTACCCCCACATTAACATGTCCCGAACCAACCCCCCAATCGAGGTGGACCCGAGCAACGGGTAGTCGAAACACTATGCCTCCAGCGACCCTTACGGCCACAGTGTCTCCGGTGTGTTGGCTCTCGGAGACAAGATTCTTTTGTAGTAGGGTCATGGTGGCACCGGTATCCCTTAATTGACTTTCCCATTCACCTTGACTGTCTGCCTGTGTTGGGAAAATCGATTAAGGGATACCGGTGCCACCATGACCCTACTACAAAAGAATCTTGTCTCCGAGAGCCAACACACCGGAGACACTGTGGCTGTAAGGGTCACTGGATGCATAGTGTTTTAACTACCCATTGCTCAGGTCCACCTGTTGTCCCGGTGGGCTGCTTGTACTGGGTCAGCCTCATGTAGGATGTCCCAGCATTCTTCCTCTTTTACACAGTGAGCAGCAGGCATTGCTGTGCGGGAGTTCCCCCCAGCTGGCTTCCTCCTGTGACTGTCTGACTGGGTTCAATGGGCATTCATGTCTTAGATGGCCGACTTGGTCACAGCCGAAACACTTCCTGGGCTGGGCATAGTTCTTTATGTTGAACCTTTGTGGCTGGGAATACTTGGCAACTGGAGGTGGGGCGTTGGACCGGTACGACAGTGGTTGTGGTTGGGCCACTGTAGTGGATGCCCCCGGTCAGTAATGCATACGGGTTGCTGCTTTAGCCACCTGGTTGTCTAGCTTGTGGGCATCAGTATATTCATCAGCCAAGCGAGCTGCTAGGGTAATGGGTTTTCTGTCATGGACCCACTCTCTGACCCCTGTGGTCAGTCTTTCATAGAAGTGTTCCAGCAAGAACAATTGTAGCACTTCTTCTCCGGATACCACCTGGCGTCCAGCGACCCAGTGGGCTGCCGTGCGGTGTATATGGCATGCCCACTCGGTGTATGAATCTCTGCTTTATTTATTAGTGTCCCGGAACCTCCTTCGGTATGCTTCTGGGGTAACAGCATACCTGGCCAAAAGGGCTTTTTTCACTAAGCCATAATCCCTAACTTCCTCGTCTGGGATGGTTTGAAAGGCTTCCCTTGCCCTGCCGGATAATTACCCAGATAGAATGGTAACCCATTTGTCTGCGGGTACCTGGTGTAGGGCACATTGCCTTTCAAAATCGGCCAGGTACCGATCAATCTCCATATCAGCTTCCACAAAATTTTCAAAAGCAGCGAAATGTACCTTTCTCTTTCCATTTGTGTTAGGCATTTCTGCTGCTGCAGCACCCCTTTGTTGAAGCAGCTGGTTCGCTTCCACGACTGCTATAACCCAAAATGGGCCAGCCTGATGTTGACCGCCCGATCAAAGCTAGCTTCGTCGAGTGTTCGGTCAGTGATGTTGGGTCTTTCGGTTTTATCCATCTCCAGCAGCTCTGTAATAAAGTCTCTTTTTCCAGTTACTGGCCGGTCGGCCATGGCTCTCCAGCAAATCTTTTAGGGTAGAGCGCTTTAATTGCTCATAATACGTTTCCATCAGCTTGTGTCTTTGTAGCTGTCCTTCTGAGCTGTAGGAATCATACGGTCACTTGCCAACAGTTGTTATGGTAACCCAGGGATAAAAGGAGTTAAAATCGTATAAGCTGCTCCTTTCCCGAATACGAAGGCAACTACCGATCACTCCAATCAGCCGAACAGGAACCATACGAATCATATAACCTCAAAACATCCGAACGAGAATCACCATATGAATAAATCCCCCCAAGTACGAGACAAAGCTTCGTATTGAGGGTCAGCAGGAATCTGGTTTATTATGAGCTACCTGTCCGGTATTTATGCAGGTTTTACACCAGGTGGACACTCCCCTAGGGGACCTGGTGGAAAACTGGGACACATATTGTACATTAGCCAATCACAGAGTTGAAGACATAATCTTTTACTGCATAGGACCCTCCTCTCTGTCCTGGGGATAATTGAGAAGTAACTCAATTATCTCCAAGGACAGAGGCCAAACTCCATTTTATACAAAGTAATGAAAATACATAATACAAGAACTACCAAATACAATAGATACATTCAACACATCCCCAGATAGCTTGGATCTGAGCGCACATTATTACCAAATGGCGCGCAGATCCTATACACACAGTTCAGTCGCCATGGAGCCTAAGTCTTTCACATAGTCTTTCGTTATACAAATGGGATTCATGGCACAGCTATCTGGGATAAGTCTATTTGTGAAAAGCAACTACCGAACGGACCGGCATTAGTATGCTGGAAAAATAGAAGAAGGGAGGTCGGCGGC
>OW240915.1:121861889-121893055 GCA_933207985.1 Pelobates cultripes
CAGCATAATTACCAGTTTAGGTTGTAGATTTTCTATCAGATATGTAGATATGTCCCAGGAATTTTGAATGCAAGTAAGATGAGAGAATTGTATGGAAATAGAAAGGTTTTCCAGAGTTCTGAAGTTGTGTTACTTGGAAAAATATAAAGAACTAGGTGTGTCCAGCTTTGGCTCCAGATATCAGATCTTAGATTTTAAGTGTAAGTCTTGAGTTTATGTCTAAGAGTGATTTTTAAGTGTAGTAGTCTAAGAGTGTTGAGAGTCTGAGAGTCTTGAGACCAGTATCAGAGTATCCCTCTCTCTCCTTTGTCCTTCATTTTTAAAGGTGAAAATTCTCTACACGTCACTAGTTGATAGGACCAATAGGGAACTGTGGGCGTGTCTTCCCTACAGACTATCATCTAGATTTTGGTCAGTAGATGGCGCAATTACGTCACCGAAAATTCTTGTCAGGGGGTCCATTTACATTTTTTTATAATGGATTAACTGAATTTCGTGATACATTTGACATCATCTGGTTATCTTTTTTGGCTATTGTTCGTCACAGAAGCTGTCATCTTCAAAGGCTTTGGCTGGTTTTCAACCAGCCAGAGCATCTGGTTTTTCGGTGGTAATTTTAGAATTGGCATATGTAGCCTTAATTTCACCTTTCCTTACAATTGTACTCTTTTTTAGAAAGTAAAATTAATGACTTAGTGTTATCTGTCATTGGTAATCCTGTGTGTAGCTACATAGTTAATATTATTTCTACATGTCTATTACACATATTCCACTAACGTTAGTAAAAATACATTCTATTCTATATTATCAACATAGTAATAATTATATATGATTAATATAATATTAGTAAGTTATATGTGGATAGTGTGTGTGTAGCATTGAACCCCCCATTTGCTGTAGACATCTCAGATTTTATCTCTACCAAGTGTTTACATAAGTCGCATTCCTTAGCTCAGACGTGAATAAATAGAGTTACAGAGAGAGAGATTTGTGTCTGTCTTAGCCTTGTAATACGAAATGGAGTCACCTCTGTTATGATGGTGACTTGCAGTATACACTTTTAGTTTCTGTCTTAACACAAAATGTCTGCCAGTATAAATATACTGACAATATATATATATATATATATATATATATATATAGATATATATATATATATATATATATATATATATATATATATATATATATATATATATATATACAATACATATACAGTTGCAAGAAAAAGTATATGAACCCTTTGGAATGATATGGATTTCTGCACAAATTGGTCATAAAATGTGATCTGATCATCATCTAAGTCACAACAATAGACAATCACAGTCTGCTTAAACTAATAACACACAAAGAATGAAATGTTGCCATGTTTTTATTGAACACACCATGTAAATATTCACAGGTGGAAAAAGTATGTGAACCCTTGGATTTAATAACTGGTTGAACCTCCTTTGGCAGCAATAACTTCAACCAAACGTTTCCTGTAGTTGAGGATTAGACATGCACAACGGTCAGGAGTAATACTTGACCATTCCTTTTTACAGAACTGTTTCAGTTCAGCAATATTCTTGGGATGTCTGGTGTGAATCGCTTTCTTGAGGTCATGCCACAGCATCTCAATCGGGTTGAGGTCAGGACTCTGACCGGGCCACTTCAGAAGGTGTATTTTCTTCTGTTTAAGTCATTCTGTTGTTGACTTACTTCTATGCTTTGGATTCATCTGTGGTATCCTCCCATGAAATCCATTCTTGTTTAGTGTTTTATGTATTGTAGATTCGCTAACAGGGATGTTAGCATTTGCCAGTGACTTTTGTAAGTCTTTAGCTGACACTCTAGGATTCTTCTTCACCTCAGTGAGCAGTCTGCTTTGTGCTCTTGCAGTCATCTTTACAGGACGGCCACTCTTAGGGAGAGTAGCAGCAGTGCTGAACTTTCTCCATTTATAGACAATTTGTCTTACCATGGACTGATGAACAGCAAGGCTTTTGGAGATACTTTTATAACACTTTCCAGCTTTATGCAAGTCAACAATTCTTAATCTTAGGTCTTCTGAGAGCTCTTTTGTGCGAGGCATCATTCACATCAGGTAATGCTTCTTGTGAAAAGCAAAACCAGAACTGGAATATAGCTTGGTTGCTACTTCTAAGTGCTATTTCTAAGTGTGTAGTTGGAGATATTCTGGAGAGTTTTACAGAAGCTTCAACTGTCTAAGAGTTGTGCTAAGAGCTTTCTTTTCTACTGTTACAGGTAAGATTCATCTGTAGGAAAAGGTTACTGATTGCACAAGGTTTGAATTTCTGTTGGTAATTATAAGGCATTTGATTAGATTACTTGCTATTGATTGCTGTTTAAATTAGCTATTGTTTGCAAATAAGCAGAGGCCTACCCAGGTGTTAAACATTCCTAGTGGTTGGTGATTTTAGGAGTTATATAAAGGCTGTTGCCATTAGCTTGGCTAATATAGCTTGGTTGCTACTTCTGAGTGCTGTTTCTAAGTTGGAGATATTCTGGAGAGTTTTACAGAAGCTTCAACTGTCTAAGAGTTGTGCTAAGAGCTTTCTTTTCTAATGTTACAGGTAAGATTCATCTGTAGGAAAATGTTACTGATTGCACAAGGTTTGAATTCCTGTTGGTAATTATAAGGCATTTGATTAGATTACTTGCTATTGATTGCTGTTTAAATAAGCTATTGTTTGCAAATAAGCAGAGGCCTCCCCAGGTGTTAAACATTCCTAGTGGGTGGTGATTTTAGGAGTTATATAATATAGCTTGGTTGCTTCATCTAAGTGTGTAGTTGGAGGTATTCTGGAGAGTGTTGGTTCTAAGTGTGTAGTTGGAGATATTCTGGAGAGTGTTGCTTCTAAGTGTGTAGTTGGAGATATTCTGGAGATAAACTGGAGGTAATCTGAGGTATTCAGGAGGATAAATACAAAGTTAAGATTTATTTGATTTAAATTATTATCCTCATTGGAATGGCAGACTTAGTTCAGTGTAATAGTTGCTATGGATTTGTTTCACGTTTCACTTTTTGGAGGTTTGGTTGTTGTCTAAACTGTAGACAGTTCTCTATCTTGCGGCAGGAGATTGTATTTTTGAAGTCTGAGATTTGTAAATTATCTGGTGAACAAACTCAGACTGGAACTGCTGCAAAGCCACTGCCGCAGAGACATACTAGGAATGGCAGATGGATTACTGTAGGATCTGGTAGACATAGAGTTGTGGATAAAAGGCATATTGCACAGTCTGTTGCACTACATAATTCATTTTCTGCACTTTCAGAGTGTAATGGTGTTGTGGAGAGAGGCACTGAGGTTAGTGGTATTGTGGAGAGAGGCATTGAGGCTAGTGGTGTTGTGGAGAGAGGCACTGAGGCTAGTGGTGTTGTGGAGAGAGGCACTGAGGCTAGTGGTGTTGTGGAGACCTGCTTGGAGACTATGGTGAGGCCTAATAGAAAGCAGTTGCTGTTGGGGGATTCCATTATAAGAGGTGTGGAAATGGACAATGGTGGTCCTGTGAGGTGTCTTCCTGGAGCTACTGCTCACAGAGACAGGAGACGTATCTGTAATATTGTTAAGCAAGCAAAGCAGGAAGGGGAATTGGATGTACTTGTCCATCTAGTGACAAATGACTTGGCTTGTAATGAGGTTTCAGAGGTTAAATAAGTTTTTAGTGTTTTTGCCAATGATATACGGCAGGTTGCTTCCACACTGTCATTCTCTGAAGTTCTGCCTGTGCATAACACTCAGAACGACAGGCGGATGCGTATTAGGGACTTTAATTTGTGGCTTGGTGAATGGTGTCGGGAGCAAGCATTTGGCTTTATTTCTCATGGTTGCTCTGTTTGGAATGGAGATAAGCTGTACAAAAAAGATGGTTTGCATCTTTCTCAAAAGGGAACAAATGTTCTCAGTGAGCAGTTCAGAGGTTTTGCTAGGATGTATTTAAACTAGGAGGGGGGGGGGGGCAAAATGGTGATAAAACATAAATCCAATTGTCCCCAAAACAAGGACAGAAGGTGCCTGTAGCAAGTGTGTTAAAAAATGATAAGCTTAGAGTCATGTCTACAAATGCTTGCAGTTTAGGGAATAAGATCCATGAACTTGTGGCAATAATGGCAACTGATAGTGTAGATTTAGTCGCCGTTACTGAGACATGGTACAATGAGAAAAATGACTGGGACATAGCAATACCAGGGTACTCTTTATATAGGAAAGATAGGGAAGGCAAGAAAGGGGGAGGGGTGGCCTTGTATGTGAAGGATAGCATAAAATCTAGCCTAATAAAAGTTAGTGAGGCAAACATAGAGTCCGTTTGTGTTACGTTAGAATTTGGTAATCACACAGTAACTCGTGTAGGTGTGATGTATAGGCCCCCAGGACAAATTGAAGTTATCATCATGGGTGACTTTAATCTTCCTGATGTAAATTGGAAAACAAAATTAGCTACTTGTGCCAGGAGCACACATATTCTAAACTCCCTACTGGGATTGTCTCTAAAACAAGTTGTTGAGGAGCCAACTCGTAAAGAGGCCATACTAGATTTAGTGTTAACAAATGGAGATTTGGTATCAGATATTACTGTAGGTGAAAGTTTAGGATCCAGTGATCACCAGTCAGTGTGGTTTAATATAAGAACAGTGACCACACAAAAACAAAAGTTTTAGACTTTAGAAAAACAGACTTTTTTTAAATTAGAATATGGGTAGAGGAGTCATTATCAGACTGGAGCAATTTAAATGGAGTCCAAGAGAAATGGGATTATTTAAAAGTTGCACTATTTAAGGCAACAGAAAATTGCATTAGTCTTGTCAATAAAAGCAAAAAATTCAAGAAACCACTGTGGTACTCCGCAGATGTGGCCAAAATAGTTAAAAACAAAAAGTTAGCATTTAGGAATTATAAAAAAAAAACAAGAGTGAGGAAGACAAAATGATCTA
The DNA here is from genome assembly GCA_933207985.1 of Pelobates cultripes. NCBI lineage: Eukaryota > Metazoa > Chordata > Amphibia > Anura > Pelobatidae > Pelobates > Pelobates cultripes. The sequence goes on from OW240915.1 coordinate 121,866,826, forward strand.
TAAGATTAGGCAGAAAGAGGCTAAGCAAGTTATAAGAGCTTCCAAATCACACACAGAAGAGAAAATAGCACAGTCAGTAAAAAAGGGGGATACAACATTTTTTAGATACATAAATGAGAAAAGAAAAGTAAAACTAGGATTAGTTAGATTAAAAACAAAAGAAGGAAGCTATGTAGAAGAGGATAAAGGCCTAGCTGACTGCCTCAATTAATATTTTTGTTCTGTATTTACAGATGAAAATGAAGGAAAGGGACCTCAGTTGAGAAAAAGGATAAATTAGTCATTTATTACATGTGCCTTTACAGAGGAAGAGGTTCTATTTCAACTGTCAAAAGTAAAGACAAATAAGTCAATGGGACCTGATGGAATACACCCAAAGCTATTAAAAGAGCTTAGTGGTGTACTAGCAAAACCATTAACAGATTTATTTAACCAATCATTGTTAACAGGAGTAGTCCCAGAAGATTGGAAGTTAGCGAATGTTGTGCCCATTTACAAGAAAGGTAATAGGGAGGAGCCGGGCAACTATAGGCCAGTAAGCCTTACTTCAGTAGTGGGGAAAGTGATGGAAACCATGTTAAAGGATAGGATTGCTGAACATCTAAAAACACATGGATTTCAAGATCAGAGACAACATGGGTTTACTTCAGGGAGATCATGCCAAACTAATCTTATTGATTTTTTTGATTGGGTAACTATAATTATAGATTAGGGTGGTGCAGTAGACATTGCTTACCTAGATATCAGTAAGGCTTTTGACACTGTTGCACATAGAAGGCTTATCAATAAACTGCAATCTTTAAGTTTGGATTCCAATATTGTTGGATGGGTAAGGCAGTGGCTGAGTGACAGGCAACAGAGGGTTGTAGTTAATGGAATATATTCGAAGCTTGGACTTGTCACTAGTGGGGTACCTCAGGGATCTGTACTTGACCCATTCTCTTTAATATTTTTATTAGTGATATTGCAGAAGGTCTTGATGGTAAGGTATGTCTTTTTGCTGATGATACTAAGATATGTAACATGGTTGATGTTCCAGGAGGGATAAGCCAAATGGCAAATGATTAAGGTAAACTAGAAAAATGGTCAGAATTGTGGCAACTGACAGTTAAGTGCAAGATAATGCATCTTGGACGTAGAAACCCAAGGGCAGAGTACAGAATATCTGATAGAGTCCTAACCTCAACATATGAGGAAAGGGATTTAGGGGTGATTATTTCTGATGACTTAAAGGTAGGCAGACAATGTAATAGAGCAGCAGGAAATGCTAGCAGAATGCTTGGTTGTGTAGGGAGAGGTATTAGCAGTAGAAAGAGGGAAGTGCTCATGCCATTGTACAGAACACTGGTGAGACCTCACTTGGAGTATTGTACACAGTACTGGAGACCGTATCTTCAGAAGTATATTGGAAGGTTATTGATACCTTAGAGAGAGTTCAGAGAAGTCTACTAAACTGGTTCATGGATTGCGGGATAAAACTTACCAGGAAAGGTTAAAGGATCTTAACATGTATAGCTTGGAGGAAAGACGAGACAGGGGGAATATGATAGAAACATTTAAATATATAAAGGGAATCAACACAGTAAAGGAGGAGACTATATTTAAAAGAAGAAAAACTACCACAACAAGAGGACATAGTCTTAAATTAGAGGGACAAAGGTTTAAAAATAATATCAGAAGTATTACTTTACTGAGAGGGTAGTGGATGCATGGAATAGCCTTCCAGCTGAAGTGGTAGAGGTTAACCCAGTAAAGGAGTTTAAGCATGCGTGGGATAGGCATAAGGCTATCCTAACTATAAGATAAGGCTAGGGACTAAAGAAACATTTAGAAAATTGGGCAGACTAGATGGGCCGAGTGGTTCTTATCTGCAGTCACATTCTATGTTCCTATGTTTCTATGTGTGTTTTTTTATAGGGCTGGGCAGCTGTAACCAACACCTCCAATCTCATCTCATTGATTGGACTCCAGTTGGCTGACATCTCACTCCAATTAGCTCTTGTAGATGCCATTAGTCTAGGGATTCACATACTTTTTCCACCTGCACTGTGAATGTTTACATGGTGTGTTCAGTAAAAACATGGCAACATTTCATTCTTTGTGTGTTATTAGTTTAAGCAGACTGTGATTATCTATTGTTGTGACTTGATGATGATCAGATCACATTTTATGACCAATTTGCGCAGAAATCCAAATCATTACAAAGGGTTCACATACTTTTTCTTGCAACTATATATATATATATATATATATATACACAACAAACACAGACTCAAAGGAATCCATGTTTAAAATGGAATGAGGTAAAAAGGTGATTTTTTTTGGTAAACTAATTTGCATATGCCTACCCAGAATGCTTTGCGGTAGTAACATCACTGCAGATTTGTGATTTCTGTGGGAAAAGCAAGTCTTATGGCTTGACTGGTGTGCAGATTTTTGTAACATTGTATTAACTCTCTCTCTCTCCATATATATATATATATATATATATATATATTCGTAATCAAAATTATTCAACACCCATTTAAAATCTAAAAAGACTTTCAGCTATTTGCAATGAAAAAAATCAAGCTAAAGCAATGCAATTGAAATAGCTCAACACAATGAATGCTTCAATTGGTGTCCCCAAATTCAACTGAAAATGCAACTTATAATTAATTCTCCAGTCTCAGAATTATTCAGCTATTTCAATTGCTTTTGTTATGATCTGTCCATTGCAAACAGGTGAAAGTCTCAACATTTTGACAATAAACCTGATTTTTGATGGGGTTGAATAGTTTAGATTACTACTGTATATTACAACTGTATTTATATATACTCTATCTATCTGTCTATATATTTTTAGATGCTTAATTCTGACAAGGTGTACATATATATTGTAGGTATAAATGTTGGCCCTGTGGTGGCAGGAGTCATTGGTGCCCGGCGTCCCCAATATGATATCTGGGGGAATACAGTAAATGTTGCAAGCAGGATGGACAGCACAGGATTACAGGGTAAAATTCAGGTAAATTATTATAATTTTAAATCATATTAATTGGGTCAGTAAATGGCTATTATATAAATTACCTTTTTAACAGATGTTTAAATTTTAAAATAAGAGGGGATTTGTGAGCAACTTGCAAATTGCTGCCTAGTTATTAAAGGTAAAGGTGAAATAGACAAAGTAAAATATATGTTCTTGAACAAGGTGGTATATGTTTGCATCTTGTATGGTGAGACTGACCAGCACTAGTCTATATTTTATCAATGTTTATATACCATGTATTTTGGCTTGCATTTACATCTTACCCCTTTTCTTCGTATTTTAAACTGTTATTGTTATTTTTATTTTTTTAAATTGTTGCTATCTATACTGATAGATATCCTATATTCTGCAAGGGAATATCTCATTCGCTCAAAAAATGGGCGCCAAAACACACTATATATAGAGACTAGTCATAGCTCTATTGCATTTTAGTTGTGCAATCTAGCATTCCCTGTAACCTTCTTTCTCTGTTATGCTTTGAGTGGTTGTCTTTTTCTGTTTTCTTTAGATTCTCTGTTGCAGACAATTTTTTAAAACAGTTTATTAACAAATTTGGATAGCATATACACTAATCAGTCACAATATTAAAACCAACTGCAGCATCTCTGCATCCAAAATTGTCTTTTCTGTCTCTAATATTAATAAGCACACATATTTATGCTCTAGATTATCAATTAGGTCATTTTAGGACCTATCTTAACTTGGCAAAGAGAATAGACCATTACATGACATGTAGGGAAGCAGTGCCTTCATTAATGTCCTCAAATTCAATTGAGTATAGGATGATGTGAAATGAAAAGAAGACAATAAAATGAAATCTAGTTCAGTATTTTCGTTGCTGGTGATATTAGATGAAAAGAAAAAAATACACTTACAATTTTATGAAGCTTAAAATCAGCTCCAGATGTATTCACTTGGATGGTATGATCCCTGCCAATAAAATGCTGGTACAGATCCTGGTCTTCTGTTAGGAGATATCCTCAGGCCTGTCAGTGGTGGGCAGCAATTACCAGTTGCTGGGGATGTTTTCTTTGAGTGCGTTGTATTTCAGCAGCAAACGTACTCCAGCAGAGAAATATAATAACAGAAAATAGTGCTCTCTATAAGAATAAATATGAAATAAAAGCGGTTAAAGGAGACATACTCACAAAAGGAGAGCAAATTGAAGTTTTGCTCAATCCTATAAAGTTAGGAAATTAAGGTATGGGATCCTCCAGTTAAAATCTTCTGAGAAAAATATCAGGAAGTTCCATATAAATTAAAAACTAGTTTTATTAGTAAACAAAATACTTTACATTTAAATGTCACATACTTTACATTTAATAGTTTTATTTTTATGTACTTCCAGTAGACCAGTTTCGATGTGCCATATTATTTCTTATACCACTTGTTTCAGATAGGGTATGGTCTCCCTTACCTCCCTACCTGTTGGTACTTTATATTATTACCACATGTCATAATTTTATACGTGCCATTCTATGTTTCGTCTGGCCGTGGCCATCTTGATACTCACATAGAGGATGGCTGTGGTGGCCATATTGGTACTCTTATAGAAGATCCTATAGGGAATGGTAGCTACCTATAACCTCACATATTTTTATTTTTTTTAAATTGATTCTAAGGTCCTAAATGTAATTTCAAAGTCACATTACCTACATTATTTACACAGGTTCATTCTATATTCATCTCTCTATTTTATTTTAAGTTATTTTATAATTTGAAGCTAATAAATATTTTTGGTCACATGACTGATGACCTCATATGACAGTTTTGTTAGAATTTTTTGGCTACTTAAATAGGACAGGTCCTTATCTCTGTAACACTTTAAGAAAGCCTAGTAGTCAGCGAAACACGTTAGTATTTTATTTGTGTTTTATTAACATTATATTACTGATTTTATTATTTTGTTTACTAATAAAACTAGTTTTTACTTTATTTGGACCTTTCTGATTTTATCTCAGAAGATTTTACCTGGAAGATCCCATACAGCAATTTCCTAGGTTTGGAAGAAACCACCTAAGCTTTATAGGATTGAGCAAAACTTCAATTTGCTCTCCTTTTGTGAGTATATCTCCCTTTATCCTTTTTATTTCTTATTTATCCCTACAGAGAGCTCTATTTTATGTTTTTATATTTCTCTGCTGGTGTACATTTGCTGCTAAAATGCAACGCTCTGAAAGAAAACATTACCAGCAAACTGGTAATTGCTGCCCACCGCTGACAGGCCTGAGGATATCTTTTAACAGAGGACCAGGACCTATTGCAGTATATCCACAGACGGGGATCATACCGTCCAAGTGAATACATCTCGAGTGGATTTTAAGCTTCATAAAATTGCAAGTGTATTTCTTTCTTTTCATCTTAAATCACCAGCAATGGAAATACTGCACTAGATTTAATTTTATTGTCTTCTTATCATTTCATATCACCCTATGCTCAATTTGATTTGAGGACAATACTGAAGGCGCTGCATCCCTACATCACCTTTTCCCATTTATCTACAGTCAAAAAGAAGAGACCCTGGTTTGGGAAGTCCAAGTAGCCATTGCACAATCGCTAGAAATCCAATTTCTTCTATCCATTAAATGACAAAGCTTTGACTTATACATTTCATCATAATCAGTCTTTGAAATTAACTAGACACCTTATCCATGCTTGGTCTAAAACATAAGGTAGGACTTGACGTAGGTAAGGCCCTGACTTGGTGTCACACTAACCTTTCTGTTGTGGGACATTGTTCAGATCCTTTTTATGTGAGTAATCCTTTTTATTTGTATTTTTATCTTATTTTATTTGACCATGTGTATAAAACCAGAATTGTATGAAAAATATTCTACCACAACTTGGGAAGTTCTAACTTTCAGAATATCACTTTGCCTTAACATAAGGGGTATAGACCTTTAAGGTCAATGAATACCCTGTGCAGGGCAGTATACAGACGGTATTTGAGGCTGCCTGGCCATGCCGGTATTACTGCAATACCGGCATGGCCAGGCAGCCTCAAATACCGTCTGTGCTAGTAAAATGCCAGTCAGATGGCAGACCTAAGAGTAGTGTGTAACAAAAAAATGGGCCTTTTCCATGAGCCTTGGCCTGGGCCTGGAGCTGCAGCTCCATCAGCCCCTATGTTAATCCGGCCCTGCATTCCTCTAAAAGCTGTTGTAATCTCCTCCTCTTCAATGGGTTTGGATAGTGACCGACTATGTGGTGCAGTAAGATCTGATATTGAGATATTGCGAAGCTATTGTGCATCGGTGCACCTGTTCAAGTTATAAAGGGAGGCATAAAATATAAAAACATATTCCCCATTCCCTGTGGCTCATAAACTTTTACACCCTTCTCATTTAAAATATAATCTATTGAAGTAGAAGCTTGCTTTTTCCTCAGTTTATGAACTAAGAGACTACTTGCCTTATTGCCATTAAGGAAAAAATGGGCTTTAAGTTTTTTCAGACAGTATTCAGTTTTTTTTCCAGCTGGAGCAAATTAATTTCTGTTCTTACCGATTTACAAGATCAGTGGTTGGTTTAGTCTTGTGGGTCTGTTCTAAACCTATAAGTTTTAATCATAATTCCACTAATGAAGAAACAGAGTAACAAACCTATAGGTAATATACCCTAAATGGACAGGAGAGGAGAGTAGGAAAAATACATAAATAAGTAAAATAGCTAAAACAGTAAAACACAAAAGGAGTTCAAATAGGAGTCAAAATGGTCTCAAATAAAAGTGGCAAAAAGTGTTTATGGTCAGGATGAAAAAGTGTGGCAGTCTATTAGTATAATCTGATAGTACAGTCAAATACAAGAATGGTGAATATACAATGTATCAGTACAGTAGGGTACAATAGTACAGTATTGTACAATATAGAAGCAATAGGTACCCACACAACATTAAAACAGTAAAGATACAGAATTTTCTTCCGTATATAATATAAACCCAAGACCTCTACAATAGGTCATAGCAGAGCAGTAAATCCAAGTATCTTCATTCTAAAAGAAACAAACACAGAGACATAGTGTAAACTTTAATAAATCTGGATAAACAGTTAAAAACACTTACAGAAGTCCCAGGAAAACGAGCATATCAGTAGATATCTTGAAGTCCCAATATACAAGTGGATCACATGCAGAGTTTCAGCTTCTCCTCCAGCCAACTTGGAAACAGAATCCGAAGACTTGTATTCACCACGTGCATTCCACTGGATGGCGGCTTCCGCATTCCACTGAAGCTCCTTCCAATAACTTGTCCGTAAGTGTAAACACGCCTTGCGCATTTTGTGACTAATGTCACTTCTTCAGAGGCTCATTGTCGTGGGTTTAAATAGCCGAAAAAAGTCCGCGGCTAGTTATCCCTTTCAGTACTAACAGACTTTTTTTTATCAAACAGGTGACTCCAAAAACACACATAATGAATAAAATAAAATAAAATGGACCCACCTTACTGAGTGAAAAAAGGTGAATCCCACTAATGGGTGAAAATCTGTACATCATACAGATAACAATACAAGTTAAAATAACTCCTAAAAACAAAGATACAAACAGTAAAATCAATTATATATATGATGAAATAATATCTAATATCAGACCCAGATACCTGATGGAAATATCCATGTAGATTAGACATGTGCACCAGTGAAATGTTCATTTTGTACGAATGATTTCGTACTGAATACAAATTTAATTAGTCCTTTCTGAATTACGTCCGTAAAGCATTTGTTTTGGCTGAAATGTGTTAAAAAAAAATTTTTTGTCCATTAGGAAGAAAATAGGACTGCGCATGCACAAAAAAAAAAGCAAGGAGGGTGCCGGCAGTGCTATAAATTCCCTCCTTGTAATAAATAATATTAATTCTTACCCCACCCCCCGCATTAAAACCTATGGGGGTCACTATGACCCTCATATTAATAAAATGGAAGTTAAATCCTCCCACATGCCCCTACTCATGGCATGCCACAAGTAGGGGCATATCGCCTAAACAGCAAGCAGCCAGTGACTGTTTGCTGTAATTTAAAACTACTAGTGTCTGGGCAGCTATTGCTGCCCAGTCGCTAGTGCCGTTCTCCCATGGTGTAGAACCCAAATTATAAAAATGGGGGGACATAGTGCCCACCCCTTGCCCCATCCATGGGTCATGGGTGGGGGCTATCAATATATACAGGGGGACCTAGTGTTCCCACAGGCACCCACCCATGACCGGCGGGTGGGGACCTTAATTAAATAATGGGGAAGACCTAATGTCCCCCCCAGGTCACCACCCATAAGCGGTTGGTGTGGACCATAATTAAATAAAGGGGGGGAGCTATTGTGTTCCCCCAGGTCCCCACCCATTACCGGCAGGTGTGGACCTTAATTAAATAGATAATGGGGGGAACCTAATGTCCCCCCGATCCCCACAAATGACCGGCGGGTGGGGACCTTAATTAAATAAATAATGGGGCAGACCTAATGTCCCTCCCAGGTCCCCAACAATGAGCAGCGGGTGGGGACCCTAATTAAATAAAGGGGGGGGACCTAATGTCCCCCCAGGTTCCCACCCATGACCGGCGGGTTAGGACTTCAATTAAAAGACAATGTCCCAACCTATGAGCGGTGGGTGGGGACCATAATTAAATAAATGGAAGGACCTAACGTCCCCCCAGGTCCTCACCAGCCCCTACCCATGAATGGTGGGTGAGGGCCCTAAGTATCAATGGAGGGGACCTATTATTTCTCCGCCTTTGTAAGGCGGGTAGGGGCTAAATATAAAAAATATCCCCCCTTCACAAGTGACTAGGGGTCCCCAAACCCCTAGTCACCCTCTTCCCCAATAAAATTAACCCCTACCTACCCCCTCACACTAAAAATAGTGAGTGGGGAACAATAAACTCAGTAAAATAAAATGTCATACTTACCATTAGATGTCTTATTTCTTCTTTTCTTTTCATTCTTCATCCCCAAAAAAGGCTAAGTAAAAATCCATAATTGTCCCGTTGCAACTGTTTTAAAAAAAAAAACCTGAGCGCAAAAAAACAACCACGCCAAAAAAAGAATCCATCTTCACCCAATGAGGGCACCTCACAGACTGAGCTTCACAGAGCGGAGAAAGGCTTATAAAGCCTTCCCACACACTGCAATTTTACTCAGAACCAGGCCCGGACTGGCCATTGGGCACACCGGCAAATGCCCGGTGGGCCGCGGTGGCCACGGGCCGAGGCCGGCAGGGGAGGTCCCAGGATCTCCCCTGCTGGTCTATGCAGGGCCGGCACTATCCGAGCTCCGGCCCCGCTGTTTGCCATGGAGGGCCGGTGGGGAGAACAAAGCACTCCCTCACCGGCCCATTTAAATAGACCTGCGGCTGGGGAGGGAGGGAGAGGACCCGGCGGAGCTCTATCTTGTAGCTCCGCCCGGTTCCTCTCGCGAGATCCGGCGCGTTGCCATGGCAACGCCCCGATCTCGCGAGAGTGAACTCTAGCCCTCAGGCTAGAGTTCACTCACCACTGGACCACCAGGGATGATGTCACCGTGCCGGTCCCCCTCCTCCCAGCTACCACGTGCCTGTCCCCCCCTCCCAGGCTAAAGGTAAGAGGGAGGGGGGGATTTAATGCCTACTTAGTTTTTTTTTTATTTCTTTATTTACCCCCCATAGTTTTTTATTTGTTTATTTACCCCTCCCCCCCACACACATTTATACACAGCACTCTCCCACATCACACTCAGCACGCTCACACATCATACACAGCACTCTCACACTCAGCACTCTCCCACTCAGCACTCTCCCACTCAGCACTCTCACACCCATCACACACAGCACTCTCACACTCAGCACTCTCACACATCATACACAGCACTCTCACACTCAGCACTCTCACACATCATACACAGCACTCTCACACACATCATACACAGCACTCTCACACTCAGCACTCTCCCACTCAGCACTCTCATACACATCATACACAGCACTCTCGCACTCAGCACTCTCACATACAGCACTCTCACACACATCATACACAGCACTTTCACACACATCATACACAGCACTCTCACACTCAGCACTCTCACACACATCATACACAGCACTCTCACACACATCATACACAGCACTCTCACACTCAGCACTCTCCCACTCAGCACTCTCCCACTCAGCACTCTCCCACTCAGCACTCTCACACCCATCACACACAGCACTCTCACACTCAGCACTCTCACACACATCATACACAGCACTCTCACACTCAGCACTCTCACACACATCATACACAGCACTCTCACACACATCATACACAGCACTCTCACACTCAGCACTCTCACACACATCATACACATCACTCTCACACACATCATACACAGCACTCTCACACTCAGCACTTTCACACACATCATACACAGCACTCTCACACACACATCATACACAGCACTCTCACACTCCAGCACTCTCACACACAGCACTCACACTCAGCACTCTCACACACATCATACACAGCACTCTCACACACATACACAGCACTATCACACACGACACTCTCACACACAGCACTCAGCACTCTCACACATCACTCTCAAACACATAACACTCAGCACTCACAACACTCTCACACACATCATACACAGCACCCACACACACAGCACCCTCACACAAATCAATCACATACAGCACCCACACATACAGCACCCTCACACACACAACACCCTCACACAGCACCCACACCTCACACACAGGATCCATCACACACACATACTGCACCCCTCACATACACACACAACCCCCGATACACTGCATCACACACATACACAATACTTCCAAACATATTTATATAATATATATACACATATAAATATACACACAGCACCCCTCACACACACACACACACACACAGCACCCCTAAACACATTTCATTCCAGACACACACTAGATCCTCTACCCATCTACACACATACACACACTAGATCCCTATATACACTCTGAATCCATTATATACGCACGCTCACTAGATCTCCTATACATATTCTGGGTCCTTCAAACACACACACACTCTGGATCCCCTATATGCACACTAGATTCCTTGTAAGCAAACACATGCTACATTCCCTGAACACACACTCTCTACAAACACTACATCACCTACACACACACACACACTATAGCCTGTATACACACACTTGCTACATCGCCTAAACACACATTCTCTAAAGCCCCTAGCCACATATGCATTACATTACACCACAAACACAACACGAATAAAACTGACCTTATTACACAATACCACACCACGACCAGCTCACTCTTACACAATACCACACCACGACCAGCTCACTCTGCACACACGCAAGCAGGCTCCAAACACATGCACAATACTCTTTCCTGGCCCTTTTGTCTCCTGGTATCCATTTATAGAGACACAGAGACAAGTTGCAAGGAAACACAGTGCAAGCATGTTATTAAATTTGCTTGCACTGTGCAGAACAAATACAGGGCTTTTTTCTCATGCTAGAGCTCTTCAGCAGAGCTCTGTGCATGGTCTGCCCTGGAAGAGCATTGAACCAACATGCTCACTTTGAGAGGGGGCGTGTTTGTCATGAGTGATGACAAAACACACCCTCTCTGCCCCGCCAACTTCTTAGTGGGCCGCTGTGATAAAAAAATGCCCGGGCCGAATTTTTTTCCCAGTCCGGCCCTGCTCAGAACACTCTGATTGGTTGATTCCAAGCAAACCAACCAGAGTGCTCCAACACGTAAGAGGCTGACAGGTAAGTCTCTATATTTACCTGTCACAGCACTCTGATTGGTTGGCTTGGAATCCAAACAATCAAAGTGCGCTGAGTTATTTTACCCAACGTGGGAAAGTTATTTGGAACAAAAACGCATTAAGCTCAAAATCAATATTCAGGCCTTTCGGTTCTAATGTATCCAGATAGAAGATCCATTTAGCCTCAGTCCTATCACGTGCGTTTTCCAACTCCATTGACCTTTTCAATTACCATGATTCCAGGCCATTCGGATTTTTAGAGTGGAATAGATCAAAATGCCTGGATAAGTTGTGGCTAGGGAACCCTTTCTTGATGTTCCTTATGTGTTCTCCCAACCTGGGTTAAATTTTGTCTTGCCTATATATTGTTTATTACATGGACATGTTAAGTATATAACAAACTTTAAGTGTGATATACGGATAATTCACAATATGTTGGTATTTAGCTGATGTAAAACACTCTAAAGGGCACTCGTATACCCCACAAATATTGGAATCAAAAGACAAACAGAACTCAGTATTTAGGTGTTGTAACCATCCACCTAAACTAAGTAATTCACTTATCCTTCGATATGGTTTGAAGGGACAGCACAAACATGGAAGCGAAAAACAAAGAGGAACATACATAGAGTAGTATTCTAAAGCCTTATTTTTGTATGATTTAGGCAAACTAGAAAAATGGTCAGAGCTGTGGCAACTGACATTTAATGTGGATAAGTGCAAGATAATGCACCTTGGACGTAAAAATCCAAGGGCAGAGTATAGGATATTTGATACCCTACTAAAGGGATTTAGGAGTAATTATTTCAGATGACTTAAAGGTAGGAAGACAATGTAATAGAGCAGCTGGAAATGCTAGCAGAATGCTTGGTTGTATAGGGAGAGGTAGAAAGAGAGAAGTGCTCATGCCATTGTACAGAACACTGGTGAGACCTCACAGAGTATTGTACGCAGTACTGGAGACCGTATCTTCAGAAGGATATTGATACTCTAGAAAGAGTTCAGAGAAGGGCTACTAAGCTGGTTCATGGATTGCAGGATAAAACTTACCAGGAAAGGTTAAAGGATCTTAACATGTATAGCTTGGAGGAAAGACGAGACAGGGGGGATATGATAGAAACATTTAAATACATAAAGGGAATCAACACAGTAAAGGAGGAGACTATATTTAAAAGAAGAAAAACTACCACAACAAGAGGACATAGTCTTAAATTAGAGGTTCAAAGGTTTAAAAATAATTTCAGGAAGTAATACTTTACTGAGAGAGTAGTGGATGCATGGAATAGCCTTCCAGCTGAAGTGGTAGAGGTTAACACAGTAAGGGAGTTTAAGCATGCGTGGGATAGGCATAAGGCTATCCTAGACTTAAGATAAGGCCAGGGACTAAGTAAAAGTATTTCAAAATATTGGTTCTTATCTGCCATCACATTCTATGTTTCTATGTCTATGTTTCTATTTCTCTATGTAGTAAACTATTGTAATTTCAACTCACATTTATTAGAGCCTTTTGAGCTATAGGCTCTAAACAAACAGGTGTTCGTCAACTTACCAGGTGGCAACCAGACCTTATTCTCCAACATGTATGATAACTATTTATTATTAAGTGTTCTTGCATAGCAATACCACTTAATGTTATCTCACATATATGTAATATTATTATTCTTATTATAGCCAAATTTACCACCCTAACATCTCCCACAGTATTTGCACTACATAGACAGTAATATACCGAAACGTGTGGATTGTTCCCGATTGATGTGCTATTACTTTGTGGAACATTTCGCCGAATGGTTCATGAAATATCGTCGTTTTTGTGGCAACATTAGCCCCATAGGAATGAATTTGCAAAATGTTCAAAACTAGAGTGGGAGCTGACAAAAGCTGAAAAATCAGGACATGATTTCTAAACTGCCACCCCTCCCTCATTTTCAAGCCCACCTACCCAAAGACACACTATGCATCAAAATGTAGGTCTGGGTCTTGTGATTCTCACAATATAAAGCTCTTTGCTGTAGGATTTATAGTTTTTAAAATACAACCATTTGAAGAATGAAAAGTAATCAGAAGAGGCAAAATACTCTGCCAGGCTGGAGCAACAAAGAAAGAGGAAGTGATGTCATAGACAGTGTGAGCTGAGAAATCAAGACATGATTTCTAAACTGCCACTACTCCCACATTTTCCAGCCGACTTACACAAATCTTATATCAAAATGTTCAGCTATCCCTTCTGCCACTAAACATTCTCACAATATAAAGCTCTTCACTGTAGGATTTATAGTTTTAAAAATACGACCGTTTGAAGATGGCAACCGCCAGTGAAGTGAGCAATTTGGAGCAGTTTGTTTTTAACCGCTCTTCTCTGCCCTATTTGAAATCTATTAGTTCCTGTTGGCAGTTGGTGGAATGTTCGAGGATTTGAAAGCTCTTCTTTGCCCTTGCTGTAGAGTGAGTGAACCACACTGCAACCTTTCCACAGTTACTCCAGCCACTCCAACCACACAAGTTACTCAAGCCACTCCACCCAGTTACTCTGCCCACCCCAGTTGTAGACTACTGGTTGAGGCAGGAACACTTCACACAATTTTCCCAGAAATTGTAGCATTTCTTGTTAAATTAACAAAATCATTAAAATATAACCATAAAAATGAATATTAAGTCCAAATGGAACCTCTCCTCTCAGCCAAGATGCTTTTCACCCTCCTGGGGCTTTCTCAATCTGCATATTGCTGTGCTGCACCTGGTTCCTGTTTTAAATGTAGTTAAATGCCACCCTCCTTTCTGCCAAACCAATGATTTTCTCCTTCGTTCACCTGAGTTGCAGCTGTTAGTGTTTGTGTAATTATCAAGAACCGACTTGCCTGTATCGGTACTTCCGGTTTAGGTGTCGGACAACATAGTCCATGATGCCCCAGTACCAGAAGTGACATGCATGTCCATTACGTCACTTCCTTTTATGAGTCCATCATCATTCTGTTAATCACCTGCAAAAAAGAAGCAGACTTCCCAGAGCTTTACATCCGCCGCCTTTCTTAAAGGCATATGCAACTTCATTACCCTAACACGATATTTGGTTAGATTTTCTTTCTTATTGAACATATATGATCAATTTACCCTCATTCACTCCTATATATTGGTAATCAGCCTATTTTATGTTGCCATGCCTTAGTTTGGGTGCAAAGATACATAAAAATAAAAGAAAAATAAAGTTATTGAATAGTACACAATCAAGCATATAGTAAATACAATGATAATAATGGTAATTAATATGAAATATATTCTTACACTTATACATCTTCCCATGAAATCATATAAAAATACCTTGTATTCAGCAATTAAAAGGATAAAAATACTGCTGTATCATTAAAAAGGGGCATATTAGGCATATTAGCTTACATATGTAGTAAACAAAGAGGCAAAACAATCCTCATTAAAATCTCCTTAACCCCTTAACGCCGTTACGGCATTCTATGCCGTCCCCGTTTAAATGTTCGGCAGCATAGAAAGCGGCATATAACGCTGTAACGGTTTGCAGCCCCAGGACGTAAAATTTACCTCCTGACAGTGCCCCTGCTGGTGGGAATAATAATAATAATAATAAAAAAAAAAAAGAATTTAACATGCTAAAATGAATTACAAGTATTTATATATGTATTAAGTCCGTTTGGCCTGTATTTGTGGGAGGGGCTTAAATTAATTCACTCCCCTATATAAGGGCCACCCTTTACCTGACTCCATATCGCTTGAGGTCAGCATCAGAATGACCCTCCCACCCACTCCTCATTTCAACATTTTCTCTTTTATTTCCATTTACTTTACTTTCTTACTCCTTGGTGGGCCCTCTTTATTTACAGGCCTACCGTATCGTCGGTCTCAGCACACCACAAACGACTTGCTCCCTTTATACTATCCTATGCTTATGCTGGAACCTTACTCCATATACGGCTATTTGCCCCTTACATATATATATATATATATATATATATATATGTAACGTCATACGTAGTGTATTTTAATATTAATATAAGTACATATATTAGTATTAAACACTTAGAACAAAGTTACATACAGGGAGTGCAGAATTATTAGGCAAGTTGTATTTTTGAGGATTAATTTTATTATTGAACAACAACCATGTTCTCAATGAACCCAAAAACTCATTAATATCAAAGCTGAATATTTTTGGAAGTAGTTTTTAGTTTGTTTTTAGTTTTAGCTATGTTAGGGGATATCTGTGTGTGCAGGTGACTATTACTGTGCATAATTATTAGGCAACTTAACAAAAAACAAATATATACCCATTTTAATTATTTATTATTACCAGTGAAACCAATATAACATCTCAACATTCACAAATATACATTTCTGACATTCAAAACAAAACAAAAACAAATCAGTGACCAATATAGCCACCTTTCTTTGCAAGGACACTCAAAAGCCTGCCATCCATGGATTCTGACAGTGTTTTGATCTGTTCACCATCAACATTGCGTGCAGCAGCAACCACAGCCTCCCAGACACTGTTCAGAGAGGTGTACTGTTTTCCCTCCTTGTAAATCTCACATTTGATGGACCACAGGTTCTCAATGGGGTTCAGATCAGGTGAACAAGGAGACCATGTCATTAGATTTTCTTCTTTTATACCCTTTCTTGCCAGCCACGCTGTGGAGTACTTGGACGCGTGTGATGGAGCATTGTCCTGCATGAAAATCATGTTTTTCTTGAAGGATGCAGACTTCTTCCTGTACCACTGCTTGAAGAAGGTGTCTTCCAGGAACTGGCAGTAGGACTGGGAGTTGAGCTTGACTCCATCCTCAACCCGAAAAGGCCCCACAAGCTCATCTTTGATGATACCAGCCCAAACCAGTACTCCACCTCCACCTTGCTGGCGTCTGAGTCGGACTGGAGCTCTCTGCCCTTTACCAATCCAGCCACGGGCCCATCCATCTGGCCCATCAAGACTCACTCTCATTTCATCAGTCCATAAAACCTTAGAAAAATCAGTCTTGAGATATTTCTTGGCCCAGTCTTGACGTTTCAGCTTGTGTGTCTTGTTCAGTGGTGGTCGTCCTTCAGCCTTTCTTACCTTGGCCATGTCTCTGAGTATTGCACACCTTGTGCTTTTGGGCACTCCAGTGATGTTGCAGCTCTGAAATATGGCCAAACTGGTGGCAAGTGGCATCGTGGCAGCTGCACGCTTGACTTTTCTCAGTTCATGGGCAGTTATTTTGCGCCTTGGTTTTTCCACACGCTTCTTGCGACCCTGTTGACTATTTTGAATGAAACGCTTGATTGTTCGATGATCACGCTTCAGAAGCTTTGCAATTTTAAGAGTGCTGCATCCCTCTGCAAGATATCTCACTATTTTTGACTTTTCTGAGCCTGTCAAGTCCTTCTTTTGACCCATTTTGCCAAAGGAAAGGAAGTTGCCTAATAATTATGCACACCTGATATAGGGTGTTGATGTCATTAGACCACACCCCTTCTCATTACAGAGATGCACATCACCTAATATGCTTAATTGGTAGTAGGCTTTCGAGCCTATACAGCTTGGAGTAAGACAACATGCATAAAGAGGATGATGTGGTCAAAATACTCATTTGCCTAATAATTCTGCACTCCCTGTATATATATATATATATATATATATATATATATATAATTTATTACATTATTTATTACGTATAATTACAAGAATAAATAAATACAATAATAAAATAAATAAAATATTTAAAAAAAAAATTAAATTATATACATATGTAATTTCATTCTAATTTTATTTTGTTATTGATATATATATATATATTTATATATATATATATATATATATATATATATATATATATATAAAAATACACTTAGAATGACATTCTATATATATCTATCTATATATAAAATACAAATAATAGGTCAGAATCGGTTTATTATTTGTCTAATTTGGTGATGGTTATGATTAAAATGACAAATAAGGGGTATGCCTTGTGTTCTTTCATTTTTTGGTTTATATTGTAGTAGTAACTTACGGCCTATTTCAGAAATTTCCTCTACAGTGTTATTCAGTGTTTTGGTGTTGTAACCCTTTTTAATAAATTGGTTGCTTATTTTATCTGCCTGGGTGTGGAATGTATGTAGATCCGTGCAATTTCTCTGCAGTTTTAGGAATTGTGATCTAGGCACCTTCTGCAGCCATGGTGAAAAATGGCAGCTATTCAGATGTATGTAATTGTTAACATCCACATGTTTGAAATAAGTTTTCGTGTTTATACAATTGTTGTGGATGTAAACTGTAATGTCTAAAAAGTTGATTTCTTAAGTGTTATATTCTGTGATTAAAACTATGCCCCGGTGTTTTGTGTTTAAAAAAGTAAAAATATCAATTAATTGTGATTCCGATCCCCTCCAAATAAAGAAAATATTTTCTATGTACCGCCTGTATGTGACCAGATTTGCACTCCAGCTATTGTTGTAAATGAATGTGCATTCCCATAGTGCCATAAATAGGTTAGCATAGCTGGATGCATTTCTGGCACTACCACATACGTGAAGGAAATTTGTTTGGAACCAAAAGTAGTTGTTTTGAAGTTCAATTCCTTGTAGAATGAAATCTATTTGGCCTTGGGGGTACATTTGGGATTCTTTTAAAAAGTGGATGTGGCTTTGCAACCCATTTCATGTTGAATTATGTTATATAGTGACCCTACCTCTGCTGTAACCAAAATAAAATGTTCTTCCCATTCTATGGTATTTAAAACGTGAATGAAATTCAAAGTATCTTTGAGGTGGCTCGAATTCTGTTGTACCAGAAATTGAAAAATTCCTAAGTCTCACAATAAGAATATAAATTTAAATAAAGAGGAATGGAGGGCTTTAAGGGAATTACAGAGAGATAAAACCAGAACAATAAAGCCTATAAGGGTTATGGACACTAATAAATATATAGAAGAAGGTTTGAGACTAGTAGGAGATAACAAGACATATGTAAAACTCAACAAAGACCCTACCTCAGATATAGTCCTGAAATTTAGGAACTTTTTCCAACAAGGAAAAGATGTGGGAATTTAAAGCAATACAGTAATATCAATATTTATAAATACCATAGAATGGGAAGGACATTTTATTTTGGTTACAGCAGACGTAGGATCACTATATACCATTATTCAACATGATATGAGTTGGTAGCCCCATGGGAACCAGATTTGCACCCAGTTATGCTAACCTTTTTATGGCATTATGTGAACGCACGTTCATTTACAACAATAGCTGAAGTGCAAATCTGGTCACCTACAGGCGGTGGTTAGATGATATTTTATTGATTTGGAGGGGATCGGAATCTAAATTAATTGTTTTTTTTTACTTTTTTAAACACAAACCACTGGGGCATAGTTTTAACCACAGAATATAATACTCAAGAAATCAACTTTTTAGACATTACAGTATACATCCATAATAATTGTATAAACACGAAAACTAATTTGAAACCTGTGGATGTTAATTACATACACCGATTTGATGCAAAAATTTTCTTTACTTTCCCTATGGTAGAATTCTTTCATCCAGGGTTCCAGTGCTATGTTATTAGTACAACCTAAGCATTTGCCACATTTCCTGAAGTCATACTGATGTGACATTCTTCTTATTCTTTGATTGTTGAGGCTAAGATTGGGGGCTCTAGAATAGATTATTCTAGGTCTGTCCCCTAGGTATCTGTCTAAAATCAGATCTCCTTTCAAGATGTTCCAATTCTTATGGATGATACTTTGTAATTTATAAGCCTGATTGCTATATTTGGTTATGAATCCTGGGATTTCTAGAGTGACACCAGTATCTTTCTGTTGAGTTTCTAATGCCATTTCCCTTGGCAACTCCCAAGCCTGAATCAATGCTTTGTCCAATAGATCTTGTGAATTGCCTTTCACCAGGAATTGGCTCTTCATTTCTTCCATTTGAGTCTTCGCTACTTCTAACTCAGAACAGTTGTGTTTGTTCCTCCTGAATTGGTTGTACGGCATATTATTTGACCAATTTTTCTTGTGGTAACTATTGGCTGGGATAAAACTATTACAGTCCACCGATTTCTTAAAAAGTCTTGGTGTATATTATTCCTTCCTTAATGTAGATATCCAGATCTAGGAACTTAGTTCTTTCTTGAGATTTGTTAAAAGTAAAAGGTAGTTTATAAGGATTCAGGTTGAGGTAGCTTTTGAATTCTTCAAGTGATGCAGCATTCCCACTCCATATAAATGAGCAAGCGTCAATATACCTTTGCCAGAGGACTAGATTTGCGCCTAATGGGAAGTCGGTCCAAATTAATTCTTCCTTCCATTTGCCCATAAATAGGTTAGCGTAACTAGGCACAGATCTGGTCCCCATGGCAATTCCCTCAATTTGCAGATAGACGTTACCATTGGCCCAGAAAAAAATTATTAAATGCCACACATTTAAATACAAAATCTATTTGATTGTTTTTAATGTTTGAATGTGTGGCTAAGGCATAGTGCACTGCCTCACATCCTTGTAGATGTTTGATGACCGTGTATAAGGATGTCACATCTGCTGTGACTAAGAAAAACTATTTTTTCCACTCCAATGCAGATAGTACTTTAGTAGTGTCTGTAAGATAGGATTTCAGTTGTTTAACTGGTTTCTGCAGGAATTTGTCAACATACTCTGAAAGATTCGATGTCAGGGGATCAATCCCCCAAATAATTGGTCTTCCTGGTGGATTAATTAGAGTTTTGTGGACTTTGGGATGGTGGTAGAATACAGCCAACCTTGGATATGTACAATAAAGGTAATCACATTCCCTTTTACTGAGGATTCCTCCAAAAGATCCAATAATTCCTTTGTAAAATCATCGCATGGGTCCTTAGGAAGTATCATATATGTTTCATCATCACTAAGAAGTCTTTTGCTTTCATTCTCATAATCACATAGGTTCATTACAACTAAACCTCCACCCTTATCCGCTTTTCTAATCATGATATCGGTATCCTCCATCAGGTTTTTCAAGGCCTTCCTTTCTTCTTTGGTTAGATTTTCTTGCAATCTTGATTCTGTCTGTATTGATCTTAAATCTGTTTCCATTCTCTTTTCAAATACTCTAATCTGATCATTTTTGGCATGTTGCGGAAAGAAAACAGATTTAGGATGTAGGTCTGTATGTTCATATGAGGAAGATGATGTGGTGGAATTGTATTTGTTCTCTAGGAAAAACCTTTTGACGGTCAGTTTTCTCACATATTTCTCACAGAGAAAACCAGGCCATTTGAATCTCAGACTGATTCCACCCAAAAGGGCAGAACAGATCTGAAATACAGGCCGAGCTGTTGTCCGTTCTCAGCACTTGACTTGTTTTTTGCTCTTCTTAAGTTTAAAGGGTAATCCAGACATGGATCCCTTGCTCACGGTGCCTAGAGAGATATTGGCTATAACTTACTGAGTATGCCTAACAAGATTGATACGATTGTGACAGATCTCCCTGCCTCCGGATTATTATTTAAAACTTATTTCATCTGTTTGTTCGTCATTTCCCAGTCAAAAGACGAATGAACTACAGAATGGCAGGCCACCCCTTAGGGAAGTGTGCTGCTCATTAACCTTTCTGCCCTTATTAACATTATGGTTAACCACAGACACTTCCAACTCCCGAACGGTCGGCTGGGTGGTCGCCACTCATATGAATGAACATGTGTCGCCTGCCATCTTGGACAGTTTAACACCCAGCGGTGTTCGCACACCTGCCGAAAACCGGAAGTGACATCACAGAAACGGCGAAACCCGGGAAATTTGATTACAGACAGCTGCATCAATGAACAGACGCCCAGTGAAGCACCAATGAGGAGGAACAACCTTCAGTATAAAAGAAAGGCCTCGGGGGAGGGTTTTTATTTGCATCTGTTTTATTGCTGTTACAAATCCATACACCAGGAGGTCCCTGAGGAAGTCTATTTGGACAAAACGCGTAGCACCTGGTACCATAACAGCTTATTTGTATACTTTTACTTTTAATTCTTTTAAATAAAGAAATAATTTTTACTCCATATCCTGAGTCGTATTTCGCCTTCCTTGGAACACGAACTGGTTTCACGCCCCCATCTCCATCAGATGAGGCACCCTTGTGCGCTTATCATTCGTCGATCTTGTGAGTTATATTCTACACAGCGCACTTATACCTTACCATACAGTGTTGCACTATTGTTTCATTTTTTGTAGATCTACAGCTGTATCCTCATTTTGGATATATCTATTCTGTATTGGGGGGATTATTGCTGGGATATCCCTGGAGGAAGCTTTCACCACTGTCTATTAAGATAAGTGTTATATGTTTTACGGGCAAAGAGTGATTGTTCTTTTGTACTATATACATAGCATGTTAAGTAGGTCTGGTATTGGCGAGACAAGGAGTAATCTAGCTCCTTCATCATCCTTAGCGTTTCTACTTTTGAGATCCAGTCTCTTATGGTTGGGGATTGCGGCTTTTTCCAATATATGGGTATTAGGAGGTTCGCAGTGGTCAACAAGTGGTTAAGGAGTTGACGTTGTTGACGGGGGATGGATATAGGGTATAGGAGGAAGAGCCCCACCTTTGGAGTGAGTGGTAGTATTAACAGTTGGTTAAAATGTGTGTCCAGAAGCACTGGATGACTTTGCATGACCACCAAATGTGTCCAGAGTCGGAAGGTATACATTCGCCAGTGTGACCATGGTATGGCCTATGAGGCCATTCACTAATAAGACCCTGCTTGTGTCGTCAGTGTGTTTTGCCTTATATGTAAAGGGACCAGTCTTCAAAATGGCTACACCTCTAGCTTTGGCATCAGGGAAGTTGCCGAAATAGCGAGTTGGGTATTTGCTATTTCAGAGGGTTGGGGCCGAGTCACTTCTAAAATGTGTTTCTTGAACAAACACTATCTCTGCTTTGAGGTTATAAAAATTGTTCAACGCTAAGGATCTTTTTTCAGGAGTGTTCATGGCTACTATCTTGAGTGTGGTCATGTTATAGGTCAGTGTACCCTATCACCATGTGATACAGTATACTACAGAGAATGCAAAAGATACAATAAACAAGAAATTTAAAAAAAACAATAAATAATTACACGTAAATCAACAGTTATATTGTGGAGGTTTGTAGCGGTCCCCCCGGATAGGGCCCAGAGGAGATATCCGTTGGTGACCTTCCTGCAGAGAATAGGGAGCCCTATGGGATTCCCTCCCGTTAGGAATAGAAAATGACACCGCTTCAGTAATCCCGGGATCCCAGACAGGGGGGGGGGATGAGATGGGAAGAGGCGCAGGCGGGGAACCTGAACATACAAGCATTAAGTGTGTTGGTAATAAAGGGCTATACGGTAGAGCTGGGCCGTACAGTCATCCTTGATTACGAAATTTGACGGGTGAGTATTTTGGCTTAGGTGCAAATGGGAAGGCATATACATTAACATCAGCCATACTTAACAGTGTGAAGGGGCCGCCAGTTGCAGCTTATGTCTGGAAAGGCTGAGCTGCTGGGGCAACAGGAGGTGAGCCGGATGCTAGTGTGTACTCAGCAAATGTCCTGCACGTCAAAGTTCCTGCAGTGTGACGCTTGTTATTAGTTTTTGGGAAGCATCAGTCGATGGACAGGATTCCATTTAACGGTAAGAGAATGGCGAATTGATTCCATCTGCAGCTAGCCAGTGTGAGTGGTAGTCTTTTGGTCGAGATGGCCGTGTTGTGCAGATCCATGGTTATCATTAGTGATGTACCGAACGGTTCGCCAGCGAACGGTTCCTGGCGAACATAGCATGTTCGCGTTCGCCACGGCGGGCGAACATATGCGCGGTTCGACCCGCCCCCTATTCGTCATCATTGAGTAAACTTTGACCCTGTACCTCACAGTCAGCAGACACATTCCAGCCAATTAGCAGCACAGCCTCCCTAGCAGACCCTCCCACCTACTGGACAGCATCCATTTTAGATTCATTCTCAAGCTGCATGCTTAGTAAGAGGAGGGAAAGTGTAGCTGCTGTTCATAAGATAAGGAAAAGCATAGCTAGGTTAGGGATAAGGGTATGCTTTTTTTTTATTTTTTTTTTCTATGTAATGTAAATGCACTTAGTTGTCTGCCACTGCTGCCAGCTTCTGTGTCAGGCTCACAGTGCCCATTTCCCCAGTCAGTGCCACCAATTACATCTGGTGTCACAATAGCTTGGATTTAAAAACAAAAAACTTTTTTCACTGTTATAGATTGAATAGCAGTCAGTTGTCTGCCACTGCTGCCAGCTTCTGTGTCAGGCTCACAGTGCATACTGTGCCCATTTCCCCAGTCAGTGCCACCAATTACATCTGGTGTCACAATAGCTTGGATTTAAAAACAAAAAACTTTTTTCACTGTTATAGATTGAATAGCAGTCAGTTGTCTGCCACTGCTGCCAGCTTCTGTGTCAGGCTCACAGTGCATACTGTGCCCATTTCCCCAGTCAGTGCCACCAATTACATCTGGTGTCACAATAGCTTGGATTTAAAAACAAAAAACTTTTTTCACTGTTATAGATTGAATAGCAGTCAGTTGTCTGCCACTGCTGCCAGCTTCTGTGTCAGGCTCACAGTGCATACTGTGCCCATTTCCCCAGTCAGTGCCACCAATTACATCTGGTGTCACAATAGCTTGGATTTAAAAACAAAAAACTTTTTTTACTGTTATAGATTGAATAGCAGTCAGTGTCCTTAAAGCGGGTGTGTTACGCTAACAGTGGATACGCTGACCAGTGCCACCAATTAGATCTGGTGACACAAAGCTTGGATTTAAAAAAACAAAACACTTTTTTCACTGTTATAGATTGAATAGCAGTCAGTGTCCTTAAAGCGGGTGTGTTACGCTAACAGTGGATACGCTGACCAGTGCCACTAATTAGATCTAGTGTCACAATAGCTTGGATTTAAAAAAACAAAACTCTTTTTTCACTGTTATAGATTGAATAGCAGTCAGTGTCCTTAAAGCGGGTGTGTTACGCTAACAGTGGATACATGACAAGTGCCACTAATTAGATCCTGTGTCACAATAGCTTGGATTTAAAAACAAAAAACTTTTTTTACTGTTATAGATTGAATAGCAGTCAGTGTCCTTAAAGCGGGTGTGTTACGCTAACAGTGGATGCGCTGACAAGTGCCACCAATTAGATCTGGTGACACAAAGCTTGGATTTAAAAAAACAAAACACTTTTTTCACTGTTATAGATTGAATAGCAGTCAGTGTCCTTAAAGCGGGTGTGTTACGCTAACAGTGGATACGCTGACAAGTGCCACTAATTAGATCTGTGTCACAATAGTTTGGATTTAAAAAAAAAATAATCTTTTTTCACTGTTATAGATTGAATAGCAGTCAGTGTCCTTAAAGCGGGTGTGTTACGCTAACAGTGGATACGCTGACAAGTGCCACTAATTAGATCCTGTGTCACAATAGCTTGGATTTAAAAACAAAAAACTTTTTTTACTGTATAGATTGAATAGCAGTCAGTGTCCTTAAAGCGGGTGTGTTACGCTAACAGTGGATACGCTGACAAGTGCCACTAATTAGATCTGGTGTCACAATAGTTTGGATTTAAAAAAAAAATAATCTTTTTTCACTGTTATAGATTGAATAGCAGTCAGTGTCCTTAAAGCGGGTGTGTTACGCTAACAGTGGATACGCTGACCGGTGCCACTAATTAGATCTGGTGTCACAATAGTTTGGATTTAAAAAAAAAATAATCTTTTTTCACTGTTATAGATTGAATAGCAGTCAGTGTCCTTAAAGCGGGTGTGTTACGCTAACAGTGGATACGATGACCAGTGCCACTAATTAGATCCTGTGTCACAATAGCTTGGATTTAAAACAAAAACTTTTTACTGTTATAGATTGAATAGCAGTCGAGTGTCCTTAAAGCGGGTGTATTCTGCGCTAACAGTGGATGCAGCTGACAAATTGCCACCTAATTAGATCCTGTGTCACAATAGCTTGGATTTAAAACAAAAAACTTTTAACTGTTATAGATTGAATAGCAGTCAGTGTCCTTAAAGCGGTGTGTTAAGCTAACAGTGGATACGCTGACAAGTGCCACTAATTAGATCTGGTGTCACAATAGCTTGGATTTAAAAACAAAAAACTTTTTTTACTGTTATAGATTGTGAATAGCAGTCAGTGTCCTTAAAGCGGGTGTGTTACGCTAACAGTGGATACGCTGACAAGTGCCACTAATTAGATCTGGTGTCACAATAGTTTGGATTTAAAAAAAAAATAATCTTTTTTCACTGTTATAGGGTGAATAGCAGTCAGTGTCCTTAAAGCGGGTGTGTTACGCTAACAGTGGATACGCTGACAAGTGCCACTAATTAGATCTGGTGTCACAATAGTTTGTATTTAAAAAACAAAAAACTTTTTTTCACTGTTATAGATTGAATAGCAGTCAGTGTCCTTAAAGCGGGTGTGTTACGCTAACAGTGGATACGGTGACCAGTGCCAC
>OW240915.1:121893155-122002913 GCA_933207985.1 Pelobates cultripes
ACTTAGATGATATCTTAATATATTCTAACAATTTGGATGAACATAGGAAACATGTTAGATGGGTTCTATCTAGACTGAGAACTCATAAATTATACGCCAAACCAGAAAAATGCCTTTTTGAGGTTACTGAATTCTCTTTTCTAGGATACATTATTTCACCTCATTCTTTGAAGATGGATAATTCCAAAATCAAATGTATTATTGATTGGCCTGCTCCTACTACTACAAAAGAATTACAACGCTTTCTTGGATTTGCAAACTTCTATAGAAAATTTATTAGAAACTATTCGGATGTATCACATCCTCTTAACCTCCTCAACAGTAGTAAACGTCCTTTTAATTGGAATAAAGATGCTCAAACAGCCTTCGACGAATTAAAAAAAAGATTTACAACTGCACCTATTTTACAACTACCTAATCCAACATTCCTATATGTTCTTGAAGTTGATGCATCAGATGCAGCCATCGGAGCAGTTCTTTCTCAACAAAAGACTCCACAAGATCCACTTCATCCAGTTGCCTTTTTTTCAAGATCCTTGAGCTCTGCTGAAAAAAATTATCCTATTGGTGAAAAAGAATTATTAAGTGTTAAAGCTGCCTTCAAAAATTGGCGTCATCTTCTGGAAGATACAAAACAACCTATAATAGTTTATACTGACCATAAAAATCTTGAATATCTCTATACTAACAAAACCCTTACAGCTAGACAAGTTAGATGGAACCTATTCTTTAACCGATTTAACTTCCAATTAATATACAGACCTGGAAATAGAAATAAAAGGCTGACGCTCTTTCTCGAATTCCTTCTAAAACTACTACTGATGATTATCCTTCTACCAAAATAATAGGAATCCTCTCTTCTCTTCATGATGACATAAAGAATTTGAATCAGAAGGATCTTGAACTTCCCAAAACACCTATTCTAACAAAAAAGGATGGTCTATTTTATTTTAAAAATAGAATTTATATTCCTCCAATTCTTAGGAATAAATTACTTAAGATGGTTCATGATTCCCCCCTAGCTGGACATCCTGGAATAAAGAAAACACTTGAACTAACTTCACGATATTATTGGTGGCCTCGCCAGGATAGAACCATTGAATTATATGTCAAAACATGTCCTATCTGTCAAAGGTCTAAACCAGAACATAATCAACCTTTTGGATTACTACTTAACTTACCTATTCCAGAAAAACCTTGGCAATCCATTTCTATGGATTTTATTGTTGATCTTCCACCTTCTCAACATTTCACCACTATTCTTGTCGTTGTGGATCGCTTCACAAAAATGTCCCATTTCATTTCTTTAAAAAAATTACCCTCCTCTGTAGAATTGTCTAAGGTCTTTATTGACAATATTGTGAAACTTCATGGTCTTCCTGAAGAAATTATTTCTGATAGGGGACACAATTTACCTCCAAATTCTGGAAAGAGATGTGTCTCTCCCTTCAAATTCAACGCAAACTCTCTTCCGCTTATCATCCCCAAACTAATGGGCAAACAGAAAGGGTTAACCAATGTTTAGAACAATATCTTCGATGTTATTGTTCATACCTCCAAGATGACTGGACCACATGGTTACCTATGGCCGAATTTTCTTACAATAATACCATTCATTCTAGTACGAAAATGACTCCTTTCTTCTCCAACTATGGTTTTCATCCGTCTTCATTCCCCATCCAAACCATTACTTCATCCAATCCTACTGTTACATCAAAAAATGAATTTATGTCTTCTCTATTTTTTAAATTACGGGAGAATCTTCAACTCGCCCAAAATAACCAGAAAAAGTTTTTTGACAATAATAGAAGAATTCCTCCTCCTTACAAGGTAGGGGATCTTGTCTGGCTCTCTTCAAGGAATATTACCACAAGCCGTCCTTCAAAGAAATTGAGCTCTCTTTTTCTTGGTCCCTTTCAAGTAATTACTATCATTAATGATAACGTTGTTAAACTAAAACTTCCTCCAAGTTTTAAACTTCATCCAGTATTCCATGTCTCCTTACTTAAACCACACATCCCTGATCCTTTTTATAGGGAAATAGTAACAACTCCTGAACCTATCATTGTCCAAGGTGAAGAAGAATATGAAATTCACAAAATTTTGGATTCTCGTGTCCACCGTGGCTCCTTACAATACCTTATCAGATGGAAAGGTTATGGAGTTGATGAAGACACTTGGGAAGATTCATCTAATGTACATGCTAGGAGGTTAGTTACTGCCTTTCACAAACGCTATCCCTCCAAACCGAAATAGTGCACCCAGAGGATGCCCCATGGGAAGGGGGTACTGTCAGGTATAGCATGGCATGTAATTTATCGCCGGAACCCACTTCCGGGTTCACGGCGCTCAGCCCCGCCCCTTTCTCTGACGCGGTCCCTCCACGATACTTAGGAGGACCGCGCCAGATTCAAAGGGCTGGATTATTCGCACAGGTGCTGCATGAAGATCAGCTGCTCTACTTCTGATCCTACCTGCTCCACTTCTATACCTCGGCTAGTAAACGGATTTCTACCTTCTCCACTTCTCGACCTCGGCTTGTAAACGGATTTCTACCTTCTCCACTCCTAGACCTCGGCTTGTAACTCTGAATTCTACCTTCTCCACTCCCAGACCTCGGCTTGTTAAAACGGACTTCCCCACTCTCCACTCCTAGTTCTCAGCTTGTTGAAACGGACTTCTAATTTCTCCTTCATTGGGTGAATTAACCCTTCCAGTGCCAGAACTGCCTTTAAGTTAAGTAATACTTTTACCAAACAAGTCAATTACTATTATTTATATTACACAGTATCTAAAACTCACTAAAGTGTCACTTTGTCTAATTATTCCTCTTACTCATAAGGGATTGCTACAAAGCCTAATTTTACCTACATGGATATTTAAAGGTACAGTGACCATAGTTTCATACCAATATAAAAGGAGGTGAACCTTATTGTTGTTGCAACCAAGAAATGCTGCAGTTGAGTTCCAATTAAAGAAATATTACAAAATAAATATTACAAGGAAATTGGAGGGGGGGAGAGAAGGAAATTGGAGGGGGGGGAGATTGACATTCATCACACACAATGCACCACTTGCACACAGAAAAACACACAATGCATTACACACGCAGAAAAACACACAATGCATTACACACACAGACACACATACACAAGCAATGCAACCGTTACACACAATGCATCCCTTACACACACAGAAACACACAATGCATTCATTACACACACTCAATGAACCCCTTACACACACTCAATGCATCCCTTACAGACACACACTGCATCCCGTATATACACAGAAACACACCTTGCAGCCCTTACACATACAAACACAGATTCACACAATGCATTCCTTACACACATATCATGTTCCATCAATGAGTTTGTTCACACTCCACCCCCTGTGAAGAGACTCATTGATGGAACATGAAGGTGGACCCTGGGACCCAGACCTTGAGCTGTGTAAAGGGCCCCCAAAAAATGGAGCTGCTTCCCGTTCTCCCAGAACATTGATTTTTGTGACCACAGTTACAAACCGCCTCCAGAGCCTGTTCTACACCAGACCAGTGGAGGCAGACTGCAGCTAGAGCCCATCGTCACCCTCATCTGGTTGTAAGTAGGCAATCTACTATATTATTCGTGGCACTAAGCTCTAGTTTACCTCACATTAAAGAAACACTATAGTCCCCAGAACCACTGTAGCTTAATGTAGTGGTTCTGGTGTCTATAGCCTCCAGGCCTTTTAATGTAAACACGGCTGCACTGCAGCACTGGCGTTAGTTAACATGGCAGATCATATGGGTGGGGCATTGTGATGTCACATGGGGGGGCGGCAAACTTTACTTTTGCCTAGGGCGGCAAAAATCCTTGCACCAGCCCTGGCTGGAGGGGGCTGTGTGAGCTGTGGCCGCACAGTGCCCCATGGTAGTTAGGGTGCCGTGCGGCCAGTACAGCTCACACAAGCAAACAGCTGATAAACTGGCCGCATGGAGGAAAAGTGTATGTGTGACTGTCTGCCTGTGACTGTTTGATGTTGCCTGTAACCGTGTGTGACTGTCTGACTGTCTGTGACTGTGTGCATGTGACTGTCTGCTGCTGTCATGTGTGTGTGTCAATGTATATATGACTGTCTGTGACTGCATGTGTGTCTGTGTGCGTGTGACTGTCTGCCTGTAACTGTGTGTGACAGTCTGCCTGTAACTGAGTGTGTGACTGTCTGTCTGTAACTGAGTGTGTGACTGTCTGCCTGTAAATGTGTGTGTGGGGCTGCAGGGATTTTGTAGAAGGGGCGGGGGTTTTGTATTGGGACAGGAGTCTTTATAAGGGGGGATAAGCAGGGGATTTGTGGAAAGGGGTTGCGGGGGTTTTGTAGACGGGGCAGTACAGAATTTGTAGAAGGGGCAGGACAGAGGTTTTGTAGGAGGGGCGGCGCAGGACCAGGGTTTTGTAGGAGGGGCTGACAGCAGTTTTGCAAAGATTTCAAATTGGATAAAAAGAAAACCATTAACATTTTTTACAGGTTTTTTTGTTTTGTTTTTTGGGTGGGGGGTTAAGGGGGTGCCAAGCACAGGATCCGCCCCGGTGCCAAATGCCCTACAGGGAGTGCAGAATTATTAGGCAAGTTGTATTTTTGAGGATTAATTTTATTATTGAACAACAACCATGTTCTCAATGAACCCAAAAAACTCATTAATATCAAAGCTGAATATTTTTGGAAGTAGTTTTTAGTTTGTTTTTAGTTTTAGCTATGTTAGGGGGATATCTGTGTGTGCAGGTGACTATTACTGTGCATAATTATTAGGCAACTTAACAAAAAACAAATATATACCCATTTCAATTATTTATTATTACCAGTGAAACCAATATAACATCTCAACATTCACAAATATACATTTCTGACATTCAAAAACAAAACAAAAACAAATCAGTGACCAATATAGCCACCTTTCTTTGCAAGGACACTCAAAAGCCTGCCATCCATGGATTCTGTCAGTGTTTTGATCTGTTCACCATCAACATTGCGTGCAGCAGCAACCACAGCCTCCCAGACACTGTTCAGAGAGGTGTACTGTTTTCCCTCCTTGTAAATCTCACATTTGATGATGGACCACAGGTTCTCAATGGGGTTCAGATCAGGTGAACAAGGAGGCCATGTCATTAGATTTTCTTCTTTTATACCCTTTCTTGCCAGCCACGCTGTGGAGTACTTGGACGCGTGTGATGGAGCATTGTCCTGCATGAAAATCATGTTTTTCTTGAAGGATGCAGACTTCTTCCTGTACCACTGCTTGAAGAAGGTGTCTTCCAGGAACTGGCAGTAGGACTGGGAGTTGAGCTTGACTCCATCCTCAACCCGAAAAGGCCCCACAAGCTCATCTTTGATGATACCAGCCCAAACCAGTACTCCACCTCCACCTTGCTGGCGTCTGAGTCGGACTGGAGCTCTCTGCCCTTTACCAATCCAGCCACGGGCCCATCCATCTGGCCCATCAAGACTCACTCTCATTTCATCAGTCCATAAAACCTTAGAAAAATCAGTCTTGAGATATTTCTTGGCCCAGTCTTGACGTTTCAGCTTGTGTGTCTTGTTCAGTGGTGGTCGTCTTTCAGCCTTTCTTACCTTGGCCATGTCTCTGAGTATTGCACACCTTGTGCTTTTGGGCACTCCAGTGATGTTGCAGCTCTGAAATATGGCCAAACTGGTGGCAAGTGGCATCGTGGCAGCTGCACGCTTGACTTTTCTCAGTTCATGGGCAGTTATTTTGCGCCTTGGTTTTTCCACACGCTTCTTGCGACCCTGTTGACTATTTTGAATGAAACGCTTGATTGTTCGATGATCACGCTTCAGAAGCTTTGCAATTTTAAGAGTGCTGCATCCCTCTGCAAGATATCTCACTATTTTTGACTTTTCTGAGCCTGTCAAGTCCTTCTTTTGACCCATTTTGCCAAAGGAAAGGAAGTTGCCTAATAATTATGCACACCTGATATAGGGTGTTGATGTCATTAGACCACACCCCTTCTCATTACAGAGATGCACATCACCTAATATGCTTAATTGGTAGTAGGCTTTCGAGCCTATACAGCTTGGAGTAAGACAACATGCATAAAGAGGATGATGTGGTCAAAATACTCATTTGCCTAATAATTCTGCACTCCCTGTAGGTACACCCCTGGTCTCAAGGTGCTGCCCAGTTAGAATAGTATTTGGGATTTGATGTAAATCTTGTATAAATATGTTATAGTCGGTAATATGTATGTCTTGATAACAAGTTTGAGTTTTGTTATTTAGCAGACTTGTAAAAGTGTGTATAGTGTCTAAATTTCACACAATACCATAACCACTTCATAATATAATAACTACTTTATAATACCATAACTACTTTATGATACCATAACTACTTTAGAATACCATAACTACTTTAGAATACATAACTACGTAAAAATACCATAACTACTTCATGATACCATAACTACTTCATGATACCATAACCACCTCATAATACCATAACTACTTCATGATACCGTAACCACTTAATGATACCATAACCAGTTCATAATACCATAACTATTTTATAACACCATAACCACTTCATAATACCATAACTAATTTATAATACCATAACTACTTCATAATACCATAGCCACTTCATAATACCATAACCACTTTATAGTACCATAACCCCTGACCTTTGATACAAAATTGTTTAAATATTATGCGAACGGATGGCTTATGTTGATTAATTGTGTAGATAATTGTATACATAATTGCATTGATAACTGTATAGTTTTTGGTGGGTTTTTGATTTTATTTTTCATGTGTGCGAGGTCGTAATATTATAAAACATGTGAGGATCCTGTGCGTGCGTGTACGTGTGTGTTTAGGCCTGGTAACCGTGCCACGTGGTGCCGTTGATAACGAAATTGGTGTCACTGTTGAAATTGTGTTTGTACACTTGTCTTGTTTTGAATCAGATACTCCGTTGATAGTATGGGTGCGCCTGATTCAAAAATTGTTGATCCGTTGTCCTGTATGTTGAAAAAGTTCTCTAAAGGATTTGCTGCTTGCGATTATGCTGTCCCCAAAAAGATTGACTACTCTGTGTAGTAGAGAGTGGACTGTTCTGGTAGCTACATGGCCTCCACATGGCAGTCTTGATTTAGATTTAGTGCAGCGGGTTCATGTGGCTGTAACTAGTAGGCCAGAATTCTATGATCAGTTTCCATATATCGACAGTTGGAAACAGATTGTTGAAACATTGCCTAAATGGATTAAATTATACCACGAGGAACAATGTCGCCTCATGGTTGCTAGGATTTGCCTGTCCATGAAGGCCGCAACTCCACCTATCTTGGACACTCCCCCTGAGTCCTAACTCCCTTTGCCATCCCCCTATTCCTCCTCCCGAGTTAGAGGAGGTGCAGCTGGTGTCTCAACTCCCCCTGCGCCATTGTCCCCACCTACCCACTTACTTAGTTCAGAGGCCAGCTCACTTGGCTTAAGCCCTCCTCTTCCGGTACCAACCCCCACTAGCTCTTTGTATCCCGAATTGGTGCCCTCTTTAGTTGCTGGCCGAGTTCCTCCCAGTCCGGTCCGAAATATTTTATTAACAGAGTTACCGGTCAGTGTAATTAATTCACCTTCTCCTACCTTCCTTACAATTCCCCAACCGGAGCCCATTAAAATAAAGCATACTTTAAATGCTTGGAGTCCTATTCTAAACCGACAGATGACTAGCTCCCTCCAATCTCGGCATTTACAGATGCCTCTCCGGCTTACTCCCGGCCCACCACATATTGACGGTAATGGTCAATTACAGTTAGCAGACCTTGTGTTTGTTTATGTTCCCTTCACCACGACTGACCTATTTAATTGGAAGACCCATAATGCCTCATCCACTGACAAACCTCAAGCCATGACTGATTTGGTCACCTCAGTTACATAGACCCACAATCCTACTTGGGCTGATTGTCAGCAGTTTTTTTTAAATCTTATTTAATTCTGAGGAAAGGATCCATATTAATCAAGCGGTCATGAAAGCTATTGAGGAAACAGCCCGTACCCAAAATCAAGCCAATCCAGCTGCGTGGGCCACTGCCCATTTTCCCAATGCGGATCCTAACTGGAATGTAAATGGCGCTAACATGATCCATTTAAAGGCCTATCAACAAGCCATTATTACTGGCATGAAGGCTGGTGGGAAAAAGGCGAGTAACATGTCAAGGATGGCTGAAGTGTTACAGAAAGCCGATGAATCACCCAGTGCCTTTTATGAGAGACTGCTTGAGTCATATAGACTGTACACTCCTTTTAATCCTGAAACCCCTGAAAACTCCTGCATGATTAACTCAGCATTTGTCAGCCAGGCCCAGAATGATATTAAAAGAAAGCTACAGAAGTTAGAGGGATTTGCAGGGATGTCTATATCGCAGCTGATGGAGATTGCAAATAAGGTGTATATGAATAGGGAAACTGAAGGGAAGTGTGAGTAAGAACGTAAGATGAAAAAGAAGGCAGATATGTTAGTGGTTGCTATCACAGGTGTAGGTAGACAGGGAGGGGAGATGGATAGAAGAGTTGAGACTAGGATGAGTAGGACACCATTAGGCAGAAATCAATGTGTGTATTGTAGAGAGGAAGGACATTGGAAAGGTGAATGCCCACAGAGAGGATGTACCTCAGGATGAGTACCTCACACAGTGCAGACTCTACTGGATTACAAAGGTAATCATTGGTTTAGTAATAGCAGAATGACTAAGTATCAAGCTATGCTATGCGAGAATCCGAGAGTACTTCTTGAGACTGTCAACAATCTCAATCCAGCTACCCTTCTGCCACAAACTACTGAAAGTCAACATGACCGTCTGGAAATGATGGATGAAGTATTTTCTAGCAGGCCTGATCTCCATGATTTCCCAATCCAGAATCCGGATATACAATACTACACGGATGGCAGTAGTTTTGTTAAAGAAGGAATTCGGTATGCAGGGTATGCAGTGACCACCTGTAACAGTCACCAGGGGACTTATGTAGCAGATTACCAGGAGTTGGAGCCCAGTTGCAGGAGATGGCACAGGAAGGAGGCAAAATCTAGAAGTGCAGTACAGATTAAGGGGAAATCCAAAGGCAGGGTCAGATGAGAAGCAGAAGTCAGGGCTGGCAGTGGAGTAACAAAGTCGGTAAATCAGAGTCCAGGAAATCAGTCAGTAGCAAATCAAGGATCCGGTAGGAAACACTAAACAGGCAAAATGACCAGATGCTAGGTCTCAGGCAGGGCTGGCTTTTATAGCCTGCTAATTGGGTGCTGCTGACCCTTATTGGAAAAGGGCTGCAGGTGGATCAGCACTGCTTAATCTAGGCAAGGGGTCAGAAAGCAGAAGAATGAAAACAAAAACTGTAGCCCCCTGGTGGATATCATGGTAGAGAACCTGACTGACCTGACTGAACCTGACTGACCCAGCCAGGTCTCTTAAAGGGGCGGCCACGCCTTGGTGTCTGCAGGGCTCGTGCTGTGCCTTGACACCACAATAGACAAGGTGATAGAAGCACAATCATTGTCGAAAGGGATGTCAGCGCAGAATGTGGAATTAATCGCACTGACAAGGGCTTTTGGCTATATAAATTGTTCAGAACTTCAATACAGGGAAAACATTCGGGAAGAGATAATATGGAAGAATCTCTCAGTAAATATTTCTATATACCAGGACTATCTAATCTTACCCAAGCAATTGTCAGAAGATGTGTACAGTGCGCTCGAAACAACGCAAGACAGGGCCCTGTTAAGCCCCCTGGAGTTCAGTATATGGGAGGACTTCCCATGTCAGACTTACAAATAGACTACACGGTGATGCCTAAATCTGGAGGATATCGTTATCTGCTGGTAGCTGTATGTACTTACTCTGGTTGGGTAGAGGCCTGTCCAACCTGTACAGGAGAAGTTGTTTGGTTTCTACGATGGGAAGTTATACCCAGATATGGACTTCCGTGTTCTATAGGGTCTGATAATGGTCCAGCCTTCGTCCCTCAGTGTCTGCAACAACTGACCCATGTACTCATCATTAACTTCATCCAGCTTATAGACCTCAGAGTTCTGGAAAGGTGGAAAGGATGAAAAGAACGATAAAGACTCAGTTGGCTAAAATGTGCCAGGAAACCCAGCTTAAATGGAATGTTCTTTAACCAGTAGCATTGTTGTGCATTTGTAGTACTCCCACCAGAAGGATGGGTCTTTCCCCATTTGAAATCATGTATCGGCGTCCATCTCCCATACTTAGTAATTTACGAGGAGATTTATGCTGGGCAATGGAATTACTCGGCAGCAGGTTGTGGAGTTGGGTAAAACTATGGAGGAGGTACAGAAATGGGTGCAAGATAGGTTACCTGTGAATATATATCCACCTGTTCATTCCATCCAGATGACCAAGTATGGATAAAAGAGTGGAATACTGCTCCACTGGGCCCAAAGTGGAGAGGTCCTTATGTTGTGTTTTTATCTACCCCAACAGCTGTAAAGGTGGCAGAGGTGACTCCTTGGATTCATCACTCTAGGGTTAAACCAGCAGCAGACTCCTGGCAAGTTACTCCAGATCCTGAGAATCCTTGCAAGATCCAGTTAAAGCGAACGACCCAGTCTCTGACGTTGGATTAAACGTGACTTGAGGAGGTATCGTGGTTGGGAACATTATTGGAGAGCAGCAAGTAGGTGTTTTGACGTATAATAAAGCCTGACCACCTGCCTACGTTCCATAGCCAGAGTGTCTCGAAGGGACCTCTGTGAAGGGAAGAGAGGATCAGAAGGACAACAATCCTTGCAGCCCTCACAAGCGGGAAGCTGAGGTGTCGCCGCACGGTCGAAAAAAAAGAGGATGAAGACTCAAAGCATTAGTGTTTTATAGTGTGTTTTAATGTGTTTATAATTTTTCAGGAAGGTAAAGGTGAGGATATTCAAAGCTGTGTTAGTTGTATTAAGACTACTAAACCAGGTAACCAGATATCTCAGACCCTTATTTTGGCACTCACAGTATGAATGTAAGGGATCTGTGTCTAGGTGAAGATACTTAGATACTGATTATAGTGTGTGTCAACCGATATCAGGTGAGCCTAAGTGTTTTGATCCCCAATTCCAACCCCATACAATTTGGTTGGTAATTCGAAAAACCCACTCTCAGGGGACATTGATAAATAGAACTTTGCTAAGTACCATACATTCCACGGGTATCCTATTATTTGATGCATGTAAGGCGATTTCAGGTAGTAGAAAACCTTGGAATGTATGTGGTAATCTTAAATGGGAACGGACTTATGGGTTCAATTATAAATATGTAAGCCCTAGCAAAAGATCTACCGATCTTGACTGCCCAAATAGAGACTTTAACTTCTGCCCATATTGGTCATGTGTAGGTTGGGCGACCTGGGGAAAAACAGTAGACCAGGATATGATAATTCAAAGGTTGTCTACTACACCTTATTGTAAAACAATGGCGTGTAATCCCGTATATATGACCATCTCCAAACCGCAGCAATTTATTGATAAGTTTGGGAATCTTTTTGGGTTTCAAATATATGGTTCAGGAGCAGACCCAGGAGCCATAATATATGTAGGCCTTGAAACCGAGACTATGAATGCTCAGACTCATCAGTAGTGATGTCGCGAACACAAAATTTTCGGGTTGCGAACGGCGAACGCGAACTTCCGCAAATGTTCGCGAACCGGGCGAACCGCCATAGACTTCAATGGGCAGGCGAATTTTAAAACATACAGGGACTCTTTCTGGCCACAATAGTGATGGAAAAGTTGTTTCAAGGGGACTAACACCTGGACTGTGGCATGCCGGAGGGGGATCCATGGCAAAACTCCCATGGAAAATTACACAGTTGATGCAGAGTCTGGTCTTAATCCATAAAGGGCATAAATCACCTAACATTCCTAAATCACAATGGATATGGATTGACACCTGACATATGACATATTGACACCTTGACATATGGATTCACACCTGTCCTCAGAGACCCTGATACACACTGACACAGAGCAGAATAGGGACTGTTACCCTACATAGGGTCACTTGGCAGATATGGATTGACACCTATCCTAAGGATCGCTGATACACATGACACAGAGCAGAATAGGGACTGTTCCCCCTACATAGGGTCACTTGGCAGATATGGATTGACACCTATCCTCAGGATCCCTGATACACACCGACACAGAGCAGAATAGGGACTGTTCCCCCTACATAGGGTCACTTGGCAGATATGGATTGACACCTATCCTCAGGATCCCTGATACACACTGACACACAGCAGAATAGGGACTGTTCCCCCTACATAGGGTCACTTGGCAGATATGGATTGACACCTATCCTCAGGATCCCTGATACACACTGACACACAGCAGAATAGGGACTGTTCCCCCTACATAGGGTCACTTGGCAGATATGGATTGACACCTATCCTCAGGATCCCTGATACACACTGACAGAGCAGAATAGAGACTGTTCCCCCTACATAGGGTCACTTGGCAGATATGGATTGACACCTATCCTCAGGATCCCTGATACACACTGACACAGAGCAGAATAGGGACTGTTCTCCCTACATAGGGTCACTTGGCAGATATGGATTGACACCTATCCTAAGGATCCCTGATACACACTGACACAGAGCAGAATAGGGAATATTCACTAAATGACAAACATTGTTATACAGGGGAATATTCAGTAAATAAGGATAAGGGGGGACCTACTGTCCTCCCCCCGGCCCCCACCCCTGCACGGTGGGTGGGGGCCATAAATCTCAATGGGGGGGACCTACTGTCCTCCCGCCCGCCCCCACCCGTGAGCGGTGGGTGGGGGCCATAAAAATAATGAGGGGGGGGACCTACTGTATGATGTTGTATCGATCAGGTAGTGTAAGGGTTACGCCCGCTTCACAGTGACAGACCAAACTCCCCGTTTAACGCACCACAAACAACCGCAAACAGTCCATTTGCACAACCGCAAACTCCCCATTTGCACAAGGTTGGATACCAAGCTAGCCATGTCCTGTTCCTTGTCCTCACTGATGTCATTGAAGGTCTCTTCCTCCACCCAGCCACGTACAACACCAAGGGTCCCCGAAAGGTGACAACAAGCCCCCTGGGACACCTGCTGTGTTTGGTCTTCCACCTCCTCAAAGCCACCTTCCTCCTCTGACTCCTCTTCTTTGCATTGCCTCTCTCTGCGATATTATAAGGTGTGTTAAGTAGTACTATTCCTATCAGTTTAGTGCCTGTTACATCCCCTATCAGGGAATGTGTATATGGCATCGATTTTAGGAACCGGAAGATGGAAAAAGATGCTTGGTCGGTCCTCCTACTTCAAATTTGGGGCACTGCGCGTGCAATCTAATGTGCCACCAGAGGTGTGTTAAGTAGTACTATTCTTATCAGTTTAATCCCTGTTACGTCCCCTATCCATTGATGTGGAGCAAGACACAGCAGCAGAAGAGGACTCAGCCGAGGAGGTTATGGAAAAGGATGGAGTAGGAGGAGTAGAGGAGGTGGCAGCAGGCCTGCCTGCAAGTCGTGGCGGTGTCACCAACTCCTCTGCAGAGCCATGCATTCCATGCTTGGCAGCCGTCAACAGGTTTACCCAATGCGCGGTGTAGGGGTGGCCTGCCTCTGCCTGTCATTTTTTTTTCGATTAGTGGTACTATGCGTGCAAGCTACTGTGACACCAGATATGAGTGGCACTGTGAACTGGCAGAGGTTGTCAGAGTACACGCTGTAGGGCTGACACACCCGCTTGAAGACAACTAACTGCTATTCAATCTATAACAGTGAAAAAAGTTTTTTGTTTTTAAATGCAAGCTATTGTGACACCAGATATGAGTGGCACTATGAACTGGCAGAGGTTGGCAGAGTACACTGTAGGGCTGACACACCCGCTTTGAGACAACTAACTGCTATTCAATCTATAACAGAGAAAAAAGTTTTTTGGTTTTTAAATGCAGCTATTGTGACACCAGATATGAGTGGCACTGTGAACTGGCAGAGGTTGGCAGAGTACATGCTGTAGGGCTGACACACCTGCTTGAAGACAACTAACTGCTATTCAATCTATAACAGTGAAAAAAGTTTTTTGCTTTTAAATGCAAGCTATTGTGACACCAGTGAGTGAGTGGTGGCACTGGGCACAGTATCCACTGTGAGCCTGACACACCCGCTTTGAGACAACTAACTGCTATTCAATGTATAACAGTGAAAAAAGTTTTTTTGCTTTTAAATTCAAGCTATTGTGACACCAGTGAGTGAGTGGTGGCACTGGACACAGTATCCACTGTGAGCCTGACACACCCGCTTTGAGACAACTAACTGCTATTCAATCTATAAGAGTGAAAAAAGTTTTTTGTTTTTAAATGCAAGCTATTGTGACACCAGT
The DNA here is from genome assembly GCA_933207985.1 of Pelobates cultripes. Taxonomy (NCBI): domain Eukaryota; kingdom Metazoa; phylum Chordata; class Amphibia; order Anura; family Pelobatidae; genus Pelobates; species Pelobates cultripes. The sequence goes on from OW240915.1 coordinate 121,907,567, forward strand.
GAGTGAGTGGTGGCACTGGGCACAGTATCCACTGTGAGCCTGACACAACCGCTTTGAGACAACTAACTGCTATTCAATCTATAACAGTGAAACAAGTTTTTTGGTTTTACATGCAAGCTATTGTGACACCAGTGAGTGAGTGGTGGCACTGGGAACAGTATCCACTGTGAGCCTGACACACTCGCTTTGAGACAACTAACTGCTATTCAATCTATAACAGTGAAAAAAGTTTTTTGGTTTTAAATGCAAGCTATTGTGACACCAGTGAGTGAGTGGTGGCACTGGTCACAGTATCCACTGTGAGCCTGACACAGAAGCTGGCAGGCAGGCAGGCAACTGCAATTACATTACACAGAAAAAAAAAAAAGCAGACTGATGTTCTAGCCCTAAAAAGGGCTTTTTGGGGTGCTGTCCTTACAGCAAAGATCAGATGAGTCCTTCAGGACTGTAGTGGACACTGTATACCCTAACCTAGCTATGCATTTCCCTATCTAATCAACAGCAGCTACACTTTCCCTCCTCTCACTAAGCATGCAGATTGAGAATGAATGTAAAATGGATGCCTTCCAGTAGGTGGGAGGGTCTGCTAGGGAGGGTGTGCTGCTAATTGGCTGGAATGTGTCTGCTGACTGTGAGGTACAGTGTCAAAGTTTACTCAATGATGACGAATAGGGGGCGGATCGAACAGCGCATATGTTCGCCCACCGTGGCGAACGCGAACGTGCTATGTTTGCCGGGAACTATTTGCTGGCGAACCGTTCGGTGCATCACTAATTGGGAGTTATAATCACTTCGTTTCAGCTGGAGTTCGGGAGAAGCTGCAAGGATCATCGCTGCACGAATAGAAGGATCCTTTACATTACATATTTAATATATTACAAACAAATGATTTAGACATTCAATCAGAAAATTAACCCTTTTATCCAGTCAAATGAAAACAATGTTTTTTTTTTCATTATTTCCGATAACTAAATAACAATTTCCTTAGATGTTAATAGAGTAATTGAGATTTAAATACTCAGTAAGTTGTAGTCCTGGAAATCCATGCAGGGACGGGGGCCCTAAATATCAATAAGGGGGGGACCTATTGTCCACCCCACTGGCCCCCATCCCTGCGTGGCGGGTGGGGGCCCTAAATATCAATAAGGGGGGACCTACTGTCCTACCCTTGGCCCCCACCCCTGCACGGCGGGTGGGGGCCCTAAATAACAATAAGGGGGAACCTACTGTCTTCCCCCCTTGGCCCCCACCCCTGAGCGGTGGGTGGGGGCCATACATAAAAATTGGGGGGACCTACTGTCCTGGACAAGGCCAAAAAAAAAACTTTGGTTCATCCAAATCAATTGATCTGAAAATAAAGGTTCAGATTCTGGATTTGTCCATGTTGCATTTTGGTTCAGACAGATTTTAGAATACTTTTAGAATTTTTAACTTTGAGAAATACTAAGGTTTATACATTAATACATTAATCACTGAGTGTTACAACATGACAGGAGTCTTGATATTTGTTTTAATTTCTTTGCTGCATTTACATAGCAGCAATAAAAACATAAGAAAAATATCAACCAATAAGAAACAATGTCATAAAATGCCTCCCAACAGAAAGGCCCCCTTCTGTCTTTGCTCCATATCAACTAACAGGTCAGAACATTTCTTCTACTGCACTCCTTTACCTTTATTCCTATGTTTATGTCCTATTTTCAGTTCTTTGATTCTGTTATTGTCTTTCTAGGTGTGCTTGTTCCCCTACTGGTGTTGTTTTAATCTAGTTTATTTTATCACTGTCATTAGCGTTGTTTTCACTTACAGAGCCCACTAATGTTTATTGTATCACTTTAGGAGCTCAGCTTCAGGGGCTGGATTCCATTTGATGCTCGTTCATGGTGTTGCTGCTCAATTCTGCATGGTTTCCTCTCTCTTTTGTGACCAGATTAGTGCTCAAAATAAAAGAAATTGGTGTAGATGAAAATTCTTGTTCTTGGGTAAAAGATTGGCTTAAAGATAGTTTACAGAGAGTACAGAGAGCTGTCATTAAAGAAAAATGGTCAAGCTGGACAAAAGTAGTAAGTGGTAGTAGTGGTAGTAAGTTTATAAGTGATCTTGAAATAGACATTAAACATAATGTTTCACTGTTTCCAGATGACACAAAACTTTATAAAGTGATAGAAATTGAGCAGGATATTATTTTACTGTAGATGAATTTAGACAGATTGGGAGTAGAGTTGAGCAAACCTGAACCGCAAAGTTCGGGTTCGTACCGAACATTACGGTTTTTGGAGCCCAGACCCGAACACGGACATATCACTGTATGTTCGGGTTGGAGTTCGGTGTTCGGCGATTTAATGATGCAGCCAATCAACAAGCGTTTGACTCGTGTGCCCTTAGAAGCCATCACAGCCGTGCCTACTAATGGCATGGCTGTGATTGGCCAGTGTAGCATGTGACCCAGCCTCTATATAAGCTGGTTACTTAGTATTATTAAATTATGCCCCTACTCGCTATACCGCGAGTAGGGGCATGTCTATTAAACAGTGAGCAGCCTGAGCGGTGGGTGGGGGCCCTAAATACCAATAAGGGGGGGACCTACTGTCCTCCCCCCCTGGCCCCCACCCCTGAGCAGTGGGTGGGGGCCCTAAACAAGAATAAGGGGGGACCTAATGTCCTCCCCCCTGGCCCCCACTCCTGAGTGGTGGGTGGGGGCCCTAAATATCAATATTGTCCTCCCCCTGGACCCCACCCCCAAGCGGTGGGTGGGGGCCCTAAATATCAATAAGGGGGGGACCTATTGTCCACCCCACTGGCCCCCATCCCTGCGTGGCGGGTGGGGGACCTAAATAACAATAAGGGGGGGACCTACTGTCCTACCCCCGGCCCCCACCCCTGCACGGCGGGTGGGGGCCATAAATAACAATAAGGGGGAATCTACTGTCTTCCCCCCTTGGCCCCCACCCCTGAGCGGTGGGTGGGGGCCATACTTAAAAATTGGGGGGACCTACTGTCCTCCCCCCGGCCCCCACCCCTGAGCTTTGGGTGGGGGCCCTAAAAAAGAATAAGGGGGGGACCTAATGTCCTCCCCCTGGCCCCCACCCCTGAGAGGTGGGTGTGGGCCCTAAATATCAATAGGGGGGACCTATTGTCCTGAGCAGCAGGTGGGGGCCCAAGATAAAAATTTAAACCCCCCCAGGTGACTAGGGGTCCCCAAACTCCTAGTCACCCCCTACCCCCCAAAAAATAACCACTACAGACCCCCCTCATCCTAAAAATAATGAGAGGGGACCCTTATCTAAATACCTGTAAAAAAAAATAGACTTACCATTTGATGTTTTCTTTCTTCTAAAATCTTCTTTTTTCAGCCCCAAAAAAGGGCAAATAAAAATTCATAATTTATAAATGATTATCATAAATATTGAGCCCCTTTTTAATTTTTTCAGAAAAAAATATTCTTACTCACAGATGGAATGCACAGCATATTCATCTAATTGTAATGTTTATATAATTAAATCTTGCAGTTATACAGTCTTACTCAAGCAATTAATCGTTAATATGCAAAAATATACAAGCATTAACCTCATATCTGTTTTAACCTATTCCTTGTTTTTCTTTAAAATCTATTTATACCTTGCTCCTATATGCTAACCAATACTGCCATGTTTTTTCATGCCAACCTTCTCTTCCTTCTATTTTATTTACTATTCTCTCATTTTGGTACGTCTTATCTACTCTTTCTTGCACCTCCAAGATATTTAGTGGAGTTATTTTTTTCCAATTTTGAGCAATACTTATTTTCACAGCAATTAATATATGAATAATAACTAAGTCATTTTTTATTTGACATCTTGGTGTATATGTAAAAGATAAAACTCAGGGGGATTTGGTATCAATGTGCCCATTAAAGTTTGAATTATTGATTTAATATTATTCCAAAACTGTATAAGACAAGGGCATTCCCAGAAGATATGTAATAATGTTCCCTTTTCCCTTTGACACCTCCAGCATATGTCAGAGGTAGTTTCATACATTCGAGACAATTTTGCGGGAACTAAGTACCAACGCATTAGTATTTTGCTATAAGCTTCCCAATAAGTAAGGCTATGAGATATTTGTTTAGTGAATTTTATGGCTTGATACCAATGAAATAAATCAAAAGTTTTAAGTAAATCATGTTCCCATAATATCATAGAAGGCAACTTTTCTTCCCCATTTACATATAAAAGGCTTTTATAACACATTGAAAGAAGTTTGCCATATTAGGATTCAAACAGAATTTACCTAACCAAGTCACTGAGGCCTTATGTAAATTTAGCAACTTATTTTCTAACAAAACATTCTTAATCATTAGGTACGCAAATACCTCTTTATTCGGGAGGTCAAATTCTGCCTGCAAGCTGGGAAACGATTTGATCCCTGCCTAATTATATAACATATACACTTTACTAATGTCATTTATTTCCCAAGTAGTCAAATTTAAATCTTGTGTGAAATACTTTATTATATGTAGTGGTGCTAAGGCTAATAGATAGCCTTAGCACCACTACAGCAGTTTAGGAATCCATATTGACCAATGATAAAGCATTAATTTAGTCGTAGGGAGCATGTTTTTCCCTATTGACGTATTCATTAGAGTCTTCCAAAGAAGACTTTCTATTAAGTGGGGTTTTGCACAAGCTTGTTCCAATTTTAGCCATAATGGTGAATTTGATCGAAAAAGTACTGCCAAAGCATAGGACAACATGGATGCCTAATAATATTTAATAATGTTAGGAGTACCCAATTCACCTTGTAAATATGGAAGCTCTGTCACCCTTGGCGTTTTATTTTTCCATATGTACGAGTTAAATATATGTTGAAATTTTTTTTTAAATTTTTTGACACAGCAGTAGGGATGGTTCGAAAAAGATACAATATATGGCGTAAGGCCACCTTTTTTTGTATGTACACGTCCTAACCAGGATATCCCAAAACCCCCCCAATTTTTTAGTTGGTCTTCTAATTTATGCAGTGTCGGAATATGATTATGCCTAATTAGGAGAGCGCTAGTTTTAGTAAGTTTTATACCCAGGTATATTAGAAAATCTTTGCGCCAGTCAAACGGGTAAGTACATACTAATTGGTTTATCTCCGCTTTAGGTACAGCCAACGGTAATGCCAGGGTTTTTCAACATTATTTTTATAACAAGAGATCATGCTATATCTTTCCAACAATTTTACTAAATGCGGTAATAATTCTTTAGGTTTTGATACAAATAAAATCACATCATCAGCGAAGAGAGCTAATTTTTGTTCACTGATTGGTGTTTTTAATCCACATATACCAGCATGTTGTTTTATATGTCTGATCAAAGGCTCTAATGTAATTATAAAAATGAATGGGGAAAGTGGGCACCCCTGGCGTGTTCCATTTGAGATCTCAACTTTAGAGGATAGAAAACCAGTATTCATAACCTTCGCTGATGGTTTTATAATGCCATGATATTGTTCACAAAGGATTGTGGAAAATTAAATTTCTGAAGGACACGCTCCATATAACCCCAATTCAAACGATCAAATGCCTTTTCAGTGTGCAAGGCAAGCAAAATACCTTGATAATTATTAATACTTACCCATTCTATAAGATTAATATAATGTCTTGTTTTACCCTCTACTTGTCTTCCTGGAACAAAACTCGCTTGCTCCTCTGAGATCAGCCCCAATAAAATCGGTTTTATTCGAGATGCCAATACTTTGGCGTATATTTTAATATCTGCATTTAAAAGTGAAATAGGCCTAAGGTTGGCGCATTCTGTTGGTGATTTACCAGGTTTGGAAAGAGTTACTATAAATGCCTCTAACATTTCCAATGGTATCACACTTGATATTTTAAAGCTATTAAAAAGCTTCGTAAGAAATGGTGTCAAAATCGGTTCCATTTTAATATAATAATAATTAGAAAAGCCGTCGGGGCCTGGTGCTTTATGTTTAGGGAGAGCCAAGATTGCTTTACTTATTTTGTCTTCTGTAATTGGCTCCAGCAACTTCTGTTGTTGGCTCCCAGAGATTTTAGGAAGATTTATTTCCTCTAAAAATTTCTCTATTTCAGAGCTACATGGCTGAGGTGTATTTGAGTCTTCCATTAAATTATAAAGTTTCTTATAGTAACTTGCTAATTCAGCTAAAATATCTTTTGGGTTAAATAATTTACAATTATTCGACTAAATCATATAGGAAATTTTTGTTTGATAATTCGATTTTAGCATATTCACTAGCATTTTTCCTGCTTTGTTAACATGACTATAAAATTTTGGTTTTAGTGCTCTCATATGTTTTCTGTTTCTTCTAATGCCAATTCATCAAGTTGCTTCTTTACTTTAGCTATTTGACTACCATGCAATCTATTTGGTTTAAGTTTATTTTTCTCTTCTAATTTAGATAATTCCTGAAGTAATCGTAGTCGTTCAGCACACATTCTTTTTTTACTGCTTGCCCCTATTTTAATGAAAATACCCCTCATTACATCCTTTTGTGACAACCATAACGAGGAGCCTGCAATGTTATCCTTATCATTTTCCTGAAGTATTTAATAAGTGCCTCCTTAACTTTTAAGAATTTTTTGTCATCATCCAATTGTAGCGGTACTTACCTTATACGGGGCCAGCCGAGGTCCTCAGTTCCCACCACGCGTGGCTCGCTCGGGGCTTCGATGACAGCGGGCACTGACCGCGGGATGCGTCATGTGTCCCGCCTAGCTCCAAGAGCGTGCCGCGTGTCTCGGCACGCTCTTTAAGGGAAAGTGGGAGCCGAAAACTAAAATGGTCTCCCATTGGCCCCTGTCATCCCACATTCCCCATACTCTCACATTTTGGGGGCGTGGATATGACAGGGGCCAATCAAATTAAATGTTAGATTAACTCCCTGCCCTATCGTGGTTTCTGTTTCAGTTCCCTCTAGCTCTTGTTGTGTTCAGTTGTGATTTTTCGTACTTGACCTTGGCTTTGTATCTGACTCCGTTTATCTCTTTATCCCTGTTTTGTCTTGTTTGCCGGCTTACTGATTTTTGTGTACCAGACCTTAGCTAGTTCTTGTTTTCGCTTTCTCTTTGTACCCTTGACCTCGGATCGTTCCTGACTCTGTATTTCTCTGCTCTGCGTCGAGTCCGGCCATTCTAAGGTCCGGTAAGACGTATCTGCTCTATATTGTCAATTGTTGGACTAAATCTTGCGAGTTGGGGTAAACTACTGTGACACCAATACTGCCTCGTTCATTCTCCACAAATCCATTCCCTGTCCTGGATATTTTGCTTGAAATGTAACTATAATTGGTGAATGGTCTGACCAAGTTCTAAGGCCTATGTTCACTTCTAATATATTATTCAAAGTAGGTTTATCTACTATACACATATCTAACCTTGATTATGTCATATGTGCAGAAGAATAAAACGTATAATCTTTGCCTGATGGGTAGAGACAGTGCCAGGTATCATATAAATCGTAGTTATTAATCAGCTTTCTTAGTTTCTCACTGTTAGTAAAGGCCAAGGGATGAGGACTTTTCCCTTCAATTCTAAAGGTATCCAATGTTGGATCTAGGATTGTGCTATAATCGCCACATATTACCAAATGGCCCATGCGCAGCTCCGAATTTTTTTTTTAATGCTGCTTTCATAAATGTTATCTGTAGAGTATTTGGGGCATATAAAGAGACCAATGTAATTTCAATCCCATTCAAGGAGCCCACTAATTTCAATAACCGCCCCGCCTCATCTGTATATTGTGTTTTCACTTGTAAAACCCAATCTGCGTGAACTGATTGTTACTCCTTTAGTTCTATTAGCTGAGTATGCATGAAGTTCCTGTGGGTAATGTTTTATTTTTAACTTAAAGGCATCTTGAGAACTGAAGTGTGTTTCCTGTAAGCATATTACCGCTGCATTAGATTTCCTCAATTCCTGATACATCAGCCATCTCTTATGTGGGCTATTTAATCCATTAACATTCATATTGAATATTCTAAATACAGGGAGTGCAGAATTATTAGGCAAGTTGTATTTTTGAGGATTAATTTTATTATTGAACAACAACCATGTTCTCAATGAACCCAAAAAACTCATTAATATCAAAGCTGAATATTTTTGGAAGTAGTTTTTAGTTTGTTTTTAGTTATAGCTATGTTAGGGGGATATCTGTGTGTGCAGGTGACTATTACTGTGCATAATTATTAGGCAACTTAACAAAAAACAAATATATACCCATTTCAATTATTTATTATTACCAGTGAAACCAATATAACATCTCAACATTCACAAATATACATTTCTGACATTCAAAAACAAAACAAAAACAAATCAGTGACCAATATAGCCACCTTTCTTTGCAAGGACACTCAAAAGCCTGCCATCCATGGATTCTGTCAGTGTTTTGATCTGTTCACCATCAACATTGCGTGCAGCAGCAACCACAGCCTCCCAGACACTGTTCAGAGAGGTGTACTGTTTTCCCTCCTTGTAAATCTCACATTTGATGATGGACCACAGGTTCTCAATGGGGTTCAGATCAGGTGAACAAGGAGGCCATGTCATTAGATTTCCTTCTTTTATACCCTTTCTTGCCAGCCACGCTGTGGAGTACTTGGACGCGTGTGATGGAGCATTGTCCTGCATGAAAATCATGTTTTTCTTGAAGGATGCAGACTTCTTCCTGTACCACTGCTTGAAGAAGGTGTCTTCCAGGAACTGGCAGTAGGACTGGGAGTTGAGCTTGACTCCATCCTCAACCCGAAAAGGCCCCACAAGCTCATCTTTGATGATACCAGCCCAAACCAGTACTCCACCTCCACCTTGCTGGCGTCTGAGTCGGACTGGAGCTCTCTGCCCTTTACCAATCCAGCCACGGGCCCATCCATCTGGCCCATCAAGACTCACTCTCATTTCATCAGTCCATAAAACCTTAGAAAAATCAGTCTTGAGATATTTCTTGGCCCAGTCTTGACGTTTCAGCTCGTGGCAGCTGCACGCTTGACTTTTCTCAGTTCATGGGCAGTTATTTTGCGCCTTGGTTTTTCCACACGCTTCTTGCGACCCTGTTGACTATTTTGAATGAAACGCTTGATTGTTCGATGATCACGCTTCAGAAGCTTTGCAATTTTAAGAGTGCTGCATCCCTCTGCAAGATATCTCACTATTTTTGACTTTTCTGAGCCTGTCAAGTCCTTCTTTTGACCCATTTTGCCAAAGGAAAGGAAGTTGCCTAATAATTATGCACACCTGATATAGGGTGTTGATGTCATTAGACCACACCCCTTCTCATTACAGAGATGCACATCACCTAATATGCTTAATTGGTAGTAGGCTTTCGAGCCTATACAGCTTGGAGTAAGACAACATGCATAAAGAGGATGATGTGGTCAAAATACTCATTTGCCTAATAATTCTTCACTCCCTGTATTGTTTCCATAGATTATTTTTATGTTTCTTTTCTTACTCTTCATAAAAAGATTGAAGGTTATATTTTCACCGAGGTCAAGGCTTCTGCCATACATTGGGCCTAAGTCACTGTTTGTTGCCTGTGCGCACCTAATATTTATGCTGTACTTCCCATTGAGAGAAAAAAAAAACTAGAGCAACCAAAAATACTCTCTAATTTCAAATAATAAAAAATGAAAGAAAAAAAAACAAAAGTAAAAAACATAGAAAAAAAATAGTAGTCAACCAAAAAAAAACATTAAATATATACACACCCTTATTGAAAAGGATAAGTTAATGGCCAGTTCAGAAATACTGGTGTTCCCTACAATGGCCGGGGAGCGTGAGTAGAGCGATCCACTCAGTGCAAGGCTGAGCTAGTACCCAAAAAAAAAAAGATATCATGCAACTTTATTTCCTTTTCTTTTTTTCATTTTACTTCCTTTTGTAGCCCTCTAGCCCTTTCCAGGACTTTTTAGAGGCATTTTAGTGCCCAAAAGTTCAGGTCCCCATTGACTTCAATTGGGTTCGGGGTCAAGTTCGATCCCGAACCAGGACTTTTTTTCGTAGTTCGGCAGAACCCGCCGAACCCGAACATCCAGGTGTCCGCTCAACTCTAATTGGGAGGACTGTGCACTCAAATGGCAGATATAATTTAATGTAGAAAAAGGCAAAGTTATGCACTTTGGGGTAATTAAGGCACAAGCAACTCACACCCTAAATGGTAGTGAATTAGGGATAACAACAAATGAGAAGGATTTGGGAATTGTTATAGACAACAAGTTAGTCAACAATGTGCAATGTCACTTGGCAATATCTAAGGCCAGTAAGATATTGTCATGTATAAATAGGGGCATTACTTCTCGGGATGATAATATAATTTTTCCTCTTTATAAATCATTGGTAAAACTACACCTTGAATATAAAAATGCACAACCTAAAATATATAGAACACAGAGAGACCACAATAGTGCAGGTAAAAAGTAAAAATAAACTAGCTAAAAATAAACGTGGGATAAAATGAGCGGAATAAATGAATCTTGTTTAAATGCCTTTCTTCTTCTTTGTTCCACTAAGAAACTTTAAGACAAAACAGAAGAGCAAAACATAGTATGTAACTGTACGTTAAAAAAATAATTGCTTTATTGGTTCCACTTACAAGATAAAAGAAGTAAAAAAAAACCATCAGATCGTAAGGCGTCTTCAAAGTCCAGAAGAAAGTACATGTACAATCAAGACTGAAGGCAAAATGATAATGGAGTCAGCAATCAAACAGTAAGTAAAGAAATTCTGCCACCCTACGCGTTTCGTCTATATGACTTCATCAGGGTCGTATGGCAAATAACATACAGTACTGGAAACAAACAACATTTAAATATCCCGCTCAAAATACAGATAAAACTAATCAACCAATCACAAACAGGAGAATAAGAGATACACCTGAAATCTAATTAGACATAGCACTCTTCAATCCCATACTCGAACGTCAGCAGAAGTAGTGAAGCTCTTCCTTCTTAGCGGTGGAACGCAATATGCGTTTCAATGAGAATATCCGTCCGAAACCGGAAGTGACATGTCGTTCGGTGGTGGAATGCAAATAATGCGTTCCAATGGGAAGTTCATTGCTATATCAAAGTCCGATCATATGGTAATAGAGTCCTCATAAGGAAGGGGATATAGAAGAATCAGGGTAAAATAGAGACAATAAATGAATCATAGTATAAAATGTATCTTGAACAACTACACTAAAAAATTAAAAATAATAATAAACTGCCCTGAAAACTAAATAAAATAAATAAAATATTCATACAATTAACAATACAAAATAAAAAATACAAATAAAAAAATATATGGAAATAAAAAATATAAATATATATATAAACAATAATAAAGTGTATCTTATACAAAGTAAGTGTATCTTATAAAAATTATAAAAAGATAGTAAGAAGATAAAAAATCCTTTTTATAAAAAGCAGACCATGTCAATATCATCATTCATGCCATCAGGTTGCATGGTTTTGAGAGAATAGATCCAATATCCCTCCCTTTGTCTAAATTTCAAGACCAAATCTCCTCCTCTTTTATCCGTAGAGACTCTTTCAATCCCAATACAAGAAAAGCTCTCAGGTTTAAAATACTTGCAGTAGTTACAGTGGACTGGGACTGAATGTGTTGTCAATTTTTTCTTAATAATATTGAGATGTTCTAAAAACCTTTTCTTTAGTGGTCTTACTGTTCAACATATTGAGCCCCGCAACCGCCTGTCAACAGGTATACCACATGCATGGAATTGCATGTGATATGTTTTTTAATCTTAATTTTTTCCCCTGTTGTATGGCTAGTGAAATTAAAACATTTTCTATTACCCTTGTGGTAACAGCTTTTGCAAGATCCACATGTATAAAAGCCACTGTTCTCGGTTGTGACGAGACCAATCTCGCCACATTGCATTGGAGGAGCCTGGTTGCCCGCCTGCTGCCTTTGGATTATGGACCGGCAGTTAAACGGTTAATTAGTCAGCCGGCGCCGTTAATTGGCCACCCAGAAGCTGGCGTGTGCCCTCCATTTACCTCCCTGAAGCCGCGGTTAACCGCGGCTTAACGAGCGTGTGCCGGCAATTGACCACCCAGTAGCTGCGGTTAACCGCAGCTTAATTGACTGTTACTGGGTGGTCGCGGTTACACCTAGCCGCCACACGATGGCGATGTTCTGGCGCTCCCCAGGCAGCCAGCGCTTTTCTGCCCAGCTTTCCTACGCCAAATCTGGACACTGTCAGCTAAGCACCGCTGAGCCTACAGTCCCTGGTTCTAATTCGTACCAATTTAACAAATGTATGTAAATTCGGTATTTTGTGTTGGGGGAATGTTTTAACCCAGATAGCTATGCCATGGAGCCTATTCGTGTAATTAAAGACTTTGGCTCCATGGCAATTAAACTGTATTCGTGTGGTCTGAGTGCCATTCACCTAATAATGTACACTCAGACCTGAGCTATCTGGGGATATGTTACATGTCTGTGTTTTATGTAATAAATGTTACTTTATGTATTTTAAAGTATAATACTGGTTTTGTGTCCCCACGTGTGTAATGGAGTTTTGCCTTTGTCTTGGGAGATAATTGAATTACTTCTCCATTATCTCCCAGGGCAGAGGGGAGGAAGCCAGGATGCATTGTGCGAATAGACTGTGACTGTGTGTCCTATTTGTCTGCTTGTCTGTCCCTTGTCACAGTCTCCCATTTGGTCCCCTAGGGGAGTGTCCACCAGGTGGGAGACCTGCATAAATACTGGGCAGGTAGCCCTCATTAAACAGACCACTGCTTGACCCTCAACACGGAGCTCTGTCTCGTCTTTAAGGGATTTACTGTATGCTGATAGAGACTGATTGCCAGGAGTGTAAGCCGCTTGGGTGCTTTTCCTGTTCGTCTGCTAACAGCTATTCGTGAGGTTCCAGTTCGGGTGTTTGGAGCATTCCCTTGTATGCAGTTTGAGTGTTTGGAGCATTCCCTTGTATGCAGTTTGGGTGTTTGGAGCATTCACTTATTGGCGGTTCGTGTGTTTGGTGTTCTGCAGTAGCTGTGCCTGCATCTCTGGAAAAGGGGCCGATCGCCTAAACTTTTTTTTCCCCTTTTGTGCAAAACGGTCTGTTACATCTGTCATTTCCTGTTTCTCCCTATTCCTAAAAGTGGTTGGTGCCGAAACATTTTTATAACTATTTCCTTTTCTGAAAATGATTTGGGGAGCGGGCGGAAGTTCAGTTCTTAGAAAATCATCCTCTAATAAAAGTGGCCAGTGCTTAAGATCTTTCTTATTTTTGCTGCGTGGACATTAAATTGTGTGTTAAAAGCAAATGCAAATTTGTTGGTAACAGGAAGGACACCTTTCTCTTTGTTGAGTAACAAGTCTCCCCTTTTCTTGTTGTAGGAGCACATAATTTCTTTATTAATAAAATTCTCTGTATACCCTTTCTCTAAAAATTTATTTTTTAAAATTGAAGCTTGATCTAAAATTTTTTTTCATCTGTACAGTTTCTCCTTATTCTTGTAAACTGGCTCTGAGGAACACCTTGAAGCCAATTGGGCTGATGACTGCTATCAGTGTTAATATAGCTATTTGTATCAGTGGGTTTAAAAAAAAGTCTAAGTCTTAATCTTATTATCTTCAATAAAAATCGTGAGATCAAGAAAATTGATCTCATTACGACTAAAAACAGGAGAGAAAATAGGAGAAAAATGGTTGTTGTTAATATACTCCATAAAATCAGCTAGTGTCCGTTGTACCCTTCAAAATAATGAGGACATCATCTATATATCGTCTCCATAGTACCAAGTTCGCGCCAAAACTCTTTTCCCAGTTGTCCAAAAAAATATTCGCATAACTTGGCGCGAACTTGGTACCCATGGTTGTTCCCTGTAACTGTAGGTCAAAATGCTCATTAAAAATAAAAAAAATTATGGATGGGAATAAAATGAATCCTGTCCAATAAAAAGCCACAAAAGTTGTCAGATATCTCCGGGTCTGAAGTAAGTGCTGCCTTAGCTGCAGAAAGTCCTAAATCATGCTGAATAATCGTATATAGTTATGTGACATCAACTGTTGCCCAAATAAAATCTGTTTTCCACTCAAGACATTCAAGCCTCTATTTTTTTAAACTGGTCACCAAGGATATAAGGAAGCTAGATTACAAAGTAAGAGATTACAATATTACCAAACATTAGCATATTACTCTTAAAACATTGAAAAATCGTAAAGACATTGTCATCAAAAGTGCTGATCTGAAAGAATCATTTAGGATTATAGGAGATGCTTCAACATATAGAAAATTAACATCAAACCCAAATTCAACCTTTAACAGCGAGTTGTGAATTATGCTCACCAAGTAAAAAGAACAAGATACTATTGATGGCGAAGTTTTTTCCTTTTTATTCTTACCAGCCCCGAGGATTCCAACTTTTAATTTTTTGCCTAAAGTGTATAAGTCTGTAACCCATCCACCGGAAAGACCTATTATTAGTGGTGTGGACTCCCTTACATCCAAGTTCTCCGAATATATCGATTTCCACCTTAAGAGGTACGCCCAAGGAGCTAACTCTTATTTAAAAGACACAAAGTCTCCTACAGGAACTTGAATGTCTTGAGTGGAAAACAGATTTTATTTGGGCAACAGTCAATTATTCAGCATGATTTAGGACTTTCTGCAGCTAAGGCAGCACTTACTTCAGACCCGGAGATATCTGACAACTTTTGTGGCTTTTTATTGGACAGTTTTCATTTTATTCTCAACCATAATTTTTTTATTTTTAATGAGGATTTTTACCTACAGTTACAGAGAACAGCCATGGGTACCAAGTTCGCACCTATATGTTTAAGTAAGTGCTGCCTTGGCTGCAGAAAATCCTAAATCATGCTGAATAATCGACTGTTGCCCAAATAAAATCTGTTTGATGACATGAATGTTGATTTTGACATGGTCTGCTTTTTATAAAAAGGAATTTTTATCTTCTTACGATCTTTTTTTTTTTTTTAATTGCTTTTTATTGGAAAATTTTGTTTTATAATTACAAAACAGTTCAAAAAATACATACATACATTCATACAAAATAAATCCAATTAATATTAATACATTTTTTTTATGGAAAAGAGATACTTTCGTTAGGATATGTCAATCAATCGGAGAGAAAAAAAAAAAAGATTAACGAAAAACAGGAAGTCATAAATATAAAATATAGTCTATAGAAAATAATAAGAGGTATATCAGTGTGAATAGACACAAGTTTAGATACATGTTACAATGTAGATAGACACAAATTTAGATACATGTTAACAATAAGATAAATTCCACTTCCCAAATAGAGTTATATCTTTCATAAACACATCACCTAAGAGATTTATAAATTACCATAAAATAAAGAGCAGTTTTTTAGCCAAGTTGAATACCAGTCTCTTTTTTTTGAGAACACTGACCAATTTTTAACCATATCGTTTTCCATTGTCAGTTGGAATTTAATTTGATTAATTAAGGAAATTTTCTGAAAATGATCAGAAGATTTCCACTGTCTAGCTATAATAATTTTAGCTGCAATAAAGCAGTGGATAGCTAAACAAGTATGTTTACTTGATTTAAAAGGCCAGTTCAGATGAAGGAGGGCCGATGCTGGATTTTTGTTTATATCTTTAAATGATACCTCATTCAAAGAAATTTCAGAAAAGATATTATAGGCCCAGGCCCATAGTGGTTTTACTACTGGGCAGAACCACCATGTGTGGATATATGTACCCGAATAGGTACCACATCTCCAGCAGGTAGGATCTTGAGAAGTATACATTTTAGCCAATCTTGTCGGAGTGTAGTACCATCTATGGAGTAACTTAAAGTGGCACTCAGTCAAGTTTAGACCATGGACAAATTTATTTACAAAAATTATAGAGGAAGACCATTCCTTTGGGGAAATCACTAAATTGAGATCATTTTCCCATGATTTAACCAGTTTGTAGGGAAAGGTATCTAAACCTTTAAAAAGCATATTGGCAACCGAAACAACCTTGGGTACAGTTTGAAAAGAAAAGAGAAATTGCAATTCTTTAGCCCGAGGAAAAAAAGATTGGATAACATGTTTCTGGATATAATGTTTGATACGAAAATATGTAAATAATTCTTTAGATGGTATATGGAAATTGTCTACAATCTGTTGAAATGGTAGGATATCATCGCCCTGCATAATATCCGATAAGGTTAATGTATCCTTGTTAGGCCAGTGTCTCAAAGATAAATCCTCTACATTATTTTCTAATATATTTAATTTACATGTTCTAGGAATTAAATAACTTATGCCCAAAATTTTCCTAATTTCAGCCCATGTTTCCAAAGATTGAGCCAACGATATTGAGCAATTCGACAATTCCCTTAAGAGCTTCCCAGGATCTGACCATATGTAAGAATAAAGAGTGGATACATGTAGAGCTTCAGACTCCAAATTATACCAAGGTTCAGAGAAGAAAAGTGGTTCTTGTAGAGTATATATATGTCATATAGTATTGGCATAGTAAAGATTAGTAATACTTGGATAGTTTAGCCCTCCCTGGGACAATTTGTTAGAAATATATTTTTGACTTATTCTAGGCTTTTTATTTTTCCAAATAAATTTATTTATGGCAGATTGTATCATTAGTAGCCACACCTTAGGGATTTTAAGAGGAACCATTGAAAACAAATACGACCATTTTGGTAAAATAGAGAGTTTATGATGTTAATTCTGCCTATCCATAATGTTTCTAAGTTTTTCCATTTTTTTAAATTTTGATTCATATCCTTCATTAAGTGCATAACATTCCTCTCCATTATATGGGAGGCGTTGGCAGAGAAACTAAGACCCAAATAATTCATTTCTAAATCAGTCCATATAAACTGATATTTTTGAGATAGCCTTTCAACCTGAGTCAAAGGTAAATTGATAGTCAAAGCAGTAGATTTTGAAACATTTAATTTGAAGTTAGAGATATTAGATAAATTAACAATTTCTTCCATTAGTGCTACCAATGAATCTTCTGGAGATGTAAGAGTTACCAAAGCATCATCAGCATATAATGCAATCTTAATGTCTTGAAATTTCGTGGAAACCCCCTTTATTAACTGATTATTCCTAATATTAACCGCAAGAGGTTCAAGAGATAAGATGTAAAGAAGCGGTGACAAAGGACATCCCTGTCTTGTTCCATTTTTAAGGTCAAACCACGTCGAAGTAATATTGGGACCTACAGTTCTGGCCGAGGGATCAGAATATAATACCATAATTGCGGTATATATCCAACCCCTAAAGCCATATGCCTTAAGGAGTTCTCTTAAATAGCCCCACCTGACCCTGTCGAACGCTTTTTCTGCGTCCAAAGACAGGGCCAGGAGGGGCTCGTTATGAACTTTAGCAAGACCAATAATATCTATGAGCTTTCGGGTATTATTTGATGCCCATCTTCCTGGGATGAACCCTATTTGGTCTGAATGAATAAGTTTAGTAATAACAGTTTTCAATCTCTCGGCAATAATGGCTGAGTATATTTTCATATCGACATTAATTAGTGCAATCGGTCTGTAGTTTCTTGGGTCCGTACTATCTTTGCCCGGTTTTAAGATAGGGACAATATTTGATTGCAATAATTCCTTTGGTATGACCTCATTTTCTGCTGCTTGATTAAACATTTCAGTAATGGTTTCTAAGAGATAAGATTTCATATATTTATAATAAAGGTTTGTAAAGCCATCAGGGCCGGGAGTTTTGTTTATAGCTAGTCTGTCAATTTGAAATTGCACTTCTTCAAGAGAGATTTTTTTATTCAGATTGGTCAGCTCCTGGGAAGAAATTTTCGGGATTCGGGAACTTAATAGATAACTCTTGATGTCCTTTAGTTCTGGGGACAACCTTAGATTGTACAAATCTTGGTAGAACTGATTAAACTTTTGTCCAATCTCCAATGGAGTGGAATATACAATTTGATCAACTACCAGTTTTTCTACTCTATTTTTAGCATATTGATTGCGAAGCCTCCTGGTAAGACTCTTACTCGCTCTATTGCCCGAAATATAGTGATTTAATTTTAGTTTATTTATGTTTAACTTGATTTTCTCCTCCTCCTTTAAATTAATTTGGAGTTGTAGATCTTTTAAATGAGTTCTCAGCTCAGGGGAAGATTGTATTTTATTCATTTTAGAACATGAATGAAATTCAATATATAAATCAGGCAATTTTGTGCCATTATTTTTCTTAAGAAAATGATCTATTTTAATTATATAACCCCTCATTACAGATTTATGAGAACACCAATTTATTAAAGGAGAGGTGTCTAACGGATCATTTTCTGCCCAAAAATATTCTAATAATTTGGTCAGATCCTCCCTATTCTTAGAATCCTTTAAAATGGCATCATTCAATCTCCAGGTATTACGAGGAGGAAGAGGAAAATTACCAAGATCAAATAAAACAAAACTATGGTCTGACCATGTGTTTTCCTTAAGATCAATATGGTTAAAGAGCGGAATTGTAATAGCATTTGTTAAACAAAAGTCAATCCGGGAATAAGGTCTATAGACACCAGATAAATGGGAAAAATCTTTTTTAAGGGGGTGAAGTAATCTCCAGATATCGTATAAATTATATTGGCTACAGATATTATTTAATTTTTTGGCTTGCTTAGTAGGTCCTGTATTATTATTACGCAAGGGAGATACAGTAGTTCTATCCAAAAATGGATCACTAACACAATTAAAATCACCAGCGATAATCAAATATCCCTTACTGATTTTATCAACTTTATCCATTATCAAAGAAAATTTAGTCATTGGATCAACATTGGGTAGATACACATTGACCAATGTATAAATTTTATCTTCAATCTTGCAAACCAAAATAATAAACCTCGCTTCTGGATCGAGTTCAGTATGTATAATATCTACATTAATATCTTTACTGAATATGATTGCCACACCCCTTTTTTTATTTTTATTTAATGAGGCATGAATCGCTGTTACAAATTTATCTCCGCCCCATGTTTGTTTGGTGTCTTTAAGCCAATGCGTTTCTTGTAAGAAAGCAACCTGTATATTTTGTTTTATCAGGGAGTCATACAGTCTATACCTTTTTTTATTAGTATTAAGCCCCTGGACATTCAGGGATAAAAACTTCAACATAAATTTACCTTAGAGAGATATTTTTTGACTTCCTGAAAAAAAAAAAAAAAACATATACTTCCTGTCATTGGGCTATAAATAAGTCCAACTTCATCATTCATCCAACTATTAGGTAAAAACCTAATACTACAATAATCATTGACAGCCATAATGGTGCAATGAAAAATGGAGTAGCAAAACTACACAAGAGTGGAAACGCCAAACCATGCCTGAGTTGAAAAACCTACCACTACAAAAATGACCTCCCTCTTTCATATAATAAATCTCCCTTATAGAAGGAAGAGAGGGAGAGAGAGAAAAAAAAGAGAAGAGAGTCAATTAAATTTGTGTACATCTTCGTTATCTTTAGCTTAAGCATAGTGCATATAATATAGGTCTATAAAATATTGAACTTGTATAAATAAAATATTCAGCTTGTAAGAAAATTAGTAAATAATTCTTTCCTTTCACTCCCCTTTTCTTTTCTTTTTTCTACCTCTCCCCCTTCCCCCCTCCACATATTAGAGCAACACAAGTATGTTGCATTATCAAGTGTTAATTATGTTCATAAAGAAATCTGCCTTTGTGGATATACTAATTAAATTACTTAAGAGTAAATATATTTCTTATAGTGCAACATATACGAACTTCCATGGTGAGAAAATTTATAAATTTATAAATACCATCATTATTCTATCTTTATCTTAATCTTAGTATTTATAGTATGATTCTATTGAGTGCCAACTATTATATTAAACTTGTAAGCAAATTAGTGAAGCTATAGTATATATAACATCAAGAATAGCTAACAAATGTTACTTTTTAAGGTGTTAATTACTTCTCAAAAATATTTTATTTTAGTGAATATAAAGTACTAATTAAATAAATTAAACGTACATATAATTCTTATATTACAACACAAAAAAGAAAAATAATTAATTATATTAATAAGTGCCTTACTCTTTCATTACCTTAAACCTAAAGCTTATACTATAATTCTATCCAGTGCCAATCATTAGTAATTAGTATATTAAGCTTGTGAAAAAATTAATAAATGTATAGTGTAAACAAACACCGAGAGAGGCAGATACATATTACTTTTTCAGATGTTGATTTCTTCTAAGGGATTTTAACTTTGTGTATATAGAATAATAATATGTTTTCTTGAACATGAATCTATTTCCTATGATACTACGTGAAAAAAGTGCTTATATTCCTCTCTTATCCTTTCTTCTCCCCCTCCTCCCTCCAGCACACATATTCATATTTATCTTCTACAGTATATAATTATAGAGCTAGAGCAACAATTTGTTACTTTTAAGCCAATCTATTAAACTCGCACTAGTCTCAAATATTTCTCTTTTACCTTCATAAGAAAGGCTGAGTTTTAGTGGAAAAAGCCACTTGTATTTTATATTATGATTTCTCAAAGATCGTGTGGCAAGACTAAATGCTTTTCTTTTTGTTCTGGTTAAAAAGGATAAGTCTTGAAATACTTTAACTTTCTGGAAAGGACCATCAGAGATTAGATTAGTTCTTGCAGATTTCAAAATGGTTTCTTTGAAGTCCGACGAGTAGAAACAAGCAATAATATCTCGAGGGGAATCATTTTGAATTGCTTGGGGTTTAAATGTCCTGTGACATCTTTCTATTATCAGGTCAGAAGATTTAAAGGGGACACCCAGAGTAGATAGATATTCCTTCAAGATCTGTTTTACTATCTTTTTATAATTTTTATAAGATACACTTACTTTTTATAAGACACACTTTATTATTGTTTATATATATTTTTATATTATTTTATTTCCATATTTTTTTATTTTTTATTTTGAATTGTTAATTGTATGAATATTTTATTTATTTTATTTAGTTTTCAGTGCAGTTTATTATTTTTAATTTTTTAGTGTAGTTGTTCAAGATACATTTTATACAATGACTCATTTATTGTCTCTATTTTACCCTGATTCTTCTATTTCCCCTTCCTTATGAGGACTCTATTACCATATGATCAGACTTTGATATAACAACAAACTTCCCATTGGAACGCATTATTTGCGTTCCACCACCGAACGACACATCACTTTCAGTTTCGGACGGATATTCTCATTGAAACGCATATTGCGTTCCACCGCTAAGAAGGAAGAGCTTCACTACCTCTGCTGACGTTCGAGTATGGGATTGGACACACGATCATCCAGAAGAGGAGAAGGGGAAACGGTAGGAAGAGTGCTATGTTTAATTAGATTTCAGGTGTATCTATTATGCTCCTGTTTGTGATTGGTTGATTAGTTTTATCTGTATTTTGAGCGGAATATTTAAATGTTGTTTGTTTCCAGTACTGTATGTTATTTGCCATACGCACCTGATGCAGTCATATAGACGAAACGCGTAGGGTGGCAGAATTTCTTTACTTACTGTTTGATTGCTGACTCCATTATCGTTTTGCCTTCAGTCTTGATTGTACATGTACTTTCTTCTGTACTTTGAAGACGCCTTACGATCTGATGGGCTTTTTTACTTATTTTATCTTGTAAGTGGAACCAATAAACCTTTTTTTTTTTTTAACATACAGTTACACACTATGTTTTGCTCTTCTGTTTTGTCTTAAAGTTTCTTAGTGGAACAAAGAAGAAGAAAGGCATTTGAACAAGATTTATTTATTCCGCTCATTTTATCCTACGTTTGTGAGTGTACCTTAGTATTTTTAGCTAGTTTATTTTTACTTTTTACCTGCACTATTGTGTTCTCTCTGTGTTCTATATATTTTAGGTTGTGCATTTTTATATTTTGCCTACAATTAAGAAGACCCTGAGGAGTCTTCGCACTTTCTTTTAAGGGGTAATTTATATCTATTTTTTCTCCTTTTTAGCCACATGGGTATTTATTGCAGTTTTGCATAATTTTAGGTCTTACACACCTTGTATATGCTGTACAATTTTGAGCCCCTCTTCTAAAGCAGGATATTATGGGACTAGAAAAAGTGAAAAGGCAGGCTATAAAAATAATAAAAGGAATGGAACATTTTAGTTATAAAGAAAAGTTAAATTTAAATCTCTTTAATTTAGAAAAATTGTGCCTCAGAGGAGATATGATAGCATTAACCAAATATATTCGGCGGCCAATACAAATCATTGTTTGGAAATCCATGCATAAACAGGAATTTACATAGGACACAAGGTTGCACATTTTTACTGAAAGAAAGAAGATTTTGTCTAATGCAAAGGAAAGGATTTTTTACAGAAAGAACAATAAAGATAAGGAATAATTGTCAGCCTAAAGAGGTGATTTTAGCAGAGTATGTGCAAGCTATTTTCCTAGTTTGTTACAAAATTAGAGGCGTTTTAAACTGGATGTTTTGCCTTCTTTTGGATCAACACAAAAAACTGACGTGAGAAAGGCTAAACTTCATGGACGCATGTTTCTTTTCAGTTATGGCACGATGTAACTATGTCACTAAATAATATTAATATATTACTTGATGAAGGCAATCTTGGGAGATTATAATTAAAGTAGTGGTAAAATTAAATTGGGATATGATTGTATGTAATAGATAGTTGTTTATTCTCATACAAAATGTTATGCTCATAAATATATACATAAGGTCTTAATAATTAATTAGCCAGAAAATTATAAAAAAAAGTATCATGACTGTTTTATGTGTAATAATCATGGGGGGATTTCAGATAATTAGACCCAATTTATACCACAGGGTATCTTATTGTCAATCTTATAATTTCTGTCATGTTATTAGGTAGGTTGAGGTAAGTGTGTAAAATACATGACATATATCTAAACACTTCAAGAAGTTATAGAGGAACATGTTTTGAACATGAAAAAACTGGTTTTATTTCATGTTCAAAACATTTGAATTTCCAACATTTTCATAAAAGTGATGCCCAGCTAATGGCGTTCCTGGGTAAAAGCTAAATAGAAGCTGAAAAGATATGATTTCAATAAAAGATTAGGTCAACAAGAGATGTGGTGGATCTTCAAATTAATCAAATCTGCCCTAATGCAGATTTTTAGTTATGACATTTACTGTGAGTGATATGTTCTTTTTTATTTCTCTTTTCTCTCTTTTTTTGTTTATTTATATCTACATTTAGATATGTTATTTGAACAGATGTTTGCTATAGTAGATGTTTGCTATAGTAGTACTCCGACCAAGTACCTCCACCAAGTATCCTTCCTCGTAGCTATCAGGGGCCCTGGAGCACTTCAGACCCAGTTGCCGAGGCTTGACTGGGATCACTGAGGGCCTTTCCCACCCTGGACCAAACATCAGATGACACTTGGTGAAGCTTAAAACAACAACTAACTTTAATACACATAGAACACATATTTAAACCCCCAACAGCCTCATTTACATACAATAGGGTACATAGAGTACTATAGTACAAGGAAGGGTGGGGTCAGACAATAGCAAGGGCTGATGGGATATTGAGGAGGGATAGGGCAGCAAGTTTAAACTGGCCTGGCAGTGTCCCTGAGACAACGACCTGCTGGGGAAACAATAGGACAGGAAAAAGGGGGAGGGAGAGGGGCACAGACAAGCAATGTATTCAACATACCCTGCACCCATAATGGGCAAAGGGTGACCAAAACACAAAAGGAATCTGGAGACCAACACATAGTGTCTGTCTTCCCTCCCCGGTGATGGTGACTACTGTCACAGTAGAATCCTTTAATATATTGGTACAATCATGGGCATTCGCAGGAGGGGATTTTTCAACTTGCCTCCCCACAGGCAATTTTCTCTTGGACTGTGACAGCTCGGTCCAAGGGAAAGAAGGAGAAAGGTGCTGGGGGCCGCATTTAGGCTTGCAAGGGGGCCGAGGGAGCACTGTGAGGCACCATTCTGAATCCCCAGCAATTTGGTGCCTCAATGCTCCGCCCATGGATTCAGGGCCCACCTCCCATATTCAAGCCTCGCCCCCCACAAGCTCCACCCTGCACTCATGCTGCTGACCTTGCAGGAAGGAAGAGGAGTGTGACTGGGTGGCTCCGCCAATCACTACTTCCTAGTAACCTGGAGTACAATAGGCACCACACCTGACACCATAAGCACCTTAGCCCCTTAGCCGCCACCACTTGGCTGGGGTCTCATTGTCCTCCACCCACCCTGGACGCAAGCCCAGGATCCAGCTTTCAGTGGGTGGGCCTCTCCTACTCCAGAGAGTCTAGCAGGTATAGCTGTGTAGCTCTTACAAGAGCTAGTGATTATAGCCAGTAAAGCAATCCGAAGCAGTTATAGCTGTTCCCTACAATCACGAGACGAGACTGCGTGTTGAGGGTGAAGTGAAGAAGTGAACTAATTTTAATGGGACCACACTTGGCCTTTTATGAAAGTCCCCATGAAAGGGGCACTCCCACTGGTTTTTGGAGGGGCCTGTTTGCCAGCCTTCTAACCTGGGACTATGGGCCCTGTGATAACCCATGTTCAAAAGTACTGTTTCTGCCCCTTGGACTTTTAACTGGAACAGATTCAAACATGTGGCAGCGGCCATCTTAAATTGACCAGCGGTGGACCTCTCTGGGGGCGGGGTTTCTGACAGAACGGAGTGGACGCGTGTGGCTGATGCAGTCATGTAGACGCTGCATGTAGCTATCCACCCGTATCGGCAAACAAGCCAGCAAAGCTACGAGATGCCTGGTATTTTTCCAAGCCTTACAAGCTAGCAGCAGCCAGTCAGAGTTATCTGAGGTGTTCAGTGTAACGGAGTCTTACAAGCTGTCTGGACTTCTGCTCCAGCTCGTGCTACAGCCTGACAGCTCACAGCCACAGCCTGACTACTCAAGGTAATGGAGTAGACATAGAGCTATCCCAGAATCAACTTGTGGAGTGTAATGGAGAGGGGAGCAGGAGTCTGTCATATAGCAGTGCTTCATTTAAGGCAAAGTTAAGGCTCCAAAAGCACCCAAAGTAAGGCAATAATCAAAGCAAGCAGTTACATTTTTTATTTATTTTTTTGTCTTAAAATGCTTTAAAGGGATACCAATGTTCTAAAGTGGCCCAAAGACAAAATAAGTGATTCAGAATGAAACAAAGTATATAAAGTGAACTAAAGCGGCACAGAGTGAAAATAAACGATACAACGTGATACAGAGTGATACAAAGAGAGGCAAAGAGAAGTGATACAAATTGATCTAAAGAGATACAAAGTATTTCAAATTGCCTCTAAGCAACTCAAAGAGTTTTAAAGTGACAGGAGGGATTTAAGAGCTCTAAAGTGTTATATATTAAGCTGCAAGTGCTTTAAATGGCTAAGCTTCTGAACGCTGCAAGGCATTGCAAAGTATTGTAAATTGCTGCAAATTGTTTTAAGCTTTTAGGAAAGATGTAAAGTAAATAAATAAAAGTGATTTAAAAGGTGATCCAAATTGCAGCTGACGCAATGATAAAGTGATATAATGCTTTATTTCACTTTATCATTGCTTCAGCTGCAATTTGGATCACCTTTTAAATCACTTTTAAAAGAGCAACATAAAATAATTTTAAAAAACCAAAGCGCTCTGAAGTGTTGTGAAGAGATTGAGGAGAGGAAAGGAGTGAACAGTGAATTAAACTTACTAGATTAAAACTACATATTATATTGAAGCAGTACAAGACATCAAGGAATTAAAAGAAAGAAAAGGGGAAGAGTAAAAAAAAAAAAAGGATGAGTGAAAAAAGGGAAAGAAAAAAAAGGGAAAAAAGAGAAGAAAGGAAAAGAACAAGAACAAGAAAACGAGAAGAAAGAGGAAATAGAAAGAAGGGAAAGGAAGAGAAAAGAAAGGCAAATAAATTTTTCCCCTTTATTAGCACCTCAACACTGTATCAACTCATAAAATTTAATATAGTTTTTCAGCACTACCTACACGGCCACTAGATGGCGCCGCTGAAGGCACAGAGACAACATGAGTTCTTTCAAACAAATAAGAAAGACAGAGGAAGAACAGAGTGGGGTGCTGGAGGCAGTGCAAGATCTCCCTCATATCACTCTGGAGCAGGCTCTGATACAGATTCTACACAAATCTTAGGAGAAAATGCATAAGATCTCTCCCTGTCAGAAAAAAGATTGGCAGACATGCTCTCCACCCTGAGAAATATGCAAGGAAGTCCATGAGCTGGGTACAAGAACATCTGCCCTGGAAGAAAAAATGGATGAGATCTGCGAGAACAACAACAAAATGAGGGAAAAACTTAACAAAATGGAAGAAGACTATCAAAAACTCTAGGGAAAAATGGCGGACATAGAGGATAGGTCTAGATGCAATAATATCCATGTTAGGGGTGTGCCCAAAACAGTCCAGGGGGCAGATATACCACCTTATTTAGTCGAGTTGTTCAAGGCAATAGCTCCCACTCTCACTACAGAAGACTTGCGGTTTGATAGATCACATAGGGTGCCAAAGCCTAAAATTTTAACTACTGAGGTTCCCAGAGATATTGTGGTGAGGCTACATTACTTCAGTACAAAAGAGATGATCTTATCCACCCAAAGAAGGGCTACAACAATGCCGTCAGCATACGTGCATATTTCACTGTTTGCGGACTTATCTGCTATGACTATAGCTAGAAGAAGAGATTTCCAAAGAATTACTAAATATTTAAGAGATAACAACGTGAATTGTAGATGGGGATTACAAAATAAATTGGTGATTTGGAGAAACAGAGTGACGACGAAGATAGAAGACCATGAAGAAGGATTACAAATACTACATAAATTGGGTCTAATAGGAACTCCATCAGAAAAGGTGGAATGGAAGGCAGTATGTAAGGGAAAATAGCTGGTCCTATGAAGCAAAGAATAAAAGTGGAGACAGCTTATTAATTTACGGTTGAAATGAAAAATATATATAAAGGATTGAACTTAAATTGAGGCAAAACATTCTAAAGCTGGTGTCCGTCTTGATGAAAAATTGTATACAATGTAAAATGGTGGCAAGGGAAGGTATTAGATGGTCAGATGATAAAAAGGAGGGTAGGAGTTAGAGAGACACCATTGTATTATACTTAATGATTTACTCTTTCAAAGCGGGAGGGGTGTTGGTGATATATATGTGTATGTGTGCATACACATATATATGTATATATCAGTGATGGCGAACCTTTTTGAGCCCGAGTGCCCAAACCGCAATACATGCCAACTTTTTTTCTCCGTAAAGTGCCAACACAACAATTAAACCCAAATACTGAGGTTTAAGTTTAAAAAAAACAACTCGTACTGTCGTACTGTTGAACTAATAACTTTTGTTTTAAAGAACACAGAGAGTTCAATGATACAAATTTTAAATAATGATATAAATAGATAAAATTAAGCTTATATTTATTAGTATCTCCAACAAATGCAATACATACACACACAGACTGCTGAATACACACACACACACACACACACGCAAGACTGCTGAATACAGAGACTGATGAATACACACACACACAGTCTGCTGAATACACATACAGACAGACTGCTGAGTGTACACACACACACAAACTGCTGAGTACACACAGACTGCTGAGTACACACACACGGACTGCTGAGTACACACACACACACACACAGACTGCTGAATACACACACAGACTGCTGAATACACACACACACACAGACTGCTGAGTACACACACACAGTCCGCTGAATACACGCACACACACACAGACTGCTGAATACACGCACACACACACAGACTGCTGAATACACGCACACACACACACTGCTGAATACACACATACTGCATTGAGGTGGGGGGTGCTGTGTGTGGGGGGTGCTTGTGTGGGGGGTGCGTGTGTGTGTGAGTGTTGTATTTGAGGGGTGCTATGTGTATGTGAGGGGTGCTGTGTGTGTGGGGTGCTGTGTGTGTGTGTGTGGGGGGGTGCTGTGTGTGTGTGTGTGCTGTATGTGTAAGGATGCAGCGGGGGTTAGGGGTACTGTGTGTGGGGGTAGGGGAGTACTGCTGGGGGGGGTAGGAGTACTACTGGGGGTAGGGGTACTGCTGGGGGGTAGGGGTACTGCTGGGGGTAGGGGTACTGCTGGTGGGATAGGGGTACTGCTGGGGGGGTAGGGGTACTGCTGGTGGGATAGGGGTACTGCTGGTGGGATAGGGCTACTTCTGGGGGGATAGGGGTACTGCTGGGAGGGATAGGGGTGCTGCTGGGGAGGGTAGGGGTGCTGGGGGGTAGGGCTACTTCTGGGGGGGTAAGGGTGCTGTGTGTCAGTATACCCCCCTCCTACTTACCTTTAATGAAGTGGGGGGGGGAGGGGGGACACACAGCCATCCCTGGTGGTCCGGTGGTGGTAAGCACTGCAGGGGGAGGGATCTGTGTTGCAGCTCCCCTGTCCTCCTGCGCAATGCTGTGTGGAGCGTTGCCATGGTAACGCGCGGCAACGCTCCACACAGCATCGCGCGGGAGGACAGGGGAGCTGCTTGCTAGAGCCCTCCCCCTGCCTCCCGACCCGGAAGCAGAGTAGGCGCCTGCCGTTTCGGGCAGGCAGGCGCCTACTCTGCATTGATGGCGAACCTGTGGCCGCGTGCCCACAGAAAGGGCCCGGCGTGCCACCTGTGGCACGCGTGCCATAGGTTCGCCATCACTGGTATATATTATTTTTGTTTTTTGTGTTTTTTTATCCTCTCTTGGTCTTCATCTTCTTCCTCCTTCCCTCTACCTCCCCTGATTCCTCTGATTCCATCCCAATGGGAGGAGGAGAGGAGGGGAAAATAATTTAGGGGAAAGGAAAGGAAAAATTTTTTTTTTAACTTTACTACAGTTTTTAAAACCATGCAGTGGTATATAAATATATGAGCAGGATACGGCTTGTCTTCCATATTTTCATTTTCAATCACCCCCTCAATTTGGTGGTAATACCCTAAGGGGGTTAATTAAAGGACCACTATAGTGCCAGGAAAACATACTCGTTTTCCTGGCACTATAGTGCCTTGAGGGTACCCCCACCCTCAGGGTCCCCCTCCCGCCAGGCTCTAGGGTGAGGAAGGGGTTAAACTTACCTCTTTCTCCAGCGCCGGGCGGGGAGCTCTCCTCCTCCTCTCCGCCTCCTCTCCTCCTCCTCGGCTGAATGCGCATGCGCGGCAAGAGCCGCGTGCTCATTCAGTCAGTCTCATAGGAAAGCATTCACAATGCTTTCCTATGGACGCTGGCGTCTTCTCACTGTGAAAATCACAGTGAGAAGTGCGGAAGCGCCTCTAGCGGCTGTCAATGAGACAGCCACTAGAGGCTGGATTAACCCTCTGAAACTGCTATGTTTATAGAAAAAAGGGTTAACCCTAGCTGGACCTGGCACCCAGACCACTTCATTAAGCTGAAGTGGTTTGGGTGCCTATAGTGGTCCTTTAACCACCAATGTTTTATGTTGCAGGGCAGACCTGCAAGATTAAGACGATTTGTCTAACTTTTTTTTTCTTTTCTAAATATATAGATTTTTTTTTTTGATTTTTTTTTACTTTACGTACCTACAAGCATATGAGACTTTTCTATATCAGTAATTTCTTAAATATGTATGTAAACAAGATTAAAACTAAACTACAGGATTTCTCATGGCTAAACAGAGTAAATATAAAGATTATAGAGCGCTATAGAGTTAGGAATGAGGTCAATAGTGTTATAATATGGCTCACTACTTTAATATCCTAACATTCAATGTGAATGGCCTTAATACGCCCCATAAAGGGAGATTGTTGTTCCAGCAACTGCATAAATCACAGGTGGTGGTTGCGTGTTTGCAGGAAACACACTTTAGTGCTCAGAGAACCCCAGTTCTTACCTCGCCTAGATATCCGCTTAGTTATCATGCATATGCCCAAAATCAAACAAAGGGAGTGAATACGCTGTTTCATGCAGACTGGCTATTTAAATGCGATAGGGAATATAAAGATAAGGAAGGCAGATTATTTATTTTGGTGGGTTCCTTAGGTGAGGAAAAAGTAACAATAGCAAAAATATATACACCAAATAGTAATCAAATAAGCTTTTTACAGAAAGCGATAAAACGCATTGAGAAATATAAACAAGGCAAATTATATATGTGCGGTGACTATAACTGCACGCTGGATCCAGAGTTTGATGTTTCAGGAGATGAGACACCAATCATGAGAAAGGCTGCTTTAAGTGCCAGATTAGCAAATTTAATGATACCTCATGGTCTATATGATACTTGGAGGGCTAAATACCCTCAACTTAGATTATACTTTTTATTCAGCGGTACATTTAAATTACTCAAGGATAGATATGTGTTTGACAGATGCACCTACACTCCAATCTCTAGTAAAGGTAAATATAGATCCAATAACATGGTCAGACCATGGCCCAGTATGTTCCATATTTGAAACTTCATATCAAGCAAGAGGCAAGGGTTCATGGCGTTTGAACAAAGCATTATTAGATAATAAAACGGGAGAAATAGAGATTAGGAATACAATTAATCAGTTTTTCCAAGAAAACACTAATCAGGATACATCTATAGCAGTTACATGGTTAGCTCACAAGGCCACAGTGAGGGGAATACTTAAAAAAAAAAAAGGCACAAGGGCAAAACGAAAATTAGGAGAGGAAAAGAAAAAACTCCTCAAATCTATAGGAGAAATAGAGAAACAATATAAACAAACTCTAAATAATTGTCTACGAAATAAACTTTTTAAACTTAAAAAACAACTAGAAAATTTAGAGTTGAAGGTAACGGAACGTAATTTGAGAAAATTAAAATTTAAATATTATACACAAGGTAATAAAGCGGGCAAATTATTGGCGTCTCAAATTAAACAGAAGTCAACACAATCAAAAATTCCATACTTGGTAAACTCAAAAGGTGCAAAATTGATAGATCCAAATCAAATTATTAATGAGTTAGCATTATATTATGAATATTTATATAATTTAAGGGAGGATTCAAATACAACCCAACCCACATTAAATATGATTTCCACTTTCCTAAGAGATGTTGAACTACCCTGCGTGACTTGGGAAGAGGCGGAGATCTAGAACAAACCTTTTACAGAGGAGGTGGTCTGGGAAGCTATAAAAACAACTTCAAAACATAAAGCATCAGGCCCAGATGGGTTTTCTAATTATTATTATTTTAAATTTGCAAAGGAATTCATCCCAAATCTAACAATATTTTTTAACAGCATTTTAGATTCAGGTGAGGTACACCCGGAAATGCAGGAAGCTATTATATTAACACTACCAAAACCAGGTAAGCCACAGACTAGCTGCGTCAATCTAAGACCTATATCTCTGCTTAATGCAGAGATAAAATTGTTTGCAAAAGTAATGGCACTAAGACTGAAACCACTACTGCCCAAATTGATATGAGCAGAACAAGCAGACTTTGTGCCAGGTAGACAGGTGGGGGATAATACCCGTAGATTTATAGATATACTGGAAATAATGAAAAGACATAAAAAAGGAGGGATTATTGTTGGTACTTGATGCGGAAAAGGTGTTTGACCGCCTACGTTGGCAATACATGGAGAAGGTGCTAGATAAATTTCAACTCCCGAACAAATTTAAACAAGGTATGCTCTCATTATATACAAACCCAATGGCTAGAGTTATCAGTTCAGGTTTTGTGTCTCGTAAACTGCGCCTCTCTAACAAGACAGGGTTGTCTCCTCTCTCCATTAATTTTTATTATGACCCTTGAACCCCTAGTATATAAGATAAATAAACAAGTTCAAATAACGGGGCTAAATACTCACATGGGACCTCAAAAAGTGGCCTTATTTGCGGACGATGTCCTGATAATACTAACAAATCCAGACAAAACAATAATGCAGCTGATGGATTTATTGAAGGAATATATCAAAGTGTCGTATTATAAAGATAATATTATTAAAATCCAAGCCTTACCTATTAATATGCAAGAGCCAACTATTCGAAAGTTGAAAGATGAATACCCATTCGAATGGAGAAATAAATCTATAAAATATCTTGGTATTCATCTTTCAGTTTCGAAACAGGAAATGATAAAAAAATAACCATAGCAAATTACTAAGAGAAGTACAAGATACACTAAAACACTGGGATAAGAGCACCACATCATGGCGGGACGGATCAATTCTGTTAAAATGTGCATAGTACCACAGATTTCTTTTTAGATCCATACCAATAATGATCCCTAAATCAATTATAACAAATTTTCAGACAACAATAAATGCTCATAGTTGGAAATGCAAACCCCCAAGAATATCACTGAATACAATGAGCTGCAAAATGACAGAGGGTGGAATGGGAGTACCGCAAAATATTATATAGCTTCCATACTGGCACAAACAGCAGCACTAATATATACATCTAGTATATCCCTATGGCATATATTAGAACAATCCATTGTCTAACAATATGAGATATTGGATCTCATTTGGACAACACATCGCGCTCATCTTAGAAACTATCATTTCCTATCCACAACACAAATATCTCTGAGGTTGTGGAGTTGCTGGGCCCCTAAACTTCTGGGAAAATGCAATTATTTTTATTATGGAACTCTGCAAAGTTTAACTTACTATACAAAAGATTTAAACATAATAACATGGAGAAAGAAAGGATTATCAAAAACCTGACATCTAATAGCAGGCTCAGCTATATATCAATTCACAGATATACAAATTAAATACAATCTTCATAACAGGAAACTCTATACATATCTCAAAGTGAAACATATTTTAATGAAAC
This sequence comes from Pelobates cultripes, assembly GCA_933207985.1. NCBI lineage: Eukaryota > Metazoa > Chordata > Amphibia > Anura > Pelobatidae > Pelobates > Pelobates cultripes. The sequence continues at coordinate 121,940,324 of OW240915.1, forward strand.
TTCAAGTGAAGGAGGTGGAACATTCTAGGGTGAATGATTTTGGGAGGCTATGTTTGGGGAGACGACCCCAAGATAAGCCTCTATCAATAAGTTACAGAGGAATATTAAATCTAGCAAAACCAGAGAAACTGCCTTTTATGTTAAATTGGGAGAAGGAGCTAAACAACGAGTGGGAGCCCTTTCAATAGTATAGGGCTATGAGATCAACTAAGGCTGCCACACATAATAAATAACACATAGAAGCAACATATAAAATGTGGCTATGGTGGTACATGACACCACAAAAATTGGCTCAAATATATCCAGAGAACGTGGGGACATGCTGGAGATGTGGGGAAATAGAAGGATCTATGACTCATATTTTGGCAGTGTAAAAAAAATATTGATGAATGGAAACACATTCAACAATTAATTTTTAAAGTTACAAACACATTGATGCCCCTGCAACCAGAAATATTCCTGCTACACATTATGCCAGAGAGAATATTGCTACAAGAAAAATTGCTAATTATACATATTTTGATGGCTACAAAAAATGCTATAGCCAATTTATGGAAAACAAAACAGGTGCCATCATTAAGTATAATAAGGGAAAAGAGCTCTACTACCAAAATCTACTAGGAGATGGCATATAGGCTAAAAGGCAAACAAGATATTTATGATAAAATTTGGGCAAGGTGGAAATGAAATGAGAGGAAATTAAGAGAAAATAAGGGGAAAGAAATAAGCAAAATAGCTTCATTAATACAGATGGCTAATAAAATTTAGGTGATACAAAACAAACGAAGGAAGAGGGAAGGGAAGGGAGACGAGGGAAAGAGAACAAGTACAACAACAAAAAAGTGTGAGATTCAAGCTGCAGGAACAGATTGATATAGACGTTTGATATGAAATTTTATAAATTAAATAAAATTGGAAATGCAGATTCATAAAAGAAAGAATTACTATAATTAAATATACATTTTATTTTCTCTATTTTCTCTATTTATTTTTAATTTTTCTTCTTTATAGAGAAGGAGGGATAAAAACCTAATTTAATACAAGAATCAGGATATGTATAAAGTATATCAGAAGGGATAAAAAAAAAAAGAAATGCCTAATGTAAATAAGAATTCAGTGATGTAAAGATATAAAAGAAAAGTGTTACTGAAGCCGAAAATAAGTCAGAGGAGATTGTAAGATGTATAAAAGTAAAAGATAGTAATAGAATATCTTGCATTGTGAATGGTATTTTTCTCTTTCCATATATTATTTATTTTATTTATTTATTTTGTTATGTTTTTTTTCTGTAATTTGAAAAAGTGAAATAAAGATTTAAACATGAAAAAATAAAATAAAAATTGTCCAGCGGTGTTTGTCAGTGAGCTTGTCTGTTGTGAGTTTGAGTGTATGTCAGTGAACTTGTCTGTAGTGAGCATGTGCATGTGTGTCAATTAGCATGTGTGTGTCAGTGAGCTTTTCTGTAGTGAGTGTGTGTGTCAGCGAGTTCGTCTGTAGTAAGCATGTGTAGGTGTCAGTGAGTTTGTAGAGACCATGTGTGTATCAGTGAGCTTTTGTGTAGTGAGCATGTGTGTGTGTCAGTGAGCTTGTCTGTAGGGAGCATGTGTGTGACAGTAAACTTGTCTGTAGTGAGCAAGTGTGTGTCAGGGAGCGTGTCTGTAGTGAGTGTGTGTGTGTGATAGTAAACTTGTCCGTAGTAAGTTTGTGTTTGTAAACCAATGAGTTTGTCTGTAGTAACCTTGTGTGAGTGTCGAGTTTGTACTGTTTGTGTATGTGTCTGCATGTGAGTATGCTACTGAATATTTATTTTTTTTTTATACACTGACAGAACCAATATTTTGAATTAGAAAAATAAACATACCAATAATATATATCTCCTTAAGAATCGTGGAAGTACTAGGTACGTCCGACAAAAAAAAACGGACGTCCTTATTTGTGTTGCTCCTGGTCTGGGGGGACTGCCTGACAGCCCCTCCTCAGCAATTTAGGCCTCCACAGGTCATGTGATTGCTCTGAACGACTGACAGGCAGTCTCCCTGCTGCTGTAAAAATGTTTTTAATACATTTTAAATGAATAAATTTTATATATATATATATATATATATATATATATACACACACACACACATACTAAGTGATTTTTTTTTAATTCTTTTATTTTTTTGATGTGCAGGGAAATACAAAAAGGCTTAAAGTGCCACACCAGCAAAAGTAGGCATTCAAAGTAACATACAAGATATAACATGGGCATGACATTTGCTGAATCTGCACAATTTTTTAAATAATAATAATGAACATAAAGATAAGGAACAAGAGTATTAGAAATTTCAGGCACGTCTAGCAATAAAGGGTAGGCTGGACGCAAACAAGCTAGGCCATAATCTATAGAAGCTATAATGTGTACAGACAGGCATGGTTAGCTAGACTTATTGGCAGTGGGTAAATATGAAGAAAATTAACTGTGCTAGACAATGCATGATGAGGTGCCACTGAGTAGTCAACATAATATAAAATGACTAAAGGAAGACATAAAATTCTGAAGTATTGCAGTTGAACAGATTCTCCACTCTTCAGGTTGATCCCTCTCCACAGGTATGCCGCAAAGTCTCCACATTCGTGGTCACTTTGCTATCTTGTATGAGCAGCTTGGTTTCTTGCAGAGAGACTGCAGGCAGTTCGTTATGCCAGACCTCTTCACTCCCCTTGATCCAGATTTTTAGAGGAGCCTGTGTAGTGTATACAAGGACCCTACTTCTGTTTTCCGCTGAGTCTTGGGCCAGAAGGTGCTTGGAGGGTCGGGGAACCCATTGGGTAGGTGGGCAGCTGTCATGAGGTACCTCTGTGTAGGGTCGGTGGTCTGGCACTGCCGTGGAGGCTATGCACTCTGAAGGCGGGCAGCATTGGGGGTTTTGGTATAAACCCGCTCCCAAAACATCCGACAAATCTCATCAAAATGAGCTTCGAAGTGCTCCCGCCAGCTTTGAATCAGCTTGCTCTCCCAGAGATGTGGACATTGTGATGCGGTGGCTATTTTGGGCACCCCACACAGTTGCTGTAGTGGCTGGAGATTCCCCTTTAGTGTAGAGGTGAGTTTCCCCAGTGGGGACCTGGAAGTCCACCGCTGGTCCAGAGGGAGGAGTTGCTGGGTGGCAGGGGGAACTGCAGTTCTTGCGAGCCCCGTGTTGGGAAATCGGCCGTCTCTCCCTGGCAACAGGCTGCTCACAAGCTAGGCTATATGGTCAGATGGCTTTAGTTTTCGGCACAAATTAGGAGTCGTCTTGTTCCCCTTCGGTGCCTGTCAGTTCCCAGTTCTCAGGAAGTTGCTACCAATGCTTTTTGGGGCACTATTAGCTGTTTTTTGCTTGCTCATGTCAGAACTATGAGGGAACAATCTTGGCTGCCAGGCCCTGCCCCAATAAGTGTATTTTATATTAATATATACAGATATTAATTTAAAAATACACTTATAATTAAATTACACACATAAAATATAAATAATAAGTACCGTATATACTCGAGTATAAGTCGACCCGAATATAAGCCGAGGCCCCTAATTTTACCACAAAAAAATGGGAAATATTGACTCGAGTATAAGCCTAGGGTGGGAAATGCAGCAGCTACTGGTAAATTTCTAAATAAAATTAGATCCCAATAAAATTACATTAATTGAATATTTATTTACAGTGTATGTATATAATGAATGCAGTGTGTGTGTGTTTGTGTAGTGTGTATATAATGAATGCAGAGAGTGTGTTTGTGTGTAGTGTGTGTATATAATGAATGCAGTGTGTGTTTGTGTGTAGTGTGTGTATATAATGAATGCAGAATTTGTGTGTTTGTGTGAATACAGTGTGTGTTTGTATGAATGCAGTGTATGTGTATATAATGCAGAGTATGTGTTTATATGAGTGTGTGTGTATATAATGCAGAGTGTGTGTATATAATGCAGAGTGTGTGTGTAAATAATGCAGAGTGTGTGCATTATATACACACACAATCTGCATTATATACACACACACACTCTGTGTGTATATAATGCAGAGTGTGTGTTTGTGTGAATGCAGATTGTGTGTGTTTGTGTAGTGTGTATAAACTGGATAGGGGGAGGGCATTTTTATTATGTTTAATGTTTTTTTATTTTAACATTATTTTATTTTTTATATTTTAATATTATTTTATTTTTATTTAACCCCTTAAGGACTGAGCCAAATGTACACGTTGTGAACGAAACAAAATGTAAACAAAACCTGGCATTTGCGCTACATGTCTGTCCAACCGTAATTCACCTCTTTCATATTAAATGCACCCACCCTTATTATATATCATTTTATTCAGGGGAAACAGGGCTTTCATTTAATAGCAAATATTTAGCTATGAAACATTATTTCAAACGTTTGTGTGAAAAATGCAAAAAACGCCAATTTTGGCCAGTGTTTGTGACTAAGTGGCTACTAAAAAAGACTGGACATACCCCGTTTGCAATACCTTGGGTTGTCTACTATTGCAACTGGTATGCCATCATAGGGGTAATTTTCATTCTTGGTCTACCATAGGGTCTCAAAGGCACCGTAACCAATCTGACGAATTTTAATGTGAAAAAAATGAAACGCAAGCCTTATATTTGACGCTGTAACTTTTGAAAACACCATAAAAACTGTACTACTTGGGAGACTTCATTGAACACAAATATTTGTGTTTCAAAACAGCAAAAAGTATCACCGCAATAATATCGTCCGTGTAAGTGCTGTTTGTGCATGAAAAATGCAAAAAACGTCACTTTTACTGGCGATATCATCGTTGTAATACATTTTACTGTTTTGAAACATTTGTGTTCAGTGAAGTCTCCTGAGTAGAACAGTACCCCCCACGTACAGGTTTTATGGTGTCTTGGAAAGTTATAGGGTTAAATATAGTGCTAGCAAATTAAATTCCCTTTACTTTCGGCATGGGTTGTCAGGCAGGTCCCGCTAATTGTAATTAATTAAGATACCTAATTATGTAAAAATATTACATAAATATATATGTAGAATTAATATATGTATATATATACGTATGTGAATCTATATGTGTATATATATATATATATAATTTTTTTTAAATATTTTAAAAAAATATTTTTATTTATATATAGGTATATATATAGTGATATATACGTATATATTTATGTATGTAGATATATATATTATTTCGTTCTACGTGTATTTTGATATAAATATATATATATTAATATCACAATACAGTTAGAACGAAATAACACACATCTATATATTTAATTATTTTTTTAATTTAATTTTTTAACGTATTTACATATTTCATTTTTTTATATTATATATAAATATATATAACAATAATTCTATATATAATCAGTATCAGTCTACGTGTAATTTGATAATTATATATATTAATAGTAAAATACACCTAGACAGTGTGTGTGTGTGTGTGTGTGTATGTATATGTGTATATATATATACTTAGATCACATATATAAATAATATATATATATGATCTAAGTATATATATATATTTTTTTTTACACGTATTAATTTTATTTAAATTTTATTTCTAGCCAGCAGGGGGACCACCTGTAATTACAGGCAGCCCCCCTGCAGGCAATACAGAAAGCCAGCTATCTCGGCCATGTTATTGTGAGGTCCTCGCAAGGACCTCACTCTCACATGGCCGGGGGGCACTGGAGGAGGAGGATCTGCTGCAGGAGGGCTCCCTGGTAAGTAAAAAAAAACGGAGGGCGTACAATTACGCCCGGCGGTGTTTAGAGCCGCCTAAAATAGGGCGTAATTGTACGCCCTCCCGTCTTAAGGGGTTAAATATTATAAAATGAAATTGTTTATTTTTTTTGTCCCCCCTATGGCAAATCGATGGTGGTCCAGTGAATGGGCTGTGCAGTAGGGGGTGGGGGGGGGCGGCAGGAAGCGTTTACTTACCTCCCAGCAGCTCCTTTCAGCTCCGTGCAGCTCCCCCGTTCAGCTCACAGTATAAGTCTCACGGTCTGTGTGCCACGGTAATCCGTGGCAACGCTCTGACAGCCGCAGGTCTCGCAAGACTTACACTGTGAGCTGAACGGGGGAGCTGCAAGGAGCTGACAGGAGCTGCCGGCCACCAACAGGACCACCGGGCTTGTAATGAGCCCGGCAGTCCTGGTCTGTATAATGGCAATGTAAGTTGCCATAATACAGACACTGACTCGAGTATAAGCCGAGTGGGGCTTTTTCAGCTCAAAACATGTGCCAACCTTGAGTATATACGGTAACTAAAAACCATTTTAAAATAATTTTAAAAAATACAATGATATATATATGTAAGTTTATTCTATCTGTATTTTGATATTTATATATATATATATAAATATATATATATATATCACAGTGATTATATTGTCAGTGAAAGTGAAGTTTTTTTGTATCTTTCACACACAAATGGCACTTTCACTGATATCATTGTTGTGATACGTTTTACTGTTTTGAAACACTAATATTTGTGTTCAGCAAAGTCTCCTGAGTAAAACAGTACCCCCCCCTCCCACATGTACAGGTTTTATAGTGTTTTTGAAAGTTACAGGGTCAAATATAAGATTTGATTTTCTGTTTTTTCACATTGAAATTTGCCAGATTGGCTATGTTGACTTTGAGAGCGTATGGTAGCCCAGGAATGAGAATTCCCCCCATGATGGAATACCATTTGTAAAAGAAGATTACCCAAAGTATTGCAAATAGGGTATGCTCAGTCTTATTTAGCAGCCACTTAGTCACAAACACTGGCCAAAGTTAGCATTCATAATTGTTTTTTGCATTTTTAACACACAAACAAATACAAATGCTAACTTTGGCCAGTGATTGTGACTAAGTGGTTACTAAAAATGACTGGACATACCCCATATTGAATACCCTGGGTTGTCTAATTTAAAAAAACATATATACATGTAAGGTGTGATTTAGAGATTTATGACAGATAATAGTGTTACAATGTCATTATTGATAAATTTTAAAAATATATATTTTGAAACAACAATATCCTACTTGTACTTATAGCTGTATAACTTGCAAAAAATAGTTATGTTAACATTGGGTATTTCTAAACACAGGACAAAATTTAGAAAAGATTTAGCATGGGTGTTTTTGGTGGTTGTATATGCGTAACATATTTTGGGGGTCAAGGTTAGAAAAAGTGTGTTTTAAAAAAAATTTCATCAGATTTTATAATTTATTTAAGTAAATTATATGATATGATGAAAATAATGGTATCTTTAGAAAGACGATCCAATGGCAAGAAAAACTGTATATAATATGTATGGGTACAGTAAATGAGTAAGACAAAAATTACAGCTAAACAATTATGCCCTCCCGCCCAGAAAAATACCTGGTTGTTGGTGAACACATGAACTGACTTAACGGTAATCTCCTCAAAACATAATGTATAATACAACTCTTGATGTGTCACCACCCTCCCTTCCTGGGGAAGCGGGAGGAAGACAGTTCCATGATAAAACATGATAAAACTATAATACATTTTTAATTAAGGGTATGAAATTATGAAGTAGCACAATACTAACTCCCCATTTCACTTCTGGTGACAATGTGTATCAAATGCCATATATTTTAGTAGAAGATATGTTGGTCCTTAAGTCCCCCAAATTCTCAGTAGTTTCATCTTTAAGGAAATACACCCTCTTGGGTTTAAAAACATCTTACCACTAATATGTCTCTGATTAAATGTGATCTTTTAAATTGTGGGGGTGTTGAGATTTTTATTCTTTGTGACCACAACTGTGTGTGTTGGGTTTGAAGTTTTGGTCAGGCTTGTATTCTGGATCAGAAAATCATGGACAATGGTAGAATCTGAATTTGTACGGCCCTTGGATACTCAACTTGACCAGTCAAAATCAGAGTCAACTCAAAGGCTTGTCAAACCGTTTAAACATAGCATAGCGTAAATCTGTTACATAGTTACATAGTTGAAAAGAGACTTGCGTCCATCAAGTTCAGCCTTCTTCACATTTGTTTTTGCTGTTGATCCAAAAGAAGGCAAAAAACCCAGTTTGAAGCACTTCCAATTTTGCACCAAAATAGGAAAAAAAATCCTTCTTGACCCCAGAATGGCAGTCAGAGTTATCCTTGGATCAAGCAGCTATTACCCTACATTGAAAAATTATATCCTTGAATATACTGTTTTTGCAAGTATGCATCTAGTTGCTGTTTGAACATCTGTATGGACTCTGATAAAGCCAGTTCTTCAGGCAGAGAATTCCACATCCTTATTGTTTTTACAGTAAAAAAAACCTTTTCTTTGCCTTAGACAAAATCTTCTTTCTTCCAGTATAAACGCATGACCTTGTGTCCTATGTAAAGTCTGGTTTGTATTGGCCCTGAATATATTTGTATAATGTTTTCATATCCCTTCTCAGGCAACGTTTTTCTAAACTAAAGAGGTTAACCGTTCTTCATAGATGATATGTTCCATTCCTTTTATCAATTTTGTAGCCCACCTCTGCACTTTTTCGAGTGCCATAATATCCTTCTTTAGAACAGGTGCCCAAAATTGCACAGAATATTCAATATGTGGTCTTACCAGTGATTTATAAAGAGGCAACATGATATTCTCATCCCAAGAATGAATGCCCTTTTTCATGCATGACAATACCTTACTGGCCTTAGCCACTGCTGATTGACATTGCACATTGTTGCACAGTTTGTTGTCTATAACAATTCCCAAATCCTTTTCGTGTGTTGTTATCCCTAATTTGCTTCCATTAAAGGTATACGTTGCTTGTGCATTCGTTATGCTGAAGTGCATAACTTTGCATTTTTCAACATTAAATTTAATCTGCCATTTGAGTGCCCAGTCCATCTAAATCCCTCTGCAGCAAAGTAATATCTTGCTCACATTGTATTACTTTACTGAGTTTTGTGTCATCTGCAAACACTGAAACATGGTGTTACGAACGCTGGTAGTTTTAGTACCTTTAGTGTTCACCTATTCCTCCCAAACTGCTGAGCCTTACTGATTATAGTTGCAGTTCGGATGTAGATATGAATAGTTCTGGACGAATGCAGCTTCCAAGTAGTTTATCCCCAGCAAATCACCTTTTCTCCCCTCATGGTGTTCATCCGCCAACCTTGCCGCTTCTTCCATTGTGGTCGGCTTCTGATACCTTATCCAGTTTCTAGTGTCTGTAGTGGAGTGCTCAAAGAACTGTTTCAGTAAAAGGAGTTGCATTACGTCCTCCAGCGTAGTGGCTTGGCGGCCTTGTACCCAATTTTGGACTGCCCGGTACATTCTAAATACCCATTCAGTGTAAGAGTCTCGGTTCCCTTTCCTTAGAGCCCACAACTTTTTCCGATAGGCTTCTGGAGTCACAGCATACCATGCTAGCAGAATGTCCTTTACTCTGGCATAGTTGTGTATGGCTGCGTCAGGAACTGCCCGGTATGCCTCTGCTGCTCGACCAGTGAGTTTGCTGCTTAGTATCGCAGTCCGCTGTTCTGGCTCCAGTCCCTCTAAAGCGCACTGTTGCTCAAAGTCTAGCAAATAAGCATCAATCTCCATCTCTCTGTCCGAAAAAGTTTTAAATGCAGCGTAATTAATTTTTATCGGCTGCCCTCCATTTGTAAATCCTGACAATGATGCTGTGTCTCCCTTGCTCAGGCTTGCCTGCTGTGCACTGCGCTCTGCGCCAGGACTTGCGCCACCATCTCCGGTGTGGGGTTTGGTCCGAACAAATTCAACCTCCACATGACCTTCTACTGGAACTCTGCTTCCTCCCGGCTGACATTCGCTGCGCTGCTGGTTTGGTCGCCCTCCATCAGTTCTGCTATGAGGGTAGCTCTCTTTTTGTTGCTTGCCACCTGACCTCGGGCTTCCAGCAATCTTTCAGCATAGTTCTTTTTAGTTTCTCATACTGCTGGGCCATTCACCAGTTGTCCTTGGGAGTCCAATTCGGTCCCACCCTTACCACCAGTTGTTACGAACGCTGGTTTTACCTTTTTTGCCTATTCTTCCCGAACTGCTGAGCCTTAGTGATTATAGTTGCAGTTCGGGTGTAGATATGAATAGTTCTGGACAAATACAGCTTCCAAGTAGTTTCTCCACAGCCAGTAGATAGTTACCCAAACATGAGCCTAGACTTCATAAAGTGTACAACAGGCTTTTATGCAAGTCCCCATGCAAGGGGACATCCCACTTGGACCTTGTTGGGCACCAGGACACAAAGATTCCAACCAATCATTTTACAGTGACAAAGTGAAACACTCCCATTGCAAACACACAATCCCCTCCTCTCTGCCTGTGAGATATTTAAGTCAACTAAATGATAACCTAATTATCTCCAGTCAGAAAAACATATTTTTCCCATAAATGACATATCCCCTGAAAGCCCTGATCTGGGTGACCAACATGTCCAAAAATCACCCAGATCAGTTTGGCGGTTTTCGAATTGTATGGAAGTCTCATTTTACCGACCGCACACGAGGCTCCTGCCAAAAACAGTTCCATGAGTTCAGGCTGTGCGGTCAGTCTATTTAAAAAAAGTCAAAGAAACAAAAGAAAACACAAACGGACCCCCCTGGTTCATAAGAGCAATTGTTCCCCTTGTTCGTGGGCAGTAAACTACCGAACGGTGCTCTCCAAGCTGTTCATGAAAAGGAAGCAGGCGTTCGTATGTTTTTACCGGTGTTCGGGAAGTCGAGTGCCCGATTTTAGTTCCAGACACTCGATGACCAAGTCCTGCTGCCTCCTTTTGTGCAGAGAGCTCCAGTCCAACTCAGACGCCAGCAAGGTGGAGGTGGAGTACTGGTTTGGGCTGGTATCATCAAAGATGAGCTTGTGGGGCCTTTTCGGGTTGAGGATGGAGTCAAGCTCAACTCCCAGTCCTACTGCCAGTTCCTGGAAGACACCTTCTTCAAGCAGTGGTACAGGAAGAAGTCTGCATCCTTCAAGAAAAACATGATTTTCATGCAGGACAATGCTCCATCACACGCGTCCAAGTACTCCACAGCGTGGCTGGCAAGAAAGGGTATAAAAGAAGAAAATCTAATGACATGGCCTCCTTGTTCACCTGATCTGAACCCCATTGAAAACCTGTGGTCCATCATCAAATGTGAGATTTACAAGGAGGGAAAACAGTACACCTCTCTGAACAGTGTCTGGGAGGCTGTGGTTGCTGCTGCACGCAATGTTGATGGTGAACAGATCAAAACACTGACAGAATCCATGGATGTCAGGCTTTTGAGTGTCCTTGCAAAGAAAGGTGGCTATATTGGTCACTGATTTGTTTTTGTTTTGTTTTTGAATGTCAGAAATGTATATTTGTGAATGTTGAGATGTTATATTGGTTTCACTGGTAATAATAAATAATTGAAATGGGTATATATTTGTTTTTTGTTAAGTTGCCTAATAATTATGCACAGTAATAGTCACCTGCACACACAGATATCCCCCTAACATAGCTATAACTAAAAACAAACTAAAAACTACTTCCAAAAATATTCAGCTTTGATATTAATTAGTTTTTTGGGTTCATTGAGAACATGGTTGTTGATCAATAATAAAATTAATCCTCAAAAATACAACTTGCCTAATAATTCTGCACTCCCTGTAATGCTGTCATCCTTAGAACTCAGCAAAGATTGCCATGGAGCCCATGTTATCTGGAATTTCTTAGTTTTAATTGGGGAATCTAGCAACATGCGTACGTACACATAAAATTGGTGTAGCCTGTCTTTGAGTTGGGTAAGAGATGGGCACACCGAGGATTTCCAGTGTGTTGCTATCAAATTACAGGCCACTAGCATGGTGAGGGCTGTTAGCGGGTGGTATGTATGGTGGGCATCTCTGTCAAACGGCAGTAAAAGACAAGCAGAGACATTCATTGGAAACCCTTGTATTCCTAATAGTTCTAGTAGTGATTGGACTTCCGTCCATAGTGGACGTATCCAATCGCAGGTTCACCACATGTGGAGCATAGTCCCCTCTTCTTTCTTACATCTCCAGCATGTCTGGGATGATGCTGGGTATATTTTGCTCAATTTGTGGGGTGTCATATACCAACGATAGAGAAGTTTCATGTGTGCCTCTGTTTGTGTGTAGCACCTAGTCCATTTTGACAGACGAGTAAGTGCTCTGAGCCACCTAGACTCTGTTAGTGCAACTCCACTGTCCCTCTCCCAATGGGATCTACATGGTTCTGGTCTTAATGGTTGTAATTCTAGTCCCGCTTTATAGCTTTTGGTTTAGTTGGTGCAGCCATGCACCTCTGCAACACTAATTGCGGTTTAAGGAGAGGGGGTTGGTCGTATTGGTGCTTCAACATGGTTCTGGTCTTAATGGTTGTAATTCTAGTCCCGCTTTATAGCATAGGGACAAAGCTTTTGGTTTAGTTGGTGCAGCCATGCACCTCTGCAACACTAATTGCGGCTTAAGGAGAGGGGGTTGGTCGTATTGGTGGCATTAAAACATAGAAACATAGAATGTGACGGCAGATAAGAACCATTCGGCCCATCTAGTTTGCCCAATTTTCTAAATACTTTCTTTAGTCCCTAGCCTTATCTTATAGTTAGGATAGACTTATGCATATCCCACGCATGCTTAAACTCCTTTACTGTGTTAACCTCTACCACTTCAGCCTGAAGGCTATTCCATGCATCCACTACCCTCTCAGTAAAGTAATACTTCCTGATATTATTTTTAAACCTTTGTCCCTCTAATTTAAGACTATGTCCTCTTGTTGTGGTAGTTTTTCTTCTTTTAAATATAGTCTCCTCCTTTACTGTGTTGATTCCCTTTATATATTTTGTTGTTTCTATCATATCCCCCCTGTCTCATTTTTCTTCCAAGCTATACATGTTAAGAACCTTTAACCTTTCCTGGTAAGTTTTATCCCGCAATCCATGAACCAGTTTAGTAGCCCTTCTCTGAACCCTCTCTAATGTATCAATATCCTTCTGAAGATACGGTCTCCAGTACTGTGTACAATACTCCATTAGTGTGGATATGTGATAATAAGGTGCTTCGCACCTGTAGATTAAGAATAGTATCTTGGTCACTGAGGCCCCAGACCTTCCGAAGGTCCTGGAAGGTTTTCACTGTTTGTCCCTCTAGTAAGTGGTATATTTGCGTAATGCCCAATGTTTTCCATTTCTCTAGTGAACCTATTGGGGATATGTTTTTGATCATTGCTATTGGTGCTTTAGGGTGGATCTTATCTCTGTAACCAAGCTTGTGGAGGAATTTGTCCCATACACGTAAAGTTAGTTGCGTAGTGGGTAGCAGGTCTCATTCAGGGGTACATAGGGACTTGAGTGTCCACATATATTCAGTCATTGAGTGATTCTTAAAATAGGCCCCTTCTAGATCTACTCACTGTGTCTGTCACTTTGGTGTGTGTAGGGCTACACCTTCTGCCAGTAGTGAGGCTTGAAGGTAGAATCGGATGTTTGGTAGGCCCACTTCCCCCATGACTGGAGATTTCTGAAGTAGGGCAAGTGGTAGCCTAAGGCCTCTTACATCCCCACACAAAGGAACTACAGATCGATTGTAGGGTCTTACACCAGGAGTGTGGGATCATAACTGGTACCATGCAAAATACGTACAACAGGAATGGGAGGGTAATCATTTTGAAGGCATTAATTTTACCTAGCCAGGAGAGGTTTGTGGTTTTCCATTTTTGAGCGTAATTTTTGCACATCTGGATTAAAGGATTGTAGTTGTGTTTTGCTATGCCCGCTAGAGAGAGAGTAATTTTGATTTCCAAATATGTACGTGAGGATGACCTCCAGTCAAAGGCTGGACTCTTTCATTTTGAGCACTATCTTGTGCGGAAGTCCGACGGGTAGTGCTTGTGATTCAATTTGTAGTGCAATATAGTCCCGAACTCCTTTAGCAATGACAATAGATTGGGTAGGGCTAACACAAGGTCTAGAAGTGCTATAAAAATATTGTCTGCAAAAAGGGCGAGTCGGAAATCCTGCCCTTTGGTTTGCACTCCATGAATGTGTTAGTGTTTTCTTATTTTGTGAGCTAGGGGTTCAAGTGACAGGATATATAATAAGGGGGAAAGGGGGCAGCCTTGACGGGTCCCATTTGTGATCAGGAATGGGTCCAACAGAAAGTCGCTGTAGGACACCTTTGCCATAATTTGGGTACTGGTGTGCTCAGGAAAGTGAAACTTTGTGTGAACTGCCTGCATATATTGCCAGTTTAGCCTATTGAAGGCTTTTTCTGCTTCTACTGCTAGGAAAAGGCCTCCGGTATTCCCTCTCTCCATCACTGCCAGAATGTCTAGGACCTTCCTGGAATTATCTGAACCCTGCCTGTTTGGTCATTGTGCATGAGCTTCGGTAGAAGAGGTGTTAGGCGGTTGCTGAGAAGTTTCGCATAACTCTTTGCATCACAGTTTAGCAAGGAGATTGGTCTGACATTTTTGCAATTGGTAATGGTCTTCCCGGGTTTGGGCAGTGTTGAGATGTGGGCTAACCACATTTCTTTGGGCAAGGATCCCTGGTCAGCACTGTGTTGGAAAAGGGTCAAGAGGTGTGGAGAGAGTATGTGAGAGAAAGTTCGATAGTACTCGTTAGAGAAACCATCTGGGCCTGGGGATTTGTGGGTTGGCAGTGAGGAGATGATCGTTGATACCTCTTCTATAGTGAAGGGTTTGGTGAGATATGCTATGTCGCCGGGGAGTAGGCACGGTAGTTGAAGATTGGAGAGGAAGGACTCTATGGCATCAGCTGTGGGGGGGGGTCATCTTTCAGATTATTTAAGGATTTGTAGTAGGCAGCAAATTTGTTGGCTATGCCTGCAGGGTCTAACGTGCGAACCCCTTTTGAGTTTTCAAGGTAAGCGATTCTGGAGGCGATTGATCTTTTTTTAAGTTGTGATGCCAACTTGGCTTCCGCTTTATTGCCTGAAGCAAAAAAGTTGTGTTTCAATTTTCTTAGAATTTAAGTGGTTTTGGAAAATTCTAAGTCTCTGAGTTGTGGTTGTAGTTGTAGTATTCTGGAGTGGCTAGTGGAAGTCAGTCTGTGTTTATTGATGTGTGTTATGGTTGTCAGTTCTGTGAGGATATCAGTATAGGTTTTTTGGCGTGGTTTCTTTGCATAACTGACATGTTTAATAAAACTGCCTCTGATAACCACCTTGTGTGCCAGCCAGATATTATCCGCTGAGGAGTCAGGGGTGTTGTTTTCTAGAAAATAATTTCATAAGTCTTGTTCTATCTGTGCTACAATAGTCAGGTCTGTGAGGAGGCGTTAATTGCCAACTACTTTGACCTCTGTTGTTAAATTGTTCCCTCCATTGCATGTTAATTGGAGCGTGGTCTGACCACTTGATTAGGCCAATTTGTGTGTCTTGTACTCGGGGAAAGGAAGTGGCGGGAATTAGGAATCTGTCAATTCTAAAGTAAAATCTATATGCTGCTGTGTAACATGAGTAATCCCTTTCAAGTGGGTGGGACAGTCTCCACAGATCTATAAAATTGTGGGACATCAAGGTTTGGCGAATGTGGGAGGACTGAACCTCTCTGCACTTCTGTGTGTGGGCTAGAATGTCTCTATGCTGGGAGGAATCCAAGTCAGCATCTGGCAAAAAATTAGTGTCGCCCCCCACAATCACTTCTCCGAAAGCGTGTGTATCGGCTAATGCCAAGACAGTATCCAAGAATGCAAGTTGGTTTTCATTTGGGCTATATACATTGATAAAGGTAAAAGGGTTATTGTTGACATAACATTGCAGAATTAAATACCTTCCTTTTTTGTCACTAATTTTCCTGACCAGAGAGAATGCAACATCCTTACTAACTAATATAGACACTCCCCTTTTCTTTGTGGCATAGCAGGAATGGAAATTGACAGGGAAATGATTGGAAGTAAAATTAGGTTGATGACCCCATTTGAAGTGTGTCTCTTGGTAGAAGGCTATGTGTGCATTGTGGGACTTGGTCTCTTCTAGTGTTAATTGCCTTTTATTGGGCAAACTAAGCCCTTTCGCAGAAAATGTTTAGTACCATGGGGGTGTTAGGTCACTGAATGCGGAAGGGCAACGGTCGTGGGGTCAGCGGAGAGTCAAGCCCCCACACCTCAAGGGACATCCTCAAGTACTTAGACCCTAAGAGAGAACTGTAATTGTCTTGTGTTGACCATAAACATAAAATTAAAACACTCAAATGAAAAAGATAACTATATACATAACACTAGTGTCAGCATAGAATGTAATGGTGAGAACATGTGTGGCATTGCTATCTGACACATAGGGGATCGAAGTCCCCGACCGTGGCGTCATTCCTGACATTTTATAAACAACCCATATGTAAGTCAACATCAATGACCATGTATGGCAGACTAGCCATGCCTTCTCTCTACTTCACATTAAACATAGGTAAAAGAAAAACATAATACCAATAAGCTTAAAGGGAAAGGTGAGAGATAGAGAAGAGCAAAATATTTCTGCCTAGCTGATAGTGTCATAAAAGAGCAGTTACCCAGCACTCAATGCTCAGGGTGCTTTGGAGTGCCTGATGTGGGTGACCTTGGACCAGTCTCTGTTAAGTTTGACAGGAGAGCGTCCATTTGGTGGAGGTTTTTCCGTGGCTTGAACAGGTATATTCCATTCTAGGAGTAGCTTTTTGCTGTCATCAGGGGAGAGAATGGTCTTCTCTGCGCCGTTCCTCTTCACCAGTAGCTTGGTTGGGAAGCCCCATTTATAGGGTATGTTGGCCAATCATAATGCTGCTGTGATGGGGGCAAAGGCTTTTCGTTTGGACATTGTAGCGGAGGATAAGTCAATAAAAAGTTTGATGTGCTTGAACGGGCCTGGTGGTGGTGTTTGGCTCCTTGACGTCTGCATGATTTTGTCCTTAATGGTGTGGTAGTGGAGTTTAGTGATGACATCCCTGGGGACAGTGGGACCTAGATGTCTAGGTCTGGGCAGACGGTGTGTGCGGTTTAATAAAACGTGTGTGTCAGTGAGGGCCGGTATGTAGGCCTGGAATCTTGGACATAAGCGGTTAACTCACGTGGCATCACGGATTCCAGGATCCCCCGTATCCGCACATTATTGCGCCGGTCCTCATGGTCTGTGACCTTTTCCTCCAGGGCTTTAAGTTTGTTCTCCAGAGAGGTATAGGCTTCTGCCAAATTGTTGTGGGCATCCACAATCTCTTCTGCCCTTTCTTCTAGGTGCGCCGTCCGGTCACCCAGTGACTGTATATCTGCTCTAATATCTGTTGCTACTTGGAGCAGGTCAGTGTGGAAGGTTGTTTTAAAGTCCACTAGCATGGCTTGTAAAGTGGCATTTGTGACCGTTTGAGTGAGGTCAGATGCACTGCGTGCACTTTCACTGAAGTCAGAGCATGAGGCTGGTGATCTGGCACCTTCAGTGCCATCTTGGATTTCAGGCCGCTTCTCTATGTGTGTGTAAGATGCATTTGGATCGAGCACGGCTTAAATTTTTTGCTCGTTTTCACTGCCATATGTTTGCAGGATTAATACCTGCTTGTGGTGTTATTTTGCAGGGGTTGGATGCTGTTTAAACACACTGTTAACACCGCCGGTCGGAGGAGCTCAGGGTTCACACGTCCGTGCTTGTTCTCTGCTAGCTCTTTGTACTCTATTTTAAAGCCAATGTTCTACCCAAGAACAAGCATTTTCATCTAGACCAATTTCTTTGAGTTTGAACACTAATCTCTTGTGTGGAACTGGATCAAATGCCTTGGCAAAATCTGGGGCCAGAAAATTGCAGCTGACACCAGTTTTGTGTCATCTGGTCCAAATATTTCTTCAATGTCCATATGTAGCATAATTTGTGAAGAAACTTTATTGACAGGGTACAGACCTTGTTGGCCTGAGTGACCGGCATAGATGCAATTGGTAAATAAAAGTTGAAAGTAAAAATAAAAAAAAAGTACGCTATATAACCCCTTGGAAGGACACCTTCTTTATAAAACATAGTAAGGTGCTTTAAGTATAATAAGGTGATTAAGAGATTACAAGTAAACATGAGTAGAAAATTAGATATAAAATATTGATATAATGGTATACCTTACTGAAATATTTAATGATCTAATAAATATTGCTGTTTGTAAAAATGTATTCTGAGTGGATACAGTGACTATATGTTCATGTGTGTTTTGGCTGTATGAATATATGGAGTGTCTAACTTATCTGACAATTAGAATATTTGAGTATTTCTGCTACTGTGTTGTTTGTACCAATCTGTGGATGATTGATAGCTTATTAAATAACTATTTTATGGTCTGTTGAATACTATAGCCATTGTTGCAGCTAATGATGAGTGGGAGTTGGAGTGCAGAACTTCATTTTATCTGTAATAACATATTGTGTCAGGGTGTTTTACATTTCTCAGTTTCATACTGTACACATTTGTAATGTTCTATATGTAGTTCTTATGTGTTTAATTTAAATTGTGCAGAATAAAGAATGCAAATTAGTAGGACAATAGTGAGTAGGAGAATATGTCTGAGGCATAATTTATAAAAGATTGAGTTTTACAGTTGCTAGAAGTGAAATAAGATGTTTGTGAAGGTTAAAGCATGTAATTTGGAATAGTTGGTGATGGAATACAATGGTTATTATAGTCAACATTGTTGGTTACTGAATAAAAAATCATATTTTGCTGATTTCAATTGCATGGAATTGAGTAACGCATAGTATAAATTTACTATATAATAATTTGTAGCTGTTAAATTGCTTCTTGTGCTGAATCTTAAGTATTGACTCTCTGTAAAGGTGAAATAGCTGTACATCTAAATATGCAATAGTTTTTTCAAGAGGATCTCTGTAAAATGTATAAAAGTATAAATCCAACTAAGCACTGTGATAGAGAATGGAGTATAATCTTTAATTGGAGGTGTTAGTGTAAGATTAAATTTGCAAATGAATATGCCCTAAGCATAGAAACCTACATTGTTTCTTATTGTGTTTGCTCTGAGGGACACAGAGTGTGAAATTTATTTGCTTATTTTATTAACTTATTTTAGATTGGTTATGGTTTATGTGTATATCCATGAATGTACTTTTTGTATTGGCATCTCTGCTAGCACCTATGTCTTGTTTTCTGTTTTGTTGAATGACAACATGAATCACTTTGCAATGATTGTTGAGTATGGAATCTATGTTTTGTAATGAATTGGTGTGTTATGCATTCATGTCTATTGTCTATGAGTTTAAAAAGTAAACTTAGACATATTTGCATGTCATTAACGCAAGCCTTTTTTTTTTAAACAGGTCAAATTCTAAACAACCGGCAAGAGTGAAACCATTGCATGCTATCACTCCTGGAGATTTTTAAAAAATATGAGTCTTTGCAAGAAAAGTGCCTGTTACATTTTACGTGAAAGGGACCCTACAAAATGCAGCTTGTGGATCCACATTTCCCATTGTCAAGTGACTAATCCTGAACATGATTCTTTAAATGAAATTTAAAATCAGATTAAATTCAATTATGTCCAACTATTTGTGCAGAATATGTGCCTTTAAAATAATTGTACATAAGGAGCTACTCACAGCCCTTTTTCTTTATCACCTTTTAAAGGCAGCTTTTGGTGTTTTAGGTGATTGTTGTGTTCTTTAAAGTTGCAAATTATTGGCAACTTGTCTTCAGACCCAGAGAAATCCTCAGTGTGGTCTGTGTAACAAAAAGGCTACAGATTACAACTCCCCACTCATTGTCCTCCATTCTGCTTCAGAGCTCTGTCGGATTTGCCACTAAGGAGAAGCCAGAGCACTACTTCATACATCTCGGTATGGTGAGGCGGAAGGAGAAGGAGTCATGTGTGGATCATTTTTAGCCAAAGAGAGGAGAAGAGAACAGGAGCCGAGACAAGCTGCTCACGCTGTGGAAGCAGCTGCTATCCAGCATTCCGGTCACACTCACGGAGCAATTCACACCATCATGCCCTCAGAATATATATATTCCAGCTGGTGGGATATTAAAAGTCTGATTTAAATATGCACCAAAAATGATAGAGGCACATTAATGATTAGCTAGTGATAGCCAGAGGTACATAGATCTGTGGCATGTCCCAACTGATTGGCCTTGTTTCCCTGCTCCTAGCCCCACCACATTGCTGCCAGCCTGTCCAGCCACCAATCTCTCCACCCCATCTGCTCACTGTTGAATGAAGCCACCAATGCAGTGGTTTTCAAAGTCAGTCACTTTTCACATGCTGCACAACAGCATTACAATCCTATTTTTCAAAAAACAAATAATACAATATTTAAGCAAACTGTTCTGCAGCGTCTGAAAAGTACTGTCATGCTAATGCAGTAGTTTTCAAAGTCACCAAGGGTAGCACTTTTCATATCCTGCACAACAGCTTGAAAATATATTTTTCCAGAAAATCTTCAAAACAGCATCCTAATGTAGTTTCCAAATTAGGGGAGTCATCTACTAAACAGTACTCTAATTTGGTATCCAAAGTATAGGAACCACACACCAGGGTAGCAAATTAAGGGAGTCATCTACTAAACATTGTACTAAGTAGGAGAAACACCACATCATTGTACCAAATTAAGTAAGCTGTTTACTAAACATCATCCTAATTTGATATCCTTAGTAGGTAATGCTCACATCAGGGTAATACATTAGGGGACCCATCCACTAAACAGGAGAATACCTCATGAGTAACAGGAAAGCCATCTACTAAACAACTCCCTTACTTGGTATACAAGTTAGGGTAACCATTCGAAGGGAGATTTGCCTGGATTACATATGTCCACTGATCTAATCGAGTCAGGAATTTAGTATATAAACATCAAGTGCCAGTATCCATCATCACGAGGACTGATATTATATGCCTACTATCCACAGAACTGCTTATTTCACATGGAACCTGGGATTTGTCAAGATTTTGTCAGATTGTTCCTGTGCTATCACTTTATTAATTAGACTTATTTTTGGCATATGCAAGTCACATATATATTCTTTTTTCTTCTTTTGCCTTTTATATATTTAAATTTTTTAGATTTTTTTTCATTGCTTTATTTTTTTCCCTTTTGATGTATGTAGCGGAACTTCCTGTACTCCGGCTGGGTACCTCTGCCAAGGATCGTTTCCTAGCTGGAACCTCAGCCCTTAAGACTAGCTGTATTTTCTCCCAGGAACTGGACAAAACACAGTCCTGAGAGCTCTAGTCATTACACAGACTTTTACTGCTGAATCCTCCATGAGCTGGAACAAGGTGCTGAGCAGTGATTAGCCCTTTCCCCTCCCAGTAAGTAGACAACACATAGTTCTGGGAGTACAACTGATTTTAATAAGCCAAACTTGGCCTTTTATGCAAATACCCAAAGAACTTTCCCACGCTGTGTAAAATGACACAGAGCACTCTGGTGGATTTCAAACCAACCAGAGTGCTGTGACAGGTAAATGTAGAGACTTACCTGTCAGTCTCTTAATTTACCTGTCAGAGCACTCTGATTGGATGGCTTAAACCCACCATTCAGAGTGCTCTGAGCCTAACTGCAAGGCAGGGCAAGTCTTTATAAGCCTTCCCCTGCCCTGCAGAGCTCAGTCTGCGTGGAGCCCTCGCTGGGTGAAGATGGATTATTATTTTTTTGCGCTCTGTTTTTTTTTTTTATTGCGTCGGTTATTATGGATTTTTATTTGGCCTTTTTTGAGGCTGAAAAAAGAAGATTTTAGAAGAAACAAAACATCAAATGGTAAGTTTATTTTTATTTTTACAGGTACTTAGTTAAAGGTCCCCCCCTCATTATTTTTAGGGTGAGGGGGGTAGGTAGGGGTTCATTTTTGGGGGGAGGGGGTGACTAGGGGTTTGGGGACCCCTAGTAACCTGGGGGAGGGGGGTTACATTTGTATTTAGGGCTCCCACCCACCACTCAGGTCCCCCCCAATTTGTATTTAGGGCCCCCATCCACCGTTCAGGGGTGGGGGCCAGGGGGGAGGACATTAGGTCCCCCCTTTTTCTTGTTTAGGGCCCCTACCTACCGCTCGGGGGCCGGTGGGGAGGACAATAGGTCCTCCCCCTTTTTTTTACTTTAGGGCCCCCACCCACCGCTCAGGGGTGGGGGCCGGGGGGGGGCAATAGGACCTTTTATTTATTTATTTATTTATTTTAACAGTGAGCAGCCACAGGCTGTTTAATAGCCTCTACTTAGTATTAGTAAATTTGTATACTAATAGCCCCTACTTAGTATTAGTAAATTTGTCTGAAAGACCAATTCAGGTCTTTCAGCCTTTTAGTAGATAGCTCCCTAATACCATGGGAATTAGGGAGTTATCTACTTATTCATTCCTGTCATTATATGACTTACATTTTATATGAATGTGTGTTACTTGATTGTTGTAAGTGTTGCAAACGCTTACAGCTGAATCCTGGCTACGTTTGTATACTTTTTATTTAAAATTGTATACAATGTAACATTCTTCTTCTTTCACTAGGTAAGTATATTCGTACTTAGGCAATACTGTGCTTCAGAACTTCGGCACTTTGACACCTCCATACCTCGGAACTTCGGCAACTTCGGAACTTCAACACTTCAGCAATTCGGCACTACTACACTTCAGAAATTCGGTAATTTCGGCACTTCAACTATTGGGACATTCGGAAGCACCCGAAAGTCCGAATTACGCGAAATTCGGCTGAATTTCAATTCAGACCGAAACAAATTGCACATGTCTATTATACACCCCCAAATTGCTCTGATCTGAGTGCCCAAGTTGTCCAAATAGCGCTCAGATACATGCAGTCTAGGGGAAACGCCACTGTGTTAAAGTTCTGACCAGTCACACACGTCATCCTATGCCCAAAATAGTTCCAGGGCGTTTGGTGCTTTTGTTGGTCAACTTTCGGGAACTCTTGCATCCGAAATATCTGTCTCTCAGGTAACGTTTGTTCCCCTTAGTCTCAGGCCCGTTTCCACCAAAAAGTGCTATCCTGGTGGGTTTCAAAGTGGTTCAAAACCCCGGGCCAAATTGTCTGGGAAGCACATGGTCACTTCATGCCGAAAACAGTTCCATAACATTCATGGCTAAGTACCGCTGAGGTGACTGGGGACCCACAAAGTCCTCATGCTGAAATTAGTTCCATAGCGCAGCTAAGTACCGCTAAGGACCATTTGTGGGTTTGGTTCAAGTGAACAGCTGCCAGGGAGCTAGTATTCAGTTCCACTCGAATGAAGAGAAAGTGCCGTACCAGGGGCACCCAGGGAAAGCTGCTCAAAGCAGCTGGGCAGGGTAACTCCCGAACTGTGTCTCAAACCTGGACCATAGTCAGTGGGCCGGAGGCCAGCTTCCACACTCCTCCAGGAGTTTGTGGAAGGAGCATTTGTCCAGTGTACATACAGCTTTTTTGGGAAAATCTACTTAACAGTGACATACAGTAACACACAACAAAGAGAACTTGAATGCAGATTGAATGCAGAATTTATGCACAGGGTGCTTCTTCCAGTATTTAGATTTTTTGCATTTGGGTTTCCCATTATATATGTACAAGTTAGAATATTTAGACAATTGTGTTGACATGTGATTTGTGTGATAGCTGTATTGTAATACATTTTTTCCTGACACTTATCTGACACAGGATTGGCACTGTAGACAGTACAGTGCTATGTTGTTGGCAGTTTTAATATTACAATTCATTGAACAATAAATATTATTTAATGAGCATTATTTATTTGTGAGTGCGATATTACTAATATTTTTTGTGTAGTTATCATCAGGGTACCCAATTAGGAAAGCCATTTATTGAACAGCATCCTAATTATTAAACAGCATCCTAATTTGATATCCTAATATCTTGGGAAAAGTAATTAGCTAGATAATCCAGGAACTTTTCAATGTGGCAAAGGCAAAACATTGGTAAAAACTTAAGTTCCTTGTTAAAGAAGTAAAATCAGTTACTCAAAATACATTTTCTGTAAGAGGCTTTATTGTACATCTGAGAGAGTTGTTTATTTAATAAACTCTGGCAAGTGCAAGGCACAATGTGCATGGAAGACCAAACGTAATCTTAGAACACACATTGCTGAACATATTAAATGGTGCACCTTGGCAGCTTAGTGAGTGATTTTCTTACCTCGTCTGAGTGGTAAATTTATTCTTCATTTTCAGGTCCTCAGCGAACCAATATCTTAGCTATTCCTAGAACTGCACTCACCTGTCCCACCTGGAATCTGATGAAGCCACTCCTCCAACTTGGGAGTGACAGCCCCGACTGCTCCACTGGGACTATGACTGCCTTCACTTCCCACATCCTCTCTAGCTCTTCTTTCAGTCCTTGTTATTTTGCCAAATTCTTATTTTCCTTCTTCCTGATGTTATAGTCATAGTCTGGGTATTTCCACCTCCATCACTACTGCAGTTTTCCGTTCCTTGTCTGCTACCACAATGTCAGGTTACATAGTTACATAGGCTGAAAAAAAGACGTGTTCATTAAGTTCAGCCCCACATTTGTGTTTTGCTGTTGATCCAAAAGAAAGAAAAAAGGTTTGATGCACTTTCAATTTTGCAACAAACTAGGAAAAAAATTCCCTCAAGACCCCAGAATGGCAGTCAAATGTATTCTTGGATCAAGAAGCTATTACCCTACAGTTGAAAGATTATATAATTAAATATTCTGTTTTTGAAAGTATGCATCTAGTTGCTGTTTAAACATCTGTACGGATTCTGACAAAACCACTTCTTCAGGCAGAGAATTCCAGGTTGGTTGGCCAGTACTTGCTTGTCCATCTAAATCTTAAAGTCCCACAGGATGTTAGCCTTGTCATTCTCAACTACCCTTTGTGATATCTCTCATCTGGACGTGGGCAGGTCCAGTCCATATTCTGTGCGGATGTTTTGGTACACAATCCCAGCAACTTGGTGATGCCTCTCAGTGTATGCTGTTCCTGCATCTTGCAACCGGTCACTATGTACTGGATTGTCTCAGAGGCCCCTTGGGTCTTACCTGGTGTGATAGATTCCTACTTCTATTGGTCTGATGCTGAGTGCCTGTTTTTGTGCTGCATGTTGTCTTTCAGTCCTGCCTTTTCCAACCACTGGTATGATTTTGTGATGTGGCCCACATCCAATGTCTGCCGGTTGTACACCCCATAGGGTGGTTTGTCTTGCCATGGAACCTCCTCCATCTGTTGAAGTCCCAGGCATTCCATTAGCAGTTCATCTTTGGGAGCCATATTTGTGATGTGCTTGTGGACCTCCTTCCGGGTGGTGTACAGTCTTTTGGGTGCTGGATTTTGTGTGGAATCCTCCATTCATAGGGAGTATGTTAAACAAACAAATACATCTACACTTAAAATAGATTAATAGTGTGATGAAAAGAAACACTTATCTCTATAGAAAATGATGTCAGCCTTATCCAGGAATATACCAGACTATATTCCTTTCTAAATGGTACAAAAGCAGCGAGTACAATGGAGAATATAGCTGTAGATCTACAAATAGAATAGGGAAACACAAAGAAACATATATAGTGCAACATATGGTAGTGAATTAGGGATAACCAAACATGAGAAGGATTTGGGAATTGTTACAGACAACAAATTAGGCAGCAATATGCAATGTCAATCTGCAGTTGCTAAGGCCAGTAAGGTTTTGTCATGTATAAATAGGGGCATAAATTCTCGGGATGAAAATATAATTTTGCCTCTTTATAAATCGCTAGTAAGACCACACCTTGAACATGCTGTGCAATTTTTGGCACCTGTTCTAAAGAAGGATACTATGGTACTAGAAAAAGTGCAGAGACGAGCTACACAATTGATAAAAGGAATGGAGCATTTTAGTTACGAAGACAGGTTAAAATTTTTTAATCTCTTTAGTTTGGAAAAACGGCACTTAAGAGGGGATATGATAACATTATAGAAATATATTTGGGGCTAGTACAAACCATTATCTGGAAATCTATTCATAAACAGGGCTATACATAGGACACAAGGTCACGCATTTAGGCTGGAAGAAAGGAGATTTCATCTAAGGCAAAGAAAAGGTTTTTTTTTTTCGTTAAGAGCAATAAGGATATGGAATTCTCTGGCTGAAGAGGTGGTTTTATCAGAGTCCATACAGATGTTTAAACTGCAATTTGATAAATACTTGCAAAAAACATAACATACAGGGATATAATTTCTAATTAGTGGGGTAATAGCTGCTTGATCCAAGGAGACATCTGACTGCTATTTTGGGGTCAAGAAGGAATTGTTTCCTAGTTTGTTGCAAATTTGGAAGTGCTTCAGACTAGGTTTTTTGCCTTCTTTTGGATCAACAGCAACAACATATGTGAGGAAGGCTGAACTTGATGGACGCAAGTCTCTTTTCAGCTATGTAACTAACTGTATAACATAAAATAATGGCGCAAAAATAAAGTATCACTCACAGGATGAAGTTGGAGAAATCGCTTTATGGTACCTCCCTCCGATATGTGGGGGGCTAATGCAGAACGCCTTCTTTCTGTAGCAGTGATGCTGCGAGTATGGAAAGCCGGACTCTGGTATCAGGTGCAAAAAGACTGATGTTTTGCCCCAAAGGACTTCCTCAGGGACCCTCCAAAGACTTCAGCAACAAGAATAAAAATAAAATAAAGGAAAATGAATAAACAAAGTGACAAATCAAACAAGAAATCACAATGTAAAAAGTAGTATTTTGCATTGTTATTTCTTGTTTGATTTGTCACTTTAATGAAGAAAAATACAAAATCCTAGTGTGTAACCCAACTAATTTCCAACACACTCAAAATACCTGTTTGGTAACCTCTCTACCCACTCTAAAACAAATTAAACATACTGTAACAAACCACCTCTTTTACAGGTAGGATTTTGTCACAGATCTTAGAATAAACCAAAGCCTTCTAGTGTATCCAAAGTCCAGGACACATTCAGTTCGGTTTTCCTTTTTATTTGATAGGAAAAACAGCTGCTTTAACCCCTTAAGGACGGAGCCAAATACACACGTTGTGAACAAAACAAAATGTAAACAAAAATATAAAACAAGAGGGGGTTGGCTGCACTCACCTTAACATGCATAAATGGGGGTGCTGCTGGGGGCCAAATAATACAATACACAAGATCCAGCGCACTCACCTATCCACTAAACAGCAACTTCAATGTTGAAAGATTTTATTTGTTTTTTTAAAAACACCTAATTTAGGCAAAAATAATGGGGGTTTAGTTACATTATATGATCATACATTGCATAAGCCTGCCACAACGTCAATGTAAATTTTTATATATATTTGGGAGTCTAGCCAACTCCTTGGTTTTGCACCCCTCCCTGTCACAGGTGCCTCATCCCAGGGCCCTATTTAGCCTTGTACTGCAGAGAGCCCCAGATGGAATTTTTTTCCCCAAGTAGGTTAATCTCATAAGAGCAGACATTAGGCTGTTAGTGTAGGACCTGCCAAAGATGGGGTACATTGACGTTGTGGCAGGCTTATGCAATGTATGATCATATAATGTAACTAAACCCCCATTATTTTTGCCTAGATTAGGTGTTTTTAAAAAAACAAATAAAATCTTTCAACATTGAAGTTGCTGTTTAGTGGATAGGTGAGTGCGCTGGATCTTGTGTATTGTATTATTTGGCCCCCAGCAGCACCCCCATTTATGCATGTTAAGGTGAGTGCAGCCAACCCCCTCTTGTTTTAATTATATATATATATATATTAATAGTAAAATACACCTAGACAGTGTGTGTGTGTGTGTGTATGTATATGTGTGTATATATTATATATATATATATATTTTTTTATTTTTATTTTTTTTACACTTATTAACTTTATTTGATTTTATTTCCAGCCAGCAGGGGGCTACCTGTCATTACAGGCAGTACAGCATCCAGCTATCCCGGCCATGTGATTGTGAGGTCCATGCAAGGACCTCACAAATCACATGGCCGGGGGGGCTGCAGGAGGGAAGATCTGCCGCGGGGGGGGCTCCCTGGGTAAGTAAACAAAAACCGGAGGGCGTACTATTACGCCCGGCGGCATTTTGAGCCGCCTAAAATAGGGCGTAATAGTACGCCCTCCGGTCTTAAGGGGTTAAATAATAATAAACAAAACAAAATTCCTTGCTCTTACTTGAGCTCTTAATAGACAGAAATCACTATCTGTAAGTGGTGGCTTTCCCACTTACCAATTTTCCCCAAAAAACGAAATAACTTAATAAACACAATTGTTGTTCTCTCTCCTTCAGCTCTCCTAGCTGGCTTTTTCTCCCTCCCTCTGCAGCAGGCTGATCTCTTCTTTTAAAGGCCTGTCTGCTAATTGACCAGCTACAGGTGAGTGCCAATTAGTTAACTCTTAAGTTAAATCCAAATTCTGGTCTGTTACGCAGCAACAAGTGCTGTTGGAGCATTGGCCCACCCTGCTCTCCAAATGCTCCGCCCCAGGGACCCATACCGTGTTTTGCAGAGCATCAGCAATGTATATTGCAAACTTTAACATCTCTCCCTTGGGCATTTAACTGAAAATTCTCTGGTTGCTGTTTAGCAAATCAGGCCTGATGTATCTTCCATCAACCACTATTCCACTTTTTCGCTCACAATACATACACAATAGGCATAGTGTAGTTGGTTGTTGGTTACGCAGTATTGGATGGTATAGAAAATGGGATACACTAGGAAAACAAAGGGAATAACATACACCTAGTGCAATTTCATAAGGTACAGTTAGATGGTAAATGAATGATCTTTAGATCTTGTACTCACAAGGAAAGAGCCAGTAAAATTAAGCTCAATATGAGCACCTGTGGGAAAATCAGAAGGGATCCCACTCCATGTTTGTGTGCCAGCAGCTGTTTCATCCTCTTGTTCTCCTAAAGGATCCACTTAGGCAGTAATAAGGTTAAAAAAAATCCTTTTAATTGAAGTATAATAAAACACATACAAATTAAAATAAATAAAAGTCCTGCTTGTAAAATCCACATGTGGGTAGCAATACGCATCTCGCCTCTCAAGTAGATTTCCTCTGTTGCTTGTAGTCTTCCTGGGTGGATGGCTTCTTATACATGGTCTATAATTGAAGATTGAAGGCACCCCGTTTCTTTTCCTTTAATTTCCGTCATTTTATTATGACGTCATCCGTCACGGCAATAGTTTGTGTTATACAATTGTTTAGGTATTGTTTGGAACGCATCCATGCATTCCAACTGTTCACACAGCTTTATTGACTGTGTTTTATTATGGTACCAAACTCTGGTTACCCCTGGATAAAGAGGTCAGAAATTAAATCAGAGCCGAATGTCCTCGCCCAAATATCCCGGATAAAGTCGCTCTTACACCTGAGTTTGACCCTACTCTGGTCACATTTCTTACTAGATCTGGTAAAGACCCTCGTAAGGGCATTGAAAAAGGCCTTAAGGCCGCCCAAGATACATTGATCGATATTGCTGGGCCGCTTATTCAGATCCTCATTTTAGCTGAAGATGTTCTAGCAGACAATGCCTGGTGCATGAAGGGGCGCAGAGGGCCCTTTGTTTATTAGGCAATGCGAATGTGGCCATATCCACAGAATGGTGTAAAGCAATTCTATATAAAATAGATGCCAAGCTAGCTGAATTAGGCTCTCTAAACTGGGCCCTGAGGCTAGCGGCCTCCTCTTTGGTTACAAATATAGCAAAGACCTTAACAAGCATGTTTCCATATTTAAATCCCTCACTAATGCCCAATCATCACTCCGCAGAGTATTCTGTTCCCATCGTTTATATGGGAGAGCCAGTCGCCATAGAGGCAGAGCCACCGGCAGTCAAGCCTTCTCTGGCTATAGGCCTCGACCTACCGAGCCTTGGAAATCCAGTCAACTCCAAAGACCTTACTACAGGCAACTTTTTCCTGGCAGAGGTCTTATCAGAGGACGCGGGTCTGCTTCCCTATGTAGATGTATTAATTCAGGTAATCAAACATTCCTTATTTACATGTTCCTATAGCAGGCCATCTAACCTATTTTTTACTTCAATGGTCGCAGCTAGCTCAGGATACCTGGATCCTCCAAACAGTCTCAGGTTTTCTCATAGACTTTGTGTCCAACCCTGATCAAGAAAGACCCCCCAATACCACTCAGGCTGTCCCAGGCCAAAAATGCACAGAACTCTGCAAGCTCAGGGACAAAGGGGCTATTGAACCTTAGACCAAACACCAACGTTTCTCAGCAATATTTTTCTAGTTAAGAAAAATCCAGAGAGTTCGGTCCAGTTAACAACTTAAAAGAACTAAACCTGGTGCTCACACACTGTCACTTCAAGATGGGAGAGATACATCTTTTACGCGACTGTAACGGATTACCTGGCACCCCGACTGGTTACCTCTGTTGAAGGATGCTCCTAGCACTTCCTGAGGGTTCCAAGCGCTCCACAGACACCACAACCACCGCAGACCCCACAAACCGCCGCAGCTTGGTTGGGGTCTCGCCGTCTCCTACCCACCCTGGATCTACAACAAGGCTCCAGGTTCCAGTGGGTGAACCTCTCCTCCAAGAGAGTGAAGCAGGAACAAGCTCTTAAAAGAGCTTAGAAGTGATTATACAAGGGAGCATGCAGAGCATAGCAATCCCTTGTAGTGATATAGCAATTCCCCCAATAAGAGACAGGACTCTAGATTGAGGGTGAAGAAGAACTCTGTTTATTTGGCGCCAAAGGGCCTTCTTTTATGCAGGTTTAACACATACAGGACCGCCCACGGGGTTTTACAGAACAACCAATCAACACATTACAACAAAGCTAACACTCCCATTCATTACATCAGGAATCCTCCCCTCTGCCTGTGATACAATTATCTCAAGGAAAATACAGTATTATAAAACATATCACAGGGACCCCAAAACATGAAATAACCCCATAAAAATATATCCTCTGAAACGGGGTATCTGGGTGAACCAAAATTCACCCAGATCCGTTCAGTAGTTTGGAAGATACGGTTTAATGCAGATTCTGCAGAACATATACATGCTATTTGAAAAATAATTACTGTTAAATGTTTAAAACTACTGAACGATGTCTTTGTGCACCAAATACTGGCGAGATGGCACCGTGTAGAAAAGTCAAAACAGTGTCTGTGAGTTAAAATGGCTTCCATCTATTGTTCTCACCATGTGCTTCATCCATTGTTCTCACCATGTGCCTCTAATACATGAAATGGTGGCTACCCAGTAACTCCACAGCATGTCCCCAGATGGTTCTTAAAGGGCCAGCAGCATAAGAAAATACAGTATGCCCAAATCAGTTCCTTAAAGCGCAGGCCAGGACAATAGTCGCAGGGCAGGAGGATGGCAAACAGGCCCCTCCAAAAACAAAAGTGAAACCGGTTACGGCTCTCCTCTCCTCTCCTCTCAAGGTATCAGATCCATCGTCTACCTTGACGTCATCCTGATTATGGCTCAAGACTGTCGCACCCTTCAACTTCACATGGAGATGACAACCTCTCTCCTCCAAAACCCTGGTTTAGTGATACATTTTGAAAAATCCTCTCTGATCCCCTCACAAACCGTACAGTTTCTGGGCTTCCAAATAGACTCCATTTAAGCTATTCTACAACTCCCGTCCTCCAAAATAAAGACTATCAAGAAGGACATTCTAAAACTAATTGACTCACTTCGCATCTATCTTCGTGATCTAGCAAGAGTCATCGGCTTTCTGTCAGCATCCATTCAGGCCATCTTCCTGGGCCCATTATATTACAGAGCAATGCAACGACTCAAGGCCTTCTACCTGTTTAGATCCACTTCATATGATGAACTGATCGATCTGACAGAGGAAGTCCGCTTGGAACTGGATTGGTGGCTTCACAATATGGTAGGCGTGGAACGGAAAGGTGATTTTCGGCTAACTCCTGGATTTCATTCTGGTATCAGATGCCAGTCTCTCAGGATGGGGCACCACCTGCTAAGATCTCTCCATTGGAGGACTTTAGACACCATCAGAACGTGCCTTACACATAAATTGCCTCAAATTGATTGCCTGCTCCTTTGCGGTCTGCAGCTTCGCATACAACTGCTCACTCACTCTGAGGATGGACAATATCTCTGCTGATCATTATGTCAACCGTTTAGGAGGTTCTCGCTCCAAACTCCTTTCGGAACATCTCCCTTCAAGCGGAGTACTTACCAGGTCTGGACAACCTGGTGGCAGACTGGTTCTCTTGTTCCTGGAGAGACCCCAGCGATTGGCAATTGGACCCACATATATTCCATCTCCTTCACCTATCTTGTGGCCCTCTACATCTGAACCTCTTTGCGTCCCACCTGAATGGACAGACCAAGGCTTTTTTCAAGTGGCTGCCAGACCCATCCTGTCAAGCAGTCGGTGCATTATTACAACCATGGCCGAGCTTAGCATACACCTTCCCTCTTTTTTCACTGATCCTTCGACTTCTTCAGAAAATCAGAACTCTCAGAGTCACAATAATTTTGATTACCCATCTATGGAGGGCTCAACCTTGGTATCCCAGTCTATTGGAACTGTCTGCAAACTTTCCTCTCCTCCTACCATAGACTGAACATACTTTCATCCTCTCCTACTTCAGGAGCACCTTCAACTAGTTGCCTGGACCATTGCAGGGGATCCTGGAATGTCTCAGGACTTTTGAACACTGCTAGAAGATTATTATGGGATTTCCCACAACTCGACGTTCCTACCTCTCCACTTGGAAGGATATTGATCCCTTTTCATCATCTATTGTTAACATCATGAATTTCCTATATTCACTCTACCAGACCATTAACCTTTTTCATTCTCTATCTCCGCAGCTCACACTCCTGTTGAGAATTCCCCTCGGTCTGTAGACTTCTCCTCGATATTCCCGATTCTTGGATGTTTCTCAAAGTTTCTCCTTTTTGGAAGCTTGGCCTTCCAACTCAGACCTCACGTTACGACAGCTCTCCATTAAACTAGCCCTACTTCTCTGCTTAGTTTCCTTCCGGAAGCTTTCCGATGTCAAAGCTTTCCATGCTATTGTATTTACACCCGAGGGTGTCCTGTTTTCCATTTCCCGTCAAACCAGGACTTTCTCCTCTTCCGTTTTTTACCCGTATTTCCTGAACAGACCAGCATTTTGTGTGGCACGTTGTCTATGCCAATATGTCACTCTTACTACTCTGCTCCGATCCCCGTCAGGATCATCCTCATCGACCGGTGTCATGTCCTACGATTGTTCGTTGGTTCCGATGGCTCCTTGGTCTTGCTGGTGTTGACACCTCCCCTGGGGCACATTCGGTGCGCCTGCTCTGCCTTTCTGGATATATTGGCCTCTGCTGATTGCTCTAGGGAATCTACCTTCCATACCTTTTACTTTCATCTGGCTTCTCATGCCCTTTTTCCTCTTATATCTAGGTGTTAAAATAGCAATTATGAAGCCTCCAATTTGCAATACAATTAGGGATTATTCTAGGGCTAATGGTCGAATAATTTAACTTTTATTAAAGACAGGAGGCAAATATTTTCCCACCATTTTTTCCCTCCCTTCTTACTAACTGTTGTCTCTACTTCTTTTCTGGTGGGCTCTGACATGTTTTATCAGATGTTTGTTTCTTATGCTACAAACAGTCTCAGTTATACTGTTCATTTTTTGAGGATTATTTTAAGCGGTGTTTATCTACTGCCCTTGAATATTGCTTACTTATATGATTGCCAATAGTCATAGACACAATACTTTTATCATGTTTCTTCTTCCTTCTAGGGTGAAAATTCAGTATAATCCCTCTGAAGGTCAATTGTATCCATTTTAAATCGTTTGTTTCCAGTTTACATGGTTGAGGACACTGTTTACGATTACTTCATTGTCTCCAATGGGTGCGGCTGCATCATAAGTAAGATGAAGTGGGAGGAGCTTCATTATCCCTTGCTAGTGATACCTTCTATGTGATTGGTTGTTTTTTTTATTTTATTGTTAACTATTTCTTTGCTGCTGTATGGTTTGAATAAAGAAAGTAAAGCAAATATTCGCCTCCTGTCTTTAATACAATTTAGAGTATTCGGTCATTAGCACTAGAATAATCCCTAATTATTTAGACATTGACTGGGCCAGGAGGACTAGTAGGAGTTTTTGAAACTGTTAGCCATTAGGGCATGCTGCTCGACTCTGCAGGAGACAAGCTTAAATGCACATAGGGCAGCATAAAATGATTAAAGGTATTCTCCAATGCCAGGAAAACAAACCCGTTAAAACCTCTTCAGACACTTACTTGAATCCAGCCCCGATGTCCCTCAGCGCTAGGTCAGGCTCCGCCCACGCTACTTCCCCGATGGTGGACCTAATGTGCATGCGCAGCAATGGTTATTTGATGCTTTCCTATGGGGATTCCAGTGATGCTGGAGGTCCTCATGCATAGAGTGAGGACTTCCAGCGTCATTTAGACAACCAAAAGACATCTAAGAAGCCGGAAGTCCCTCTAGTGGTCCTTCTTGTAGTTTATAAAAACTGCAATAATTACATGCGCAGGGTTAATGGGAGTTTGCACCCAGACCACTGCAATAAGCTGAAGTGTGTATTAGGCAGGTAGGCAAATTAATCAAATTATTCCCCTAGTGACATATGTAATGGAGCTTCCTGTAGCCCGGTTGGGTACTTCCCCTGATGGATGCTCCTAGTGCTCACCAAGGACTCCAAGCACTCTACCAGAAACCTACGACAAGGCTCCAGGTTCCAGTGGGTGAACCTCTCTTCCTCCATAAAGTCAAGCAGGAACAGCTCTTACAAGAGCTACTGATTATTCAATGGAGTATGAAGAGCATAGCAATCCCTTGTAGCAGTTTCCCCCAATAAGAGACAAGACTCTAGACTAAGGGAAATCGGGAACATAAAGTTTAATGGCACACACTGGTCTTTTATACAAGTTTTACAGCAAAGGTGACACCCAGGAGGACCTAGTTGGGCACTGAATACAAAACATATAAGCCAATAAAAACAGAGGTTTACATTCAGACTCTCCCATACAGAGTACACAATCCCTCCCCTCTGCCTGTGATATAATTAACAAAGACAATGGACTAACTCAATTAACTCAGCAGAAAAAACACACATTTTTACAAAGTCTGGAAAACACCCCAAAACACCACATATCCCCATAAAAGTCAAATCCCGAAAATCACCCAGATTGGTTCAGGGGTTCAGGAATTTCCTGGAAGTCTTATTTTTGCCCCACCATGCACATAGTCCCATTTCCAAAACAGATCCATACACTCGACGACAAAACACTGCTGGACAATTTAAGATGGCCAACGCCATATGTTTGAATCTGTTCCAGTTAAAAGTCCAAGGGGCAGAAACAGTATTTTTGAGCATGGGTTATCACAAAGCCCATAGTCCCAAGGTAGGAGGCTGGCAAGCAGGCCCCTCCAAAAACTCGTGGCAAACTCCCTTAAAAAGGGGAGTTTGTCACAACATAGCTTAAATGAATTCAAACTAAAATGACACTATTACACGGTGGAGAAGGCATACCACGCTCCTCACATGGGTGGCTTGGTTGTTCGGTATTTAGTTAGTTTGCTGAACTATATAGTGGCTGATAGTGGCTCTCTCACAGACAGTGAAACTATGACAGCCTCTGACTTTTAACCCCTAACTAAGTCATCACAATAAGGGTAGATGTTTATGAGCCAGTTAACTATTTTAGTCTTTTTATGTTGAACAACATATTTGAGCTGATGGTTGAATAAATAAACACGTTTGTGGTTATTGCATTGGTGGGGCAGTGTGGTGATGTGACCATGCTCCATGAGAGGAGAAGACTGAAGGGAAGGCATATGTACGAGGCATCCATGAGTGAAAGCTGTGAACCAGGAGACTGTCGACAACATGAGGTCCATGAGGGTGTGTGAAATTTCAAAGTGCTGAAACTGCCAAAAGAAAGCTTAGACAAGATAGCCAAACATAGAAACTGGATTTGAAGCTGAAGGTTAAGGAGACTGAATGTACAGAGAGACTTACGGAGATGTTGTGAAACTACACCTGGAAAATTTCTGGTGACTACAGTGAAGATATATAAAGCAACGTTGATGGCTATAGTTCACAATTGTATCTTCATCTTAAGTCAAGCTTGTCTCTGATGAAACAATTTTTTACATTAGATTTCTTTGTTCTCCTGATTTACTCCCACAGAGGCATTACCCACTATTATTATTATTTTATTATTTATATAGCACCATCAGATTCCGTAGCGCTGTACAATGGGTGGACTAACAGACATGTAATTGTAACCTGTCACATCATGCCATGTTCTGCGGAGATGTCTGGCTTTGGCTTCTGGTATCCAGTACTCTTTTTGCTGTCCTTGCTTGGTTTTTCTGGTTTTCTGGTCTATGTCTGGTTTTCTTTGTTGCTGGGTTTCTGGGTTCATTCTTATATTCCGTCCCTGGATTTCCCAGTCTCTTGGATTCACTTAAATATTTGTTTTATGTTGCCACACCCATTTGTTTTCCACTTTCCTTTTGTTTCAGCCTGGACCTGCAGCAGTGTTTCAAGTCTCTGCCCTTTCTTGCAGGTAAGTGCTATATTGTGGTTTAGTATGGTTGTTTTAGTATACATTAGGCAGTGTAGGACCTGCCAGATATGGGGTACATTGGCGTTGTTGGCAGGCTTGTGCAATGTATGATCATATAATGTGACTAAATCCCCATACTTTTCATATAGAGTGCTTAGTTATGTCTCCTCTTGTTTTACCTTGTATTTCTTGTCTTGTTTTATTTAGTCTTGTAATCCCAGTCCATGTACAGTCCTGTCCAGTCATGCCCATGTTATGTTCTTGTTTTCCTCATGTCTTTTGTACATGTTCTAGGTTCTGCTTTCTGTCCTGCTCTGGTTCTGTGTTCTCCTTTTGTCTTGTTTTCATGTATGGTGCCTATGTCTAGTCTTGCCTTGCTCTCCTAGTTTTGTCTTGTTTTCATGTATGGTCATGTATGGCCAGGGGGCGTGTGGTTACCCTGCTCCACACCCTGCATACATGGGTCCAGGTCCACGCACCACCGCTCAGACAGTGTCTGGGTCCCGGGCATCGGACCACTCTCCCTGACATAACCAGACAACTGGACATACAGGAATAGAGAGGTGGAGGGTATAGTGACACAAAGGGTAAAAGTAGGGGTACGAAGTAGGTTGTTAGAAAAGTATTCACTGAGGGCTTAGTAGGTAATTTTTGCCAGTTGCAGGAGAGGAGTCATGGGGGGTGTGGGATAAAAACCTGCTAACAGTTTAAGTGATATGCTTTCTTGAAGAAGTGAGTTTTCAATGATTTTTTGAATGAGTGGAGACTGGGTGAAATTCTTACGGAGAAGGGAAGGGAGTTCCACAGAAGAGGTGCAGCCCTGGAAAAGTCTTGGAGGTGAGCATTAGAGGTGGGAGTACAGAGAGAGGATATACTTAGGTCTTTGGCAGAGCGTAGGGGCCTCAACAGGACATACTTGTGTATTAGGGAGGATAGGTAGGCTGGAGCAACATTATGTAGAGACTTGTAAGCAAGCACCAGAATTT
The DNA here is from genome assembly GCA_933207985.1 of Pelobates cultripes. Lineage (NCBI taxonomy): Eukaryota > Metazoa > Chordata > Amphibia > Anura > Pelobatidae > Pelobates > Pelobates cultripes. Next base: position 121,977,758 of record OW240915.1, read on the forward strand.
TAAATTGAGCCCTATATCTAACTGGAAGCCAATGCAGGGACTGACAGAGCAGGGAGGCGTCGGAGGTGCGAGCGGACAGGAAAATGAGCCTTGCTGCTGCATTCATAATAGATTGCAGCGGTGCAATCTGGGAACACGTATGTGACAGATCCATCTGTATAGACTGGGATTGCTGGTTCGTCTGTTTTGCCTTTTCGTGGAATTACCTGTTCGTATGCCCCTGTTCGTTTAATTGACTTTTCTGCCGAACAAAACTACCGAACAGACGGCCACCCAGAAGAGAAGTGTGCTGCTGGTTAACCTCTTGATCCCAATTAGAACGTTGTGGTTAACCGCAGACACCTCTCAATTAAAACCGAATGCAGGGTGGTCATTGTTCGTATGTCAACCACGAGGCGGCGGCCATTTTAAACAGACGAAAGACCAGCGGTGTTCGGCCCAGATTCTATGGAACTGAAGACTGACACTTTTTCCGCCGAACACCGCTGAAGCCACCGACCTCCCTTCTCAAATCGACAAAAGTATACGAACACCGGCCATTCGGGAGTTTGAAACGCACGGATGGACTTAACCCAGATAGCCTTCACATGGAGTAAATCGCATACTGAAAGACTGTAATAGACTTTGACTCCATGGCAATTGAACTATGCGTATGGGATATTCGCCAATTCACCAATAATATGCATTCAGATCCAGGCTATCTGGGGATGTGTTACACGAAAGAGAAATGTTCGGCAATTGTAAAGTTATGTATTTTTATGTGTTTTTTGGGTTGTATCTAAAATGGCGATTTGCCTCTGTCCTGGAAGATAATTGAATTACTTCTCAATTATCTTCAGGGCAGAGGGGAGGAAACCATGATGCATGTTGGGAATATTATTTGCCTGTGTGTCCTGAAATGCCATATGTCCATCTGCCATTACAGTCTCCCATTTGGTCCCCTAGGGGAGTGTCCACCAAGTGGGAGACCTGCATAAATACAGGCGGGTAGCTCACAGTAAACCCAGTTCATGTTTTACCCTCAATGCGGAGCTTGGTCTCGTTATTGGGGGGATTTATTACCGACGAATAGAGACTGCCGGATAGGAATATTAGCCGCTTGGGAGATATAGGAGTTTGGCTACTAGTGGTGATTCGTGAGTTTGGAGTTCGGGAAGTGAAGTACCCGTACGTGTCCCGTTCATGAGATTGGAGCATTCCCCTGCTTGCAATTCGTATGGTTGCAGTTGATACGAATGAAGCTTGTGTTATGGTGAGAGGGGAGGATTCACTAAACGGCGGTCTATTTAATGCTGAGGATGCCGTTACAACGTAAGACCACTCAGAAGAGTTGTAGCGGAGAGCAGTGGTAGCAGAGCTTCTTCTCCGCTAGATACTCCAACAGCTACTCAGGAACACACAGGATACTTCAGGACAGCAGGCATAAATAAAAGATGATACATGAATATCCAATTACCCTTCCCAATAACAGGACGACACTGAGTATTAGGAGCAGAACTGATCCTTTAATGGCCAGGCTGACCTTTTATGCAGGTTTTACCCCAAAGGTTACTACCCAGGTGGACCTTGTGGGGCACTGGTAAAAATATAAAACAACCAATACAGACAGAGGCAAGTAATAAGTCACTCCCATACATTACACCCAATCCCTCTCCTCTGCTCAGGAGATAATTGAGTTAATTACTGTATCAACTCAATTATCTCCCAACAGAAAAAAAATAATTTTCTGGAAATACCCTAACATGTCATACACTCATACTTAGCCAATCTGGAGGGGGGCAACATACTGAACAATCACCCAGATCGGTGCAGGGATTCCAGAGTTTTATGGAGGTCTCCCGAACTCCATATGTGGGTGATTTTTTTTGGATATGTTGTTCACCCAGATAGGGGCAATCATGGACTGTGGGGATATGTTGTATTTTGGGGTACTTTTTGGGGTTTGCAAAAATGTATATTTTTTCTGCTTATAGTTAATTTAGTTATTCCATTGTCTTCGTTAATTAGACCACAGGCAGAGGGGAGGGATTGTGTACACTGTATGGAAGTGTCTGAATGTAAACCTCTGTTTTTATTGGCTGTATAACTTGTATAAAAGACCAGTGTGTGCCATTGAACTTCCTGTTCCTGCTTACACTCCAAAACTGTGTGTCGTCCTGTTATTGGAGGGAAATAAGATTTGCTCCTGTGCCTGCTGTTCCAGCTTGCAGGAGATTCAACAGGGAAAGTCCTTGTAAGGGCTAGAGCTAATTCCCCATTCTTTTCCAGAGTTCCCAGGACTGAGTGTCGTCCAGTGCCTGCAGGTGTCAGAGCTAATTTTTCCTTCATATCCAGGAAGGAGGTGGGGGTTCCAGGGCCCCAGTCAACCTATGGCGACTGAGGGCAAGAAGTGCTGTGGTTTGTCCCCTGTTCTTACTATGCTCTCTAGGAGAGGTCTATCCACTGGAAGCTGGATCCTGGTCTTGGGTCCAAGGTGGGTGGAGGATGGCGAGACCCCAACCAAGCTGCAGCGGTTTGTGGGGTCTACGGTGGTTATGGTGTTCCAGTGCAGTGATTATGGTACTCACAAGTACTAGGAAGCAGTGCCAGGCAGTCCGTTACAATCCCTTTCTTATAATCTGTCTCAATTTTACTATTTAAATTATACTTGCATGGCTCAATCCATTGCATTGTTGTTGGTAAACTGGAAGTTGCTATCATGGATGGACAGAATAGCTGCTGTCAAAATGACCATACTATCTAAATTGCAATATCCCACACTACCAATCAAAGTTTGTTTAATTCTTCATCAATATGCAAAGAACAATTAAAGGGTTTGTCTCAAATGGGAGCCGTCAAAGAGTGGTCAACTCAATCCAACACACATGGGTGGCATTGACCTACAATATATTAAGCAATACTATCAAGTGGCTTTATTGAGCAAAATGGGTATTTTTCAAGGAACACCGGACAAACTTAGACTGGTCTGATATGATTTTGCTTCCTAAATCTCATAGGCCAAAGATACCACATGGCTGCCCAACAAAATCTTGTATTTTGCTTTGTCTAAACTCACAGTTATCGTCTAGCATCCCCTATTTGCATTGTCAAATATTATATAGAAGAATTAACTATAAAGTATGGAAAAGAGCTAGTGTGATACACCTAAACCAATTATACAAAAATAATAAAAACTATTGCCATTTACCAAATTACAATCTACATACACGTTAACTCCATAGTCCACTTCTCATACACACAATTAAATAATTAGATAGTCCTGACTAACCTACAAAACACCTGGATTTGAAATAATTTGTTGCAGTACGACTCACTGTAAGATGCTTATATCTATACAAATAAACTCCTACAAACACCCCTACTGCCCTCGAGTATGTCTTGCCTCAAAGCATGTAAAATGGATATAGGCCATATAATAACACCAGAAGATTGGAATATCAAATTCGAGGACCATAGAGGCAATACACTAAACGCATTGCAATGTGAAGCTTTATGGAAAATCCTCTATAGATGGTACATGGTCCCAACAAGACCAGAGATTTGCTTCCAATGTAAATCAGCCTGTGGCACCATGTTCCATGTATGGTGGGACAAGTCACCCTCCTGATTGAATCCTGTACAGGTCTTAAAACACCAAATCCTGAAACTTGCCTATTATTACTGCTTCCACGAGACTATGCGAAACCAAATACATACCTTATCCTTTATATTATTGGTTCTGCTTTAACATTGATAGCAAATGCAAATGGTTATTTACTTTGAAAAACTAAGCTAATTAACTTAATAAATCAGAAGTGTTGTATGAAATGAACAGTTAGAGTGTCTCATTCCATCCAAAGATTTTAGAAACTAGCGTGGGTAAAGTTGAAAGTCTTTGTTCAGACCTTCACGCCCACTACCCCCCTCTTACATTCTTTATATCACTCATATTGTTTTGTTTGCGTTACCACTTGCTATACAGAGTGTTTATTTTTAATGTGACTTGTCATTACAATTGCTGTTCTTCCCTTATACCCTGTTAAAATTAAGCAGAACTGATCATGCTGTAATATGTTTATTTGTGTGAGATTGTACACTTTCACCTCTCTATTGACACCAGTCTATTGGCCTTGTATTCCTGCGTGAAATGGGTGATAGTTTACGGTTTACTATTTATACCATCTCTGCTTATACAATAAAAATATACAGTGCCTTGCAAAAGTATTCAACCCCCTTGACTTTTTACCTATTTTGTTACATTACAGCCTTAAATTCAATGTTTTATTAATCTGAATTTTATGTGATGGATCAGAACACAATAATCTAAGTTGGTGAAGTGAAATGAGAAAAATCTATACATAAATAATTTTTTTAGAAATAGAAAATAGAAAATTGTCATGTGCGTTTGAATTCACCCCCTTTGTTATGAAGCCCATAAAAAGCTCTAGTGAAACAAATTACCTTCAGAAGTCACATAATTAGTGAAATGATATCAACCTGTGTGCAATCTAAGTGTCACATGATCTGTCATTACATATACACACCTTTTTTGAAAGGCCCCAGAGGCTGCAACACCTAAGCAAGAGGCACCACTAACCAAACGCTGCCATGAAGAGCAAGGAACTACCCACACAAAAACAAAAGTTTTAGACTTTAGAAAAACAGACTATACTAAAATTAGAATATGCGTAAAGGCGTCCTTGTCAGACTGGAGCAGTTTAAATGGAGTCCAGGAGAAATGGGATTATTTAAAAGTTGCACTGCTGAAGGCAACAGAAAATTGCAATAGGCTTGTCAGAAAAAGCAAAAAAGTGAAGGTACTGTGGTACTCCGCAGATGTGGCCAAAATAGTAAAAAACTAAAAGTTAGCATTTAGTAATTATAAAAAAAAAACAGAGTGAGGAAGACAGAAAGATCTATAAGATTAGGCAGAAAGAGGCAAAGCAAATTATAAGAGCCTCCAAAGCACACACAGAAGAGAAAATAGCACCGTCAGTAAAAAAGGGGATAAAACTTTTTTTAGATACATAAATGAGAAAAGAAAAGTAAAACAAGGAGGAGTTAGATTAAAAACAAAATAAGGAATGTATGTAGAAGAGGATAAAGGTCTAGCTGAATGCCTCAATGAAGAGTTTTGTTCAGTATTTACAGATGAAAATGAAAGAAAGGGGCCTCAGTTAGGACAAATGTGTCATTTGTTACATGTGAGTTTACAGAGGAAAAGGTTATTTTTCAACTGTCAAAAGTAAAGACAAATAAGTCTATGGGGCCTGATATGATATATAGTTATTAAAAAAAATCGTGGTGTACTAGCAAAACCATTAACAGATTTATTTAACCAATTATTGTTAACAGGAGTAGTCCCAGAAGATTGGAAATTAGTGAATGTTGTAACCATTCACAAGAAAGGTAGTAGGGAGGAGTCAGGTAACTATAGGCCAGTGCCTTACTTCAGTAGTTGGGAAAGTGATGGAAACCATGTTAAAGGATAGGAATGATGAACATCTAAAAACACATGGATTTCAAGATCAGAGACAACATGGGTTTACTTCAGGGAGATCATGTCAAACTAATCTAATTCATTTTTTTTTAATTGGGCTACTAAAATAATAGATCAGGGTGGTACAAAAGACATTATTTACCTAGATTTTAGTAAGGCTTTTGACACTGGACCACATAGAAGGCTCATCAATAGACTGCAATCTTTAAGTTTGGATTCTAATATTGTTGAATGGGTTAGGCAGTGGCTAAATGACAGGCAACAGAGGGTTGTAGTCCACAGAGTATATTCAAAGCAAGGTCTAGTTACCAGTGGGGTACTTCAGGGATCTGTATTTGGATCGATTCTCTTTAATATCTTTATTAGTGATATTGCAGAAGGTCTTGATGGTATGGTATGTCTTTTTGCTGATGATACTAAAATTTGCAACAGGGTTGATGTTCCAGGAGGGATAAGCCAAATTGCAAATGATTTAGAAAAATTAGAAAAATGGTCAGAGCTGTGGCAACTGACATTTAATGTGGGTAAGTGCAAGATAATGCACCTTGGACGTAAAAACCCAAGGGCAGAGTATAGGGTATTTGATACCCTACAAACCTCAACATCTGAGGAAAGGGATTTAGGAGTAATTATTTCAGATGACCTAAAGGTAGGATGACAACGTAATAGAGCAGCTGGAAATGCTAGCAGAATGCTTGGTTGTATAGGGAGAGGTTTTAGCAGAAGAAAGAAGAGAAGTGCTTGTGCCATTTTACATTACACTGGAGTATTGTACGCAGTACTGGAGACCATATCTTCAGAAGGATATTGATACTTTAGAGAGAGTTCAGAGAAAGGCTACTAAACTGGTTCATGGATTGCAGGATAAAACCTACCAGGAAAGGTTAAAGGATCTTAACATGTATAGCTTGAAGGAAAGACGAGACAGGGGGATATGATAGAAACATTTAAATATATACAGGGAGTGCAGAATTATTAGGCAAGTTGTATTTTTGAGGATTAATTTTATTATTGAACAACAACCATGTTCTCAATGAACCCAAAAAACTCATTAATATCAAAGCTGAATATTTTTGGAAGTAGTTTTTAGTTTGTTTTTAGTTTTAGCTATGTTAGGGGGATATCTGTGTGTGTAGGTGACTATTACTGTGCATAATTATTAGGCAACTTAACAAAAAACAAATATATACCCATTTTAATTATTTATTATTACCAGTGAAACCAATATAACATCTCAACATTCACAAATATACATTTCTGACATTCAAAAACAAAACAAAAACAAATCAGTGACCAATATAGCCACCTTTCTTTGCAAGGACACTCAAAAGCCTGCCATCCATGGATTCTGTCAGTGTTTTGATCTGTTCACCATCAACATTGCGTGCAGCAGCAACCACAACCTCCCAGACACTGTTCAGAGAGGTGTACTGTTTTCCCTCCTTGTAAATCTCACATTTGATGATGGACCACAGGTTCTCAATGGGGTTCAGATCAGGTGAACAAGGAGGCCATGTCATTAGATTTTCTTCTTTTATACCCTTTCTTGCCAGCCACGCTGTGGAGTACTTGGACGCGTGTGATGGAGCATTGTCCTGCATGAAAATCATGTTTTTCTTGAAGGATGCAGACTTCTTCCTGTACCACTGCTTGAAGAAGGTGTCTTCCAGGAACTGGCAGTAGGACTGGGAGTTGAGCTTGACTCCATCCTCAACCCGAAAAGGCCCCACAAGCTCATCTTTGATGATACCAGCCCAAACCAGTACTCCACCTCCACCTTGCTGGCGTCTGAGTCGGACTGGAGCTCTCTGCCCTTTACCAATCCAGCCACGGGCCCATCCATCTGGCCCATCAAGACTCACTCTCATTTCATCAGTCCATAAAACCTTAGAAAAATCAGTCTTGAGATATTTCTTGGCCCAGTCTTGACGTTTCAGCTTGTGTGTCTTGTTCAGTGGTGGTCGTCTTTCAGCCTTTCTTACCTTGGCCATGTCTCTGAGTATTGCACACCTTGTGCTTTTGGGCACTCCAGTGATGTTGCAGCTCTGAAATATGGCCAAACTGGTGGCAAGTGGCATCGTGGCAGCTGCACGCTTGACTTTTCTCAGTTCATGGGCAGTTATTTTGCGCCTTGGTTTTTCCACACGCTTCTTGCGACCCTGTTGACTATTTTGAATGAAACGCTTGATTGTTCGATGATCACGCTTCAGAAGCTTTGCAATTTTAAGAGTGCTGCATCCCTCTGCAAGATATCTCACTATTTTTGACTTTTCTGAGCCTGTCAAGTCCTTCTTTTGACCCATTTTGCCAAAGGAAAGGAAGTTGCCTAATAATTATGCACACCTGATATAGGGTGTTGATGTCATTAGACCACACCCCTTCTCATTACAGAGATGCACATCACCGAATATGCTTAATTGGTAGTAGGCTTTCGAGCCTATACATCTTGGAGTAAGACAACATGCATAAAGAGGATGATGTGGTCAAAATACTAATTTGCCTAATAATTCTGCACTCCCTGTAAAAGGAATCAACACAGTAAAGGAGGAGACTATATTTAAAAGAAGGAGAACTACCACAACAAGAGGACATAGTCTTAAATTAGAGGGACAAAGGTTTAAAAATAATATCAGGAAGTATTACTTTACTGAGAGGGTAGTGGATGAATGGAATAGCCTTCCGGCTGAAGTGGTAGAGGTTAACACAGTGAGGGCGTTGAAGCACGCGTGGGATAGGCATAAGTCTATCCTAGACTTAAGATAAGGCCAGGGACTAATTAAAAGTATTTTGAAATATTTGGCAGACTAGATGGGCCAAATGGTTCTGATCTGCCGTCACATTCTATGTTTCTATGTAAGGGACAATGTTGTTAAGTACAAGTCAGGATTAGGTTATAGAAAAATATCCAAATCTTTGATGATCCCCAGGAGCACCATCAAATCTATCATTACCAAATGTAAAGAACATGGCACAACAGCAAACCACCAAAACTCATGGACCGGGCAAGGAGGGCATTAATCAGAGAGGCAACACAAAGACCTAAGGTAACCCTGGAAGAGCTGCAGAGTTTGTAGTGGAGTAGAAGTGTAAACTGCAACTGGACGAAACACAGTTTTGGGAGTCAACTGAACTTTTATTGAACCACAGATGGTTTTATACAAATCCCCATGCAAGGGGTTTCCTTAATGACATTCCAGGGATTTTGCCCTGGTGGACATTGTGGAAAACTGAGTGTACAGTAACATTTCCCCTAATCCTTTTCTTTACTAGAGAGATAATTGTGTAAGAGCACACCTTTAATTAAATTATCTCTCCGTACAGAATATTACACAATATTGGTTAAAACATTAATTCGTATAATATTTATTCGAAGTCCACGAAGGACACTAAACTGGATAGCTGGGATCTGAGTGCCCAATCTGTTGAAATACCGCTCAGATCCATTCCTTAGAATGGAAAAGCCATTCAAGTGAAGTTATGGACTGGTAAGCCACGAGGAGGGAGCCCCAAAGCAGTTCCAGACAATTGCAGACAATTGTCTTCTTTTGGGAGTTCATACGAATGAACAGATGAACATACATATTTATATACTGAGTAGTTGTGTGTCTGAATGTCGGTTATTTCCTTTAGGCGAACGCCGCTCAATTTGAACAAACTGAAGTATCTGCATGAATGGTATGGAAGTCCAGCAGTGTTTGCAAGGTCAAGTGGCCAATTTTAGTTCCATGCACTCAAAGACCAAACATCGCTGGGCGTTCGTGCGCCAAGATGGCCGCCGCCATATGTTCGGTCAAACGAGAGGCGACCACCCATTCAACCATTAGGTGTTTGCGGTTTCTCTATGTTCCCAGTTCTTAATTGGAGACACACGACTCCCTTGTGTGGTCCTTCATTTGGTATTTTGTTCGACTTCATGAACAATATGTCCATGTTCTGTTCGTGAAGTCAAATTAAATGAATGAAGATAGTCTTTGCACATTGAAGTGGCTAGTTTTACCACAGAGTTCCACTGCATAAGTATCTGTACATAGGATGACAATAAGCTGTACGGTCCATAGAGTTGGGCTTTATGGCAGAGTGGCCAGAAGAAAAATGTATGGAGGATGGTGCTCTGGTCTGATAAGACTAAAATTGAACTTTTTCGGCCATCAAAGAAAACGCTCGGGGGGCGGAGCCAGCTGCAGACCGGAGCAGAAGGCTCTGTGCCAAAGCAGGCAAAATAACCAGTTTTTGGTGGAAATTGGGCACTTACCTACCCTATGCTGCACATCAAAGACACTACGATGGGCAGGAAAAACAAGAAACCCAGGGCGGACAAAGCCCCTGCTAGCCACGACATTGGTGAACTCCTGCGGAACTCTCAGAAGGCCGCATGGGTGAAAATGGCGCAGAGGGAGGAAGGATTCTTGGATTCCGATGACGACGCCTATACAGACATGGGAGAGAGACCTTCCCTGAGCTAGCCCTCGGGGCATATGGCCAAACCACCTTCGCCCGGCGATCCAGTTACTGCAGACCTTCTAAAGAGCATAGTAATACAAGTACTGAGTGGTAGCGAGTGACTAAATGTAAAAACCAAGTACTAACAACACCAATGTGGTAACCCCTCAGACCACATAAAAAGTTAAAACACATACATACATACATACAAATTGATGGAGTGTCTTGGTATACAATAAATGGCATACAATGCACAATAAAAGCTGTAAAGACAAAAAGGACAAAACCTAGTGCAATACAGTAAAATATATTTGTGGCTTGAAGTATAGTATGTAGTAGGTACTCACAAACCCAGAGCCAAAAGGAACTGGCTCAATTCCAACGCCTGTGGGGTAATTAGAAGGGTTCCCACTCCCTCTCTATGTAGCAGCTATTCTTGTATTCTCTGTTGCCGCTGAGAAGAAGGGACCATAAGCTCTTGGATAGAGAAAGGCTCTTCTTTAATAAAAAATCATAAAAAATATACAACTGTATTAAATCTAAAATACAAATAAGCATAAAGAGAGTGTGTATAAAAACACACAGAGTCTCTGTATAAAATAATCCAAAGTACTCCACTATGGGAGATTAGCAATTGTAGCATGTGTATTGTATCTTTTAACCCCTTCAGGACGGGTGACGGACGAGGTCCGTCACAGAGGGGAGACCCTTAACGACGGGTGACGGACCTCGTCCCTCACGCGGTAAAATTAACCCCGGATCGCCGCTATCGCGGGGTTAATGGTGCTCCCGGTATGCCTCTGCATTAGAGGCATACCGGGAGCACCCGGTCAGGCTGCCCAGCACATGTGCTCGCTCTGACCGCAAGTCAGAGCGAGCACATGTGCTCTGTATACTCACCTACCGGCTCCCTGCACTTCCGGGTTCTGTGTGAAGTGCAGGGAGCCGGATCAGTGATGATCCTGCCCCCTGCTGGAAAAAAAAAATAAAGTTAATTTAAAGTCCCCCCCTTTACCCATTTGAATAAAAAATTAACCCATTCCCTGCCAATTGATCACTGACTACAGTGATCAATTGGCAGGGATTACATTTTACTATGATCTGATTTTTTTTTTAACCCCTGAGGGTTAATTCTTTTTTTTTTAACCCTCAGGGGTTAAATTAATTAAATTAATTAATTAAATTATTTTTAAATTATATATTTAGATAGCTGGGGTGGGTGGAAGTTAGTGGGGAATTGGGGGATTTGGCGTTAGGCTAACTAGGGGTTAACGTTAAAAAAAGTTTTAAAAGAAACTTTAAAAAGTTAAAAATTAAGCTTAAAAAAATGTTTTAATAACATTTAAGTAAAAAAAACAAAAAAAACACACTTTACCTAGTCCAAATAAAAATTAACCCCTTCCCTGCCAGTCGATCACTGCCTACAGCGATCAAATAGAGATCACAGTATTATACTGTGATCTAATTTTTTTTAACCCCTGTGGATTAACTTTTATTTATTTTTTTAACCCTCAGGGGTTCAATTTATTTAATTAATTAATTTAAATATTTTATAACTATATATTTTGCTAGCTGGGGTGGGTGGGAGTTATGGGAAAATGGGGAATTTACTGTTAGTGCTGCGTACTGCTAGTTAGGGGTTAACGGTAAAAAAAAAAGCTTAGAAAAATGTTAAATCTGTAAAAAGTTTTAAGAAAGTTTAGGAAAGTTTAAAAAAAATTTATAAGCAAAACAAAAGTTTAAAAACTAGTTTTTAAAAGTAAAAAAGTTATAAAAAGTAAAAAAATACATTTTAAAAACGCTCATTACCACTACACCTGGAACAAACTAGAGAAAAAATTATCCCACGCCAAGGTTCAAAATATGCCTTTTGAATTACCCCAGGGTGTATTCTTTAATAAATAGTATGTGTTTGTGGGGAAGTTTCAATAACCAACCATCTAAACTACTCCAAATTGGAACATGGACACAGCGTAAAACTTCAAAGTTAGAAAAAAACTGAATGGCTGCGTCTCAAATGCGCCCCTTCAACATCCACATATACCTGGCAAAGGTACATACGGGGGTATTGCTGTACTCAGCCGACATAGCTGAGCAACATATGAAGTATTATACAGTCGTAGCACACATAAGGTTTGCAAAATATACTGTGCAAACTCACTTTGTATGTCAAAAGGCAGAAAAAACGCTTATTACCACTACATCTGGTACAAGCTAGCGGAAAAATGATCCCACGCTAAGGTTCAAACTATACCTTTTGAAACACCCTGGGGTGTCTACTTTAAGAAATGGTAGGCCTTTGTGGGGTAGTTTGAATTTAAAACCTGCGAAGATGCTTGGAAATTGCACATAGGCACAGCGTCAAAATTCAAAGTTTGGTAAAAACGGATATGGCTTGGTCTCCTATATGGCACTGTAGCTTCACGAAATAGTGCCAAAGACATTCATATGGGGTGTCATTTTACTCAGAAGACTTAGCTGAGCATAATTTGGGGGTTTGAACTTAGTGGCACATATGAAATATACAAAACGCCCAGCAAAAATGCAATCCGTATGTAAAAAAATGCACAAAATTATTTTTTACCACATACTTTGGCATATATTGGTGAAAAAATGGGGGCATGTTAAGGCACAATATTCACCTTATAAGATACCCTGGAGTGTCTACTTTTACAAATGGTAGGCCTTTGTGGGGATTTTTTGAACAGTCAAACTGTTATAATACCACAAATGGAAGCTAAGGCTCATTAAATTCATCTCTCAAAATTCTACTGTGAATACTGAAAAGGACAGGTATCCTGTATGGCACTGTAACTTCATGAAATAGTGCAAAAGACATACAATGGGGGTGTCATTTTACTCAGCAGATGTAACTGAACACAAAATAAAACTTTGTACAGGAATAGCACACACCAACTTTACAAAATATACACGAGAATTTCTCTGTTATAAGTTTGTGTGCCAAAAACCAAAAAGAACACAATTTTACTCCAATATTTAGCAGAGGTTGGCGGTGAAATGGCTACGTAGAAAGTGTCAAAACAACCTTAGGTAAATAGCCCGTGATGTCTACTTTATATAAATATATACTTTTGTGTGGCAATTTTGTTTTCTTTTATGGCTATTAAGCTTACAAGACAAACATACCAAATTCTAAAATCGCTCCACATTAAAAGTTTATTTTACTCCTTGTGCTTTGTGACCTGTAACTACCAAAAAAAACTTAAAATCCCAGACACATTATATATTCTGTAAATCAGAACAAATAAATAAATTTATTTTTAATTACTTTCCTTAACCTGCACTAATTATGCACACATTATTATTGCAAAAACTGTAAAAAAAAACAATATTTTTCATTTTTTTTGCATTTTTCTGTATTTTTTTTATAATAAGTAAGCATTTATATATATATATGTTATATCAAATTAAAGCCCTTTCTGTCCTTTAAAAACAGTATATAATATGTGTCGGTGCAATAAATGAGAGAGATGCAAATTGCAGTTGAACGCAAACAGCAAGAAAATGCAAAAATTGCTTGTGTCATTAAGCGTAAGTCAAGCTTCTGAAGCAGTGTCCTTAAGGGGTTAAATAGTACGGGGTTTGTACCACCAAAGGTTGTAGCAGGATATCTATATATTCTGATATCCGCGTGGATACAGAATCAATCCCTGATACTATTGGCCTACCTGGTGGGTTATGTTGGTCCTTGTGTACTTTAGGTAGGTGATAAAATACTGGGATACGTGGATGGTTTACTGACAAATATTTGGCTTCATTTTCGTTTATAATACCTAAATCTTTCCCTTTCAGGATATATTCTTCAAATTTTTTCTGTGTGTCTCCTATGGGGTTGAATCGTAGATAGGTCTGTGGGTCAAAAAGGATTCTTTCTGCTTCCTTGATATATTGGTCTCTCTCAAAGATGACAATCCCCCCTCCTTTATCTGCAGGTTTAATTACCGTATTGCTGTCCTTCCCCATTTCTTTTAGTGTTTTCTGTTCTCTACGGGATAAATTTTGCTGATATTTATTAGTTTTTTTACACTTATCCATTTCTTTCATAACTATGATTTCAAAGGCATTCATTTGGTCTGAAATCATATGTTTTGGAAAGAAAGTGGATCTTTCCTTTAGTCCTGTATGTACATAATCATCATTTTGCACATTGACCAGGGGTTGGGGTTTTTCGGAAAAGAATTTTTTTAAAGATAGCTTACGGATAAAATGATTCATATCTATGAAAAAATCAAATTTATTAAAATCCATTGTAGGTGCAAACTTTAATGGGGAAGGACAGCAATACGGTAATTAAACCTGCAGATAAAGGAGGGGGGATTGTCATCTTTGAGAGAGACCAATATATCAAGGAAGCAGAAATAATCCTTTTTGACCCACAGACCTATCTACGATTACCATCCAACCCCATAGGAGACACACAGAAAAAATTTGAAGAATATATCGGGATTGATTCTGTATCCACGCGGATATCAGAATATATAGATATCCTGCTACAACCTTTGGTGGTACAAACCCCGTACTATTTAAAAGATACAATACACATGCTACAATTGCTAATCTCCCATAGTGGAGTACTTTGGATTATTTTATACAGAGACTCTGTGTGTTTTTATACACACTCTCTTTATGCTTATTTGTATTTTAGATTTAATACAGTTGTATATTTTTTATGATTTTTTATTAAAGAAGAGCCTTTCTCTATCCAAGAGCTTATGGTCCCTTCTTCTCAGCGGCAACAGAGAATACAAGAATAGCTGCTACATAGAGAGGGAGTGGGAACCCTTCTAATTACCCCACAGGCGTTGGAATTGAGCCAGTTCCTTTTGGCTCTGGGTTTGTGAGTACCTACTACATACTATACTTCAAGCCACAAATATATTTTACTGTATTGCACTAGGTTTTGTCCTTTTTGTCTTTACAGCTTTTATTGTGCATTGTATGCCATTTATTGTATACCAAGACACTCCATCAATTTGTATGTATGTATGTCTTCTAAAGAGCATGTTTGCGGAACTCAGACAGAACTTGGCTATGGATATAGCCTGCTTTAAGGATGCCATAGCAGGCGCTACCATGAGGCTCAACCTCCTCGAGACCACAGCAAATACCCGGGACACCCGACTTAGCACACTGGAGCAAATGGTCACTGACCTCCAAAAACAGCAAATAAGCACCGCTGAGAAGGTGGAGGCCCTGGAGGACAATAGATGAAAACACAACCTAAAGATTAGAGGAATACCTGACACTGTTGGGTTACCAGACCTGCTGCACTATATCAGGCGCCTGCTGGCCACATTGCTACAGCCTAAGCAGGTTAAAAACATAAAACAGGACGGGCTGTTCCGCTTGCCAAAACCCACAACAGCACCACCCAAAGCCACTGCAGACCTAATTGTGTGGTTCCAGTCTCTTCAAGACAAAGCCACACTGCTGGCAGTAGCCCGAGGGAGATCCCCTTTGATATTTGAGGAATCGCAGATCTCCTTGTTCCCTGACCTAACGAGGAGCACTCTCAACTGGTGCAAATCGCTCCAACTTCAACTACAACACCTGCGCGCCAAGAACATCCCTTACCGCTGGGGGGATCAAGGCTACTCATGGTAACCTTTCAGGGGACTACCCACCGGGCAAGGAGCCTGCAAGAATTGAACTTTATTTTTGGACAGCGAAACCAACCACCCAAACAGCGAAACCAACCACCCTGTCCCACCTGGATCCCTCCACAGTAGCGGAATTCATCCCGAGACCACCTCAACGCCTTCACCCAATGGATAATACCACGGGACTGACTTAAACTAACCTACCCAGAGGGACCCACAAGTTTATTCTGTTTTTTTTTAGCCTAATTAGTGTTTTTTCCTTTAATTTAATGTTTTGCATAGTGTATCACAAACCTAGAAATGTCATAGTGGGTGGATATGCATCCCTACTTTTAGTTTCCACATAACCTATAACAGTCTACGCTTCATGTAAACAGGCCCGCGCATCTCGCGGGCACATGCTCAAGATGTCCCGCCTCGTGCTGGCTCCAAATCCCCCCTCTCCCCCACGATAGTCACCAATGAGAATTTAACCCCTGGAGGGGGTGGCTCCCTTTGGAGCGACCAAGCCTCACGGAACAATGATGTCCCTGCATTGAGACTAACAGTCGTGCCCCAGAGGGATATTATCGGTGTGTAGCCCTGGCGGTATGCCATGGCACTTAAGTTTGCAGATTAACCAAACATGTTTATACCTATCCTGTCACCATGTTATGTCTGCCTTTAATTTTTAACACACACACGTGTGCATACTTAACCTGTTGCATTAGTATCATTACGCTAAAATAGAGGATACATCGCTTGGGAGCTCACTCTCTAGTGATTTCTGATAATGACATACTCATGTTGTTTCATATATTAAGTCTTACTATGCTTGAAATATCCCTATTTGTGTATATCTCTGAGGCGAATCCTATATAACTGCATAGTACCCTAACTACTCTGTCTAAATTTCAAAAATGTGCAAATAATCTCGACTGCCACACCATTTTGATATGTGTTTACTTAGCCTGTCTTTGCTGTCGTGGCGATGCAGGTCTGTCTGTCAACTGAGCACAACAAAAATAAAGAATTATAAAAAATAAAAATAAAATATGTCTGGCGCAAATCCAACATATCACATCACCGAAAGAACACCATGGCACCATTTTTCAGCAGCCGGGACAAGGAAACTGGTCAGAGTTGATGGAAAGATGGATGGTGCTAAATACAGGGATATTCTTGAGCAAAACCTGTACCAGCAGGACAATGACCCCAAACACACTGCTAAAGCAACACTTGAGTGGTTTAAGGGGAAACATGTAAATGTGTTGGAATGGCCTAATCCAAGCCCAGACCTGAATCCAATAGAAAATCTGTGGTCAGACTTAAAGATTGCTATTCACAAGCGCAAACCATCCAACTTGAAGGAACTGGAGCAGTTTTGCCAGGAGGAATGGGCAAAAATCCCAGTGGTAAGATGTGGCAAGCTCATCAAGACTTAACCAAAGCAACTTGGAGCTGTAATTGCTGTAAAAGGTGGCTCTACAAAGTATTGACTTTAGGGGGGTGAATAGTTATGCACATTGACTTTTTCTGTTATTTTGTCCTATTTGTTGTTTGCTTCTCAAAAAAGTTGTGGGCATGTTCTGTAAATTAAATTATGCAAATCCTCAAACACAATCCAAGTTAATTCCAGGTTGTGAGGCAACAAAACACGAAAAATGTCAAAGGGGGTGAATACTTTTGCAAGGCACTGTATTATACAAAAAAAGAGCTTTGTAAGAGTGGATACATCTCCTGAAAGATGACATTCACCCAATTACTATCTATAAAACTATGAGTATTTGCAAGAAACAAAAAGGTTATGATCTAGAAAATAATACCAAAAAACGTGGTATTTTTGTATTTAGATGTATCAGTGTGAATTTCCAGTAATTGATTCATGAGTGATATAGCTGTCATATGGGCCCTGTTTTTCTCCTACATCATAGTAACATAGTAGGTTACATAATTTCATATGCAGAAAAGTGACATGTGTCAAGTTCAGCCTTTCTCAAATCTGTTTTGAATCAGTTTGAAGCACTTCCAAAGTTGCAGCAAACTAGGAAAAAAATAACCATTCTTAACCCTAGAATGGAAGTCAGATTTATCCTTGGATTAAGAAGCTATTACCCCACAATTTAAAAATGATATCCCTGAATATTATGTTTTTGCAAGTATGCATCTAGTTGCTGTTTAAACATCTGTACAAACTCTGAGAAAACCACATTTTCAGGCAGAGAATTCATCAGTATTGTTCTTATTGTAAAAAAAAAAAAAAAATCTTTATACTAAATCTCTTTTCTTCCAATTTAAACACACCTCATTTCCTATGTATGTGAATAGATTTTCAGACAATGGTGTGGCTTAAATTTTCATGTCACATACAGGACTGGATCATAAAACCAGAAGGCTAATGCTTTATCCTATATTCATGGAATTCCTGAAGAAATGTTACCTCCTCCAGACACCATTCTAAAAATTCCATTTTATAGCTACCCACTCCTCTTTAATGGGAAAAAAAATATAACTCTCAAAGGCATCATCTTTGACATCTCAGGATTTTTAAAATGCATCAAGAACAAATTGTGGTTCCCTTACTGTAGTGTGGGAATACAGTTCTCTATACGTCAAGAAGTGCATTCAATAACTAATAATAGAATATTTAAAACAATAAAATATGAAAGCATCATGGTAAAGATTGTATGTGCAATATGTATAATTATATGTATAGTAAATTAGAGAAACTTATTCTTGAATAGCTACACAGGTACAAGTTAGAAAAATAATTTTCATGTGGACATTAAAAAAAAAAAAAAATTCTTACCCACTCTGAGAACAAAGTCATTGTAAGACTGATAGTTGATTTCATCAAGAACATCGAACATCTCTAATGAAAAATCTGCAAGTGTACTCAAATGACAATAAATAGATTTTTTTGCCTGTAAAAAAACAAAAGTACACAATTTAGTTCACATTATCGAATTATTTGGATTACAGAGACTTTTAAGAAAACATTTTATCAAATTTTATAATTTATGCATAATACTAGCAGTGTATAATTATCTTACATGGACGTCTCAGTCTCTGCTGATTGTCTCCGGATAGCCACTTGTATACTCTATGTTCAGTATAGTCCAGATGTACTCTTTCATATTTTTGTTTTTGAATCTTATCAGCAACACATATCACACTTATCAGAAAAACAACACATACTGGGTCAGTACAGCCACAACATCCCAGAATACTTTTGCTACATTGATGATCTGCTAATCTTATGGAAGGGGATACAAGAAGAAGCAGAGTGTATGACTATGTAGCTAAATCCGTCACCTACACCTATTAGGTTGATTTCAAATATATACTCAAATCAAGTCCACTATCTTGACCTCCAAATTACTGTTGAAGATTCAAAAATACAGTACAGTATTTTTTCGAAACCAACGGACCGCAATACTTTGTTGCACTATCAGAGTGCCCACCCTAGGTCTTTGAAGGATTCTCTTCCAAAAGCACAATACATGCATGTCATCAGAAATAATTCCAATGATGGAACTAGAGAAATCCAACTGCAGTAAATGACTCTAAAGTTCTTGAAAATAGGCTACAATGAAGATGTCTTACAGAAAGCACTTAAAGAAGCATGGAGTGTCAGCATTCACAGTAAAGAAGTAAGCCCGTCAAGACTAGTGTTTCCCATGGAGTTTCACCAAAAGACCCCACAAAGATGACACGATGACAAGTCTTTAAAGAAAAATCACTGCTTTGCTACAGAAGGAATAGGAACCTCAAGGACCTGTTAGTCCATACAGATCCTATTAAAATCTATATGCAGGCTAATAGTGTCCAAAACCGGGGTTCAGTATGACACCTTGGCTGCGTCAGATGCAGCCATGTGTTACCAGCATGTATATTTAACCATCTGCACACCAATAAGAAATACATCCCACGTTGTTTACAAATTGACTTGCCCTTGCAGACTCTCCTACATTGGAAAAACTGAGACAGTCTTATGTGAGTGGATAAGAGGACACAGGTCCAGAATCAGATTGGCTTACAGAGATGGAAAGTCAGACAGACCCGTGGCAAAACACTTTCTACAACTGAGCCATGCCTTATCAACTTTGAAATTCATAGGCATTGATCATGTGCTATTGCCAGCAAGAGGTGGTGCCTGAGGCAAAATGCTACTGTTACAGTTGCCTCAGGTTAGTTGAGAGTTGGACAGCTTTGATGTCCTTGTCCCCGAACCTGGAGAGTGGTAAGTAGTTCAAATTCAGCACCTAACAATCTTCCTGCAAGTGTAAAGTATTCCTGGAGCTCTGAGCAGAGCTAGTGATCAGCATTTCCCTACAACACGAGTCGAGACTGTGAGTTGAGGGTAAGAAGTCTGGTTTATTGAACAGAAAAGCATTGCTTATATACACATTTTCAGGCCAGGGGCACACCCCTCTGGATGTAATGGAACACAGTGTTACAAAGGACATAAACCAATCAGAATAAAGTGCATCTTTCTGAACCCTCCCCTCTATCTTGGAGATAATTAGCTTAAGTGGTTACAGTAACTTAATTATCTCCAGGTACAGGAAATATTCTGGAGTTGAATATATAAAGAAAATCACATAAAAATAGATAACCTATATACTATAGTATTTAACCTATATGTCCAACATATCCCCAGATAGCTTGGATCTGAGCGCACAAGATGTCCAAAAAGCGCTCAGATCTCATGAATATAATGGGAACACAAGGGGATAAAATTTGTCTCCAGGGCTGTTCGGCAAAATTCAACCCAGAATCAACTCCACAATATTCAGGCATCGAGTCGGTCTAGCATCGAGAGACTCAAAGTACTGAACGACATGGTGTTTGTTTGTTTAGGCACAACTGAACACAGGTCTGGGGATCCCAGCAGGATTCATGAATAATAGTTGTGACGAAAGCAACTAAGCCACTGGTGTTTGGAGGGGCCCTTTAGCCAGCCTCCTACCCTGGGACTATGGGCCCTGTGATAACCTATGTTCAGAAGTACTGTTTCTGCCCTTTGGATTTTTAACTGGAACAGATTCAAACATGTGGCGGCGGCCATCTTAAATTGTCCAGCAGTGTTTTGTCGTTGAGTGTATGGAACTGTTTTAGGCATGGAACCATGTGAACGGGGGGCAAAAATAAGACTTCCAGAAAATTCTTGAACCAAGAAGATGAGTTACGTCCATTTATAGGTACAAAACCTAAAATTGTATACAGAGGGGCTAAGAATCTGAGACGAATTTTAACCAAAAGCTGTATAACTAAAGAAATAAGAGAAAAAAACATTTTAGGTTCTGAATTAAAAGGTTTTTATAATTGTGGTAAATACCAGGGCTGCAAAAAAACCATAATAAAAAATAATAAAGTTAATTTACATCATAAACTACTAATAAAGAATACAATGTTAAGTCTTTTATTTTCTGTAATGTAAATAATGTTATCTATCTTCTTTCATTTGATTTATGGCATACAATATGTGGGCAGAACTACCAGACCCCTTAAGACAAGAATAGGCGAGAATATTAAGAAAAAAGTCCTAAATCATTCAGTGTCTGCCCACTTTGCCCAATACCATAATGGGGATCCGAAATGTTTAAATTTTATAGGAATTAAAAGAGTAAAAAAACCTTGGAGAGGGGGAGATTTTATTAAGAGTTTTAATAAAACGGAGATGAGGTGGATTTTTGAGCTAGAAACTTTATCCCTTGTAGGCATGAATATAGATTTTGAGCTGTTTAGCTATAATTAACCCCTTAAGAACCAAACTTCTGGAATAAAAGGGAATCATGACATGTCACACGTCATGTGTCCTTAAGGGGTTAATGTATCCACTTTTTTTAGTCACCCAGAAAAAGTTTTTAAGTTCTTATTTTTTCCTTGTATATGTTTTATATATTTTCTCTCTTATTACTCTTATTGCCTAGTTTTTTTAGTCCTGCATAGTTCATATTAAAATCCCCCTTTTTTGTTACCTTGAGGTATGTGTAATACAGCTTTAAACAATAATATATGCACATTTGTATATTGTAATTTATACAGATTCTGTTCTTAGTCTGTATTCTACACAGTTTTAATGTATGTTATTCTTGTAATTATTGATGCTGCTCTCTCTTTATTTTCTCTTTTTGTCTCCCTGCCCATACTGTATTACCCTATTAAAAATGGCCGCTGGAGTACTTCCGGTCTTCCTATACATCTATGTATTAGATATGGACCTAAGAACATTTAGACTGCCAGCATGGGAATTAAATACAACCTGGGAGGTCCCCTAGGGTGTACCAAGATGGCATATATGTTGCTACTAATCCCTAGCCTAAACCAGAAATGCACATCACGCCGGACCGGAAGTGACGTGATGCGCCCAAAAGGGGGTGGGGCTTATAAAAAAGGGCGTAGCTCTTATGAATTTTTGGTGCCAAATAATGGGATAAAAGAGGAGAAAGGAGGATTACATCTTTATGCACCTGAAGAAGGCATCCAGCCGAAACGCGTTGTGTTGGACTTTGGAAGATTCCTTGTATGTAGCTTGCTGTGTTTTTATATGTAAGAATTTTATTGATTTGGGAATAAATATTTGGATTTTATCTTTAACCCCTGCCCATTATTTCTGATTACAGAGAGCACAGAAGCTGAAGGAGAACACCTATACATCCTACTTATGTGTGTATATACCTGAGCCAGTGTGTATATACAGGCTCATGAAAATGTGAGTAGGATACAATTTTTCTTTTAATATTTTAGTCACAGTGTGGATATTTATACAGGCTATATTGCCCTATGTGAGCCTTTTTATTTTTCAGAAAATTCTCTTTGGAAAAAGTCAATTTTAAGTGTATGTACTATATCTTATTACTGCACTTTTAAGATCACTGTGCACTTTATTCTTGTTATCAGCTCACAGAGCGCTAACCTCTTTTCTGGCTTTACTCCCCTCTAACTGTATAGGACCCTCCTCTCTATCCTGGAGATAATTGGGAAGTAACTCAATGATCTCAGAGGATAGAGCCTAACTTCACAACTCCCAAACAGAATACCCACAATTAACATATCCCCAGATAGCTCAGATCTGAGCGAACAATATTACCGAATAGCGCTCAGATCCTATGCACACAGTTCAATCGCCATGGAGCCAAAGTCTTTCCCATTCGTTATACGAATGGGTCCCATGGGATGGCTATCTGAGGGTGACTCTGTTCGTATGGAGATGTAACGAACGGCTCATTGTTCGTATGAGTGGATGAAACAGATGAAGGGAGGTAGGCGGCTTCAGGAGTGTTGAAAATAGAAGCCATTTTTAGATCCAGGGAATCATCGACGAACACCGCTGGGCGTTCGCATGTCCAGGATGGCCGCCTCCTCGTGTTCGTTCATATGAACGACGACCTCCTAACCGACCATTAAACAAGGGGAAGTGTCTGCAGTTAACGACAACGTTCTAATGTGGCCAAGAGGTTAACAAGCAGCACACTTCCCCGCTGGGTGGCCCGCCGTTCGGTAAAAAGGGAAAATAACATAGGAACCGTACGGACAGGGAAATGCACGAACAAACGGACGAACGAACATAAAATAAAAGTAATTACAAGACAGAGGGATCTTTCACATGGCTTCTTCTTTGTGGGACACTCCAGTAGACCTGACTTGATCCTTCTCAGGTCAACTTGGGGATGTCCGGAACTAGGAGGCCGGAGTGACGTCTGTTTGCCATGACAATCCATCTGCATTGCCATTTTGCTTACCGGGTCGGTAGCTGATGGTAAAGTTGTAAGGTTGCAGGGCTAAGCTTCACCGCAGCAACCTGCCATTGTCTCCTGCGACCCTGTTAAGCCAGACCAATAGGTTGTGGTCAGTGATCAATGAAAATTCCTGTCCATACATGTTAACCTTTTAAGTGCCCAAACCAGGGCCAAGCACTCCTTCTCCACTGCCGCATAGCTCACTTCCCGGGGTAACAGTTTTCGGCTTAGGTATACGACAGGGTGTTCTCCTCCACCCTCCCCAACTTGGCTCAACACAGCCCCCAGTCCAAACATGGAAGTGTCTGTGTGGACAAGGAAACATTTGTTAGGTACTGGGGCAGACAGGGGCATTAACAAGTGCTTGTTTGAGGGACTGAAATGTGGCTTCACAAGCTGGAGACCACAGGACCTGCCTAGGTAAATTCTTCTTAGTCAGGTCAGTCAGAGGTTAAGCTTTGGTACTGTAATTGGGGACAAAACATCGGTAGTACCCTGCAGTCCCCAAGAAGGCTAGTAACTCGAAGGGAGTAACTAGTGCGGGGTGTAGGCCAGTTAGCTACCGCCTCTACCTTGGCCGGTTCTGGTCGCTGGTTCCCACACCCTACTCTGTGTCCCAGGTACTGCACCTCAGCCATACCTAGATGGCACTTGTCTGGTTTCAAGGTCAGGCCTGCGGCCTGAATCTTGTCCAGCACTACCCCTACGTGAACCAGGTGTTCTTCCCAAGACCCACTGTGGATCGCAATGTCATCCAGGTATGCACATGCAAAGTTCTGGAAGCCATCGAGGAGCCTATCTACCATATGTTGCAAAGTAGCCGGGGCGTTTTTCATCCCGAATGGCATGACCTTAAACTGGTACAGGCCAAACGGAGTAACAAATGCCGACTTGGGGATAGCATCCTTGGCCAGGGGAATCTGCCAATAGCCTTAACATAGGTCTATTGTAGTTAAATAACGTCCCTGGCTATACGATCAGGCAGTTCGTCTACCCTGGGCATCGGGTAGGCGTCAGTGGTGGTCCCTTGTCATTGAGTCGTCTGTAGTCCACACAGAACCAGGTAGTTACGTCTTTCTTAGGCACCAGGACTACAGACGAGGCACAAGGGCTGTCAGATGGCTCAATGACTCCTAACCGAGTCATCTTCTGGATCTCGTTCCACATTCCTTCTCAGACTGCTTCAGGGATATGGTAGGGCGGCTGTCTGAGGGGTGTTTGTCCAGGACTCTCTACTTTGTGTACAGCCAGTGTCGTATAGCCCGGTTCTTGGGAGAAAGTCGCCTGTTTCTCCCACTGAAGCTGCTTAGTCTGTTCTGTCTCCTGGGGGCTCAACCAATCCCCTAGTTGTACAAGGCTAGTAGGGTCAGTCTGGGGGACCCTCTCTAATAAGTCATCTGCAGCAGGGGCGCACACTGCAGCAACATCCTCCTGCCTTTCCTGGTACTCCTTCAGCATGTTCACATGAAAGGATCGTTGGATCCTTTCATCTGTACAGCTGGCAATGACATAAGTAGTATCGCAGAGCTGGGCTACTACTTTATATGGGCCCTGCCAAGATGCCTGCAGCTTGTTGGTCTTCACAGGTTTGAGCACCAGGACCTTCTGCCCAACCTGGAAGACATGCTGTCTGGCACCCCCCTCGTACCATCTTTTCTGTCTCCTCTGGGCCGCCTGGAGATTCTCTCTTACCATCAGAGAGAGTTGCTCCACGCGGTCCCTGCGTTCCAGAACATATGGCACTATGGGGGTCCCCTCCTGCGCTGTCTCTCCCTCCCAGTGTCCTCTAATGAGATCTAGGGGTCCACGGACCCTTCTCCCATAGAGTAACATAAAGGGAGAGAACCCAGTAGATTCCTGGGGTACTTCTCTGTAAGCCAACAACAGGTGAG
>OW240915.1:122012250-122075752 GCA_933207985.1 Pelobates cultripes
ACTGCTATTCAATCTATAACAGTGAAAAAAAGTTTTTTGTTTTTAAATGCAAGCTATTGTGACACTAGTGAGTGAGTGGTGGCACTGGGCACAGTATCCACTGTAGGCCTGACACAGAAGCTGGCAGCAGTGGCAGACAACTAAGAAGTGCATTTACATTACATAGAAAAAAATCAAAAAAGCATACCTTATCCCCTAACCTAGCTATGCTTTTCCCTATCTTATGAACAGCAGCTACACTTTTCCCTCTTACACTAAGCATACAGCTTGAGAATGAATCTAAAATGGATGCTGTCCAGTAGGTCTAAGGAGGGTCTACTAGGAAGGCTGTGCTGCTAATTGGCTGGAATGTGTCCTGCTGACTGTATGAGGTACAGGGGTCAAAGTTTACTCAATGATGACGAATAGGGGGCGGGTCAAACCGCGCATATGTTCGCCCGCCGTGGCGAACGCGAACATGCTATGTTCGCCGGGAACCGTTCGCTGGCGAACCGTTCGGTACATCACTAGTAATGTAATTGTTTATAGTGTGTGTGTGTGCTGTGTAATGTATTGCCTGCTCTCTTGTATTGCTGAGGTTTGCTACCAACTAGGTGGGTTTGGCTATGGAGTTTGTCTAGTGCCCTCTGTTGGTAGCAACAGCAATATGCACTATCTGAATTGCAAGACTGGTTCATTTGCATATTCGGGTAGATTTGCATATTGCTAATTCTGCAGGCAGGTTAGATATTTACTGTTAAATATTGTCTCCCCCCACCCCTTTAAAAATGTGCCATTGTGTTGTGATAAGTCACTGTGTGTTGCTTGATGTGGTTTGACTGTTTGTGATTTTATTGAGGTTTCACAACAATGTTATTGTGGTGACCCTATTGCCTGGTCCCAAGGGAAATAAAGGTTTTGACAGTTCTTCTTGATTCCTCTAAACGTAGCCTTGTCTCGTTATTGGAGGGAGCTGTTATAATCACAGCTCTGCATGCTCCCCTGAGCTTGAGTCACTTAGCTCTTTTAAGAGCTTGTTCCTGACACGCTCTCTTTGGAGGAGGGGTCTTCACCACACAGTCCTGGATGCTGGAGGTTCATACAGGGTGGAAGGAAGAGTTCTTCACCACACAGTCCTGGAGGACAGAAGCTGATCAAGGGTGGAAGGAAGACGGCGAAACTCCAGTCAAGATACGGCGGTTGCGGAGTCTGCGGTGGTTGTGGTGTCTGCTGCAGTGCTTGGGAGTCCTCAGGAAGCGCTAGGAGCATCCGTCAACGGAGGGTACTCAGTCGGAGTACAAGGAGCTCCGTTACAGTATCCAACAGCTCAAAATACATAGTAAAAACAAAGAGAACGTTACTTGCGCTCTGGCCTAAATCCCTATGTACATTTAAACAAAATGGAGGCTCTTTAGTTTTATTCCAATGGCCATTTGAATATATAAGCTCACCTGCCACGTCAAGGCAAGCCTCAAAAGGTGAGTCCTACACTAGCCATTAGATATGCTGATATCAGCCAAGAATCTCCAGTGAGACAGGAAGGGGTATTTTATAAACCCTTTCACATTTAACCCTTTTATAGGGTGTAACGGACCGTTTTGCACACAAGGGGTAAAAACCGTTTAGGCGATCGGCCCCCTTTCCAGAGATACAGGCACAGCTACTGCAGAACACCAAACTCCCGAACTGGATACAAAATAGCACTCCAACTCCCAAACTGGAACCTCCCAAATAGCTGCTAGCAGATGAACAGGAAAAGCAGACAATCAGCTTACACTCCTGGCAATCAGTCTCTAACAGCATACAGTGAATCCCCCCAAGAACGAGACATGGCTCTGTGTTGAGGGTCAAGCAGTGGTCTGTTTAATGAGGGCTACCTGTCCAGTATTTATGCAGGTCTCCCACCTGGTGGACACTCCCCTAGGGGACCAAATGGGAGACTGTGACAAGGGACAGACA
The DNA here is from genome assembly GCA_933207985.1 of Pelobates cultripes. Taxonomy (NCBI): domain Eukaryota; kingdom Metazoa; phylum Chordata; class Amphibia; order Anura; family Pelobatidae; genus Pelobates; species Pelobates cultripes. The sequence continues at coordinate 122,014,189 of OW240915.1, forward strand.
AGTAGACAAATAGGACACACAGTCACAATATATTCCCACAATGCATCCTGGCTTCCTCCCCTCTGCCCTGGGAGATAATTGAGAAGTAATTCAATTATCTCCCAAGACAAAGGCAAAACTCCATTACACATGTGGGGACACAAAACCAGTATTATACTTTAAAATACATAAAGTAACATTTATTACATAAAACACAGACATGTAACATATCCCCAGATAGCTCAGGTCTGAGCGCACATTATTAAGCGAATGGCGCTCAGACCACACGTAATACAGTTTAATCGCCATGGAGCCAAAGTCTTTACAGTCAGTTTCATACGAATGGGCTCCATGGGATTCCTATCTGGGGTATAACACATTCAACCAAAACTACCGAACACCGGGCCGTTCGTGCACTTCCACCGAACAAGAAGGGAGGTCGGCGGCTTCAGCGGTGTTCGCGCAAAACTGTGTCCGATTTTAGTTCCATGAAAATAGGGGCGAACACCGCTGTGCATTCGTATGTTTAAAATGGCCGCGACCTCGTGTTCGGGATACGAATGGCGGCCACCCAGCATTCGTCAATTAAGCTGCGGTTAACCGCAGCTTCAGAGAGGTTAATTGCCGGCACACTCCAGCTTGGTTTTTATTACAGTCTTGCAAATACAGGACCGCCCACAGGGAGGTATAAAATATCCAGTAACATATTAGTTACAACCCACAGATTCCCTCCCCCTTATCCTGAGATGTAACCCAATACACATACTTTTTACCATAATGCATCCTGGCTTCCTCTCCTCTGCCCAGGAGATAATTGAGAAGTAATTAAATTATCTCCCAGGACAGAGACAAGACTCCATTATGCACATGGTTACACAAAACAAGCATTACTGTTAAAATACACCAGGTAAGACACATTACATTAAAACTATACATTTAACATATCCCCAGATAGCTCAGGTCTGAGCGCACATTATTAAGTGAATGGCGCTCAGACCACACGAATACAGTTTAATCGCCATGGAGCCAAAGTCTTTACAGTCAGTTTCATACAAATGGGCTCCATGGGATTCCTATCTGGGGTATAACACATTCAAACAAATCTACTGAACCCCAGGCAGAAAAGCACGAATGAAGCTTTTCTGCAGGTAAAAAAGATGTCTTTTAACAGGGGGCCATAGTCCAAAGGCAGCAGGCGAGTAACCAGACTTCTCCAATGCAATGTGGCGAGATTGGTCTCGTCACATAGGGCTTCTACACATACAATTAACTTTGCTGGTATCAGACGAAGTGTAAATATCTCTAATGAGACATGAAGGGGTGTTTTATAAACCCCTACATACTTATTAACCCTGAATAGGGCTATAACACATACGAATCACCTTGATGGTATCAGCTAAAAGGCAACTTTCTCTGAGACAGGAAGACCCCTAAAAAAAAAACAGGGAAGAATTCCACGGAGAGCAATAGATAACCGTGGGATCATATAAATCAGGGGAGGGCTGGCAGCCTTAGGCCTGCGGGGCAAAACCAGTCAAGTGGCCCATTGCACCACCAAATCAGTTCACCATCCATGCCCACCTTTTCCTGGTTTTATAACGGATATTGATGTTATGCTAATCAGTAGCTCTTTGCCATACCTGCTCCTTCACGGCTCTGACTTTCAATGTTGTCAGAGCGCAGGCTCTGAGCCTGTGCTCTGACTCACTAACTGAGCACCAGAACCACGAGGGAGAGGATATAATCTGACTGCACCTACTGCTGGTGCGTACCAGTGGATCACCAGCGAATCGTTTAAATTGAATATGCTGGTGTACCCAACTTGTGAGCTGTGTTGGCTGCCGGGCGCCTCTGTTGTCATGGCACACTGCGTGACCGCACAACTTGCACACCCCAATGGCTGGCCCTGCTGACACATACTGATGTTACTACTTAGATATCCCTCAATATTAATACCAACATCAGAGTAAACACCAATAAACTGTGGAAACAGAGCTGATCCCCCCCAAATTTAATAAGATTTGCTTAGTGGATTTGTTGTAAGATTAAATCATGCCTCCTCCTCTCTCTCTCCCATGCGCTGCTCTGTAGGCTGGGAGGAAGTGAAGAGTAATCACATTCTCCCAGCACAGCGCCACCTGTGGCTGCATGGGGAACAGCTATTTAATGTAATGCTTGCAGGACGGCCAGCTGCTGCAGAACCTCTTTGTTCCTGTCGCTGCAAAAGGCTCCAGGCCCTGCTTGCTGTGAGTGTGAGCCACTGTAAATTAGGGGCAGAGGGCACTTGCACTGCGGTAAAGACAGGTCTGGGCAGGAGGAGAGTTCAGTGCAATCAGTGCACTCCCCTCCTGTGGGTCACCAGTAGACTGGTGCACCTGCCCAGGATCAAAGCCGGTGCAAGGATTTTTGCTGCCCTAGGCAAAAGAAAAATTTGCCGCCCCCCCATGTGACAATGCCCTACCTATATGATCTGCCATATGAACTAATGCCAATGCTGCACACAGTGTGTGTTTACATTAAAAAGCCTGCAGGGACCGGCTATAGACACCAGAACCACTTCATTAAGCTGAAGTGGTTCTGGGTCTATAGTGTCCCTTTAATGTTAGGTAAATTATAGATTAGTGTCACTAATAATATACTAGATTGCCTACTTACAACCAGATGAGGATGATGATGGGCTGCAGTTTGGCTCCACTGGTCTGGTGTAGAACAGGATCTCTGAGGGCCGTTTGTAACTGTGGTCACAAAATTCAAAGTTCTAGTAGAATGGGAAGCAGCTCAAGGTCTGGGTCCCAGGGCCTGACGGTGAGTATGCCCATAAGGCCCACCTAAAAGTCCACCTACATCTTCCACCCATGAGTGGAGTGTGTAGGGGATATGTTATGTGTTATTGTAGAGGATCTAATGTGTGTGCTTATGGTATGTAGTGTATAGGGATACCAGTTTGTATAGGTGATGCAGTGTATTTGTTTGTAGTGGAAGCAATGTGTGTTTGTGTATAAGCGATGTATTGTGTGAATCTGAGTTTGTATGCATCGGAGTCTGAGTCTGTAAGCGTGTCTAAGTGTGTGCATTGAGTGTGTGTATGAAATGCATTGTGTTTCTGTGTATATGTAAGAGAAGCAGTGTGTGTGTTTGCATGTGTGTGTAAGGGTTTTCATTGTGTGTTTCTGTGTGTGTAAGGGAAGTATGTTGCGTTTCTGTGTGTGTAGGGATGCATTGTGTGTTTGTGTATGTATAGGAATGCATTGTGTGTGTGTGCGCGTAGTGTGAAAGAGCTCCCTGTCCTGCAGAGCTCTCTCCTGCCCCTTAGTGGTCTCCCCCCCCCACCCTAGCAGTCACTTCTCACATCCCCCAAACCTCTGGTGTTCTTTTCAGCCCTCCCTGTGTTCTTCTCTCTCCTCCCCTCCCCTTTCTTCTTAGTCCCTGCCCCCCTTCTTCTTAGTCCCCCTTCTTCTTAGTCCCTCCCCCTTCTTCTTAATTCCCCTCCTCCCCTCACCTGTAGCGTGGCCGTGCTCCTCTCCGGTCTGCCGGGTCCGGCTGGAGTGATAGGTTGGTGCACACTCAGTGTGCACTTCCTGTCAGTCCGTCCGGTTAGAGGAAATAGAAACTCTGTGCGGAACAGGCAGACCGGAGAGGAGCACGGCCACGCTACAGGGGAGGGGAGAAGATGTGCTGCAGCCACCTGAGGCTCTTAACAGAGCGCTCAGGCGGCTGCAGCATTTAAAGGGCCGGCCCTGCAGCGGCCGGTCTTAAAAGGATTTGGGGCGGCCTGGGGGGCAATTGCCTCCCTGCCCCCCGGCCCAGCCCGTTCCTGATATAAATACAACCGGCAGAAATTTAGATACTTCCATATTAAAGCCCTTTCACGAAAAGAGAGATCAGAAAGTGCTGAGACATATCTCCGAGGTGATGTGGCTAATTACTAGATAAGTCCTGGATTGAAGAACTTAGAACCTTCTTGGTAAAATGAATTTGAATGAAATCCTAATAAGAAATAGGCCAGGAAAAAAGGCATCTCAACTCTGTAAAGGTAGCCAAGGATATAAGTTTTCCATGGCCCTCAGAAGGGTATTAATTACTGTAGTTCAAAAACTCTTTTTTTTTTTTTTTTTCTTTTCCTTTCCTTTTTTTTATTATTAAAACATTTTATCATACATTGACAAGTAATAAAGTGCATACAGAACAAGACAAGTGTGACAATGACAGAACAAAACATATAGTTTACATTGTTACAACTGTTTTAAACCTATATATTAGGTAAATCTCGAGCTAGACAGCTAAGGATCTCTCAGTACAAATATATTCTATATCTTATAGAACTAACATCTACTAAAAATAGATATAGATATGTAAATATAAATATATATATGGGCCATGGTCAGTCTGAAGATCTAAAAAGAAATATCCCTATAATAAGGATTTTATCAGGGTCTGTCGCAATCCAAGCAGGAAAAAGTACAAAGGAAATAATTCATTTGTTTTCTAAGATCCGTATCCAATTTATATATTGATCTTGTTTTTTTAAAGAAAGTATAGAAGGAAGTGGTAAATCTTTTTCCATTTGAAATTGATAAAGAATTTGATTAACAAGCTGACTCCTCAAAAAAGGGAGATGTGACTTCCATTGCCTTGCTATTATTATTTTTACTGCCAGGAAACAGTGGTTTACAAGGCATTTAGATGGAGTGGAAGAGAGTTTCCAGTTTAAATGTAGCAATGCTGTGTCTGGGCCTTTTTTAATTGTAATATTAAATAAACATTTAAGAATTTCAAAGGACCACTCCCAAAGATTTTTAACCAATTTACAATGCCACCATATGTAAACAAGTGTTCCCTCTGTAGAACCACAACGCCAGCAATGAGAAGTTTGACCTGGATACATCTTAGTTAATTTATATGGAGTCAGATACCATTTATACATAACCTTATATTGACATTCAAATAAATTCTGACAATGAATATATTTACGGGTATCTCTAAGAGACATACACCATTCCTGCTCAGTTATGTCGATCTTTAAGATATTTTTCCATTTATCAAGTATATTTAAGGGTTGTTGATCAAGGTTGGATAACAAATTAGTAGCTTTTGAAAGAATTTTATTAACCTTGGTATATCTAAAAATAGTTTGAAAAAGAATATCAATTTTTGGTGACGTATTTAGTAAAAACATATTCAGAAAATTTTTAATTCTTAAATAAGAAAAAAATTCTTTGTTAGGGAGAAGAAGTTTAGCTTGAATATCCACAAAAGGTAAGATTTGATCGTCATGGAGGATATCTCCAATCGTCCATTGAAATTTAGACCATTTATTTAAAGAAATATCCTCAATATTATCTTCTAAAATGATCAAATGGGATGACTTAATTATTTTATCGGAGATTTTTTTGTTTTTTTATCCTCTCCCAAGCACTAATAATTTGTGACAAAATTAATGATTTGCTACATAAAAATTCTATCGTTTTTTTGTTATTTTTAAGCCATAAATACATTTCCAATCTATCTTTTCCAACTGCCTCGGATTCAATTAGGTACCATGTGTCTGTTTTAAATGATTCAACCTGCAGTTTATATATGTGACCAATAATGTTAGCGTAATAACAATTTCTAATATTTGGATAGTTTATACCTCCATTTTGAGGTTTCCTAGAGAGAACTTTAGAACTTATTCTAGGCCTCGTCATTTTCCAGATAAATTTTTGAAAACTAGATTGTATCATGGTTAACCAAATTTCTGGAATTTGAAGAGGAATCATCCTAAATAGATAGGACCATTTGGGCATAATATAAGCATTAATTATGTTAATCCTGCCGATCCAAGAGGATTCGGTCAGGCGCCATTCTTTTAATTTTATATTTGTATATTTTAGGAGATTCAATACATTTATTTCCATAATATTGTTAACTTGAGATGAAATTATCACGCCCAGATAATTAAAAACACTATTAGTCCATACAAAGTCATAATTCTCCCGGAGAACTTTTAAGCTGCAAATATCAACATTAGTAGTTACAGCAATTGATTTAGATATATTGAGTTTATAATTAGATACTTTAGAATAGCTTTTTATAGCAGATAAGACTTGAGGAAGAGAGGATTCTGGAGAAGTGAGTGTTAATAATATATCAACGGCATAAAGTGATATTTTTGCTTCTGAATTCTTCATTGGAAAACCTGTGATATTCAAATTATTCCTAATATTAATAGCTAAGGGTTCCAAAGTTAAAATATAAAGAAGGGGTGATAAAGGGCAGCCATTATGTAGACTAAACCAATTTGATTGAATATTTACACCTACAGTTCTAGCTGTTGGTTCAGAGTAAAGTGCCAAAATGGCATCATGAATCCAACCCATGAATCCAAAAGAAGTCAGCACCTCGTCGAGGAAACGCCAACTGACCCTGTCAAAGGCCTTCTCGGCATCCAATGACAGGGTCAGCAGCGGAATCTCCCGACGGAGTGCACCATCCAAAATATTCACTATTCTTCTAGTGCATGTATCAGAAGATCTACCTGGCAGAAATCCAACCTGATCAGAATGAACGACTCTCTCAACAAGAAGTTTTAATCTAGTTGTTAAAATTGCTGCATATATTTTCATATCTGTATTGATTAAAAAAATTGGTCTATAATTTTTAACATCAGTTGGATCTTTATTTGGTTTTAGTATTGGAAGAATATTGGCTTGTAATAACTCCTTTGGTGTTTTAGCCGTTTTGGCCATTTCATTAAAAAGAGCCGTTAAAGGAGCAGTTATCTCTTTTTTCATTACTTTATAGAAAAGATTAGTAAAACCATCCGGTCCAGGAGTCTTATTTAATTGAAGTCTATCAATCTCTCTTTCGACCTCATCTATCGTAAACTCGTAATTAAGTTGGGCTAACTCTTGATTGTTAATTTTTGGAATATCAATATTATCCAAATATTGTTTAATATCTTGATTATCTGATGATATATCCAGATCATATAGTTTGCTGTAAAATTCATTAAATAGTTGCCCAATTTTTTCTGGGGAGGAGTATGTATTTTTATCCGCCACCAGTTTATTGATCCTATTATTTGAATTTTGCTTTTTTAATCTTTTGGTTAAGTTTTTATTTGCTTTATTACTTTGATGGTAAGTATTTAATCTCAATTTATTGATTGTTTTTCTAATCTTTTCTTCTGTCTTAAAGTTAATTTGTTTTTGTAATTCTAGAAGTGCTGATCTTAATTGAGTGGTTGGGAACTCTTTATTCATTTTAGACAGGTTAAAATATTGAATATTTAGATCTGTTAGATCTCTATTTATCATAGTTTTAGATTGTTTTTCAATTTTAATAAGATAGCCTCTAATAACCGCTTTATATGAAGACCATAAAGTAGAATCTAGAATATCAGGAGTAGAATTTTCAAGCCAAAAAAACCTTGAAAGTTTAATTATAGTGTCTTGATTTATCTTAACTTTAAAGAGAGAGTCGTCCATTCTCCAGGAATCAGTAGATCTCTGTAAGATCTTACCTATTTCTAATATTAAAAAACTGTGGTCAGACCAAGTATTATCCTTAATTTGGATTGTATTAATTTCTTTCAAAGTATTAGCTTGTACTAAGCATAGATCGATTCGTGAATACGAATTGTGCACTTTAGACAAATGCGTATAATCTCGTAGATCTGGGTGAGTTACCCGCCAGACATCATATAAACCATGCATGGCACATAAATTAGAGAGGGTTTTAGATTGTTTATATAGATGGCTTTCAGATTTTAATTGAATATGAGTTTTTTTATCCATTACTGGATCAAAAACACAATTAAAATCGCCTGCTATCAATAAAGTACCTATTGTTTTATTTTCTAATCTATTCATGATTTTTGAAAACAGGGCATTTGGATTAATATTTGGTAAGTATATATTAACCAGAGTGTAAGTTATAGATTCTATTTTGCAGATAATTATAAGAAATCTGCCATTAAGGTCACTGTCTATTAATTTTACTTCAAATTTTAAATTAGAATCAAATATGATTGCCACCCCAGATTTTTTATTATTTAGGAGAGATGCATGATATATATATTTGTATTTATGCCCCATCCATTTTAGCGACTCAGATCTTAACCAGTGCGTTTCTTGGAGAAAGGCTATTTGTATTTGGTTAGAGACCAAGGAATCATAAAGCATTTGCTTTTTCCACCGTGTATTTAGACCTTGTACATTTCTAGACATAATTTTCAGCATTAACTTTCAGAAATTTTATAAACACTAGCTCGATAGTACCAGGTAATTTGAGACACAAAAATGATATTATTCAGACTGACCATAGCCCAATTAGTACAACAATGCAAATAACAACACATACCACAACATAAAAACCTCTGATGAAACATAAATGTTTCACCAACATTCAACAGTATACATCCCAAGGCTAATTAGCCATGGGTTCACTTGATCTTCCATCTTAGAAGATAAGAGATATCTGTGAAAACATCACAGAAAGAGGGGATTAAGATCAGGCATCTAAAGACTTAATTAAGAATATATATTTGAGATAGAGGTAATAGGCAGAGAAAGAGGAGGATAACTTCGAATTAGTAAACATCTACCAATTTTTCAACATTTGTGAGAAAAAAAAGCCACCAAATTATAATATTTCTTTTGCCTCTTGTGCACATAATTAGGTTTCTTTAACTTTCCATCTTTTTTCTCTTCCTCTCCCCCCCTTTCATTTCTATCTTATTTTACTAATCCTTTTATTACTTGTGTTTCCTTTGAATATAAAGAACAAAAATAAGTGAACAAATATATTAATTATAACTGTGCATGTGAAAATTATCACCTTTTAAATCTTATTAAGTTTATCTTAATTATACCCCCAATCATACTTAATTTTCTTATTTATAATACATAACGTGGTCATTCCCTAATAATTGGCTTGTGAAAGGTATTTAGAGAAACATTATTTTACAGTGAACTTCAAATTATATATTTGTGACTTTAATTCTCTCCAACCTCTTAGTCTTCCTAATTCCTCTAGAACCCTAAAAGTCTCTATCAAAATTAATTTAATGATTTGTTCTGTAACCATGTCTTTAGCTTATCTGGTTGATCAAAAGACTCTATTTTTCCATCCATTTGGATAATCATCTTTGTGGGATAGCTCCATCTAAATCTGATATTATGTTGCTTGAGGATATTAATTCCAGATGAAAACATTCTTCTCTTGTTTCTGGTATTATAAGATAGATCTGGAAGTGCTATGATATGTGCGTATGGACCATCTTTTATACGTTTCTCTCTATTGGCTTTTAAAACTTATTCTTTAAGTTCAAACGAATGGAAACAAGTAATTATATCTCTTGGAGTATCAGATGCTATATTTGATGGTTTATGCAATCTGTGGCATCTTTCAATTTTCTCATTATGGCCATCCAGTTTTAAACCTAGGACTTTAAAGTAATCGTAAGGCATATATTCCAAATTTTCTTGTTTATTGGAATCATCAAAATTACAGAACCTCAGGTTTTTCCTGCGGGATCTATCTTCAAGATCTTCTATTTTGTTTTCAAGATTGTGAATTTTTGATGTCAGTGTATTTACTTCTTCGCTCATTGATACTATTTGAAAGTCAACGTTCCTCAATCGATCTTCCATGACTTGGAATTTTTCAGTTAACTTAAAAATTTCACTTTTTATTTCTTGTCGTATTTCTATAGAGTTTTTTGAAATTTCACTCTTTATTTCTTCTAAGATAGATTGTAGACTTTCATTCAAAACTTTAATAGTAATTTCTTCCTGTTCTTTGTTGTCTTTATTTATATCCATAGTAGATGGCTTTAAATTTGTTAACGATGATCTCAGTTTATTCCCTTTTGAATCTTTAGATTGAGGAGAAAAAAATATGTCTAAGTTTTTTTCTTGATGTACTTCTCCTTTATCTCCTTTGTCTCGATTTGATGCAGATTTGGATTCTTGAACTTGAACTATTTTTTAAGGAGCCATCAGCTTCCTTGTATTTTGCACTCCTTCTGATTTGTCTTTACTCACTTTCCTTTTTATTTAATTATTATTTACAATGTCTCTTTTTTTTTTTATTCTTTTTTTTTTCCTCCTTCCTTTTCTTTTCTTTTCCTTCCATTTCTTTCCTTTTTATTTCCACCTCTTTTTTTAATTTTTTTTTCCTTTTTAATTTTTTTTTTTTTGTATATTTTTTTTATATATTTTTTTTATTTTTCACTTTCTCTATACAAATATATGAGTAAATTAATATATAAAGTGAACACAATTCTCTTGGTTTTTATAGATACTGTGAGACAATAATTAGGTGAGAAAGGAAGGAAAACAATAAAAAGGAAACTTCTTATCTTATCTTTTGAGTGGAGTCTCTTGTCATCTAGATGGAGTTTCAACCTTGGACCTTGAGCGCCGGGAGTTGCCATTCCACGGTGCGTCCAAACATCAGATGCCCCAACGAGCACTCCCACCACTCGACCCGCGGGCCAACCGACCACACAGGATTCCAGTGAGGGTCTCAGTGAGTATATATAGTATATATATTATTTTCAGAAGGGTGCAGATAGAGTGCAAACAAGCATCAGAAATAAAAAAAAACTTAGAATAATGTCTTTTCGGCGAATAATTGTAGCACGCTGTTACCATGCACTATCGCAGTTATCCAGAAAGGCTCGATGATTTTAGTAATTCAGCTTACATTCCGCCTGGGATATAAAATTCTTTTTGGAAGAAACTTAAAAGGGCTTGAAAAATCCCAAAAGTATCCAACGGCGTTTTCGGTCTGTCGGTACATCAGTGTGTTGGCGTCTCACAGCATTTGCAGCGCTCACAGCCCTTACACCGCCATCACAATCCCCTCCTCACGACGCACGGCTACGTCCTGCGTCCGTCCCACGCCCATATCACCGCCCCCGTAGTTCAAAAACTCTTATATTTAAGCCTTTCTACATTATCGAAACCTTTAGAATGATAAAGTAGCACTGGACCTGATGGAAGAGGGAATGTAGCGTTACTTACCTTAACCGGGGGCCGGTCGCGGTCCTCTCTTCAAGCCGCGCGCGGTCCTGCGGCTGCACGAGCCGCGCGCGGCTCATCCAACTACTTCGGATGGAAGGCGGGCAGTGACCGCGTGAGGCGGTCACGTGTCCCGCCTGAAACTAAGAGCGCTCCGCGAGTCTCGGGCGCGCTCTTAAAGGGACAGTGGGTGCCTAAATTGGAAAAGGCATCCCATTGGTCCCTGTCATGCCACACTCCCCATACACTTACCTTTTGGGGGCGTGGATGTGACAGGGACCAATCAAATTAGATGTTTAGGTATTTATACTCACCTTCTTCCCTTTGTTCCTTGCCCTATCGTGGTTTCTGTTTCAGTTCCCTTTAGCGCTTGTGGTGTTCAGTTGTGTTTTCTCGTATTAACTTTGGCTTCGTATTCTGACTTCGTTTTCGCTTTATCCTTATCTGTACTGTTTGCCGGCTAGCTGTTTTCCGTGTACCAGACCCCGGCTTGTCCTAGTTTACGCTGTCTCTCTGTGCCCTTGACCTCGGTTTGTTCCTGGCTCTGTCTTCTCTCATATACGTCAAGTCCGGCCATTCTAAGGTCCGGTAGACGTATCTCTCCTCTGTATTTGCCTCTGTTTAGCTGGATCCTGCGTGTAGGGGTATATTCTCGTTACAGGGAAGAACTATTTTGGGAGATCCCATGGAGATACTGAAGAAGATAAGAAGTGGAAACTATGGACTGGGTATTAATATGGGACTGTCAGGATGATTGATATTGGCTCTTGCAAACTATGCAGAAGAGAAATGTTGGATGTTAAGGGTGTCCCTTTCCTGAACATATTTGATTTTGGAAAAAAAAGTTCCTCAACCCCAGTGGATAGTATTTATAATTATCATTGTCCAAAGGATTTCCATAGGTAAGTTAACCTCCGCCCTTGTGACATCTTATCAGATCTATGGTGGAGGACCTGGATCAAAACTCTCTCTGCTGGGGTAATATGCTAGTCTGAAAAGAGCTATACAGTGCCTTGGACCATGTCGAACTGTATTCCCAGCTGTAACTGTATTACCCTGAACTGGGAGGGAGCAAGGTGATTACAACAGACATTCATCTTTCACCATGAAGATGTAAAAATAAAAGTGATATGAGGCAAGGGATACATGACAATAAGCATCCTGCAAATCTATAGACATTATCCAATGTACTAGGAATACTACCTTTATAAATAAGAACGTGCAAGAATCATGTAAATTAGAATGGATCCCCAACACCTGTTAGAAACAGATTCTTTGTGTTCTAGTTGGTTTTTAAAAAATTCTCACAATAGCTTCCTCTAATTGAAGGGAAGCCATGAGATTTACAAAGCATCTCTTTTTACATTTTCTCTTCCTCTGGTAGAATAATGAACACTTACATCAAGGTTGAGATCTACCACACTCTCTTCCTGGTGTGAAATACCTTGGTCTGAGAAGGAATTTAATGGGAATCTTTGGATTGAAAGGGTCTCCTGAATCTTAAGTAGACAAGCTTTCCTGCCCTCTGCCGTTCTCTTGATCCATTAATATAGGAGTATGCATCTGTGGACCAGGTACTAAGCCAAAGTGACCAGCTAATAGACACAAAGAAAGTCATATTTCTGGCTAGAATACAATGCAACCTACGTAAGCTTCTTAGCTGAAGACTATTCCCGGATTAATGATTTGTAAATTGTCAAGAGACAAAAGGAAATTAATCTCTGATATGCTCCTCCAAATTAACCATACCAATCTTAGATCCTTAGAGATTGAGGTAAAACCTTACAGTAAAAAGAATAATGTGTGTAACCCCAGTGAGAACTGGAGTACACTCACAGCAGTCAGTAAGGTGGTACCAGATCCACCAAATAGGGCTTGGACCCAAATACTATAAGGATAAAAGTAGAATCAAAGAAAGAATGTTCACCCACAGCACAAAGAGGGAAGAGGGGGAACACACTATACTGGCTTTATTAAATAAATTGTGGGTAATGCAAAAGGAAAAGAATGCAACCTGTTAAAATATCCCTAGAGGGGTAGGAAATGGGTAAACTGCTCCTGGATAGAAAGTCTCCCATAATATCAACTCTGAAACAACTGTATTAATTACCAACATAAAAGGGGTTATATCAGGAGGCAACACCAGGGCAGGACCCTAAAATATCAACAAGTATCAGCCCAGCTAGTTGAACCATAAGGTGAAACCACTTCTGCAACACAAAAATTGTCAGTAGGGGCTGCAGATATGTCTCCAAACAAACGGACTAAATAGCTCTATTGGATCTATCACCTAAACGGTGTGCTGAGCTGATACCAAAAGCTGGGTGGTCTAGGAGGTACAGGATAGTTAATGAGTAATACTCATTTAACAACAGAGGACCATGCATATGGTCTCTAGATGAAGATAAAGTAGAGGCTAGTAGAACAGTCAGCTATATAGGAAAAAGCATGAGCGGATTTAGGTGTCTGACAGCGTCAATGCCTATATAGTATCCCTAATGCTCCTGTGTGTTCTAATGCTTTCCCTAGGTAACTGTGTCAAAGCCAAATACCCACAAGATCCCCGTTGTCCTACTAAGGGTCTAAGTTAACAAAATAAAAGTGCTAAGCAAACAGTGCCTCCATGAGTGCAATAACGTGAAAAAAATGAAACTGAGAAAACAACCCGACACGCGTTTCAGTGCATCATACTGCACCTTCGTCAGTGACTAAGCCTTACCTCCATATGCAGAGCGTTTAAATACCTCGGCAAGCCAATCAGGAAAAATGTCTCACTACTCAATGGAAAGTGTGATCAGGTGTGGAGGTAAGTTCCAAAAGGGGGTCGGTGTGATCCTTTGCCGGACCACCCCTAGCTCCTCCTATCCTGATCACAATGTTGCCAGTTCCCCAATCCGGAAGATAATTTTCATGGGTGGGTGGGACAGTATGTAATAGTGGGCGGTGAAGAGTATCATCAAGTCCGCCCAAAGGAACCTCCCACATTGCGGCTGTCAGACGTATATTTATACTAGGGTGGGTGTGTAGATGAAAGGGCTATAGGTGCATCGTTGTCCCACTCCGCCCTTTGCTCCTACCTCCTAGGATCGTTCACATAAGGACTCATCCATGGTGGGCGTGTATTGAAACAATCACATACACGCCCCCACCATCTATCTCCTGACTACCATTACGGCAGAGAGGAGGGGGAAAGGAGGAGGGCGGGGCATGTATAAGGATGTCAAACTATCCCATGCCGGACTCCAAATGTGGAGACAGGGATCAATAAATTATTGTAACGACTCCAAGGGCAAATCAGCCTTAGCCCAAACAAAGAGAGTGAGTAAACTGCAATATATATCGTAAGATTGTATGTACAATCTTTTAAATGTCCATAGGGATACCAGAAATTGTTGTGGGGAGCCCACTCACTTATTAAAATAGTCATCATACGCCTAATATATTCTATACCTCAGATAGAAACCACACATGATAATGATTTTTAATACATTTCTTCTTGTCCACTATACGTGGATAATCATAGCCCTGGGGCTAGTAAATTTCAGGAAGTGGGTGACCACAAAGGGATATATAGTGAGACCTAGCTTGACCATAGGGGCTCGAAATAAGCCTAGGTGGGTTGAACAAATCAGATTTATTTACATTAAACCCTTCTCCTGCAGAGGTAGTAAATATGTAACAAAAAAATATAAAAGTATAAAGAATAAAACCTTGCAGCAAGATGAAAGCCTGTGCCAGCTGCCACATAGGCTTTAGAGAGGAGCAGGACCATGTATTCTCCATGGAGTTTCAGAGAGATCCTGCATTGTTTACAGGCAGAGAGGAACATTTAGCCAGTCTAAGGACTGCATCTACTACTTAGGAGCATAGTCCTAGGTACTAGTGTCTGAAATTCCAATGGATGAAGACTGAGACACTCCCTTGTGTTGAAAACCTCTCTCAGTGTAGAACCATTCGTCCATTACGGATCTTAAGGGGACCGGGAACTGGAAAATATAATCTACACCCTCTGACATCCGAAAAGAAAGGCAAGAGGTAAAAGGACTCTGGAAATCAAATGAGCGGATTCTGGAACTACTGAAATAGGCTGAATATTTTCAACCGATTATTCCATATCTCTGAATGGATCCATCTCCCAGGATTCCTAAGAGTATTTATTCTGGGAATTGTCCAGAGGATCAAAACTTTAACAGCTTCAATGATGTCTTGAGATACCTCCTGTTAATATTGCATAATACACGGGACATGTAGCCACTTTCAGAAAGTCTGTGCAGAGACTTTACTTTTACAAGGATCTCTTATCATATGCCTCACAAACAATTCTTTAGTGTGACTTCCCTTGTATGATCCAGATTATTTTCTTCCCGTGGAGCTATTACCATAGGGAATTCCAATTGTTGAAAGGCACTCTTTTGTTTCAAGCCTCATGTTCAATCTATCGCCAAATCCTGTCATTTCCATCTCAAAAACATTGCGCGCATCCGCCCCTACTTAACGCCAGATGCGTATTATCCAAGTCCATTCGTATTATCCAAACTCCTGAACGGACCGGTGTTCGCATGCCTCGACAAATGAGAAGGGCGGTCGGTAGTTTCAGCGGAGTTCAGTACAAAAATTGTCCGTTTATAGTTCCATAGAATCTGCGCCGAACACCACTGGTCTTTTGCATGTTTTAAAATGGCCGCCGCCTCATGGTCGGAATACGAACGACGACCACCCTGCACTCGGTTATAATTAAGAGGTGTCTGCGGTTAACCACAACATTCTAATTGGGATCAATAGGTTAACCAGCAGCACACTTCTCTTCTGGGTGGCCATCCATTCGGTAGTTTCATTCGGTGTAAGTCCAAAAAGACGAATAGGGGTTTACAGACAGGCAATTCCGCGAAGGGAGGCAAACTAGACTGTTACGGTACCCTGAAATGCACAAACCGCCGTTTAGTGAATCCTCCCCTCTCTCAATAGCATCGGCTGCATGTGCATCCAGTACAATCATGCGAACCGCAAGCAAGGGAACACTGTAAACTCACGAACGGGATCCGTACGGGCACTTCACTCCACAAGCTCCAAACTCACGAATCGCCAATAGTAGCCGAACGCATATATCTCCCAAGCGGCTAATAATTCCATCCAGCAGTCGCTAGTCGTCGGTAATAAATCCCCACAATAACGAGACCAAGCTCCGCATTGGGGGTAAAACAAGAACTGGCTTTACTGTGGGCTACCTGCCCGTATTTATGCAGGTCTCCCACTTGGTGGACACTCCCCTAGGGGACCAAATGGGAGACTGTAACAATAGACAGACATATGGCAGGTTAGGACCCACAGACACAGAATATTCCCAACATGCATTAGTATTTCCTCCCCTCTGCCCTGGAGATAATTGAGAAGTAATTCAATTATCTCCAGGACAGAGGCAAATCGCCATTTTAAATTCAACACAGAAAAAAATATAAAAATACCTAACTTTACAATTGTAGAATGTTACCCATTCGTATCACATATCCCCAGATAGCCTGGATCTGAGTGCATATTATTGGCGAATAGCGCTCAGATCCCATACTCATAGTTCAATCGCCATGGAGTCAAAGTCTATTACAGTTCTTCGGTATGCGATTGACTCCATGGGAAGGCTATCTGGGGTAAGTCCATCCATACGTTTAAACCTCCCAAATGGCCGGTGTTCGCCGGTGTTCGAAGGGAGGTCGGCTTCAGCGGTGTTAGGCTAAAAAAAGTGTCCGTTTTCAGTTCCATGAAATCCATGAAATCAATGCCAGGCTTCTCCAGTTCACAGTGGCGAGGTTGGTTTCGCCACAATACTTATTAATGAACTTTGTGTTGTTGATTACTTACACTTCTTCTTATTTGATTATTGCCTAATTCATTTAAGTGTCATTTAAGTTCAACACTTATTAAAACTTTGTTTGAATCAAGTTACCAGCAATTCTCTCTTTTCTTAAAGCTACAGTATTGATACTTTAAAGATTCTCCGTTTCTTCACAATTGTAATTAGGGAGTTTTACAAGCTGCAGTTTAGTTCCAAGCCAAATCACCCAAGTACCGTAACAGAATCACCAAGCCCGAAAATGGAACCAGCAGAAGTGAATTCCCAAATTACCTCTTTAACCCATAGAGTTGAATTACTCACACAAGGCATGCAGGATTTGCAAATTGCTAATGAGAGACTTCTTTCTTATATTAGAGAAATGCAAAATAAAGTTACACATGCTTCAAGGGACCCTGTTGTCTGCAATCCCAAAAAATTATATGGAGATCGCTCTAAATATAGAGAATTTTTGAATTCATGCAAATTATTGTTTACTCTCAAACCCAGGGCTTATCCCTCAGACAGGATTAAGGCCTGTTCAATAATTTCCTACTTAAGGGGTGAACCTATGTCCTGGGCACATTCATTTCTGGAAAATGAAGATCCTATTTTGGATTCTTTAGATAATTTTATTGAGGCAATGTCATTACTTTATGAGGACCCTAATAAACAAGCTACTGCTGATCTTACTATTAGAGAAAATTTATGACAAATTTACCGTAATTTTCTTTTCCTGGCTATTTCTCATGGCAGCATCACTTATGGGTAGCTCCTCCCTTAGTAGTCACAGGACAGGAATTAATTAGATTAATTAATCAGACTGATAGGTATAAAGAGTCCCTCCTCCCCCTACACCTCAGTCCAATTATAAAGCTGAAATAAAGAATGGGCGGGAACCCTGATGCTGCCATGAGAAATAGCCAGGAAAAGAAAATTACGGTAAGTTTGTCATAAATTTTCTCTATTCCTGGCTAATCATGGCAGCATCACTTATGGGTAATACCCAAGCTTCACAGAAATATAGGGTGGGAATAATAATCCAAGAAATTACACAAAACTGAAACACATGGGGCGTGGCCTGACAGCCGACGGACTTGTCGCATGAGCGCGAAGCTCCAGACCCTGACCGGGTAATCAAGGGGGCAAACGGCACACACTGAAAACAATGGCATCCAAAAAACACCGCAGCACCGCAAGGCAAGCTCCTGCCTCTGAAACACCGGCAGCCAAAACCTCCCTGTGGCGCTTTTTTGGCGATCACACGGAAGCACACAGACGGGACAAAATGGCGCCCGCGACACAAACGCGAGGCAGCCAGCCCCCGAGCCCAACAGCAACAGATAAGCCCACAGAGTAACAAGATATACGGTCCTTGCTGACCCAACTACCCTCCAAGACCGACCTGGCAGCCTTATTTCAGAAACTGGAGGACAGCTTTAGTGAGAAGCTACAGGCTGTTACTGCAGACGTGCAGCTGCTAGGGGACAGAGTCCAGGCTCTGGAAGAAGAGGCAGAAACTACTGAAAAACAATGGGCTGAGTCCTATGCTACCCAGGAGACACACGCAGAGGCAATCAGGTACCTGCAGAGACAGCTTGAAGATGTAGATAACCGAGGATGCAGGAATAACCTGAGGGTGAGAGGTGTCCCTGAGAGTGCAGAAGGGGTCCCAGAAAACCCCGTGCAGGTTCTGACAGCCCTTTTCAACCGCATTTTAACCAGACCACTGGACACTGCCATTTTATTTGATAGAGCCCACAGAGCGACCAGACCTAGGAACCTGCCTCCAGATAAACCACGGGATATTATTTGTCGCATACATAACTTTCCCCTAAAGGAAGAAATCTTGCACAAAGCTCGACAGAACAAGGATATCAAGATCGACGGACACCCGGTGATCGTCTTCCAGGACCTAGCGCCATCCACGCTGCAAGCTAGGCGGGCACTACGACCTATCACACAGGCCCTGTCCGAGAGAAATATCAAATTCAGATGGAGCTTCCCGTTCGCTCTCACAGTTACACTCCAAAACAAAACGCACACTATAACCTCACCAGACGACATACCTGAATTCCAAAGAGCCTTGAAACTACCGTCGTCCGAGGTGGAGGATTGGACGGGCCTGAGAGGCACATCAGCGGGACGGACCCCGCACAAACCTAAGTGGCAAAAGTCCCCTCGAAAACGTCGTAGACAGAACCATCCCGGAGCAGACGCAGCACCGACATGAGCAGTACACGGTCGTATGATCAGACTCTCTCTCTTTTTCCTATCTACCATTTTCTCTCTTAATCCGCCCATGCGGGTATCCACTGCGGTACACCCAGTGAATGGACTGACATTACTTTCCCACTGTGATGCAAATATTGAAATGTTATATTGTGTTAAACTTGGTTATGCCTTTATGAATAACATGTTACATTGCCGTTACCGGGCCCTAGAATTCACGAGGAAAATATAAGGTTAACTTTCCCATCAGGGCTTCAGACGGCCGGGCTCACAGGGCACACTCTACTCCCTAGCCGACGCACACCTCTGACCTCCCTGGCTAGGGTAGAGGAGGTAGGCTGTATCACTTCTTCAATGCCCTGCGAGACCCCCCCCCCTATGATACACCCGGTCGGGTGCTCCGGCCACCACCCCCCAGAGAGGCGCCACAACCCCACTTGTGGACACAGCGAGTTATCCACAAGTGTAGCGCCAATCTCAACGCCAGAGATGGCTCTCATCTACTGTTTTAATGTACATAGTTTACAGTTATCCCCCATCCACCTCCCACCAAACACCCCTGCCATTACTATCGTACTAAAGGTACTACCGACAGGTGCCCCCCATGTCCTATTTGAGACACTCTCACCATCGTTCCTACCACCATGACTCAAACCAAACTGATGTCCCTAAATGTTAGGGGGCTCAATTCACCCATGAAACGCACAATGCTAGCACAGGAGATCGATAGACGAGGTGCTGAAATAATTTTCGTGCAGGAGACGCATTTCAGGGGAGAGTTCAAACCAAGAATCCACTATAAACGTAGTAACTTAGCATACTACAGTAACAACACCCAAAAGAAATCCAGAGGCGCTGCAATACTCATAGCCTCCACAGCCGCCTTCACAGAAATGGGAGTTAGAACCGATCCCAGAGGCAGATTTGTCTTTGTAAAAGGAATGTACAATGGCACTTTGGTAACTCTGGCTAGCATCTATGTCCCTAATGCAGACCAGACCTCCTACATACGATCATGTTTGACAAAGTTAGAGACATTTGCCGAGGGAGTAGTAGTGGTGGGCGGAGACTGGAATATGGTCCTTGACCATTCAATCGACAGCTCTTCCACCACTACAGACACCAGACAACATCAAAGGAGGATGTTCACTAACGTGCTACACGCACACCAATTATCTGACTGCTGGAGGATCATGCACCCTCAAGGCAGAGACTATTCGTACTACTCTCAGACAGCAAAAAGCTACTCCAGAATAGATATGTTCATGGTCAGCCATAGACACCTCCCCATGGTCCAGGACGCATCCATAGGCAACATTACGTGGTCGGATCATGCCCCGATCCTCTTAACTCTCACACTACAGGATAGGTCCAGGCCTACTACACAGTGGCGCCTGAACGAAACCCTACTAGACGACCACAGAGTATTGGAGGATCTACAGCAGACTGTAGCAACATACTTCAAGGAGAATAGTGGCACTGAGGTGTCAGATCCTTGGGTGTGGGAGGCCCACAAGGGAGTCATCAGGGGTATACTTATTAAGTGGGGCGCACGACTTAAAAAAGAAAGGTCACACAAACTAGAGGCGCTCACAGCAGATATAACAACAGCGGAGACCCGCCATAAACAAGACCCCACGAACGACAACCTCCAAAAATTAACAGCCCTACGACTTGAATTCCGAACCCTCCTGACTACTAGGGCATACAGATCTATCCAACTGACAAGGGGGACGTTCTACGCACAAGGAAATAGGAGTGGGAAACTTTTGGCTAGAGCCTTGAAAGCTAAACAGCAAAAGTCTTTCATAAATAAAATAGTGGGCGACTCAGGCAGACAGCACGACACCACGGAAGACATAGCCAAGGCGTTCACCACTTTTTACGCTGATCTTTATAACTTGACCCCACCGACGACACAACCACATACCCTGTGGAACTACATTTCTGACAATATATCTTGCAGGATCCCAGTAGACCAGATCCATACACTGGACGAACCTGTTACACACGCAGAACTCCTCTCCACAATCAAAACACTCCCGAACGGTAAAAGCCCTGGTCCAGACGGACTGACAGCCAGATACTACCGAACCCTAAAACAAGAGCTGGCACCCCACTTCCTACGCACGCTGAATGGCCTCGCACTTGACTCCACACTGCCACCCCCGATGCTTCGGGCATCCATTACCATCATCCCCAAGCCAGGCAAGGATCCCACAAGATGCGGTAGCTATCGACCCATATCACTCATAAACCTAGACCTAAAACTAATGGCGAAAATGATTGCCAATAGACTCAAGCCTCTTCTACCCAGCCTGGTCCACCCTGACCAGGCGGGCTTCGTGCCAGGTCGCGAGGCTAGGGACAACACCACGAAAATCCTGAATGTCATTCATGGGGCGCAGGTGACCAGGACACCGACCCTGCTGATGGCAATAGACGCCGACAAGGTAGACTGGACATACCTGTTCAGGGTCTTGGAGGCCTTGGGAGTGGGCCCTAGACTACGCAATTGGATTCAAGCCCTATATAGGGGACCCTCGGCCACCGTCAGGATAAACGGACAATTCTCCACCCCGTTTCCAATAAGCAACGGCACACGACAGGGCTGCCCTCTGTCGCCCCTCTTATTTGTTTTGGCTATGGAACCTTTCCTGAATGCAATCAGGAAACACGGTGAAATAAAGGGCTACCACCACCGAGGAGGGGAAGTGAAGGTGTCAGCCTTCGCGGACGACATCCTTTTCTCAATCACAGACCCCACCATCACATTACCACGAATCAACTCAGAGATACAAACCTTTAGCGCCCTCTTGAATTTTAAGATTAACACAGATAAGTGTGAGATTCTGGGGATCTCAATCCCCCCAAATCTACAAACACGACTCCAAAGACTACACCCGTTCCCCTGGGCTGGGACAGGACTGACATACTTGGGTATAAAACTAGCTTGTTCCGCAAGCAGCCAATACAGACTTAATTATCCCCCCCTCCTAGACGGCATCAAACGGGACCTCCTAAAATGGGATCTACCCCACTTCTCTTTGATAGGGCGGATCAACATCATCAAGATGATGGTCCTCCCGAAACTACTATACCTCTTCCAGGCACTGCCTATCCCACTCCCGAGTACATTCTTCGCGCAAACACGCACATGCTTTACCAAATACATATGGGGCAATAAACCAGCGAGAATTGCCTACACTACATTGACCTCCTCTGCAGGCAGAGGCGGACTGGGCTTACCCAACCTGTACAAATATTATATAGCGGTGCTGCTTACCCGATTAAAAGAGTGGACCGACACCGCCAGGACCAAATCGTGGTACTCCCTGGAACAAAGCTTTGTCTCTGTCCCATTACACTCCCTGCCCTGGCAAACCTGCCACCCCACAGCGCACACCCCTACGAAACATCCATTAATACATAACATCCTGACTATATGGAGAAAGTATAAAGACATATGGGGACTATCACCCGGCATATCGCGGTTTTTCCCTATAGCGGCCAATCCTGATTTCCAAGGGGGCCACGGGGGCCCACTCCTTACCCGCCTCTTAGACTCCCCCACCCCAAAGATAACAGAACTGATTGGGGGAAACCCACCCACTATACAGGCTATAAACAACCCACTTAGGCAAGACACACTCCTTGAGGTAATAGGAAGAGCACAACTTAAGGCCTTCTTGAGAAGATCGGTCCTACCCCACTGGAGGCAGAGAGCAGACACACACTTTGAGACCCTTTGCGGCCCAGAGGGGGACCCAAAACGCCCCTTATCCAAAATATACCACATTTTGCAAGACACCGGAAGGGAACCCACAACCTTATCATTCCAACAGAAATGGATGAAAGACCTATACACATTTCTGACAAAGACTGGTCGAACATCTTAGAAACAGGCATCAAAACCCCGCTTAGCACACAAGGAAGCATTTTATAAAAGGGCCACCCGATGGTACAGAACCCCAGATAAGTTGCACTCAATCTGGCCGTCCATCAGCGGCTCGTGTTGGAGATGCTCCAATGGCCGCGGCGACATGGAACACATATGGTGGAGCTGCAGAGATATCCAGGGATTCTGGTCTCTCATACTCTCAACCATCACAGAAATACTAAAACCACCATCACACCTATCCCCATCACAGATTCTACTAGGTTGGCCCGCACATTCCCAGAGCCCCATAAACAACAATTACTACAACTCCTACTAGGGGAAGCCAATGCTCTTATCCCCCTATATTGGCGGACCACCACCACACCTACCAAAGAACAGTGGATACAGAGGGTAGATCACACAAGAGGCATGGAAGATATACACTGGTCAATGTTGGGGAAAAGACACATACATCTCCAAAGATGGAGCCCCTGGACGGAATTCTGGGAGAAACCCTTGGGAGTGCAGGGAACTTAGATGCCCTTAGAGTAACGCACCGAAGACCCAGGCATGTTGGCGACCTACAGTCCCAATTTGAGTCACCTTGGTAGACACCGCTCAAGGCACACTCACTACTATATTAAGTTGATGTAAGAGGCAGGACACCCCTAGCCCCTACCCCTTCCCCTGTTTCATGTTCTCACCCGCGGCCCGTTGCCGAACTTAGTTGCATACAGACCCTTCCGACGACCTATAACAGAGAGTGCCCCGTATCCGATTAAATAATACAGGAATACACATATTATTAAAACCGCCCCAGGAACGATGCAGACATCACACCACGGAACAAAATTATATGTGTAATAGCACGAACTGTTAGATGACCTTATTATGTATGCATTGAATGTCACCTATTTCTTTTTTCTGTATCCCATACACGTTTACTTTCGGAAATAAAGAAAAAGTGAAATTAAAAAAAAAAAAAAACAAAACTGAAACACATGCAGCAAAGAAAAGTTTAATATCAACGGGATAACGAGACCGTAGACAGGACACTCTTCCCAAAGGAGGTGGAAGGAGACTCCACTTCAAGTTTGTAGTGCTTCATGAATGTCATCGGAGAAGACCAGGTGGCTGCTCTGCAAATATCATCGTATGGAACCTCTGCCCAGCTAGCCCATGAAGTTGATAATGCTCTAGTAGAATGAGTTCTTATCTCCCGAGGGGGTGATATACCTTTAGAGATATACACCTTCTAAATTAACAGAGAAATCCAACGTTTCAACATAGATAAAGAAGCCGCCTCACCTCTCCTTGCTCCCAACGGCAAAACAAAGAGTTGGTCCATTTTACGGAAAGACTCAGAACGTTTAAGATATGCAGACAAGCAATTCGTGACATCCAAACGTTGCCATCTAACCTCCTCCTGAGAAGAGGGGTTGGGGTAAAATGATGGAAGAACCACTTCTTGAGAGAGGTGAAACTGAGAAACCACCTTAGGAAGAAACTCTGGTTTTGGTTTCAGACACACCCTATCTTGGTAGAATCGTAAACAAGAAGAAGATGTAGAAAATGCCTTAATTTCTGAAATCCGTCTTGCGGAAGTAATTGCCACCAAAAACAAAGTTTTATACGTCAGGAGAGTAGCATCCAAACTTTCAAGAGGAACAAACAGATCCTCAGTGAGATAATTGAGCACCATAGGAAGGTCCCAAGGAGGGGTAGTAGATCTGGAAGGAGGCATCAACCTGAAGGCCGCTTTGAAGAGCCTGGAAATCAAAGGATCCGAAGCCCATGAGATGTTGCACAAAGCCGAAAGTGCCGAAGACTGAACCTTCAAGGTGCTGAGGCTAAGGCCCTTGTCCAGGCCTTCTTGCAGAAACTCCAAAACTTCAGTATTGCTAGGATGCAGAAAGTCCACATTATTAGACGATGCCCAAGTTTGGAACACATCCCAGATCCTATAGTAGCATGAGGAAGTGGAAGCCTTCTTGGAGAGCAGAAGGGTATTGATCACTGCCTCCGAGAGACCTAGTAATTGGAGTCTTTCTTTCTCAAGACCCATACCCCCAGTTTGAGGCGTTCCAGATGAGGATGGAATACAGGGCCCTGCGTTAGCAGATCCTCCATCACTGGAAGAGGCCAAGGTTGTTCCTGGCTCATCATGGCCAATAGGGGAAACCACGGCCTCCGAGGCCAAATTGGAATTATGGCAATGACTTTCTTGCCTTCCGACCAAACCTTCCGCAGGAACCTGGGTATCATGGGTAGGGGAGGGAAAGCATACCCCAGATCGAACGACCAAGGCAGAGAGAGAGCATCCTGGCCCAGTGCCTGACAGTCCGGACGGAGAGAGAAGTAATTCTCCACCTGGTGATTCTGAGATGATGCCATCAGGTCGATCTGGGGCATGCCCCACCGATGAGCAATTTCTGCAAAGATCGCCAGGTGAAGTTGCCATTCTCCCGGAAGAATTTCCTTTCTGCTGAGGAAGTCTGCCATTACGTTCTCCGAACCTGGGAGATAAATCACCTTCAGGCATTGAAGATAGGTCATGGCTATAGCCATTAAGGGAGCCAGCTCTTCCAGGAGCAACCTGCTCCTCGTGCCGCGTTCACATATGAGGCCACCGCTCGATTGTCTGTTTTGATTAGAACCCAAGAATTCCTTAGCCTTGGCAGGAATCTCAAAATGGCCTTGTAAACCGCTCTCAGTTCCCTTAAGTTTGAGTGTAGGCGACTCTCTTCTCGGGTCCACTTCCCTTGAGTCCATACAGAACTGAAGTGGGCACCCCATCCAAAAGAACTGGCATCTGTTGTAATAACCTTCCAAGTGGGGTCTTCCAACGGGAAGCCTGTTGTCAAATTCCTCTCGCTCTTCCACCAGTTTAAGCCTTTCCTTACGGGAAGGGGAAGAGATATCATCTATTCCCAATCCGCTTCCACTCTGTTGAACTGGAGAAGGAAGCAGTTCTGGGCCGGACGGAACTTCCACTGGGCCCACTTCACCAAGCCTATTGTTGATGTCAAGGAACCCAGGAGACTCATGACTTCTCTTGCAGGTGCAGTTTCGAGATCTTGCAGCTTCCTTACTTTGTCTCTGATCTTCGTGACCCTTTCTGGAGACAGGAACGCATGTGCAGACACGGTATTCACCACCGCACCCAGGAAAATGATCGTTTGTGCAGGAACGAGGGAGCTTTTTCCCACGTTCAGGAGCCAACCATGGTCTTGAAGAATTGACATTGCCACTGACGTATGTTGAGCTACAATTCCTTGAGATGGACCCAAGATTGATAGTAGGCGTCCCTTAAGTCTATTGAGGTCATCCAGTCTCCTTTTTTGACACACTTCAAGATGGTCCTCAAGGATTCCATTTTGAACGTCCTTACGTCGAGCAAGGAGTTCACGCCTTTCAAATTCAAGATGAGACGCCACTTTCCCTGTGGTTTTGGGGCCAAGAAGACAGTGGAGTAAATTCCCTGAAACCATTCCCGTTTTGGAACTTCTTCCACCACTTTTTGTTCCAGGAGTACAGAAATGCAGGACCTCATGGCCCTTCGTTTAATGCCTACCGGCACCTTTAATTTTCTGAAGAATGCAGTTTTCGGGTAAGATGAGAATTCTATTCTGTAACCTTCTTAAACGATGGAAGTGACCCATAGGTCTGGAATATTGCTGGCCCATATGGGGTAGTCTTCCTCCCACCGTCCCCGAACGGGCCTGGGGACCTTCAGAAGTTCTTCCCTGAGGTTCTAGCACCCCTTCCTCTGGGAGCCTTATTGGAAGATGAGTGCGAATAGGATTTCCATGAAGAATTCCTGGAAAACTCCCTTCCTGGTTTATAGCTCCTGCTGTCCCGAAAGGACCGATCCTTGAAGCGCTTGGTCTTCCAGGAGGAGGGAAAACTCTTCCTGCCAGCTTGAGGTAAAAACGCCTTTTTCCCATCAGCAGCTTTTTGAAAAGCATCTTCCAGAATTTTCCCAAAAAGGAACGGAAAATTGGAACGGAAGTGCACACAGGGAAGCCTTAGAGGCATAGTCAGCACCCCACGAATGAAGCCACAAGGCCCTTCTAGAAGCCACAGACAGGGCCATGCTTTTGGCAATCATGCAAGTGATGTCCAGGGAGGCCTCTGAACAGAATTCCGTGGCTAGACTAAAGTCCTTGAGGCTTTCCAACAGGACTCTTCTTCCTTTCATCAGTTTGCTGTATCTCGTAACAAAAAAGCTGATACTCTTTCCAAAATTCCATTTAATCCTTCTTCAGAAGAGAAAGTCTTCAGAATTTATATTCCTCCAAAACTCCGACATAACCTTTTAAAATTAATTCATGATTCTCTCCTTGCTGGACATCCTGGGATAAAAAAAGACAATTGAACTCTCTACTACACAATATTGAGCTATACCTGAGCTACTACTTTATACGGGCCCTGCCAAGACGCTTGCATCTTGTTCGCCTTCACAGGCGGTATTTAGGGAGACCGCGCCAGAGAGAGGGTGCTTGGTGATACTGGGAGCTACTTCCGCCAGACTTACCTCTCCGCAGGCTCTGGCAATGTGGGTCCTACTTCCGAGTATGCACGCCGGCTCCTGGGGCACACAGGCTCTACAAACTCTGAAGTCGTCCTAGCCTTCTGGACTAAGACAAGTATGCTTCATGTCATAGAGGATTACTGGAGAACAGAAACTCACTTACTTTACAAGTGGACCATACCTCTGAACTATTGGAGGAGTACTGCCAGTATTTCGCAATACCACCAGCTGCCGATTCGGTGGAGGGGCAACACTTTTCTGGGAAGGTTTAGGAATTCTATACAGCCTGTCCCCCACCCACTCATACCGTTCGCCATCTACTCCTTCCTCTCCAGCATCTGCTCTATCCCTGTACTTCTGTAGAGTCGGTTCCACCCAGGTTTCCCTCCCAAACTCCTCTGGGGTATCCCAGCTTAAAGGGGCCTCATTTAGGGTACAAGTCGGGGAAGAGAGTCTTACCTGGGTCTCAGCAGCAGGCGAGCCGGTTCCAATAGCACGGATCTGAGCACAGGGAGCCACAGGGTTAACGTCAGCGGGGCCCATCGGAGCATATGCAGAAACCAGAGGGGTCAAATCATTCTCAAGGAGGACATCAGCGGGCAAACCTTTCATAACCCCCACATCAACGTGTCTAGCACCCACTCCCCAATCCAAATGAACCCGATCAACAGGCAGATGGAACACAGCGCCCCCTGCTACCCTCACTGCCACAGTGTCTCCAGTATGTTGGTGTTCCGAGACCAAGTTCTTTTGGTGCAGGGTCATAGTAGCCCCGGTATCTCGCAATCCGCTGACTACTCTTCCATTCAGCTTGACAGTTTGTCGGTGTTGCTGTCGGTTGTCCTGGTGAGCGGCTTGGACAGGATCTGCCTCATGTAAGATGCCCCAAAATTCCTCCTGCTCGATACAGTGAGCAGCAGGCTGAGGTGGGCGTTGATTCCCGCCGGCCGGTTTTCTCCACGACTGTGCCTGGTTAGCGTTGTTCAGTGGGCATTCTGGTCTCTTGTGCCCTAACTGCTTACATCCAAAACACCGGATGGGCTGGGAGTAATCCCGGGCGTTGAACCGGGATGGCTGAGCATAATTGTTAGCTGGCGGTAGTGTTGGAGTGCAGTGCGCCTGGGGTTGGTAGACGGTAGTGGTTGAAGGTGCTGCTGGCTAGTATTCCACTCTTGCAGGGACTTTAGTTACCACATTGTTCAGTTTACGAGCATCCGTATATTCATCTGCCAGGCGGGCAGCTTCTGGCAGAGTGGAGAGTTTTCGGTCTCGGACCCACTCTCTGACTCCTGTAGGCAATTTATCAAAGCAGTGCTCCAGCAGAAACACCTGCAGCACCTCTTCCCCGGTTACGGCTTGGCACCCCGCCATCCAGTGGGCTGCTGTGCGGTGTACTCAGCATTCCCACTCCACGTAGGAGTCACCAGATTGCTTAATAATTTCCCGGAACCGCCGCCGGTATACCTCTGGGGTCACCGCGTACCTGGCCAAAAGGGCATCTTTCACTGCCCGGTAACTGGTAATCTCTTCTTCTGGAATGGCCCGAAAAGCTTCGCTGGCCCGGCCCGATAACTTCCCAGAGAGGATAGTGACCCATTCGTCTGTGGGTACCTGGTGTAGGGCACACTGTCTCTCAAAATCCGCCAGGAACTCGTCAATCTCTCCCTCTGTTTCGACAAAGTTTTAAAAATGCAGTAAAGGGTACCTTTTTTCTTCCAATATTATTATTGGGTAACTCTGCTGCTGCAGCTCCTTTTTCCTGGAGCACTTGATATGCCATCACTGCTGCTTGCTCACGTTCCACAATGTCCGCTGTAGGGTTGGGGCCAAAGTGTGCCAGCCTTATCTGGACTGCCCGGTTGAATCAGATTTCCTCGGATGTCAGATCCAAGATGCTGGGCACATTAGCTCTCTCCGTTCCTTGCGCTGCATCCATTTCAAGTAGCATGGCAATAATTTCCTGTTTTTTAAGATTGCTTGCTTACCGTCCTCGGCGTTCTAGTATGTCTTTAAGGGTAGCATGCCTTAATTCCTCATACTGCATTTCCTCCACCAACCTGGGTTGTGTAGCTGACCTTCTGGGTTGTGGGACTCATCCCGTCGCTTGCCACCAATTGTTAAGACACTCCTGGCACAGAGGAGTGAAACCGCCGTTTAGTTGAGCTCCCCCTCTTTAGTAATGCAGGCTCAATTCGTGTAGACCTCAAACACACGAACTGAAGCCAAACTGAACAATAAATCCACAAATCGCGGCTAACAGCAGAACAAATATAATCTCCAAGTGGCTTACGTTTCCAGCAATCAGTCGCTAACCGTGTGTAGTAAATCCCCCCAATATCTAGTCCAAGCTCCGCATTGAGGGTAAAACAAGAACTGGCTTTACTGTGGGCTACCCGCCCGTATTTATGCAGGTCTCCTCTTTGGTGGACACTCCCCTAGGGGACCAAATGGGAGACTGTAACCACGGACAGACATGTATCAGTTTAGGACATATAGTCACAGAATATTCCCACAATGCATTCTGGCTTCCTCTCCTCTGCCCTGGAGATAATTGAGAAGTAATTCAATTATCTCCCAGGACAGAGGCAAATCGCCATTTTAAATGAAACAATAAAAATACATATGTGGCGAAAGGTAATTGAATCACAGGCAGAGGGGAGGATTTTGTGTGGGAGTGTCTGAGTGTATTGTATGTGGTTATTGGTTGTGTTCCAAAACCCTGTGGGTGGTATTAATGTGTATATAAGAACAATAAACCCACAGGTCTGTCTGTTCACTGCTTGACCCTCAACACGGAGCTTTGTCTCATTCTTGGGGGATTTACTGTATGCTGTTAGAGACTGATTGCCAGGAGTGTAAGCCGCTTGGGTGCTTTTCCTGTTCAGCTGCTAGCAGCTATTCGTGAGGTTCCAGTTCGGGAATTTGGAGTGCTACTTGGTATCCTGTTCGGGAGTTTGGGGTTCTGCAGTAGCTGTGCCTGTGTCTCTGGAAGGAGAAGATCTACTAAACAGCGGTTTCACCCTTTTATGCTGAGGGTGCCATTACAATTGGTGGCAAGCGGCGGGATCGTTCCTACAAACAGAAGGACAGCTACAGGAGACACCATTTCTTTGGATTTACAAGTGGGTGCAACGCATGTCCCAGTACAGCGACCCTAAAAGCAACAGAATGGAACCAGCAGTGTTATACGAGGAGGAGGACCTGGATGGCCGGGATGCATTAAGGAAAGGCATCTGGTACCAGGCACTGGATAATGTACAATACCAGCGGGGTGAGAGTCTCCCCAGTGAAGAGCAGCAGTTGCAGAAGCAAGTGGCCCTGCGGATGCCCTTCCTGGGAGAGCAGTCCCTGGAGGAATGGGTGAAGGAACTAGAGCACCGGGTATGGCAGGAGCTATGGCTGGAGGATGCCTACCAGGCGCTCTGGTGGTATAGGGCACAGTATATACCCTGGACAGCCGAGCATGACAAGCCAGAGGGAGAGGAGTTTGATGGTCCTGGCTTGTTATGGGATTCCTTTGCAGAGCCTGACTTCGGGAGCCCTGCGCAGAACAGGACATTTTCCTGTCATCCCAGTCATCCTAGGCATGACTGGGATGACCCCCATGAGGTAAGACCTGGCTCACCTAACAACCCTGGAGTGGGAACTGGAGCAGGACTACCGAGATCTCTTCCACTCCATTGGGAAGGCTCAGCAGGACAGCAAGGTGACAGATCCAGTTCCAGATCCCTTCAGCTGGGAAGATATTGTTGAGATTTACTGGGAGGAACCCCAGGCGGCAGGTGGAGATGAGACCGAGGTCTCTCCACCGGCCCTACAGGGATGCTGGGCGGTTAGCCCAGAACCCCAGCGGCGGATTGATTTGCAGGGAATAGAGAGCTGTGTCTCCTTTCCCCAGCGGCAATGTGAAGTGCAGGGAGTGGAGAGCATCGTCTGCCCTCCCCAGCAGCAGTGTACCTTGCAGGGAGAGGAGAGCAGTGTCTTCCCTCCCCAGCGGCAGGGTGAGCTACAGGGATGCTAGGCGGTCGTCTCAGAACCCCAGCGGCAGTGTGAATTGCAGGGAATTGGGAGCCCAGTCTCCATTCCCCAGCGGCAGTATGAGTCATTGGGAATTGGGAGCCCAGTCTTCATTCCCCAGCGGGAGATACAGCAGGGAATTGGGAGCCCAGTCTCCATTCCCCAGCGGCAGAGTGTCCTACAGGGAATAGAGAGCCCAGTCTCCTTTCCCCAGCAGCAGGACTCTGTACTGGGAGCAGAGACAGTCGGTCTCCCTCCCGCGCGGCTGGAAGTATATATGGGAGAGGAGCTTGTTACCCCCTCTCCCCAGCGGCAGCTTAACGTAGCAGGGGGGGACAGTAAACCCCACAACCGTGCAGATGGGACCGTGGTCTCTTCACTTACAGCACAGGGGGTAGGGACGATCGGTTCTGCCCCCCAGCGACAGGGCTGTTTAGCAAAAGGGGAGACAGTTGGTCTCCCCCTCCAACAACCAGGCATCAACCAGGCTACTCCCGTGGTAGCGCTGGCACCAGGGCAGAGTACCACTGGTCTCTGCCCACTCAGCAACCCACCAAGGCAGCTTCCCAGTCACCCACACAGCCATGGTGAGGCACCTGGACATGGACAAAGTTCTCCTCTACCCAGGTTATTGTGGGTGGGCTGTATTACTGATTGTGTGTTGTGGGTGGGCTGCTGGACTAATAAGGGCACTGACCGGCAGGAGGTCAGATACCCTGTTAGTCTGTTTGGAAAAGGGGAGAGATGTGACGAGAGCAATCTCGCCACATTGCATTGGAGAAGCCTGGTTGCTCGCCTGTTGCCTCTGGACTATGGCCCCATGATAAAACTTGTATTTTCCCCTGCAGAAAGGCTTATTCGTGCGTGCCCTGTTTGAGCGGGGATACCCCAGATAGCTATGCCATGGAGCCCATTCGTATAATGAAAGACTATGGGAAAGACTTTGGCTCCATGGCAATTGAACTGTATGTGTGTGATCTGAACGCCATTCAGTAATAATGTGCGCTCAGATCTGAGCTATCGCGGGATATGTTGAATGTACCTGTTTTGTGCAACGGCTACACAGTTATATGTTTTTATGTGTTTTATTGTCTTTTGCTGTTTTGTGTTCAATGGAGTTTTGCCTCTGTCCTTGGAGATAATTGGATTACTTCCCAATTATCTCCAGGATAGAAGATTCTGTGGAACTGGTTTTGGGCAGAAAAGCCATGCTTCCTTTGGTCACAAAGGACTACGATCTATGTTTTGAACCACTGGACCAATTTGGATGATTTTGACATATGTTTGTATTTGGAATATGCTGATTCTGAAAATGTTTATGTGAATGCGATGCATACTTTTCAAGTTATGAATAATGTGGAAAAAATTAATTTCTCTGCTTGTTATAATTACATTACCCATTGTGTAAGGTAATTGAATCACAGGCAGAGGGGAGGATTTTGTGTGGGAGTGTCCGAGTGTATTGTATGTGTTTATTGGTTGTGTTCCAAAACCCTGTGGGTGGTACTAATGTGTATATAAGAACAATAAACCCACAGCTCTGTCTGTTCACTGCTTGACCCTCAACACGGAGCTTTGTCTCATTCTTGGGGGGATATACTGTATGCTGTTAGAGACTGATTGCCAGGAGTGTAAGCCGTTTGGGTGCTTTTCCTGTTCAGCTGCTAGCAGCTATTCGTGAGGTTCCAGTTCGGGAATTTGGAGTGCTACTTGGTATCCTGTTCGGGAGTTTGGGGTTCTGCAGTAGCTGTGCCTATGTCTCTGGAAGGGGAAGATCTACTAAACAGCAGTTTAACCCTTTTATGCTGAGGGTGCCGTTACAACATAAAAATAAGTAATTGTACAAATACCGAACATATTATATTTGTGCAACGTATCCCCAAATAATCTGGATCTGAGTGCATATTCCTACCGAATAGCGTTCAGATCCCATACGCACAGTTCAATCGCCATGGAGTCAAAGTCTTTTACAGGTCTTTAGGTATGCGATTGACTCCATGGGATGGCTATCTGGGTTAAGTATTATCCAAACTCCCGAACGGACCGGTGTTCGCATGCCTCGACGAATGAGAAGGGCGGGCGGTAATTTCAGCGGTGTTCGGTAGAAAAAGTGTCCGTTTATAGTTCCATAGAATCTGCGCCGAACACCACTGGTCTTTCGCGTGTTTTAAAATGGCCGCCGCCTCGTGGTCGGCATACGAACGACGACCATCCTGCATTCGGTTATTATTAAGAGGAGTCTGCGGTTAACCACAACGTTCTAATTGGGGCCAAGAGGTTAACCAGCAGCACACTTCTCTTCTGGGTGGCCGTCCGTTCGGTAGTTTCATTCGGTGTAAGTCCAAAAAGGCGAATAGGGGCATACAGACAGGCAATTCCGCCCAAGGGAGCCAAACTAGACGAACCAGCCACACCAGTCATACAGATGGATCTGTCACAGTTATTAACAAAGGCAGGTCTTATTCCCTGACAATAATGAGTCTAGTTAGAAGGCTCACATGGTAAGCAGTAGCACAACATTTCCACCTGATCCGTGAACACATACCAGACAGGCCCAACACAGCAACCAATGCCCTTTCTCGTTGCAATCTACAGGGTTTCTATCAAGAACATTCTACAGCCAAGTAAATCCCAAACAGATCACTGCTATTCCAGGAACTCATCCTGGAGTAAGAACACCAAGGCACACGGGTGAATGCTGGCACAAACAGCACTATCAGCAAACAATAGATGTTCATACAATTGAGCACACACTTTATTTAACAGATTTACCACAGAATATCAAATACAAAACCCGTTCATGTTAGATACCATGGTGGCCACCTAAATCTAAAACTCGCACACAATACCATAACATTTTATCTAACAGGCATGCAATACCATGTCACTAACACATACCCCAGCCACAATAACTTCCTATCATCGAACCAATTAAAACATTTTTAAAGGCATGCTATGGTTAGAAGGCCACAAAACGACAATCCGATATAGGGGGAAGGGTTTAGAGCCATATCTGACACATTAAACTCTCAACCTATCGTAACAGAAACTACCAACACCATCAAAACCACTGTTTCTGGTCATTCACGGTCAAGAGAAGACCACTCTTCTGCTATGCTTACACGGCAACCCACTGACATCTAAATTCATGTCAGACACAAAACCCAAATCATTAAAAATAGGGAGCGATCCATCAGCCTCCACGGGCTGTTCATTTCGCTTTAGAGCAGCAACGGCTGACTCAAGCGGAAATGTACTGGTACACATTATTAGTGTATCGATATATACTACTATGAGAGAAAGAGCCTTTCTAGAATTAGCCAATTAAGTATACAATCGCTTTTACATGTATATTGTAACGGTTTGTCATATATTAAAGTGGCTTGATTAAATATCCTTTTTGCCCTCTTTATTTACAGCCCCGCCCATACATCGGTTTTGGCACACCACAACCGACTTTAGTTAATCATAAGGTCTAACATCAATATGGCTTATTTCCCTGACCACAAATGGGAAGGCAGAGCCTGGAGTTGTGGGAGGGGTTGAGCCAGCCTATATATATATATATATACTCATACCTAACTCTATACTGGGCTGACGTCGGCTGGTCACCCCACCCACCACTCCCTCTATGCAGTTATACCTTGGTGGGCCCTCTTTATTTACAGGCCCGCCCGTACATCGGTTTCGGCACACCACAACCGACTTTAGTTAATCATAAAGTCTAACATCAATATGGCTTATTTCTCTGACCACAAATAAGTGTTTTATATCTTTCACTTTAGTGTCTTAAAATATTCGAGTGTTAATATAATTAAAATAAACATATAAGTGCATATCTAATACCATAGGTTTATATAAGAGAAGTATCGTAATTTAGTACCTAGTAATAATCGCATAATTCTTTAAACACTAGATAGATATTACATTTACATTTTATTATGTAAATTTCCAACATTATAAAGTTTTGGATTTTTCTATATTCTCTAGAGTCGCCATTATTTCTTCTTTGTTCCCCTCCCTAAATTTGTGTTACTTTTTCTAGTTAAGTGAGATTGTCTGCATCAATCTATTATTCCTAGTTTTTATAACTTAGAAAGTTCTTCAATAGGGTCTTTAATAGAAAAGCTCTTGCCAACATTGGAAGATTATCATTTTAGTAGGAAAGCCCCATCTGTAGCTTATATTTTTTGGATCACAATTGCAAAGTTCGATCTTTGAATCATCTTCTATTTAATCTTGTTGAGAGATCAGGGAAAACCAACAAATTTTGAAAC
This sequence comes from Pelobates cultripes, assembly GCA_933207985.1. Classification (NCBI taxonomy): domain Eukaryota; kingdom Metazoa; phylum Chordata; class Amphibia; order Anura; family Pelobatidae; genus Pelobates; species Pelobates cultripes. Next base: position 122,049,941 of record OW240915.1, read on the forward strand.
TTCTCATTGTTTAAATTTGGATGGAATCTTAGCTGTTTCATTAATTCATCTTTCACTGAGGAGTTTAAAAAAACCCCTTACTATCACATCTGTAGGGGTCGGATTCTCTGTTTCTCTGAAATTAAAGATCCTATGGCATCTCTCTATCGGAGAAGGTGTTAGATTGCTAAGCTCATGGAAGGAGACAGAGCAGCAGCTGCTGCAGCACCTCCAAGGGAGGAGGAACAAACTGAATTCCAGAAAGAATTCAGGAGTAGGTTGGCTCTGTATCCAACCCCACCATCTCAAGAAACTTTCGACAGGATCATGGCAGACGTACAGGAATTTCTTGTAGTCAGAGGGGTGCAACCAAACCAGCAAGCCAGAAGGGAATCGCAGGCGTCACCCAGCATGATCCAGGGAAGAACAAAGATTCCCTATCAAGCTTTTAAAAATTTTATGGACACAGAGGGGGATATTGACGGATATTTGCAGGACTTTGAAAGACTGTGCCAGCTGCATGATATCGGGCCCCACGTTTAGGTACCCCTGCTGGCCGGTAAACTATCTGGACAAAGAATGAGATCATGCAACTACTGCTTCTACCTGAGATTATCTACAGAGATGCAGAACTGGGTAAGGGACCGTAAACTGTGTACCTTACAAGGATTGACATATTGAGCGATACATTCTTTAGAATAATCAATTAAGTTCTCTTGTTTGATTTCTTCCAGTATACCTTTAATTCTTATATTATTTCTACGCGATCTATTGTAGCGGAGTAGTAGTATTATCCACGGTATCTCCGCCGGCAGACAGAATAAAGCAAGTATAAAGCAGGCAAAATCCAGGTAGCGTAGTTACAATCCCTTTCTCCCAAGAACTAGACGACACATAGCTTGGAGGTCAACTGAGGTTTTTAGTCACAGGCACAGTATTTATGTGGTTACAATTGTAAGGGGTTTCCTGAGTCACATTACAGGGTTTGTCCAGTAGGGGACTACATGGGGGACTGAGTTCTACAGCCAGAATACCCATCATACACTGCTGTACCAAGGAGATAATTAACCCAGAATGCATTGCTAATGGGATTTTTTATATTAAAATACATAATTTTCATGCTAGATAGCTACTAAACCCTTTATTATATAGCTGGGACCTGAGCGCACAGTTAAGGGAACTTGCGCTCAGATCCCAGCACAAATAACCAAACGTGGTTCATTTTACCGTATCAGAACCACTTAGTTTAAATGATTGTATGAACCGAAGGAATAAAAGTCCCAGAAACGAAAAACTCCCGAATGGCTCGGAAGTCCAGCTGGGCTTGTGTTGGCGAGTAGCCGAATTTAGTTCCAGGCACTCAACGACAAAACCTCGCTGGTTTTCCGCGAACAAAGATTGCCACCGCCGTACACGAATGGCGGCCACCCGTAACAGACCACAATTAACACAGATACATTGTTGCCACCCAATTGGAGACACACAACCTGCTATGGGTGGTCTCCCATTTGGTACTTTGCAAATTCCACGAACAGTGCGATGATTCACTATTCGTGGATATTCAGATTAACACGAGCGGTATTCGTGTGCTGTAACACACGAATGCCGCCTACATTACTCAATTGGGGTCCGCTTTTGGAGAATAAAATGTGCTAAGGTTCTTTTCTTTCTTATCTACTAGAGAGGGTTTTTTGGGAGGCATATTAGCATTGATACTAGGCAAACAGAGAGGGGTAAACAACAAGCTATAAATAAAGATGTAAAGTCACTTAACCATCCAACTATCTCCCCCCCTTTTTTCCCTCTTTTTCCCCTTCCCCCCCTCTTAGCCTCCTCCTCCTTTCCTTCACCGCTTTATCCTTTCTTTACTTTTTTCTTTCTATTCTCCTTTTTAACCTCTTAGTTTCTCCTAAAGGAGATTACTACAAGCTTCTAATAGCTTCTTGAAACTAATTCTCAGAATCCTCTATAGTTTTAAACAACAAACTTAATCAATAAAGTACAGTTAGATCATTTTGTATCCAGCTTTGCAACCGGTTGAACTGAGGGTTATCATAACTCAGGAATGTACCATTGTATCTTTAGTGTAACTTACATAGTTACGTAGCTGAAAAGAGACTTGCTTCCATCAAGTTCTGCCTTCCTCACATTTGTTTTTTGCTGTTGATCCAAAAGAAGGCAAAAAAACCAGTTTGAAGCACAATTTTGCAACAAGCTAGGAAAAAAAATCCTTCTTGACCCCAGAATGGCAGTCAGATTTATCCTTGGATCTCTTTAACCGTAAAAGATACAAATTTCTATGAAACAAAGTGGACTCTTTCCTACTCAAATTAATTTCTAATACAGGTTAGTCTATAGAACAATTAGTAACATAGTTGCAGTTCTGGTTTGACTGATAACTGTGAGACAGGGTAATCTTTTTTAATCACAGTAATTTCTTGTTTAACTCACAGTCTAAGCAGAGATTTACTTGATTGTATTTGAATTGTCTGTAGAGCTCTATATTCTGTTATTGCTGAAAATCCTGATAAGATAGTAGGTCTGGAAAAGTTTGAGATGATAGAGCTGCATTCAATAAGGATATTGAGATGTGTTGTATGGAGCCTTGTCTTACTGGATTCTCAGCAGCTTTTGGAAAGTGTAAAGATAGGTAGGAAATGATCTCCTTTAACTCATAGTATATTGGGCAATCAGCTCTGGAGTGGTAATTTGGATATGCCAAATCCACAATAACGAACCGCAAGCGGCTAGTAAAACATAAAGTGGTTTAATAATCTCGGCTTCACTCGCACTGTATCTCCAGTTAACTCTCAGATAGCCATTTAGTTTTGCAGAATCTTAAAGGACCATACTGCAAATGCAAGCGTCGGGAAGACCAAACACTCACGCTCGTGGTGTAACACTCAGCTGTTCTCTGGTAAAAGCTCAGGCTTGCTGAATCTAGATATCAAGCGGCAAGTATCAGTCACGCTGGATGCTCTCAGTTTGCCCACGGTACCTTGTCTAGCTGAGTCCCAGGAAGCAGCACTACTCCACCTGAACTGCAGCAACGGAAAAAAGGAGTAGATTCCAATGGAATGTATATGATCAATTTCTCTCCCGATGTAGACGTTTAGTCAGCTCTCATATACAAGCATGGAGCATTCAAATAGATGTAGCTTAGCGTTCCATATGGTACCTGCTTAATTACACCCGGCCACAGTTAACCACACCTGCGATGCTGATGTAACGTCACATTATGTGAGCATTCCACCCAGTCAGTTACGGTGCGTCAATTTATAATTTGTTTTTACATGCGTTTTTCTGGATTTTTTATTTTTATTTATTCTGTCTCTCAATGTTAAAATACACCTACCATTAAAATGATAGACTGATCATTTCTTTGTCAGTGGGGAAACGTTTAAAATCAGCAGGGGATCAAACACTTTTTTCCTTCACTGTATAATCTTCTGAAAACCTGATGTCTTAAATGGTACTGAGATGAATGGTATCAATTACGCCAGAAAGACGTTACTCTGCTACGAGGGTTACCAAGCCTGTTCAGGGTGGCTGAAAGCTCAAAGGCCTGCCCATAAGCAGTTTAAAAAAACAACCATTCACTGGACATGAATGTTAACACATAATGTAAAAAATTGAGTATGGTCTATACTCAATTTTTTACATTATGTGTTAACATTCATGTCCAGTGAATGGTTGTTTTTCTAAACTGCTTATGGGCAGGCCTTTGTTATTGATATACAAATGCATTTATGATATGGTCTTTTCATTGGACAATTGTAAACACTGAATCACCTTGTAGCGGTAATTTCATACCTCTGTTCTTATGTCAATCATGTATGAATAGTTGTGACGGACCGCCTGCACCCCGACTGGGTACCTCCGTCAATCGCTGCTTCCTAGTACTTGCAAGTACCACAAGCACCGCAACACCATAACCACCGTAAACCCCATTAACAGCCACAGCTTGGTTGGGGTCTTGCTGTCTTCTACCCACCCTGTACCCAAGACCAGGATCCAGCTTCCAGTAGGTAGACCTCTCCTAGTCCAGAGAGCGTAGCAGGAACAGCTCTTACAAGAGCTTAGTGATTATACTCAGGGGAGTAAAGTGGTTGTAGCAATCCCCAGAGTGAATGTAGTTCTCCAATCCCCCAAACATGAGCCTAGACTTCATAAATGTGGTTCAACATTGTGGAGAATAATGTTATTTTATGTTGTAAATCTGTCTCTTTAAGGAAAAAAGTATTTGTAACAAGCCACTAATAATTTCTATTTTTATACCACATTCCATATAGGTAAAAATGGTTTTGGAATACATATTATACCTTTTTTAATTACATATACATATAAATATCAAAATGTCTCTTAACGACATGATTTTTTTCTTATAGATATCCTTTATTGTGAATATATAGTGAAAGCAAGAATAATTATGGTATATTTTAACAAGTGTGTTTAATGGAAGCCACAATTGGCCTTTTATGCAAGTCCACAAGCAACGTGGGGGAAACATGGCCCTTGTGGGGGACAGGGACACAAAAGCTTACAAACGAATCAGAACGGTAATTAAATGTCCAATACTCCCCGACACAGCACACAATCCCTCCCCTCTGCATGGGAGATTATTGAGTAAAGTACATTACATAACTCAATTATCTCCAGGCAGAAAAACCACATATTTTATAAAGTCTCATAAGTACCCCAAAACACAACATATCCCCTGATAGTACAACACAAAGTGGTAGGTCTAATAAGTGATGCTTACTCTAAACACATGTGAGGTATCCTCTACACCTTTTAATCATATATAACACACAAACAACAGGTGGAGCAAATAAAGGCAGAAAATAATATAACTAAAAGTATACTTTTCTCTCTTCTTACTTGTAGCTGTAAAGATAGAGAGATACAAAATAGTGCAGATTAACCTAATACATCATAAGAAAAGATAATATAACTGAAACACACTCACAAGTATAGAGCCATATATAGAACCTGGCTCTGGTGTGGCTCTCCTTAGGATCTTTTAGTGTGATCCAATCCCCCTTGCTGGATGTACTGAAGCAGTGTGTGTGTTTCCTCCCAAGTATAAGCAGCAGAAATTGAAATATATTCCAAAATAAATTTATTAGTAAATACACAGATAAAATACTATATAAAATCGTAATTAAAAAGTCCACAAATGTCCAATTATTGCCAAAACGTGTTTCGCCGAAAAGTGGCTTCCTCAGTTGGCATGGATTTTGCTGTTCCATCATTCAGTTCTTTAAATATCTATCTCACTTGTAATTTTCGCAGTCTTTTTCGTGGTGGAACACATCCTTGCTGCAAAAATGGTACTATCAAAATATATACACCTAGATAAAAAATAACAAGAAAGGAACAATCATAGGGAAACACTGTTTAGTAAATGGTACCCTAAAGTAGTATCACAAAATGGTGATGAAAATCAAGCCCATCTGGGTTTTCTTTGATCTTGTCAGGAAGTCTTGTGAGGAAATGATTGATGCTTCAAATGAAGAAAAACCGAACATAGCATAGAATTGTATGGTAAAAAGAAATTACATTTTATTGGAAACACTTACACAAATTGAAGATAAAAACGCCCATCAAGTATATTTCTCTCTTGCAGAATGGTAATCAGAGGTTGCAAATACAAATAGTGGCAAATCAAATAAAAGCAGCTCTACGCGTTTCGTCTAAAAAGCTTAGACTTCCTCAGGAGCAAAAAATAAAAAGCAATCTAATAAATCACAATGTAATGAGTCCATAAGTGCTACTGTTGTCTTCTGTTCGGTTTTCTTTTAAATGTCTCTTTTGCCGGGTTCCCGTTCGCGCCATCCAATCTGTGTGCTTGATAACAGCTGATTACAATGTGCTGAAGTCCCATTCCATATATGGACTTCCGTTGTTCACTCCGTGGAGCGCATCTGCGTTCCACCTAGCCGGAAGGGGGAAATCTCTTCCGTCTACGTCATCAGCTGGAACGCACGTGCGTTCCATTTAGCCGCTAAGCCGTTGTCTTCACCAAAATTAGTCCGTGCTTATAAGGAGGACAATTAGACAGAGAGATATGAAATAATCTATACAAAACATCAAACTGGCATTATCCATGTATACATAAATAACCCATAATCTTATAAAAGTGAAAAAACAGATACGAAAAACAGATACAAAAAAGAGTAATATGTTCAAAGGGAAGGATCTTGGATACACTTATAAATGAAATACACATAAAAATAAAATAAAAAGGAAAAATATGAATGAATGAAAAAAATGAATGAAAAAATATATATGAATGGAGAAAGTATATATGAATGAAAAAAATATATATATATGAAAAATATATAAAGAATATATGGTAAATATATATAAAAATATAAAGATAATAAAAGTAAATATAAATAAAAATAAAAATAAAAATAAAATAAAAATAAAATAAAAATAAAATAAAAATAAGAATGAAAATAAATATAATAATGAATTAATGAAAAAATGAATGAAAAATAAATGAATAAATAAAAATAATAAATAATGAAAAATAATATGAATGAAATAAAATAAAAAATAATAATACAATAGTAATAATGAGAATAAGAAAAGAAAAAAAAACAAAAAAGAAGAATACAAATAAATAATGTTAAAGAAAACAAATGAAATCAAAATCAACATTCAACCCCTGGGGTTGAAGGGTTTTGAGTTTATGGATCCAAAATCCTTCCCTTTGTCTTAGTTTCATGGTGATATCTCCACCTCTTACATCAAGTGTTACTTGTTCAATAATCACCCAAGATAAAGCGTGAGAAGAAAAAAGGGAACACTGATTGCAATGAACGGGAACAGAGTGATCTATCTTTTTGCGTCTAATGTTATTCTTATGTTCTAAGAAACGCAATTTGGCCTTTCTTCCTATTCTCCCCACATATTGGACACCGCACCCACATGTGAGGAGGTATACAACATGTGAGGAAGAACAGGTCACCCGACTTTGAATCTGAAAAATTTCTTGGGTTATAAAACTCTTAAAAGAATGAGTATAAGGAGATAAACCTTTGCATGCTTTACAGGCGCCACAGGTGTAAAAACCTCGCCTTCAATTCCTGTTGGTCCCCACTTCGAAAGTGACTAGGTGCTACATAGGATGAAAAACTCCTCCCTTTCCTATATACTATTTGAGGATATAAAGGTAAGTGGGAGCCTATAAATTGATCATGTCTTAAAATCTCCCAATGTTTTTTGAAAATTTTGTTAATTGCAAAAGCTTTGGAATTATAATTAGTGTGAAATGAGAATTCAAATTTCTTATTCGAGTTCTCAGTGCATTTGATTTTATCAATTAAAAGATCACCCCTTTGGATGTTCGTTACTTTCTCTATCTCTCTATCTATTATAACCTTTCTCGAAAATTTATTCGTCAGAATATTTGCTTGTTCTAGAAAAACCTCTTTATTCGAACAGTTCCTTCGAAGTCGGGTATATTGGCTTCTAGGCACTCCCGACAACCATCTCGGATGATGTCCACTTGTTGATTCAATATAGTTATTGGTATCAGTGGGTTTGAAATATGTTTTGGTCTGGATATGACCTCCTTGTATAGATATGGTCAAGTCTAAGAAATCTATGGTGGTGGGATTATGCATAGGAGAAAAAACAAGTGAGAAAGTGTTGTCATTGAGATATTTAAAGAAATTCAGTAGGCGTTCCTCAGACCCCTTCCATATCACAAGAATATTGTCAATACAACGACGCCAGAGCACCAGATCTGCCCCGTATGGATTATGTTCCCAAATAAATTGGCGCTCCCAATAATCCATAAAAATGTTGGCATAACTCGGGGCAAATCTGGTGCCCATGGCGGTACCCTTGATCTGCAGGAAGAAATCATCATTGAACATAAAGAAGTTGTGGGTAAGTATGAATTGGATCGCCTCAAGCAAAAACTGGGCCAAACCCTGATTCAGGGAAGTGTCCCTATTTAGGTTATCGCTCACGGCTGATAGACCTAACTGGTGGTCAATAACGGTGTAGAGGGATCCCACATCTAAAGACGCCCACATATAACCCTCTTGCCACTCAATAGAATCGAGTTCCTGTAGGAGGTGCTTCGTATCTTTTAGATAAGATAAAGAGGATTGGGCATGTGGTTGTATATAATGGTCAATGAATTGGGATAAATTGGAGGTCAAAGAGTCAATTCCACTAATGATGGGTCTACCGGGTGGATTAGTTTGACATTTATGGACTTTAGGCAAAAAATAGAATGTCGGAACTCTAGGGTATTCTTGATATAGAAAACGATAAGTTCCAGCATCTATGTTCTGCTCTTCTACAGCTTTATCCAAAAGAGTCTTAAGTTCATATCTGAAGGTTTCATTCGGACTCTTAGAAAGTCGTGAATAAGTCTCGACATCCCCCAATAGTCTAAATGACTCATTCTGATAAAATTCCCTAGTCATGACCACAATGCCCCCTCCCTTATCAGCGTTTTTTATAATGATATCTTTCCTTGTCTTTAAAGAATTAAGGGTCCGCATTTCTGCTTTAGTTAAATTATTGCAATATTCTTTCTTACTAGTTAATTTCTCGATGTCTGCCAGGACCATTTTCTGAAATGTTTCAATTTGGCCACCCTTCTCATATGGACAGAAGGTGGACCGAGATCTGAATTTTTTGGCAATATCCTGATTCGATGAAAAATCTGGTTTAAAAGGTTGGTTTGAAGATTTCTTCTCAAAAAATCTCTTTAAACTAAGTTTTCTAGTGAATTTTAGCATATCAATTAGGGGGAACATTAGGCGTGTATTTCATGCCTTTCTTAAGGATTAGGCATTCTTCTTTAGAAAGAGATGCATTAGATATATTGAATATCCCCATAGACTTCTCTTCCTCTTGTATTTTTAATAAAGATTGTCTCTCTCTGAACTTAATCTCCTCTTTTTGGTCGGAGTGTTTGGATCTCTGAAGGGCATAAAGCGATTGGTTAGATTTACTTTGGATGTTCTGGGTAGAAAATATTGGCTTATCTCTTTTTTCTTTCCCTTTTGGTCTCGCTCCCTCTCTAAAAAATCCCTGCCTATCTGTGTATCTAGAGGCGGGGATCTATCAGTCCTAATTGTAGTGGAAGCCTGTTTTACTGGAATATGTTTCCTTGTGGGTGGGCTTTTTCTGACCCTTTGATTAGGAGTTGGAGATCTAGATCTCTCTTTCCTCTGTCTAGACGGATATAAGAAATTCCTTTCCTGATTAAAATTGTTTCTGTAATTATTTCTATAATTATATCCTTTCTGTTTGTAATCGGTATAAAATGATTGAGTGCTGCGCCTGTCTTTTGTTTCTCTGTTTCTATTTTTATTTTTAATAGAGAAAAATTGATTGACTTTGTCTTGTTTATCTCTTCTATATTTCTTATTCTTTGTTTCTGCAATCCTTTCATCCATATTTTGGACTCTATCACACACAATTTTCTCTTTCTGTATGTAGTCTAAACTTGTTTTGTCCAATATATTATTTTTTTCCAAATTATCTAATTCTTCAGTCACATTTTTAAGGTTATCTTTTTCAAAGTCTACAATTATCTCCATTAAAGTGGTAGCACACATTTCTAATGCTGTATCCCATCTATCAGCATGGCGGGAATTCTCCAGCCCATTAGCTGGGTTTTTTGATAACCTTAAGCCTCTAGGTACAAGGCCTTCTTTGATATAACTTTCTAGAAAAGCAATCTCCCACCATTTCTTAGTTTCTTTGATTGTTAACTTTTCTAATGTTTTAAAATATTCATCAGCTGATAGATCACAATTGTTGGCAGTATTTTCATTATCAATAAAGATTGAAATTTAACTACTCTTCTATGTTTTAACTCAGAGAGCATATTAAACATAGATACAGTCTTAATGAGGAAAAGAAAGATATAGACATGTATCTAATAAAAGACTGTATCTCTGTTTAATATGGTCTTAGATACGTGTCTAAAAATGGTACTATCGCTTTAAGATGTCAGCGGCATGCCGCACGTGCATGCGCGCATCCATGGTCACGGGTGCGCGCTTGCGCTGTTAGTCGGAAGCCGGCAGAGCCAGGAGGAGCAGAACGGACGGCGGGACCGGAGCAGCGTGGGCTGTGTGGAGATATGACAGAACCCCCCCCCCTTCAGGACAGCCCACTGGAGTAACACCAGAAGGGCGAGAAGGAAATCTGGCATGGAACGCAGGAAGAAGTCGTGGCGCATGGACCTCTGAAGCAGGGACCCATGAGCATTCTTCAGGACCATAGCCTCTCCAATGGACCAAATACTGAAGTGACCCACGTGAGAGACGAGAATCAAGAACGTGTTGAACCTCGTACTCCTCCTGACCATGCACCAAAATGGGAGGAGTACGAGAATGGGATCTGGAGTGCCTATTACAAACCAGATGCTTCAGGAGGTATGCAAAGGTTTTTTGGCAGATCCAAAGTATAGGATACCGGATTGATCCTCTGAAGAACCCTGTAGGGACCAATATATTTAGGTGCTAGCTTCATGGAAGGGACACGTAAACGGATATTTCGAGTAGACAACCAGACCCGATCAACCAGAAGATAGGAAGGTGCTGCTCTACGGTGCCTATGGGCAAAAGATTTCTGTGAGAGTACACTCTTCTCCAGGATGGTGTTACGATTGCCCCCAGTCTAGCAGGAGGGTTGATCGCTTGGGTGTCCTGGTTCCCGCTGCAGAGAGTCGAACTGAGGTCTTTCGGTGGTAAGCTGCAAATGTAGAATATCCCCAAGCATGATATAAGCATCAATATCCCGGATCCCTACAACATGAGACGAGGCTGCAATTTGATGGTCAAAAACGAACTGGCTTTACTGGCACATAGCATGGCAATTTATGTGATTCCTCAGGTCCAGGGACAGCCCCCTGTGGACCTGATGGAATACAGGTACAGTACAAATAGGTAACCAATCACAGTACAGTGTATCCTTTGAATTAGTACCCGCCCAGCTTGGAGATAATGAGGCCAACGGTTATACAATCTAATTATCTCCAAGCGCACAAAAGACCACGCTTTATTCTGTCCCCAAAAACTGTATAAAAATACATAACTTTCACATTAATAACAGGAAATAGCTCATTCTACCATTCATCTAAAGGCTCGCGTTCGTATATATTAAATATGCGAATGGCGCTTCAATCCCACGAACAGAATGAGCCATTGCTGCCGTATAATGTCCGTTCGGCATTTTGGGATTGTAAGTCTCTGTTGGCGGCCATGTTTTTAGACGGTTCAGCGGGCAGCGGGACCTTGCTTCTAACTCGTGGAACTAAACTCGGTATCAGTTCATGCGAAGTCCCGCTTTTTGTCTGGTAGTGGAACTCGTTCGGTACGTGAACGAGGACCACCTGGTAGCAGGGTACTTGACCTGCGGTTAACCGCAGAAACCACAAGTTAATGATCGCCACGCGGCCCGCTGTAGGGGGTCGTCATTCGGTTGGTAGTTTGGTAGATCCCGTTCGGTATTTTCGATGCGAACGTCGCTGCCCCAGGCCTATCAATTAAGTTGTGGTTAACCGCAAACCGCAGCCGCCTGGGTGGTTAATGGCTGCCACACGCCGCTGGCCGGGTGGTCGAGCGTTCGGTAGTTTGTGGGGTGACAGGGTTAAGTGGCGGCACACGCCAAGTTCTGGGAGGTCCCCTGTTCGTACCACGAATGGAGTCTTTATAATGGTTCGGGTAATCCATTCGTGTGTCTTTCGTTTTAAACTTATACAGGGACAAACAGTATCCATTGACTAGCAAACAGTTATTTCCAGACTTTTGTAACAGATGGCTTGAACCTTTACCCAAGTATCACGTATAGAAGATAAGTGTTCATCCAGAATAGGCATTCCCTTGTAAGAGAATGAAGCAGGAAGCAAATTAGGATGACGACCATACGTAACACAGAAGGGACTGTGGCCAGAGGCAGAAAGTTCAGCATTATTTCTAGCAAACTCAGCCCAAGGAAGAAGGTCCGCCCAGTTGTCCTGGAGTTGAGATGTAAAACAACGGAGATATTGCTCAAGTCCGTTCAGCAGCACCATTCGTCTGAGGATGGTAGGCAAAGGAAAAGTTGAGTAAACTCACAGAAAAAGGGTTTGTCACAATAATCATCACAGGAATAAATGAAATAAAGAAATAAAAAAAATATATATATACATTGTTTGAATTATGTTGAAACTCACTTCAAATTAATAAATAAATTGTATTGTGTTCCTAATAAGTTCCACAAGATATACCCCACACAAACACATTTCTGCTGTCGATGCAATATAAATCCTGGCACATATATTTATATTTGGTGTGGCTGTGTAGTACTTTAACAGGTTTGGAAAACCATGTTCATCTGTCTGTTTCATAGAGGCATTAGCAATCTTCCTAAACTACATATATTGTACATATAAGCTGGCCTAAACTAAAATGATCAGACCAATATTTAATTATCCATTGCCTTATATCAAATAAAATATGAATTGTTCATAAATGGAAACAAATAGAGTCCCTCACTTGGACTGAAATTAAAAACTAATTGATGCATCTATGGAGAGAAAATTAGTAAGGATGAATCTTAATTTCCCCAAAATACAAAATTTGACAAAAACATTGATTACAATTTTAGAAAAATGGTCACTGGGACCTTGCACGCCACTCTCAATAAATAAAAATAAGTAAAATAAGTTGTTCTCGTAACTTCTTTATGGATGTGAAATTGATCTTGTGAGTTCTGTCTGCTGCCATTTGTCTACTGTGTTATGTTACTTTCTGTCTATAAATCAGTTTGTTATTACTTTTACAAATAGAAATATGATCTTAATACCCTGTAAGTCCTAAATGTTTGTATATTTGTCATTTGTATATGGAGAAAATTTTCAAAAGAATAAAACAAAAAATTAATTAATAAATCAAAACAATGTGTGGCCCATAAATAGTATAACATTGTGTGACACCAAAAAAGGTTTGGGTGATTATTGCACTCACAAAAATACATAAGTATCAGGCACGTAGTTAGGCTTTAATGTATATGTAAAGGATCCTTCTATTCGTGCAGCGATGATCCTTGCAGCTTCTCCCGAAATCCAGCTGAAACAAAGTGATTATAACTCCCAATCACCCAAACATGAGTCGAGACTTCATGAAGGGGTAAAACGATCTGATTTACTGTGGGCTACCTGCCCGGTATTTATGCAGGTCTCCCACCTGGTGGACACTCCCCTAGGGGACCAGATGGAAGACTGGGACAAAATAATTACAGTAGCCAATCGCAGTGGCTATAACATAAGCACTCCCCTTTTACATAGATCACTCCCTCCTTTCGATCCTGGAGATAATTAACTTAAGGTAGTAAAGAGAGCCTTAATTATCTCCAGGTGAAAAGAAACATGGCTTTTCTTATATTCACCAAACAGCATAAAAATCTATAACTTACATTTTACAGAACATAAACTTTAAGTCGCACATACCCCCAGATAGCTTGGATCTGAGTGCATATTCTAGGCAAATAGCGCTGAGATCCCACGAACACAGTTCTCAAAAACGTCGACTGAAGTTTGACTTTCACCGGCCATTCGCGTGTTTGTATCAGACAATGAGTTCCATACTGTAGCTATCTGGGGTCTGTCACTTTCGCATACATCCAAGACCCGAATGGTGCAGGGTCTTTGGCACTCGTGTGTTTTCCACCGTATGAACGAGGACCTTGATAGGTAGCAGCGGTGTTTGGCAGAATAAGTGTCCGAAAAGAGTTCCAGGGCATCGCCGCCATTTACCACAGAGCGTTCGACAATCTAAAATGGCGACTGCCACGTGTTCAGTATACGAACGCGGACCACCAAGCTATTCCCCAATTAGTCTGTGGTTAACCGCAAAGTCTGGGTGGTTAATGAGCGCCACACGACCTCAGTAGGAGGTCTGGTGATTCGGCAGTTTATTCGTTTTCTTGCTATTTGCACGAAATCACTCTGCACACATCTAAATAACCGAACAGGCTGGTTCGCCTAGTCTGTTCAATAGGGGATTCGTTACAGTATACATCCTAGGAGAATTTGGAATGGGGACAGTTGCGCTTGCTTGGGTAAAATTTTAGTAATATCTACTAGGATTTGTGTCCAAAATGGCATGATTGTCTTACAGTTCCACCATATATGTTCCATGTCTCCCTGGACTACCCGCACCTCCAGCATTTGTCACTTACTGCAGGCCAATAGGAATGTAGTTCTGTACCACCTAGTAGCCCTCTTATAGAAGGTTTTTTTTCATGCTATGCTGAGTGGAGTTTTAATTCCCGAAACCATAATGTATGCCCAATCCTCATCTGTCATATGGATGTGGAGGCCTCTCATCCATTAGCGTTGGAATGTGGGTCTGAGTTGATCCCCTGTTACTGTTTGGAGAATGCGGTATATGGCTGAGAGGGGTCGTCTGAGTTTGTGCCCTTGGGTGCAGAGAAGTTCAAATGGTGTTTTGTCCCTTGTGTGCCAGTGAGGGAGGACTGAGTGGTTCAGGAAGTTGGTCAGTGGGGTCTTTCCCATGAAATCTAGAAGCGTCTCTTGTCTGTTGAGTTTGGGGAGTACTTTAAGTTTGGGAGGGGTGTCCTCTGTCACAAGTGCTGTGATGTCAGGATTAGGGGTCCCCATTAATCGGGATAGTATGGTGCTTCCCTGGCCATATTGGAAGTCTGGGTTGGCTGCTATAGGGAAATATGGAGAAAATCCCGGGGGATAAACCCCAAACCTCCTTGTGTCGTCTCCACACCCTGAGGGTGTTGTGTATCAATGGATGGAGTGAAGTTGGCAAGAAAATCTTAACCCCTGGATTAAACCCAATTTTTTAATTTTAACCGTAGGGACCAAATATTGGGACTATACAATGCATTTATCAGCCAAATTTGATGTATTTTATTCTATAATCTATTTGATGTTTGCAAACAATATTCAATGTGTATCTATTATTTAGGATCCATTTTTTATTTGTTTTTAACTGACTTTATGCTGCAATATATTAGCAGCTGTCAATTAACATCACCACCAGCGATCACTATATTAAACGGAGTAGCAGCCCCAGAAGTTCATCCGCCTCTGAAGAAGTGACTTAATTGTCACGAAACGCAAAAGGCATTTTTCGGCCAATGCCGTACATTGTATCCAGCTACCGAGCAACCGTGGAACGCAGATCGGGTGCACTAAGTGTAACGCACGCAAGATGTGTCTCACCTCTCCCAACACATCATCAAGTTCATCTCACGGGCCGGAGAGAATTTTTCCACAATTTGCTGAACATCACCCGATTTTGCTTACCCGACAAGGCTCATTAGCTGGCATATTCCATTTCATTTGTGTGAGTGTGTTCCAATTTTAATCTTATTTTGAATAAATGTGAAGTTTTATTGATGAGCACTACTAGCTTTTTATTATTATTTGCCGAGCATTTAACAATCCTATTACTATATACCTGTATCTGGTGGTATATGAGTAATTGCTATTTTCTGCTGCTATCCGACACTTATATTGATTTATACCAATATTGGTTACATTATATCCACATCTTGACACTCTATTGCTACTGTTATTTCTATTGAGCAGAAGCATACTGTGTAGGATGTGATACTGGCATTTGTGCACTATAAGAACTGTGTTTGTTCAAGACTTCTTTGGACAATATTTTATATTTCCACTGCCTTGGACTTTATGGGACTATTCCGCTGTTTTATTTTTACATTTTCAGCTATTATGCTAATTCTCAGTTTCTTTATTTTCTCATTTTTAATTACTAAGAGTATTCGCTGTTTAGTGGAAGATTCACTTTATATGTAGCGTTTTTTTCTATACAAGGCTGCCACCTAGTGTTATTTATATATATATCATATATATTGCTATTAACAATTTTTAGTGGCTCTTATTGCTATTCTAGAGCTATTTTAAGGTCCTGTTTTGAGCATTTCTTATACGATTTATTTTACTATTTACAGTGTCTGGTAAGAGATCTCCTAGTACATGTAGGTTTTTCACCTACTTTTATTCATTTATTTCTCTTAGCTTTTATGGGGGCTTTCTTTTACTAGTAGAGATTTCCTACCTGTTTGTTTCTTTCCCTTCTCCATCCATTTTTTCCATTCCTCAGGGTCAGTTTATTCTGCCCACTACTTGTATTCCTAGATAGGTTAGTCCTATTTTTGTCCATGAGTACTTATGAGTTTGTCGGATGTGAGTTTGCAGGTTCGGGGGGACAGAGATCCCGAGGATCTCGCATTTCTCAGAGTTAATTTTAAAATTAGATAGGGTTCCGAATTTGTCTATTTCCGACTGTACCTGTGGAAGAGGGTTGAGCGAGTCCGTAATGGTGAAAAGGACATCGTCCGCAAAGGCAGATACCTTTACCTCTTCCCCAGAGTATTGGTAACCTCGGATTTTGGGGTTGTTGCGAACAGCTGTCAGAAGGGGCTCCACCGGCGGGTCCCATTGTTTATCTGAAAAGGGGTGGACAATTGTTCGTTGACTCTGACACTGGCTGTTGGTCCTCTGTACAGGGTTTGTATCCAGTTTCTCAATTTTAGGCCAAAACCTATCGCTTCTAGTACCCTAAAGAGATATGTCCAGTCCACCCTGTCAAAGGCCTTCTCTGCATCTATACCCAGCAATAACGTTGGCCTGTGAGTTGTGTTTGCTCCGTGTATTACATTTAGTATTCTTGAGGTGTTGTCCCTGGCCTCACGTCCTGGTACAAAGTCTGCTTGATCAGGGTGGACTAGATCTGGTAGTAGGGGTTTGATGCGGTTGGCTATTAATTTGGCTATTAGTTTGAGGTCAAGATTGATAAGGGAAATGGGCCTATAACTGCCGCATATCTCTGGGTCCTTCCCAGGCTTGGGTATAATGGTAATAGATGCTCGTAGCATCGGTGGGGGTAGGGAGGAGTCCTGTCCAAACCCATTGAGCATTTTAAGAAAGTGTGGTTCAAGTTCCCCAGCTAGTGTCTGGTAGTATTGGGCGGTGAGGCCATCTGGACCCAGGCTTTTGCCTTTCAGCATTGTATTGATTGCAAGGGAAAGCTCAGTAAGAGAGAATGGTTCCTCCAGTGTATGCTGTAATGTCTGGTACCCCGGAGGGGAGGTTTCTACAATATTCTTGTATAGTGAGGGGTGTTGTCTTGGGGGGTAAGATTATATAGGGTATGATAAAGTCACGGAACGCTTCCGCTATGTCATTAGTGGTGTGGCATTGTGTCCCCGTTCTGTCTTTTACCCTGGATATAAAGGATTTTTGGAGCCTTGCCTTCAACGCACGTGCTAATAATTTTCCGCTCTTGTTGCCACATGCGTAGAAGGGAAAAATCAGAAAGTTATAAAAATGCATAAAAAGTATAAGTTTTAGCTTGGAGATAATTGAGTAGAAATAGTAAGAAACTAAATTATCTCCCAAGCAGAGGGGAGGGAATCTGTGGGTTGTAGCCATTGTCTGATTGGTTAACATCTAATTGTTTGTGGGTGTCTCCCTTGCATGGGAGCACCAAATAAAAGGAGAGTACCTGTCATTAAACCTCAGTTCTACATTATCCTTCAAAACGTAGCTTTGTCTCGTTATTGAAAGGAAACCTGCTCAGCTAATCACTAGCTTTTTTAAGAGCTCTACCTCTTTCTCTCTACTTGGATCCAGCTGATAGAATGAAGGCTACTCCATTACTGCACAGCATCTTGCCGGAAAAAGGGACGTCTCCAACGGCTGATAACCCCTCTCCACTGGGGTAGCCGTTACAAGGTACAACGACTTCAATCCTCACAAGTGATTATGTCCAGACAAGTTAATCTCCTGGACGACAAAGGGCAGCACAAAAACATCAAGATCAGAGTCAGTGCCGCTAGAAGAACTACCACACTTCATCAGGCGCCTATCTGCACTCCTACCAACCAGACAAGCCTAAACATTTCAATTCGACGCAGTGTACAGAATAGCCAAATCCCTGCAATGTCTTTGAATTCGAAGAATGCCGACTCTCCTTCTTTTAGGACAAGCACTACAAGGCCACTGACCATACAGAGGGCCCAACGTTGATGAGGGCACTAGGGCTCCCGACCCTCGAGTCGACCTCGACGACACATCCAGGCTTCTGACTGGGGACGGCAGGCGCCGAAACAGCCGCAACACCCAGAACAAGCAGGAGCACCAAGTCCTGAATGAACTTTCTCTGCTCATAGCCTCTTATGTTTCAGTTTGTCTCTTATGTGTTGTAAAAATAGTTTCTATAATTTACCTACAGTACTCTCTTACATTTTAATATCCAAACACAGGGCCCACTGAAGTTACCTTTTACTGTTCTGGTGACATCGCTCTCCCCCACCCCCTCCCTGGGGTAACAGGGAACTAACAGCAACGAAAGTCTTATATTCTTGACTAGCATCAAGCTTTCCGCCATACCTACCACCACTAGCATGAAGCCCTATGGGCACAGCTTGATCATGTCACACCTCAACGGCTTCCACATACCTAGACTCACACTTTCCATAGTTGCAAAACGAAGTCGCGACCATGCAAAGCCGCCTCTATGACTATATAACAACTCGAGGCTCACAGTGCACCAAAACCAAAGTTAGGAGCCAACATGGAAGCAGGCCCAGTTTAAGATAGGGAACCCATAAAGAATTGCTGCAACGCACCACAATCCACTCCCAGTCCATACTCTAGGGGCCACGGGGCACCCCATGCACCATTAGCCTTAAGAGGCATGACTGGGGTGCAGCTATCATAGCCAGAAACCACAGTCAAACTGCCCACTCTCCCCAACTCATGACCCCACGACGTTTGTTTCCCTAAATGGACGGATGTTTTCTACTCCCACAGTTATACCTGATAATCTCCGGATTATAACATTACGGCACACTAAAATTACAAAATGTGTGCAAATTGTAACTTAACATGCTGTGTACTTAATGTGAACTGATTTTGATTGGTGTGTACTGACATTTGTGGTCACACACGAAAAATAAAGAATTAAAAAACAAACAAACAAAAATACTTAGTTCTTCAATCATTCTCACCAAGGTGGTAGTGGGGGAACGGCATTGCTCTCTTTATGGATGTCAGGACGTTCCACTTTCAAAATCCATGATACCCTGCACCTACTCCACATACTGTCACTATGGTTAGTCAGTTTGCTGAGGATGGGAGCTTTGCCCCAGTTATCTTCTGTAATGACCAACTCCCAACCTACTAGTTCCACAATAATCATGAAATAGATGATTACTTACTGGATCACAAGATAAAACATAAAATACATTTTTTATTTTAGTTTTTACCTTCGTTCCTGTTGTTGGCACAAGTCCCACAGCTCCCATGTAAGTACTTCCAATGGTCTTGATTTTTTCAATATCTCTGTAATACTCTTTCTCCATGAGCTGTATTAAAGCAAATCAATTGATATTTTACAATCATTCTAGTTTAATAAATAATTAAAACTAGCTGGAGTATTACTTTTCTAAATTGTCAAATTAAAATATAAAAAATGAAGAAACATTAGTAATATTAGAAGCATGCAACATAGCATAATACAGTAACCATTTCCCATTTATCATATTTGATATAAGTGATATTATTACTAATTTGATTTGCATGGATAAATTATATCAATTCCAAAATAAAATGAAAAAGACAATCTTCACTCTGAAAAAGACAGTCTTCACTCTGTCATTTTCAAAATATCGTTAACTTAACGCCTTAAGGACACAGCTTCAAAAGCTTGTCTTGAACTTAATGACACAATCAATATTTGCATTTTTTGTTGTTTGCGTTCAGCTGCAATTTTCTTTTTACTAATTTATTGCATATATTATATGCCATTTTTTAAAGGACAGAAAGGGTTTTAATTTGATGTAACATATATAAATGCTTATTTATTATAAAAAAAATACAGAAAATGTGTCTATATGCTGGCTTATGAAAATGTGAGCAGGACGCAACTTTTCTTTTAATATTTTAGTCACAGTGTGGACATTTATACATGCTATATTGCCCTATGTGAGCCTTTTTATTTTTCAGAAAATTCTATCTGGAAAAAGTCTATTTGAGGTGTATGTACTATATCTTATTACTGCACTTTTGAGATCATTGTGCACTTTATTCTTGTTATCAGTTCACAGAGAGCTAACCTCCATTTTTTGGCTTTGTTCTATATGTTTCTTGTGGAATGAAGTGGTTGATTTCATGTTTTTTTTTAGCTGCACTATTCCAATATTACAAGCACCAACTCACCACTAACTTTCTCTTTCAATATAATTTTCAAACAGTCCTGTTCACTGATGAGTGCCGTGCAACCCTGGATGGTCCAGATGGATGGAGTAGTGGATGGTTGGTGGACAGCCACCCTGTTCCAACAAGACTGCGACATCAACAAGGCGGTGGTGGAGACATGTTTTGGGCCGGAATCATGGGAAGAGAGCTGGTCGGCCCCTTTAGGCCCAATTGTAATGCTTTATGCAGACTGGCACCCGTTTAAATTCCTCTCTGCCACGTACTGCGATCCTGCGAGTGCTTTCACCATGGATGGTGGTTAGGATGAAAATCTCCTATTTATTGCAGTACTTGAGTGCCAGCAGTTCATTCTGGTGAAGAGCTGCTGTTTCCCCCCTTTTTATGTTTTTTTCCCGCTAGAGCCTTTGGGAAAGCTGTGCGACTCTTCCGAATTGTGTCACAGGCCACGCTCTCGAAGCAGTACAGCATTTTTAGAAGTGGGATATGTAACGGCTACCCTGCTGTAGAGGGGTACCTGCCATTGGAGACGTCCTTTTCTAGGCAAGCTGCTGTGCAGTAATGGAGTTCTTATTCCCATCCACGATATCCAAGGGTATAATCCGGCAGTGCTGCAAAATGAGGCAGAGTAACGGTACCATAAATCCCCTCCAAGAACGAGACGAGGCTACGTTTTGAAGGGTCAAGTAGAACTGATGTTTATTGACAGGGGTCTCCTTTTATGCAATAGTGCCCTCTGAAAGGCTACACCCACATAATTATCACAACAGCCAATTAGATACATGGTTCAACCCCCACGTCTCCTCCCCTCAGATAACATATAACATAATTAAAACAGACACAATTTTAACCACATTCTGGATGTACCCCAAAAACAGGGGGTACTCCTTTAAGTCCAGCACCGCTTAATAGCTCTCACTCAGGGGAAAAATATATCCAAATGTCAGCCCATTCGGTTGAGGGGTTCGGGAGTTATGGATCTTTGAAGTTTTGACCGACCGCACAGGTTTTCTAGCTGAAAAGAGTTCCATAAGTTTTGGCCTTGCGGTCGGTCTCCGTTCGTGCATTAAAACCCCACGAACCCCTTGCCATCCACAGTCATGCTGGTGTTCGCTGGAATCCCTATGCAGGCTTAAACAAACCTACCGAACGGCCGGTCGTTCAGTAGTTCCAGCACGAACTTAGGAGTTCCTGGAGGTCTCAGCGGTGTTCGCATGTTTGCGTATCCATTTTTAGTTCCATGCGTTCACAGGCAAACACCGCCGTTCGTGCGTAAGATGGCCGCGAACACGTGTAAAATCCTGAAATGGCGGCCATCTAACCTGAGCACAAAGGAATTCGTATGAACCATGCGAACGGCTCCACAATCACTGGGAGGTAAAATATCAATTAACTGTTCCCCTGGGTGGTCTGATGTTCGGTATTTTGGGCTGTATGTTACAGTAGGAATATTTACACGAAAACTAGCCATTCGGTTTTTGTTTGACACATCCAGCAGCATTGTTATTTAAGTCCAAGCAAAAGTATAGGCACAATCATAGTTCTGTTACAGGATACTATTATAAAAATTATCAATATACAAGTGATATCCCTTGTTTACTAATGGCGTTATTAAGTCCCAGACAATTTTCCCACTATATCTGGGCAACCTAGGGGTTCAAGGTGACTATCCCTTCCTTCATATACACAGAAGGTGTACACATAGCCACTGCCACTTTCACAAAATTTATAAAATTTTATCCCATATCAGGATCTTTTGGATGGGATGTACTGTTTAACCCCTTAAGGACACATGATGGAAATATTCTGTCATGATTCCCTTTTATTCCAGAAATTGTGTCCTTAAGGGGTTAAGCTCCAGTCTTCCCTTAAACTTCATGAAGGATTCATCAATAGAAATATGTTTTTTGGGGAAATAAATAGTGGCAATTTTTTTGTTGAAGTTGGCAGTTATAGGGCGTATTTTATATAGAAGATCATACTGCGGATGACCTTTTGGGAGGCACTTCGTATTGTCACTAAAGTGCATAAATCGCAGTATGTCTTCATATCTTTCCCTAGTTATTGTCTGGGGAAAATGGGGGTACTGCAAATAGGATTTTTTGACCAATACATCCTAATTGTGGGATTATTAATTATCCCCATTAGCATTGTCAGAGTCCAGAATTGTTTCAATTCTGGCACACTGGTTGGGTTCCATTTCTCTTTCCTGGCGATAAGAGACTCTTGATTGCGTGCAAGATACTGCTCAGCATACAGATTAGTCTGGGTGACTATCTCCCCAAAAATCTCATCCCTCAAGAACAGCTGCATACAATCCAGCGCATTATAGCCAGACAGGTCAGCCTGTATGCCAGAATTGGCAGTGAACTCTGGGATGTCTAGCGAAAAATTATCAGTGGGTACCCAGTCTACAGTGGGTACCTGCGACATGTTCAGCATTAGTGATGTCGCGAACCCAAAATTTTCGGTTCGCGAACGGCGAACGCGAACTCCCGCAAATGTTCGCGAACCGGCGAACCGCCCGAAACGCCATTGACTTCAATGGGGAGGCGAATTTTAAAACACACAGGGACTCTTTCTGGCCACAATAGGGATGGAAAAGTTGTTTCAAGGGGACTAACACCTGGACTGTGGCATGCCGGAGGGGGATCCATGGCAAAACTCCCATGGAAAATTACACAGTTGATACAGAGTCTGGTTTTAATCCATAAAGGGCAGAAATCACCTAACATTCCTAAATCACAATCAATATGGATTGACACCTGACATATGCCATATTGACACCTTGACATATGGATTGACACCTGTCCTCAGAGCCCCTGATGCACACGGACACAAAGCAGAATAGAGACTGGTCCCCCTACATAGGGTCACTTGGCAGATATGGATTGACACCTGTCCTAAGGATCCCTGATACACACTGACACAGAGCAGAATAGGGACTGTTCCCCCTACATCGGGTCACTTGGCAGATATGGATTGACACCTGTCCTAAGGTTCCCTGGTACACACTGACACAGAGCAGAATAGGGACTGGTCCCCCTACATCGGGTCACTTGGCAGATATGGATTGACACCTTGTTACAAACTGCTATTTGTAACGGGCCCTTTAAATGGCAAATTGCCCTGCTTCCCTGGGTTGTGGAGAAGCCTACTTGCCAGCCTCCTCCCGCATGACTATGGCCCCTGGGAGATTGTGAAAATGTATGCACTTTTATTTGGTGTGTATGGCCCTTTAAGACTGTCGGTGGGCATATTGGGGCTTATGGACTCTTTATGTGACTGGTGCTGGCCCTTTAAACACCTTTTTTGGGACATCAGGAAGATTGGGACACTGCCCCTTTAAGGCCGTGTCCCCAGACTTGTTGGGGACACGGCCCCTTTAAGACGGTGTCCCCTGTGTCCCCAGACCTGGTGCAAACCCTTTGTGCCTGCCTTGCTATTTCCCACTTGGTTCAGTAAATGGGAAATTATTTCAGCTGCAGAGACTAAGTCCCATTCGGTGATGGGACTTGGTCTTTTCAACTTAGTTTTCGGCCTTATTTCAGCATTGCGAGACTAGGGTCCCAAATGGGACTTGGTCTTTCGCTGGATTTTTCGACCTTATTTCAGCTGCGAGGACTGGGGTCCCATTAGGTGGGGACTTGGTCTTTCAACCGTTTTTTCGACCTTATTTCGGCTGCGGAAACTAAGTCCCCTGTGATGGGACTTAGTCGTTAGCCTGAAATAGACTGACCTCACAGCCAAATCTATGGAACTGTTTTGGGCAGGAAAATGTGCTTGCGGTCGGTCATAAAAGGACCTCCAGCTAACTTTTTAACCCCTGGATGGATTTGGCTGATTTTTGGTTATGTTTATGTTTTAAGTGTGCTGATTCCAAATATGTAATTATGAAGATGGATGTGTAGTTTTAAAGTTACAGGGTATGGCTAAAAACTGTATTTTTACTGCCTGTGTTTAATTATGTTAATCTCTTCCCAAACGTCATTTCGTTCAAAGTGGAGAGAATGTTAAAAAAATATATTTTTGTTCTGAGTGTGAGAAAATGCTTTTCAGCCGCTTCTAATCTTAAGCATCATTTGAGGAGCCATACAGGAGAGAAACCTTATTTGTGGTGTGTTTAGTATTGTTCTCTGATCAGTTTAATACCTTCCGCGTCTCCTATCAGTGGACGTGTATATGGCAGCCATTTTAGGAACCGTACACCTGGGACCCGAGCAAGGTCACCTCGTTCAACAGGCTTGCAGCGTATCCTCCAGGAGGAAGAGCCTGAACCCTTACCGGCTGCACGTGTCTTACCTGTACATGGAAAGCTGCTGTGGTTCCTTGATGAGCCAGCTGCCCGTGAGTTAACATGTCCCGTGGAGAAGCACTCTGTCCTGTAAAGCCTCACCAAAAAAGGAGTGGTGTGTTTAGTATTGTTCTGATCAGTTTAATACCTTCCGCGTCTCCTATCAGTGGACGTCATCTGCGGCATTGATTTTTGTAACAGGGAGATGGAAGAGGCTTGGTGGGTCCTCTTACTTCAAATTTGGGAGCACTTTTCTTGGCGGTCAAGCTAATGTGACACCAGATAAGTGGTGTGTTTAGTACTATTTTTTATCAGTTTAATACCTTCGGCGTCTCCTATCCCGGTGGGCGTGTATACGAGCATTGATTTTTGTAACAGGAGATGGAAGAAAGAGGCTTGGTCGGTCCTCTTACTGCAAATTTGGGGGCACTTTCTTGGCGGTCAAGCTAATGTGACACCAGATAGGAGTGGTGTGTTTAGTATTGTTCACAGTCAGTTTAACTACCTTCCAGCGTCTCCTATCAGTGGTGGTGTACACGGCATTGATTTTTGTAACAGGGAGATGGAAGAAGAGCCTTGGTCGGTCCTCTTACTGCAAATTTGGGGCACTGCGCGGTCAAGCTAATGTGCCACCAGATAGGAGTGGTGTGTTTAGTATTGTTCTGATCAGTTTAATACCTTCCACGTCTCCTATCAGTGGTCGTGTACGGCATTGATTTTTGTAACAGGGAGATGGAAGAAGAGCCTTGGTCGGTCCTCTTACTGCAAATTTGGGGCACTGCGCGGTCAAGCTAATGTGCCACCAGATAGGAGTGGTGTGTTTAGTATTGTTCTGATCAGTTTAATACCTTCGTCTCCTATCAGTGGTCGTGTACACGGCATTGATTTTTGTAACAGGCAGATGGAAGAAGATGCTTGGTTGGTCCTCCTAACTGGAGACTGTGTTGCTGTACGGGTGGCAGGTGGAGCCATTTATAAAGTACACACTGCTTTGTAAAGCCATTTATAAAGTACACACTGGCGGCTTGAACCCAAGTTGGTGGCGGATAAGTCACGCAAGTCAACAGGCATTCAGAGCTAAAATACAGCAGCGTGTGGACCATTTTTAGCCCAAGGCAGCTCATCTCATCAGGCCTTTTTACATAGGGTCACTTGGCAGATATGGATTGACACCTGTCCTAGGGATCCCTGATACACACTGACACATAGCAGAATAGGGACTGTTCCTCCTACATAGGGTCACATGGCAGATATGGATTGACACCTGTCCTCAGAGCCCCTGATACAC
>OW240915.1:122075852-122094764 GCA_933207985.1 Pelobates cultripes
GTTAGCGTAACACACCCGCTTTAAGGACACTGACTGCCATTCAATATATAACAGTGAAAAAAGTGTTTTGTTTTTTTAAATCCAAGCTTTGTGTCACCAGATCTAAGTGGTGGCAATGGTCACCGTATCCACTGTTAGCGTAACACACCCGCTTTAAGGACACTGACTGCTATCCAATATATAACAGTGAAAAAAGTGGTTGGTTTTTTTTAAATACAAGCTTTGTGTCACCAGATCTAAGTGGTGGCAATGGTCAACGTATCCACTGTTAGCGTAACACACCCGCTTTAAGGACACTGACTGCTATTCAATCTATAACAGTGAAAAAAGTGGTTTTGTTTTTTTTAAATACAAGCTTGTGTCACCAGATCTAAGTGGTGGCAATGGTCACCGTATCCACTGTTAGCGAACACACCGCTTTAAGGACACACTGACTGCTATTCAATCTATAACAGAAAGTGAAAAGTGGTTGTTTTTTAAATACAAGCTTTGTGTCACCAGATCTAAGTGGTGGCAATGGTCACCGTGATCCATTCACAGCATGCACACACCCGCTTTAAGGACACTGACTGCTATTCAACGGTAACAGTGAAAAAGTGGTTGTTTTTTAAATCCAAGCTTGTGTCACCAGGATCTAAGTGGTGGTAAATGGTCACCGTGATCCACTGTTAGCGAATACACCCGCTTTAAGGACACTCGACTGCTATTCCAATATATAACAGTGAAAAAAGCGGTTGTTTTTTAAATACAAGCTTTGTGTCACCAGATCTAAGTATGGCAATGGTCAATGATCCACTGCCGTTAGCGCAATAATCTCGCTTACACAATTGACTGCTATCCAATCTATAACAGTGAAAAAAGTTTTTTGTTTTTAAATCCAAGCTATTGTGACACCAGATGTAATTGGTGGCACTGACTGGGGAAATGGGCACAGAATGCACTGTGAGCCTGACACAGAAGCTGGCAGCAGTGGCAGACAACTGACTGCTATTCAATCTATAACAGTGAAAAAAGTTTTTTGTTTTTAAATCCAAGCTATTGTGACACCAGATGTAATTGGTGGCACTGACTGGGGAAATGGGCACAGTATGCACTGTGAGCCTGACACAGAAGCTGGCAGCAGTGGCAGACAACTGACTGCTATTCAATCTATAACAGTGAAAAAAGTTTTTTGTTTTTAAATCCAAGCTATTGTGACACCAGATGTAATTGGTGGCACTGACTGGGGAAATGGGCACAGTATGCACTGTGAGCCTGACACAGAAGCTGGCAGCAGTGGCAGACAACTAAGTGCATTTACATTACATAGAAAAAAAAAAAAAAAAAGCATACCCTTATCCCTAACCTAGCTATGCTTTTCCCTATCTTATGAACAGCAGCTACACTTTCCCTCCTCTTACTAAGCATGCAGCTTGAGAATGAATCTAAAATGGATGCCTTCCAGGAGGTGGGAGGGTCTGCTAGGGAGGGTGTGCTGCTAATTGGCTGGAATGTGTCTGCTGACTGTGAGGTACAGGGTCAAAGTTTACTCAATGATGACGAATAGGGGGCGGGTCGAACCGCGCATATGTTCGCCCGCCGTGGCGAACGCGAACATGCTATGTTCGCCAGGAACCGTTCGCCGGCGAACCGTTCAGTACATCACTATTCAGCATTAGGGGAATCAGCGATTTCTCCTGATGGTCCTGCAGTATCTGGCACATAGTACCTGTCCCCTGCGTCACTCCCTGCGTCACTCTGTGAGGCAGTGTCGGTCGCCTCTGAGTCGGCTGCTAACAGGGTATAAGCTTCCTCTGCACTATACTTCCTAAGCATTAGGTATTAAGGTATTAAACTTTAACTAAATAACTAAACTTTAATTTTTTTTTTACTTTTTTCTTTTCACCCCTAACTAGCTTATCACTAAATTCCCCAATTCCCACTAAATTCCACCCACCCAACTAAATCACAAATTAATAAACAAATTAATAAAATAAAATATAAAAATGTATCCCCTTAGGGTTACTAAAAAAAAATTAAATTTAACCCTCGAGGGTAAAAAAAAAAACTAGATCACAGTAAAGTACTTACTGCTGTCAGTAATCAATCAGCAGGGAAAGGGTTATTTTTTTATTTTTATTTTTTAAAGAACAGGGTAAAGGGGATTTGGAACCTTTTGTGACAGTTTAATTCACTTCAGGGACCCAATGTCACAATGATCTGTGTCTCTCCACTACAAAAACACACAAGAGGTGGAGGGAGGCAGATCTTATATCCCAGCTGCATTGTGATCACGTGCGCTGGGACATCGCAATTTGCTGTTGCTGGTCTGCCCCTGACTCAGAGGCACCCAGTGACAGCATTAACCCCGCGTTAGCCAGCACCGCGGTAATCTGTGATGGCCAATGCACTTAGGACCACCCGATGGCAATGTGTCTTCGTGGACCCTGCCATGCGCTGCAGACCTTTAACAGTGCAACAGGCTCATTTAATAATGGCAGTCAGGGAGAAACTGAAAGGTGGTCACTTCCAGGTTACATAGAGTGAGAGGATAGAGAGGAGCACAGACTGGGAGAGCCTTTGACTCGCAAGGACCCCAACCAGCTGACAAGTCCCCATGGAAGCCATCCTCCTGCACAAAAGGGTAGGAAACAGAAGGGTGGCAAAACAATAATAAATGTATATGTCTGTATGTGTATATGTGCATGTATATTCCATGCATCCACTACCCTCTCAGTAAAGTAATACTTCCTGATATTATTTTTAAACCTTTGCCCCTCTAATTTAAGACTATGTCCTCTTGTTCTGGTAGTTTTTCTTCTTTTAAATATGGTCTCCTCCTTTACTGTGTCGATTCCCTTTATGTATTTAAATGTTTCTATCATATCCCCCCGTCTCATCTTTCCTCCAAGCTATACATGTTAAGATCCTTTAACCTTTCCTGGTAAGTTTTATCCTGCAATCCATGAATCAGTTTAGTAGCCGTTCTCTGAACTCTCTCTAAAGTATCAATATCCTTCTGAAGATACTGTCTCCAGTACCGCGTACAATACTCCAAGTGAGGTCTCACCAGTGTTGTGTACAAGCACTTCCCTCTTTCTACTGCTAATACCTCTCCCTATACAACCAAGCATTCTGCTAGCATTTCCTGCTGCTCTATTACATTGTCTGCCTACCTTTAAGTCATTAGAAATAATCACCCCTAAATCCCTTTCCTCAGATGTTGAGGTTAGGACTCTATCAAATATTCTGCCCTTGGGTTTTTATGTCCAAGATGCATTATCTTACACTTATCCACATTAAATGTCAGTTGCCACAACTCTGACCATTTTTCTAGTTTACCTAAATAATTTGCCATTTGGCTTATCCCTCATGGAACATCAACCCTGTTACATATCTTAGTATCATCAGAAAAAAGACATACCTTACCATCAAGACCTTCTGCGATATCACTAATAAAAATATTAAAGAGTCTAAGTACAGATTCCTGAGGTACCCCACTGGTGACAAGCCCAAGCTTTGAATATACTCCATTTACTACAGCCCTCTGTTGCCTGTCACTCAGCCACTGCCTTACCCATTCAACAATATTGGAATCCAAACTTAAAGATTGCAATTTATTGATAAGCCTTCTATGTGCAACAGTGTTACTGAAATCTAGGTAAGCAATGTCTACTGCACCACCCTGATCTATTATTTTAATTACCCAATCAAAAAATAAATAAGATTAATTTGGCATGATCTCCCTGAAGTAAACCCATGTTGTCTCTGATCTTGAAATCCATGTGTTTTTAGATGTTTAACAATCCTATCCTTTAGCATGGTTTCCATTACTTTCCTCACTACTGAAGTAAGGCTTACTGGCCTATAGTTGCCTGACTCCTCCCTACTACCTTTCTTGTGAGTGGGCACTGCATTCGCTAACTTCCAATCTTCTGGGTCTACTCCTGTTAACAATGATTGGTTAAATAATTGTTTTGCTAGTACACCATTAAGCCCTTTTAATAACTTTGGGTGTATTCCATCAGGTCCCATTGACTTATTTGTCTTTACTTTTGACAGTTGAAATAGTACCTCTTCCTCTGTAAACTCACATATACTAAATGACTAATTTGTCCTTTTTCCTAACTGAGGCCCCTTTCCTTCATTTTCATCTGTAAATACTGAACAAAAATATTTATTGAGGCAGTCAGCTAGACCTTTATCCTCCTTCTTTTGTTTTTAATCTAACTAATCCTTGTTTTACTTTGCTTTTCTCATTTATGTATCTAAAAAATGTGTTGTCCCCTTTTTTACTGACTGTGCTATTTTCTCTTCTGTGTGTGATTTGAAAGCTCTTATAACTTGCTTAGCCTCTTTCTGCCTAATCTTATAGATTATTCTGTCTTCCTCACTCTGGGTTTTTTTATAATTACTAAATGCTAACTTTTAGTTTTTTACTATTTTGGCCACATCTGCGGAGTACCACAGTGGTTTCTTTAATTTTTTGCTTTGAATGACAAGCCTAATGCAATTTTCTGTTGCCTTCAGCAGTGCAACTTTTAAATAACCACATTTCTCTTGGACTCCATTTAAATTGCTCCAGTCTGATAATGACTCCCTTACACATATTCTAATTTTAGAAAAGTCTGTTTTTTTTAAAGTCTAAAATGTTTGGTTTTGTGTGGTCACTGTTCTCAGTCACTCTTCTTATATTAAACCACACTGACTGATCACTGGATCCTAAACTTTCGCTTACAGTAATATCTGATACCAAATCTCCATTCGTTAACACTAAATCTAGTATGGCATCTTTACGAGTTTGCTCCTCAATGACTTGTTTTAGAGACAATCCCAGTAGGGAGTTTAGAATATGTGTGCTCCTGGCACAAGCAGCTATTTTGGTTTTCCAATTCACATCAGAAAGATTAAATTCACCAAGATGGGTTCTAACGTAATCCAAACGGACTTTATGTTCACCTCACTAACTTTTATTAGGTTAGATTTTATGCTATCTTTCACATACAGGGCCACCCTTCCCCCTTTCTTGCCTTCCCTATCTTTTCTATATAAAGAGTACCCTGGTATTGCTATGTCCAAGTCATTTTTCTCATTATACCATGTTTCAGTAGCAGCGACTAAATCTACTTTATCAGTTGCCATTATTGCCACAAGTTCATGGATCTTATTCCCTAAACTGCGAGCATTTGTAGACATGACTAAGCTTATCATTTTTAACACCCTTGCTACAGGCTTGTTCCTTCTGTCCTTGTTTTGGGGGGGCAGTTGGATTGATGTTTTATCACCTTCCCCCCCACCCCAAGTTTAAATAGATCCTAGCAAAACCTCTAAACTGCTCACTGAGAACATTTGTTCCCTTTTGAGAAAGATGCAAACCATCTTTTTTGTACAGTTTATTTCCATTCCAAACATGGATAAGTGCAAAATAAAGCCAAATCCTTGTTCCAGACACCATTTACCAAGTCACAAGTTAAAGTCCCTAATACGCATCCACCTGTCGTTCTGAGTGTTATGACAGTGTGGAAGCAACCTGCCATATATCATTGGCAAAAACACTAAAAACTTCCTTAATCTCTGAACCCACATTGCAAGCTAGATGGACAAGTACATCCAATTTCCCTTCCTGCTTTGCTTGCTTAATATTACAAATACGTCTCCTGTCTTTGTGAGCAGTAGCTCCGGGATAACATCTCACAAGACCACCATTGTCCATCTCCACACCTCTTATGATGGAATCCCCCAACAACAACTGATTTCTATTAGGCCTCACCATAGTCTCCAAGCCTGTCTCCTCAACACCACTACCCTCAGTGCCTGAGCCTGTCTTCACAACACCACTAACTTCAGTGTCCTGGGGGTAGCCACACTCTGAAGGCCCTATGTATTTGAAAATCTTAGATGAAGGGACCCATGTCCAAGTGGTAACAGAAAGGAAGAAGTGTCTGCATTCGAGGGATGGTGGGTGAGTTGTTGAGCCTACAGTCACTATCCCAGTGTGAAAACAAAACAAAAAGAAAAGTAAGAGAAACAAGAAAACACATAAACATAGTATACGATCAATCAATTGAGAATGCCTCTCTCTCTATTCACTCGTACACATTCAGTTATAGAGTCGAGTCAGGTTGTAATTTCCCTCCTTGGGAGGGCACCTTAATAGGTAGGTGGTCAACTGGTATATGCAGTAGGAAGAAGAAAGGCAACTCCTGGACTCAGTGCAGTACATAGGTGTATATCTGGGTTACCCTCTGACCCCCATGGCCCTAGTAGCTATGACTCTGGGTGCAGGGACCACACGCCCAGGGCCAGTTACATAATACCGGTCAGGGAAAGATGGCGCTCAATCAAGCATCTCCATATGTTTGCCTCAGAGAAAACCAGAGGGGCAAGTTTGTAAAAAAGTCGCGGCTGGTTTGCCAAATAGCCGTCAAGGCAGGGGTCTAGCTATCGATCACTGTATCTTACACCTATACAATCGTTGTCCCATTAATAAAATAAAGTAATAACTGAAATATACATTAAAAAAAGGAAAAAACATTTTTTGTTTTGTTTCAGGGGTTTTTTTTTTTGCGGGGGGGGTTGTGTGTTTTTTTGTTTTGTTTGTTTTTTCTGTTTTGTTCTCTTTCCTTTCCTGTTATGTCTAGTATTGTTTACTAGTATGTTGGACACCTCACAAGACCACCAATATCCATCTCCACACCTCTTATGATGGAATCCCCCAACAACAACTGCTTTCTATTAGGCCTCACCATAGTCTCCAAGCCGGTCTCCACAATAACACTAGCCTCAGTGCCTCTCTCCACAACACCACTAGCCTCAGTGCCTCTCTCCACAACACCACTACACTCTGAAAGTGCAGAAAATGAATTATGAAGAGCAACAGACTGTGCAAAATGCCTTTTATCCACAACTCTAACCCTACAGTAATCCATCTGCCATTCCTAGTATGTCTCTGCGGCAGTTCCAGTCTGAGTTTGCTTACCAGATAATTTACAAATCTCAGACTTCGAAAATACAATCTCCTGCTGCAAGAGAGAACTGTCTACAGATTAGACAACAACCAAATCTCCAAAAAGTAGAATGTGAAACAAATGCATAGAAACTATTCCACTGAACCAAGTCTGCCATTTCAATGAGGAAAATAATTTAACGCAACCTAATCTTAACTTTTTTTCTTTATCCTCCTGAATACCTCAGATTACCTCCAGTTTATCTCCAGAATATCTCCAACCACACACTTAGAAGCAACACTCTCCAGAATATCTCCAACCACACACTTAGAAGCAACACTCTCCAGAATATCTCCAACCACACACACTTAGAAACAGCACTTAGAAGTAGCAACCAAGCTATATTAGCCAAGCTAATGAAAACAAGCCTTATATAACTCCTAAAATCACCACCCACTAGGAATGTTTAACACCTGGGTAGGCCTCTGCTTATTTGCAAACAATAGCTAATTTAAACAGCAATCAATAGCAAGTAATCTAATTAAATGCCTTAATCTAATTAAATGCCTTAAATCAAACCTTGTGCAATCAGTAACGTTTTCCTACAGATGAATCTTACCTGTAACGGTAGAAAAGAAAGCTCTTAGCACAACTCTTAGACAGTTGAAGCTTCTGTAAAACTCTCCAGAATCTCTCCAACTACACACTTAGAAACAGCACTTAGAAGTAGCAACCAAGCTATATTGAAGTGTACACCCCAAATTTACTTTTTAGCACCTAAAGACTTTGAATGTTTAAAAATGTGCTATAACCACAGTATTTGACGGTTCTATTTGACTCTCAGATATGAAGTGCACACCCCAAATGTACTATTTAGCAGCAAATTTTTTTTTAATTTTTAAAACTGCGCTGTAAGCACTGTATTTGATGGTTCTATTTGACTCTCAGATATGAAGTGCAGGCACCAAATTTACTTTTTAGCACCTAAAGAATTTGAATGCTTAAAACTGCACTGTCACCACAGCATTTGACGGCTCTGTTTGACTCTAAGATATGAAGTGCACCGCAGGCCACAAATTTATTTTTTAGCACCAAAAAGTTTGATTTCTTAAACCAACAATGTAAGAGTAGTATTTAAGGGTTTTATTGGACTGCAAGTAATGTAGTGCACAAATGAACAATTTAGCACCAAAAAAATTGCAGTACTTAAAAATGCCTAGATGTTGCCCACTGAGCTACCAGAACAGGATTAAAGTAATGTGCCTGGCACACATACAGTTGTAAGTGCACTGCACTCTCTCTTAAAAATTTGCTGTAACCACAGTATTTGACAGTTCTATTTGACTCTCAGATATAAAGTGCATGCCCCAAATTTACTTTTTAGTACCTAAAGAATTTGAATGTTTAAAACTGCAAAGTAAGCATAGTATTTGACGGTTCTATTTGACTCTCAGATATGAAGTGCACCGCAGGCCGCAAATTTACTACTTAGCACCAAAAAGTTTGTTTTTTTAAACCAACAATCTAACAGTAGTGTAACGGACCTTTTTGCCCTCAAGAGGTTAAAAACTGTTTAGGCGATATTCCCCTTTCAGATGCACAGACACAGCTACTGCAGAACACCAATCCGCCGAATAGGAAAAACCATATGAATAGGTTTACACTCCTAGCAGTCAAACTGGAACAGCATACAATAAATCCCCCCCAAGAACGAGACAAGGCTCCGTTTTGAGGATCAAGCAGGAACAGACAGAGCTGTGGGTTTATTGTCTTTATATACACACATTAGTACCACCCACAGGGTTTTGGAACACAGCCAATAAACACATACAATACACTCAGACACTCCCACGCAAAATCCTCCCCTCTGCTTGTGATACAATTACCTTACACAATGTAATTATCACAAGCAGAGAAACAAATTTTTTCCACATTATTCATAACTTGGAAAGTATGCATCACATTCGCATACTCCGAATACAAACATATGTCAAAATCATCCAAATTGGTCCAGTGATTCAAAAGATAGATCATAGTCCTTTGTGACCAAAGGAAGCATGGCTTTTCTGCCCAAAACCAGTTCCACAGAGTCTATCCTGGAGATAGTTGGGAAGTAATCCAATTATCTCTAAAGACAGAGGCAAAACTCCATTGAACACATGGCAGCAAAAGACAATAAAACACATAAAAACATAACTGAGCAGCCATTGCACAAAACAGGTACATTCAACATATCCCCAGATAGCTCAGATCTGAGCGCACATTATTACTGAATGGCGCTCAGAGCACACACATACAGTTCAATTGCCATGGAGCCAAAGTCTTTAATTATACGAATGGACTCCATGCAATAGCTATCTGGGGTATCACCGCTCAAACAGGGCCAGCACCGAATGACCCGGCTTTCGTCTCTTCGCAGAAAAAAAAAAAAAATCAAGCATTTCAACATGGGGCCATAGTCTAAAGGCAGCAGGCGGGCAACCAGGCTTCTCCAATGCACAGTGGCGAGATTGGTCTCGTCACAAGTAGTATTTAAGGGTTTTATTGTACTGCAATGCAAGTAAATGCAGTACGCAAATGTACTATTTAGCACCAAAAAAATTGCAGTATTTAAAATGCCTAGATGTTGCCCAGTGAGCTACCAGAACAGGATTATAGTAATGTACCTGGCACACATGCAGTTGCAAGTGCACTGCACTCTCTGTGGCACTGGGCTCAGGGCAGGGTACAAAAATTTAGTATTATAGCACCCACAAAAATAATCGTTGTAGTTTGCAGATTCAAGAATTCTTTCCTAACCTGTCCCTAACAGCTGCAGCATCCTCTCCCTACACTAATAAGACCTCATGTGCGTGCGGCGCTACGCAACTCCAGCTTATATATAGAGGCTGGGTCACATTCTGCACTGCACAATCACAGACATGCTATTAGTAGACATGGCTGTAATGGCTTCTAAGGGCACACTAGTCAAACGCTTGTTGATTGGCTGCCCTGCAGCCTTTGAAAACGCGCCATTAAATCGCCGAACACTGTACTCCAACCCGAACATACACTGATATGTCCGTGTTTGGGTCCGGGGTCCAAAAAACATAATGTTCGGTACAAACCCGAACTTTACAGTCCGGGTTCGCTCAACTCTAGTAGTGATTGATGCTGTTGAGAATGTTTGTTAATTTCTCTTGTGGTAAGGTTTCTTGCATGGATGCTGAGTCAAGTTGTATGCCCAGGAATTTAATGATAGTGCCTTCAGTTTTCTTAGGGGATACTGAGACACCCAAGTGGTCAAACAGACTAATCGCTTCCTTTAGGCTTCTGGGGGGAAAGGTGTTTTCCTCGACCAACAAAAAGTAATCTAGATAATGTATGACTGTGGGGCATCTGAATATGTTTACTAACAGGCAGCAAAGTGTTTCGGCAAATGTGTCAAAGATTTTTGGGCTACATTTTGACTCAAAAGGTTAAGCGGGAGAAGAAATAGTAGTTGTCTGCCCATTTGATGCCATGTAAATGCCAGAGTGTAGGGTGGATTGGTAGCAGTCTGAAAGCATTAGTGATGAGGCTCTGACACCTGCTTGGGTGATAGCTGTAATGGCGTGCTCTATAGTGGCATATTGTAGGGAAACTCCTCGAAGGGAATGAGGAAGTTGAGACTTGTAGTAGAGGTGTGAGGTGCCGATAAATCTATGATAAGTCTCTGTTTAATGGAAGATTTCCATGTGACAATCCCAATGGGGTTAGTGTGCCATGCAGTAAATGGTGAGGTTTTGAAAGGCCCAAACAGAAACCCCTCTGCTAGTTCTTGGGCTATGAGTGAGTCTACAGCCATTGGGCTCTGCTGTGCTGATTGTAAGTTAGGGCATTCTACATGTCCTGAGGGCATGTGACAGATTCATCTGTATTGCTGGTTCGTCTGTTTCCCTTTGTTTCGCTGGATTTCCTGTTCGTATACCCCGTTCGTGTAATTTACAAACTACCGATTGAAACTACCGAACGAACGACCACCCAGGAGAGGAGTGTGCTGCTGGTTAACCTCTTGGCCCCAATTAGAACGCTGTGGTTAACCGCAGACACCTCTCCATTCCATTCGTACGGGTGGTCGTCGTTCGCATGTCGACCACGAGGCAGCGGCCATTTTGGGACACACGAAAGCATAGCGGTGTTCGGTACAAATTGTATGGAACTAAAACCGGACACTTTAAACTACCGAACACCGCTGGAAGCTGATGCCCACCTTCTATTTCGGCAAGGCATGCGAACGCCGGTCGTTCGGGAGTTTTTATGCATTCGTGTGGACTTTTACCCAGATAGCCGTCCCATGGAGTCATTCGTATACCGAAGGACTGATGAAAGACTCCATGGCGATTCGACTAGATACATCGGATCTGAGCGCTATTCAGTGGAAATATGCACTCAGATCCAGGCTGTCTGGGGATACGTTATACGAACTATATCCATTCGGTATTTTCCCAGTTATGTATTTTAATGTATTTTTTCAACTGTATTTTAAAATGGCGATTGTCTCTACACTGGGAGATAATTAGGTTTCTTCCTAATTATCTCCGGGGTAGAGAAGACGGATTTGTGGGTAAGATGGGAAGGGCTTATATTGAAGCCACTGCGATTGGCTACTGTATAATATATTTTACAGTCTTCCACAAGGTCCCCTCGGGGAGTGTCCGCCTTGTGAAGACCTGCATAAATACCGGGCAGGTAGCCCCCATTAAACAGATCCTTATTTGACCCTCAAGACGGAGCTTGGTCTCGTTTGTGGGGGAATTATTACTGGGACAGCGCTTTCGTTATTTTTAGCTGTGGAAGGCGTTCGACTGTTTTGCTGATCGGGAATTGCCGTGTTCGTGGACTTCGTTCGGGAGTTTGGCGGTCGGCTGGATATAAACTGCATTTCTGGAGAAGGGGATTATTTACTAAACGCCGGCTTCATCTACCTGGCGGTGAGTGTCTTAACAGGGCATATGTATGATGCCTGTATGGTTCTATTTGACTCTGAAAATCCAGATATGAGAAATTCTACTAAATGTCTGGAAAGGTGATTAGTCAGTAGTGCTGAAAAAGCATTAATGTTGACAGACATTAAGTACGGTTTTGGGTACATTTTATTGGGGCATATGGTTTTTGCATGTGCCCTGCAACAATCTACGAGCACTGAAGCTACATGTTCGCTCATTAATATTGTTGCAAATCTGGGATTTGCCAAAAAATATGATAGGATGGCCCAGTTTGTTTCTGGTAGTTCTCTCCTTTCTACCAGAGTTGCTATTGCATGAGGCGGGGTGTTGGCCTCGTGGGACCACTTAAACAAAGCGTAATGCAGATAAAAGGGGCAATACCTATTGGACCCTAAAATCCTAATTGCCAGTACGCTATTAACTATTCCAGGGAAGATAGGA
This sequence comes from Pelobates cultripes, assembly GCA_933207985.1. NCBI lineage: Eukaryota > Metazoa > Chordata > Amphibia > Anura > Pelobatidae > Pelobates > Pelobates cultripes. The sequence goes on from OW240915.1 coordinate 122,088,187, forward strand.
TATGAATATACTACGTGAGCAGGTTTACGTACCTGGTAGTATGGTATTGAACCTGACAATCTGTATAGGTTTTTAGTAGTACCTGTAGCCTGAATGGATAAAAACAACCATATGACATAATGGAATATGGCATAGACCAAGCTTATCCTACTATGTGCAGAATATATGAGAAAAGTAAAGTACCATAACGTTTAAATATTTAAACATCAAAGCCATAATGGTTAAAATATGTTCCAATCTTAACCCGTTGTGTGCAGCATGTACAAGTGGTAAAATGCCCTGTCCCCTCCTTGTATGTTTTATGTCACTTTGCTAGGGGGAATGTATTATTTGTAAGCAGCGTTCTCTGTGTATGTGTTTATGAACTAGATTACCGGTAGGGGTCAGTAATCATAAGTGATGTAGAATTCCCTGAATAAAATGCAAGAATACCTGAGATCTGGAGAGTGACCTGTAGGTTTCAGTGTAGTTAGCAAAACTGTTCGTGAGTGATATGCCCCAACCGTAATAGTTGTAGTGATGCACCGAACGGTTCGCCGACGAACAGTTCCTGGCGAACATAGCGTGTTCGCGTCCGCCGCGGATGGCGAACACATGCGCGATTCGATCCGCCCCCTATTCGTTATCATTGAGTAAACTTTGACCCTGTACCTCACAGTCAGCAGACACATTCCAGCCAATTAGCAGCACACCCTCCCTAGCAGACCCTCCCACCTACTGGACAGCATCCATTTTAGATTCATTCTCAAGTTGCATGCTTAGTGAGAGGAGGGAAAGTGTAGCTGCTGTTGATTAGATAGGGAAATGCATAGCTAGGTTAGGGTATACAGTGTCCACTACAGTCCTGAAGGACTCATCTGATCTCTGCTGTAAGGACAGCACCCCAAAAAGCGCTTTTTAGGGCTAGAACATCAGTCTGCTTTTTTTTTTTTTTTTTTGTGTTATGTAATTGCAGTTAGTTGTCTGCCACTGCTGCCAGCTTCTGTGTCAGGCTCACAGTGGATATTGTGCCCATTTGCCCAGTCAGTGCCACCACTCATATCTGGTGTCACAATAGCTTGCATTTAAAAACAAAAAACTTTTTTCACTGTTATAGATTGAATAGCAGTTAGTTGTCTGCCACTGCTGCCAGCTTCTGTGTCAGGCTCACAGTGGATACTGTGCCCATTTGCCCAGTCAGTGCCACCACTCATATCTGGTGTCACAATAGCTTGCATTTAAAAACAAAAAACTTTTTTCACTGTTATAGATTGAATAGCAGTCAGTGTCCTTAAAGCGGGTGTGTCAGGCTCACAGTGGATACGGTGCCCAGTGCCACCACTCACTCACTGGTGTCACAATAGCTTGCATTTAAAAACAAAAAACTTTTTTCACTGTTATAGATTGAATAGCAGTCAGTGTCCTTAAAGCGGGTGTGTCAGGCTCACAGTGGATACTGTGCCCAGTGCCACCACTCACTCACTGGTGTCACAATAGCTTGCATTTAAAAACAAAAAACTTTTTTCACTGTTTTAGATTGAATAGCAGTCAGTGTCCTTAAAGCGGGTGTGTCAGGCTCACAGTGGATACTGTGCCCAGTGCCACCACTCACTCACTGGTGTCACAATAGCTTGCATTTAAAAACAAAAAACTTTTTTCACTGTTATAGATTGAATAGCAGTTAGTTGTCTCAAAGCGGGTGTGTCAGGCTCGCAGTGGATACTGTGCCCAGTGCCACCACTCACTCACTGGTGTCACAATAGCTTGCATTTAAAAACCAAAAAACTTTTTTCACTGTTATAGATTGAATAGCAGTTAGTTGTCTCAAAGCGGGTGTGTCAGCCCTACAGCATGTACTCTGCCAGTTTACAGTGCCACTCATATCTGGTGTCATAATAGCTTGCATTTAAAAACAAAAAACTTTTTTCACTGTTATAGATTGAATAGCAGTTAGTTGTCTCAAAGCGGGTGTGTCAGGCTCACAGTGGATACTGTGCCCAGTGCCACCACTCACTCACTGGTACCCGGACGAAATTTCTTTTCACAAAAGGCAATCCCCAACCTGTACTCGATTGTGCAAAAGGAAATAATGGCATGTCTGGCACACAGTGTTGGGGCAAGGGTCCATCTGACCACTGGTCTGCAAAGCATGGTCAGGGCACGTATATCACCTACACTGCGCAGTGGGCAAACCTGCTGACGGCTGCCAAGCATGGAATGCGTGGCTCTGCAGAGGAGTTGGTGACACCGCCATGACTTGCAGGCAGGCCTGCTGCCACCTCTTCTACTCCTCCTACTCCATCCTCTTCCATAACCTCCTCGGCTGAGTCCTCTTCTGCTGCTGCGTCCTGCTCCACATCAACGGATAGGGGACGTAACAGGGATTAAACTGATAAGAATAGCACTACTTAACACACCACTCCTATCTGGTGGCACATTAGATTGCAAGCGCAATGCCCCAAATTTGTTGTGATCTGTGAGTAAGGTAAACGGTTGTCCATACAAGTAAGGTTGCAGCTTTTTGAGGGCCCACACCACCGCCAGGCACTCCTTTTCAATGGCAGTGTATCTACTTCCCTGGGCAAAAGTTTCCGGCTTAGATAAGCCCCGGGTTGCTCGCCGCCATCTGCTCCGACTTGGCTCAGTACTGCTCCCAATCCAAACATAGAAGCGTCTGTATGGACGAGAAAGCGTTTAGTTGGATCAGGAGCAGAAAGTACAGGTGATTTAATGAGCGCCGTCTTGAGCTGTTGGAAGGCCTGTTCACACTCTGGGGCCCATACTACTATCTTGGGGAGGTTTTTACGCGTTCCTATATGTTACTTACTGGGCTTTAGGGTCAGTCCGGCCTCCCTAATCCGGTCTTGTACGGCTCCTATGTGGGTCAGGTGTTAGGGCCAGGAGCAGCTAAAAATGGCTATATCATCCAAGTTCTGGGCTTTAGGGTCAGTCCGGCCTCCCTAATCCGGTCTTGTACGGCTCCTATGTGGGTCAGGTGTTAGGGCCAGGAGCAGCTAAAAATGGCTATATCATCCAAGTAGGCGCAGGCATACTCCTAAAACCCATCCAGTAGCCGATATACCATCCTCTGAAAGTTAGCCGGGGCATTCTTCATCCCGAATGGCATGGCCTTAAACTGATACAGGCCAAACGAGGTGACAAATGCCGACTTGTGGATGGCGTCCTCAGCTAATGGAATTTGCCAGTACCCCTTGCACAGATCTATTGTGGTGAGGTACTGGCCTCTGGCCATTTTGTCTAGGAGCTCGTCTATCCGGGGCATAGACGAGGCGTCTGAGGTTGTTTTATCGTTTAGCCTCCGGTAGTCTACACAGAAACGGGTCGTGCCATCCCGTTTCGGTACTAGTACTACCGGGGAGGCCCAGGGGCTGTCATAGTGTTCTATCACCCCTAAATGCATCATTTCCTCAATTTCTTTCTGAATATTTTCTTTAACTGCTTCGGGTATGCGATAGGCGGTTTGGCGAAGGGGGGTCTGGTATAGGGTTTCAACTTTGTGAGTGGTTAACGGACTGTACCCAGGTAGGTTGGAAAACGTGGCCCCCTTGTCCTGGATTAGTCTTTGGACCTGGGTTCGCTCCTGGGGGTCTAACCGTTCTCCTAACTGTACTTCTCCCAGGTCTCCGCTCTGGCACTCTAGGTCTAGGAGATCTGGGAGTGGCAAATTATCATAATCTTCAGTGGCAGGTGCACAGATCGCGGCTACCTCTTCCGTGTGCTCGTGGTATGGCTTGAGCATGTTCACATGGAGCATGCGTTTGCCTCCCGTGCCTCCCGTGACCGCACCAATCACAAAGGTGGTATCACAAACCTGCTCTACCACCTTGTATGGGCCCTGACAGGAAGCCTGCAGCTTGTCCTTGTGGACAGTGTCAAACCATATCTGCCAAGTGACCCTATGTAGGGGGAACAGTCTCTATTCTGCTCTGTGTCAGTGTGTATCATGGTCTCTGAGGACAGGTGTCAATCCATATCTGCCAAGTGACCCGATGTAGGGGGAACAGTCTCTATTCTGCTCTGTGTCAGTGTGTATCATGGGCTCTGAGGACAGGTGCTAATCCATATCTGCCAAGTGACCCTATGTAGGGGTAACAGTCCCTATTCTGCTCTGTGTCAGTGTGTATCAGGGATCCCTAGGACAGGTGTCAATCCATATCTGCCAAGTGACCCTATGTAGGAGGAACAGTCCCTATTCTGCTCTGTGTCCGTGTGTATCAGGGGCTCTGAGGACAGGTGTCAATCCATATCTGCCAAGTGACCCTATGTAGGAGAAACAGTCTCTATTCTGCTCTGTCAGTGTGTATCAGGGGCTCTGAGGACAGGTGTCAATCCATATCTGCCAAGTGACCCTATGTAGGGGGAACAGTCTCTATTCTGCTCTGTGTCAGTGTGTATCATGATCTCTGAGGACAGGTGTCAATCCATATCTGCCAAGTGACCCTATGTAGGAGGAACAGTCTCTATTCTGCTCTGTGTCGGTGTGTATCATGTTCTCTGAGGACAGGTGTCAATCCATATCTGCCAAGTGACCCTATGTAGGAGGAACAGTCTCTATTCTGCTCTGTGTCAGTGTGTATCAGGGGCTCTGAGGACAGGTGTCAATCCATATCTGCCAAGTGACCCAATGTAGGAGGAACAGTCTCTATTCTGCTCTGTGTCAGTGTGTATCAGGGCTCTGAGGACAGGTGTCAATCCATATCTGCCAAGTGACCCTATGTAGGGGGAACAGTCCCTATTCTGCTCTGTGTCAGTGTGTATCAGGGATCCTTAGGATAGGTGTCAATCCATACCTGCCAAGTGACCCTATGTAAGGGGAACAGTCCCTATTCTGCTCTGTGTCAGTGTTTATCAGGGATCCTTGGGATAGGTGTCAATCCATATCTGCCAAGTGACCCTATGTAGGGGGAACAGTCCCTATTCTGCTCTGTGTCAGTGTTTATCAGAGATCCTTAGGATAGGTGTCAATCCATATCTGCCAAGTGACCCTATGTAGGGGGAACAGTCCCTATTCTGCTCTGTGTCAGTGTGTATCAGGGATCCTTAGGACAGGTGTCAATCCATATCTGCCAAGTGACCCTATGTAGGGGGGAACAGTCTCTATTCTGCTCTGTGTCAGTGTGTGTCATGGTCTCTGAGGACAGGTGTCAATCCATATCTGCCAAGTGACCCGATGTAGGGGGAACAGTCCCTATTCTGCTCTGTGTCAGTGTGTATCAGGGGCACTGAGGACAGGTTTCAATCCATATCTGCCAAGTGACCTTATGTAGGGGGAACAGTCTCTATTCTGCTCTGTGTCAGTGTGTATCAGGGGCTCTGAGGACAGGTGTCAATCCATATCTGCCAAGTGGCCCTATTTAGGGGTAACAGTCCCTATTCTGCTCTGTGTCAGTGTGTATCAGGGGCTCTGAGGACAGGTGTCAATCCATATCTGCCAAGTGACCCGATGTAGGGGGAATAGTCTCTATTCTGCTCTGTGTCAGTGTGGATCAGGGGCTCTGAGGACAGGTGTCAATCCATATCTGCCAAGTGACCCTATGTAGGGGTTACAGTCCCTATTCTGCTCTGTGTCAGTGTGTATCAGGGGCTCTGAGGACAGGTGTCAATCCATATCTGCCAAGTGACCTGATGTAGGGGGAACAGTCCCTATTCTGCTCTGTGTCAGTGTGTATCACGGGCTCTGAGGACAGGTGTCAATCCATATCTGCCAAGTGACCCTATGTAGGGGTAACAGTCCCTTTTCTGCTCTGTGTCAGTGTGTATCAGGGATCCCTAGGACAGGTGTCAATCCATATCTGCCAAGTGACCCGATGTAGGGGGAACAGTCCCTATTCTGCTCTGTGTCATTGTGTATCAGGGGCTCTGAGGACAGGTGTCAATCCATATCTGCCAAGTGACCCTATGTAGGGGAACAGTCTCTATTCTGCTCTGTGTCAGTGTGTATCATGGTCTCTGTGAACAGGTGTCAATCCATATCTGCCAAGTGACCCTATGTAGGGGTAACAGTCCCTATTCTGCTCTGTGTCAGTGTGTATCAGGGATCCTTAGGAGAGGTGTCAATCCATATCTGCCAAGTGACCCTATGTAGGGGGAACAGTCTCTATTCTGCTCTGTGTCAGTGTGTATCATGGTCTCTGAGGACAGGTGTCAATCCATATCTGCCAAGTGACCCCATGTAGGGGGAACAGTCTCTATTCTGCTCTGTGTCAGTGTGTATCATGGTCTCTGAGGACAGGTGTCAATCCATATCTGCCAAGTGACCCTATGTAGGGGGAACAGTCTCTATTCTGCTCTGTGTCAGTGTGTATCATGGTTTCTGAGGACAGGTGTCAATCCATATCTGCCAAGTGACCCTATGTAGGGGGAACAGTCTCTATTCTGCTCTGTTCTGTCAAGTGACCCTATGTAGGGGTAACAGTCCCTATTTTGCTCTGAGTCAGTGTGTATCATGGTCTCTGAGGACAGGTGTCAATCCATATCTGCCAAGTGACCCTATGTAGGAGGAACAGTCCCTATTCTGCTCTGTGTCAGTGTGTATCAGGGATCCCTAGGACAGGTGTCAATCCATATCTGCCAAGTGA
>OW240915.1:122094864-122246591 GCA_933207985.1 Pelobates cultripes
TGTGTATCAGGGGCTCTGAGGACAGGTGTCAATCCATATCTGCCAAGTGACCCTATGTAGGGGTAACAGTCCCTATTCTGCTCTGTGTCAGTGTGTATCATGTCCCTATTCTGCTCTGTGTCAGTGTGTATCATGGTTTCTGAGGACAGGTGTCAATCCATATCTGCCAAGTGACCCTATGTAGGGGGAACAGTCTCTATTCTGCTCTGTTCTGTCAAGTGACCCTATGTAGGGGTAACAGTCCCTATTTTGCTCTGTGTCAGTGTGTATCATGGTCTCTGAGGACAGGTGTCAATCCATATCTGCCAAGTGACCCTATGTAGGAGGAACAGTCCCTATTCTGCTCTGTGTCAGTGTGTATCAGGGATCCCTAGGACAGGTGTCAATCCATATCTGCCAAGTGACCCTATGTAGGAAGAACAGTCCCTATTCTGCTCTGTGTCAGTGTGTATCAGGGATCCCTAGGACAGGTGTCAATCCATATCTGCCAAGAGTCCCTATGTAGGAGTAACAGTCCCTATTCTGCTCTGTGTCATTGTGTATCAGGGATCCCTAGGACAGGTGTCAATCCATATCTACCAAGTGACCCTATGTAGGAGGAACAGTCCCTATTCTGCTCTGTGTCAGTGTGTATCAGGGATCCCTAGGACAGGTGTCAATCCATATCTGCCAAGTGACCCTATGTAGGAGGAACAGTCCCTATTCTGCTCTGTGTCAGTGTGTATCAGGGATCCCTAGAACAGGTGTCAATCCATATCTGCCAAGTGACCCTATGTAGGGGTCTCTATTCTGCTCTGTGTCAGTGTGTATCAGGGTCTCTGAGGACAGGTGTCAATCCATATCTGCCAAGTGACCCTATGGGGTAACAGTCCCTATTCTGCTCTGTGTCAGTGTGTATCATGGTCTCTGAGGACAGGTGTCAATCCATATCTGCCAAGTGACCCTATGTAGGAGGAACAGTCCCTATTCTGCTCTGTGTCAGTGTGTATCAGGGATCCCTAGGACAGGTGTCAATCCATATCTGCCAAGTGACCTATGTAGGGGGAACAGTCTCTATTCTGCTCTGTGTCAGTGTGTATCAGGGCTCTGAGGACAGGTGTCAATCCATATCTGCCAAGTGACCCTATGTAGGAGGAACAGTCTCTATTCTGCTCTGTGTCAGTGTGTATCAGGGCTCTGAGGACAGGTGTCAATCCATATCTGCCAAGTGACCCTATGTAGGGGGAACAGTCTCTATTCTGCTCTGTGTCAGTGTGTATCAGGGGCTCTGAGGACAGGTGTCAATCCATATCTGCCAAGTGACCCTATGTAGGGGAACAGTCTCTATTCTGCTCTGTGTCAGTGTGTATCAGGGACCCTTAGGACAGGTGTCCATCCATATCTGCCAAGTGACCCTATGTAGGGGGACCAGTCCCTATTCTGCTCTGTGTCCGTGTGCATCAGGGGCTCTGAGGACAGGTGTCAATCCATATGTCAAGGTGTCAATATGTCATATGTCAGGTGACAATCCATATTCATTGTGATTTAGGAATGTTAGGTGATTTCTGCCCTTTATGGATTAAAACCAGACTCTGTATCAACTGTGTAATTTTCCATGGGAGTTTTGCCATGGATCCCCCTCCGGCATGCCACAGTCCAGGTGTTAGTCCCCTTGAAACAACTTTTCCATCCCTATTGTGGCAAGAAAGAGTCCCTGTGTGTTTTAAAATTCGCCTGCCCATTGAAGTCTATGGTGGTTCGCAAACATTTGCGGAAGTTCGCGTTCGCCGTTCGCGAACCGAAAATTTCGTGTTCGCGACATCACTAAATAGTTGTATGAAACAAATAAAAGCTGAGCCCATTCGGGAGGTTTTAACTATACAAACGTGTAGCATGGTGTATCAGTGATCCCATTCAAGGGTTTTAGAAGCCCGAACGTGAGCTGATAACATAGGCAATAATGTAACAAGCTGTTCCCGTACAGAAGATATTGCATGAAAAGTGAATCGAATGAAAAGACAGAAAAATGTGAAACACAGATTTTCCATTCTTGCGGTTGTAACACACAAATGGCAAGCCTGACATGACCCTGACCATGTTCCTGTTCGAGAGTATGCGAATGCCCGAATGGGGCAAGATATATATACGCATAGTATTATGGAACGAACGGCTGTGTATAAATGAACGGTTGCACGAACATGCAAAGTATAGCAGCTGATAAAAATGAACGTAACCGTAAAGTGAGGACCTGACCCGTGAATGATGCTGTGGTGTAATGGTTTGTGAGTCACTTGGATGCTATCCGCAACGATGGAAGCAATAACGAAGCTGGTCGGTCGGAAAAGCCTGTGGCTGGATTCCTGGACACAGCTCAGCGTGGAAGACCTCATGGAGCAAAAGGTATTCCGAAAATGGTGACTGGATGAACTGGAAGCTGATATAATTCAGATGCTGAATAAAAACAATAAAAAAGGCTGCGCCACAATAATAAAAATAAATATAAAAATAAAAATAAGCAAAGTCCAAATAAAAGGAAGTCCAACTTATATGTCCTTACGAATGGTCTTTAACGGAGTTGGTGCAGTGATAGGGTCTTGTAGTGCAGATATTGTAGTGGTTCCAATTATATTGAAGATCAAAGAGAGGGACAACCAATAGTGCAATATGTATAGCTCAAATATGGACGTAATAGAAAATAATGGTAGAGAACTCACATTTGCAAGAGCTTATATCCAGCTCTAGGGTAAAGCACATACAGCAGTATAATCCCCGCTTATGGGATATGTAGTGGGTACCTCTCCGTCACTGGTGTCCAATTCTCAGGAAAAAAAAGAAGACAGCCAACAGCGCTCACTGTATAACAGTGTCAGTATAAATGAATTAAAACCGTACTTACAAACAAAGAGCAGACCGACTGCTCTGTGATATCAGCATAGGTGGTTTAATCCCCACCTAGGATTTCTTGTGAGTTCTCCACCATTATTTTCTATTACGTCCATATTTGAGCTATATATATATTGCACTATTGGTTGTCCCTCTCTTTTATCTTCTATAAAAGTGGAACCACTACAATATCTGAAGACCCTATCACTGCACGAACTCCCTTAAAGACCATTCGTAAGGACATATAAGTTGGACTTCCTTTTATTTGGACTTTGCTTATTTTTATATTTATTTTATTATTGCGCAGCTTTTTTATTGTTGTTTTTATTTGTCTTGTTTTAGAGGGTTTTGAGGGATTCCCCTTTAAGGGTTGCTGCTTATAAGTTGACCAGCGCTGTCTCATTCTTCTACCATTATTATCATTCAGATGCTGACCTCGAATGGTATGGAGCCAGGTAAGGGGTGCACCTTAAATAGGCAAGTGTATTATCTTAACTTATACAGACCAGTTTGAAAAAAATGCCGGGTGCACAAAAGCCCAAATTACAGCCCAAAATTACAAACATACAAAAATGGCTTGCACGCACGGTCTTAGATGTAGTTAAAAATATTATTTTATTGTAGTAATTCCATTCAACAGGATCCTGAGGAAAGCCCTGAAAAAAAATAAATAAATAAAAATATACACACATATATATATATATATATATATATACATACATACATATATATTAATTAATCAGCACTCCCAGGATTTGTGAAAAGAGAACTTCTCTTTACTCCAAAAGTCGACGTTTCAGTTACATTTGGGAACTTTCATTAGGACAGCAAACATAAACCAAGTAAACTGTGCTTAAATAAGAACAACAATCAATAAAGACTTACAGATCAGCTGTATGGAGGGCTGGCCATTCTGCTTCCTGGACGAAAGAGCGGACAACAGCAGGAATCAGCGTCTCATTAACCACGCTGCTTACTGCAACGTTCGAAATATGGGGAAATGAAAAGTAACATTGCATTTGTTTGTTACAATGTATTCAGAGTCTGAGGCCGATGATATTCTGCTCCCGCTCGGGAGCGGACACCAGACTGGGGCAGCTAGCTCTCCACGCATGCACGAGAATCTCCTGAGCTACAGAGAACGCTGGCACTTGGGAAGTGAGCCGGAAGGTGAAGAATAGACATTGAGCGTCATGATCACAACGGCAACCAGCCCACACACGGAGGACGGCAACGTGGTTAATGAGACGCTGATTCTTGCTGGTGTTCGCTCTTTCGTCTGGGAAGCAGAATGGCTGGCCCTCCACACAGCTGATCTGTTAGTCTTTATTGATTGTTGTTCTTATTTAAGCACAGTTTGTTTTACTTGGTTTATATTTGCTATCCTGATGAAAGTTACCAAGTGGAACTGAAACGTCAACTTTTGGAGTAAAAAGAAGTTCTTTTTTCACAAATCCTGGGAGTGCTGATTATTTTTATTGTAATCTAATAAGTGCAATTGAGCACCGGGTCTATAACTGAGTGAGTAGGCTCTTTTTCTTTTATTTATATATATATATATATTTGTGGTAATGGCTCATGATAGTACAGAAGAAACAGACACTGATAAGTGTAGGATGGTATTAAAAGAGCAAGTCGGTTGTGGTGTGCCGGAACCGACGATGAGGTGGGCCTGTAAATAAAGAGGGCAAAAATAGAAAAACTAATTTATTACATACCAGCAATATACGTACATTTAACCAGACATGTTTTGAAAAGCATTTCTTACTTATTGTACCGGGTTAGGTATGTATCTAGAGTAAGCTGATGATTTCCAGTGCCCCAGTGACTTGATAACATGAACTGGGATGTTTGCACTGGATGCTGTGGAGGCCGCTCCTATGCGGAAGGAGTGGCCCGAATAGTTAGCTGATTTGAGGCCCAGCTGAGTAAGTAAGGACCTGACGTGTGTCATAAAGGTGGTGGTAGTGAGTACAGAACCTTGTAGAATGAAAAGTGGTTGATATTGTGAGGCGTTGTTATGCTGGGTATATGAATCCAGTAGTTTGACGGGGCATCACCTGTTGTGTGTAGGATAGTACTTAACCTCTACTGGAGGTGCATGTTGACTGGTTTTGGAATGAGGCAGAGTCAAGATATGAGTCTATGTGTTTTGTTAAGTGTGAATGTGAGTGGACTGTGTTGTGCTGATGGCGGTAAATTCTCTTGGTCTCAAGAAACCATAAAAAGCTACGTATATGGCGGTTTTAGTGACAAGATTTGTGCTGTTGGCAAAAGGTTTTAAATCTAGTAAGTTGGATAAGTCTTTAAAAATATGGAAATCTATAGGTAGTCTCTGGGCCATACGTGGAGGTTCGGATCTCTGAATACCCCTAAGGATGTTCTTAATTTGGTAGGCGGACATGAAACTCGAATTGTTGGGTTGTAAAGTTAGCATGTGATGTTGGATGCCTGTCAGATATAGTTTGATTGTGTTGTATGATAATTTGAGTTTGAGGTGGCAAAAAGAAGCAAAGCCCAACAAGAATGTCATGATGAAAGGTTGTAAGATGTTGTGTTCTTTTAAATAAAATGAAAGCTCTGTCGTAAGATTTCCGGGTATTAGTAGACAGTGCTAATTGGGCCAATGTTCTGCTATGTTGCATGATAGCGTCTAGTCCATTACTAGATGGTGGAATAGTGGAGTGATCGTGGCTGTGAGTGCGGCTGACGGGAGTATTTGACGAAAAGCCTGGAAATTAAAGCGAGACAAATTGTCAGCAGCCGTGTTACATACACCTGGAACATGAACACAAAACAAGAAGAAATTATGGCATGCAGCCAACCAAGTGAGTTTCCTCAGGAATCTCATAATAGTCAGTGATTTGGATCGCCTTTGTTAATAATGTGGCAAGTTGCTTGGTTGTCTGAGTAGCAACGTACTGGCGAACCTGCCCATAAATGCCCCCATGCCACGGCAGCCGCCACTATGGGATATATCTCAAACAGAGCTGAGGTAGTGGAAAAACCCTCCAGGTCCTTGACCTCTGAAAGCCAGCTACCCCAAAGCCATTTGTTCCCATAAATTGCTGCAAAACCCGTGGTAGACACCGTGTCTGACCAGATGGTAGGTGAGGAGTCAGACAATTTAGGGAGGAACATACTTTTACCATTCCAGGTGGTTAAAAAGTTTCTCCACATGAGTAGGTCTGCTATGGCTGCGGTATCCAGGGATAACCTGTGTGCATCATGTCTAAAAGGTGGGAACATGTAAAGAAGTCGTGAGATGAAAGAATGGCCTTGAGGTATGTTGCGCATAGCAAAATTTAGTGACCCCAGCAGAGACTGTAGTTCTTTGCGGTTGCAAGTACCGAGTTGTATGTAGAGATTTATGTTTGTAAGAATGTTTTCTACCTTGGTGCGTGGCAGGTTCGCTTGCATGTTGGCTGAGTCTAGTATGATACCCAGGAATGTGATGAAGGTATCAGGTCCTTCAGTCTTGGTGGGGAGACTGGGACACCCAACTGTTTGAGGAGACTGATTGTTTCTTTGAGGCTACTGGGAGGGGAAATATTCTCCTGGACCAGTAAGAAATCATCCAGATAATGTATCACTGTAGGGCATCTGGCTATATTTAATAATAACCAGCATAGGGTTTCGGCGAATAGGTCTAAGATGGCTGGACTACTTTTGGAACAAAAGTTAATCGTGAGAAAAAGTAGTAGTTCCCAGCCCAATTGATGCCGTGTAGGTGCCACAGTGTAGGGTGGATAGGCAGTAACTTGAAAGCATTTGTTATATCGGTCTTACTGAGCCATGCTCCGACCCCTGCCTGCATGATAGCCATAATGGCGTGATCAATGGTGGAATATTGCAGTGAAAATTCCTCAGAGGGTATGAGGGAGTTCAGACTAGGAGTGGCAGAGGTGTGTGGTGCCGATAGATCGATGATAAGTCTCTGTTTGTGGGAAGATTTTCCCCATGACAATACCGATGGGGTTTGTCCGCCATGTGGTGAAAGGAGGGGACTGGAAGGGCCCCAATAGGAAGCCCTCTGCCACTTCCTTGGCTATGAGTGTGTCAACCGCTGTAGGATTTTGCTGTGCAGATTGTAAATTAGGTGTGTATGTGTGGAATTGTGTGGAATCCTTCTGATGGACCCGAGCTAATGAAATCTACCAAATGTCTAGATGGATGATGTGACAGTAATGTCGTAAGTACAGAAATGTTTATCGACGTTAAGTATTGTTTAGGATACATTTTATTAGGACACATGGATTTGGCATGTGCCGTGTAACATTTTAAACATATATGCAATAACCGACATCCACTGTAATTACATGATCCGACATTAAAATTATTACATATCTGGGACTTGCCTAGAAACTTGATAGGCCGTCTCAGTTTGTCTTTGGGTGTTTTTTCTGCAGAACCAGCGGAACTAGTGCCCTGCGAGGGGGTATGTTCGTTCGCAGTGGTTGGACAGAAGTTAGCCGTATGAGCCATGGAGGAGCAGTATGCACAAGCCAGCGTTCTTAGACCTGCAAAGTGTCTGCAGAAAATGACCGTATCAATCTTGCTCCAGTTGGACCTTTTCCCGTACTGGGAGAAAGCGCCAGACACCTTGGCAGAAAAGGATCTATGGTAATCATAGAAAGCTGACCCACCATATTTGCACATGGCTGTGATTCGAGTTTCTCCAGCCTGGAATTGACCTTGCTCATGGACGCCATGAGGGATGAGAGCATGCCGTGTATATCTCCCAGGTTAGACTGGCTAGTCCCTACCCCAGCATCAATGTTATCGGTAGAGGTGTGTAGTAACTTGTAAATTTCCGCTTTCCTTGCTGTTGCGGGGAACGGGATTTGGCGTCTGAGTTCGTTGGTTATGCGAGGGATTGTCCATGACCTGAAAAATGCTGGACTAGCCACCTCTCCTCCCTGTGATGGGGAGTTTGCTCTGGCCGGAGTGCCCGGTAGGGAGAAATCCTCTACCCCTTCTTGAGACATATTAAATGACAAAATATTTGATTAGTGTATGGGACCCAGGGGTGGTACTGGCAGGCTAACTAGGCCGGAAAGGTGAAAAATGTATCTTGTTTGGTGACAGGTGAGGCCCTGCTAGTTGCCAAGTGGCTATGAGAGGCTCTGTCTATGCGTTGGCGCGAGGGGATATTGAGGCCACCCATCGTAGTGGCAGGAATCGTAGGCCTCTCGGGGATAGTAAAAGAAAACAGGGGGAGGGAGTGACAGGTGAGGCCCTCTCTATAATATTGCGAGGCGGCTAACTCACGTGTGGCCCGATGGGCGTTTGCCTCCGAAATGTTGAGGCGGGGTGTTGGCCTCACGGACCACTAAACGATAGGCAGAATACCAAGAAGGGAGATGCCTATACCCCTAACTTGCCAGTACTCTATGACCTAGGGAAAATGAAACGTATGTGAACTTCAACGTGAGCAGGCTTATGTACCTTGTAGTATGTATAAAGTTTTGAGATTTCCACAGGTATAACAAAACCTGGATAAACCTAAATGGGTAGAAACAAAATGTTATAGAGTGAGAATGGATCCTGTGAGACCTTTGTAGTATGTAAAGGTTGGGGTTTGGGCTTCTGCCAGTATGTGCGGGAGGTGAAAGGACTATGAGTATGATAGTGACATGACTGGCCCATGCTAGGCGTAAAGCTGAGTCTGAACCAGGTAGCAGGGGCTTGGCCGTGTATTGTGTGTCTACAGAGGGTGACCAGATGATATGCATGTCACTAACTGATCTGGGAAATGCTAGGGTTTGAGTATTAAAAGGTGCAGGGAGGGGTGGAATGATCACGTATAGAATATATACACATGTGCCGTGGCATAAAATTGGAATGATGTGGATGAGGTTGAAAAATTTGTGAAGTGACAATATGCAGAAACATATAAAGTTGTTGTAACGTGACGTATGAATGGTTGAACCAAAGCGTGTGATTCAACCCGAATGTCTTGTGAAAGATGGGACCGTGTTCTCGTGATATGTCGTCTGAGTATGTAAAGAAATGGTCTGAAATTGTAAGTGCCATGTAATCATGCTGTACATGGTTGAATAAAAGCATGATCTCCATAAAACCTTTAGAAATAAGCCATAATCGCAGGCTAAACCATTACTGTAATATACCTGAAATATCTATAATTAAGTAACTTAAAGTAACTATAAACTAAACCAATATACATGAGAAAATGTTAATCAAGATAGAAACCTAGTATGGTATGAATAAGTATATGAAAGTATAACTGATTGAAACGAATTTATAACAGTACATAGAAAGGTAGATGAACCGAAATTGGTCTAATATAACACAGAACCAGAGTTTGCCGTATGCAAGATGTGAAACGAATGCGTGCATAACTGAGCAAAACTGCCGAAAGCTTAATTAGAATGAAAGAGAAAGAACAGTGTCATTCGTCAAAAGCTTGACCAACCTAGACGAAAGATATTGTATACCGATTGAATTAAACCGAACGGAAGGCAGCATGAATGAGTGCTTACGGTAAAATGAATTGAAAAACGAAATGACACAAAATGGTGTTAGGAAAACATGAGTGCCATACGGAATACATTAGAAACATACCGAAAAGATTATGGCACGAATTTATTAACCGAAATGGGAAAACCAAGTTGATTTGCGACTTTGCCGTAAAGCCGGAGAGCCGTAAAGTGAGGACCCGTTTGAAAACGGAACAATCCAGGTGTCGGACTTACGATTTTGAAATCCCTGGGACGTTATCTTCGACGAAGACCGGAGTTTACGAGGAGCTGCATGGGTGGAAAAGACCTTCAAAAGGATTCCAGGACACAGCTACACTTGAAGAAAATCGTGAGTTTCTGAAAACCAAGATGGCGCCGTACGAGAACCTCATGCAGCGCTGACCTCGAACGGTATGGAGCCAGGTAAGGGGTGTCCCTTAAGTAGGGAAGGGGTGTGTCATACACCCTCCCACAATTACAGGCCAAAATAGAGATAATATATCTATCTATCTATCTATCTAGCTAGGTGCATAAGCCTGAGCTCCAACAACACAACATTTGATATAGAATGGCTGCTCACCGGTCTTTTAAAATGCCATTTTAACTCCCGAACGGCCAGCGGTATTCAGCGCCCGAACTATGGAACTGAAAACGGACACTTATTTGCACGAACACCGCTGAGCCGCCAGCCTTCTTACCTCCGCATTCGGTAGTGGAACCGAATGACTGTTTATTCGGTAGTTTAACCGTATGAACAGCATCACCCCAGATAGCTATGCCATGGAGCCTATTCGTGTAACAAAAGACTATGTGAAAGACTTTGGCTCCATGGCGATTGAACTGTATTTATGTGATCTGAGCGCCATCCGGTAATAATGTGCGCTCAGATCTAAGCTATCTGGGGATATTTAGAATGTGTATGTTTTATATGATCAATGTTACCATATGTAATTTTATGTCTTTTTACTGAAAATGTGTGTAATGGAGTTTTGCCTCTGTCCTTGGAGATAATTGAATTACTTCCCAATTATCTCCAGGCCAGAGAGGAGGGATTGTGGGATTGTTGAAATGTGTAAGTCTGTGATTGGTCCTTTTACCCTTTGTGTCCCAGTCTTCTATCTGGAGGGGAGTGTCCACCAGGTGGGAGACCTGCATAAAAGCCGGCCAGTTAGCCCCAGTAAACCAGGTTCTGCTTGACCTCAAAACGAAGTGTTGTCTCGTTATTCAGGGAATTAGATTGTATGCTGATTACCAGGAGTGTAAGCTGATTGTATGCTTTTCCTTTTCAGCTGCTAACAGCATTCATATGCTTGAGAGCATTTGTATGATTTTCCGGTTCAGTGGTTGTGGTGTCTGCTGCAGTGCTTGGAGTCCTCAGGAAGCGCTAGGAGCATCCTTCAATGGAGGTACCCAGTCGGGGTGCCATGTGATCCGTTACATTGGTGGCAAGCGGCGGGATCATTCCCACAGCCCAGAAGGACAGCTACAAGGTAACACCAGTTCCTGGATTACAAATTGAGGGCAACGCTCGTACCCGTACAGCACCCCTATCTACCAAGGAACCGACTTCAGCAGAGCAAGCATGGCGCCCAGCTACACTCAGGAGGAATTCAATGCTATGCTGAAAGAGCCAATCCAGAGGAGAGCTACATACAGAGCACAAAGAAAATGGTGAGGGAGTACCTGCAGTTCGAAGCAGATTTTACCAAAAAGGAGCCCCAGGGAGCCAAAGGTGTCGTCCTTCCTCCCCAGCGGCAGAGTGTCCTGCAGGGAGCAGAGACCATCGGTTTCGCACCCCAGCAGCAGGACAAAATACTGAAAGGGGAGACAGTTGGTCCCCCCCCTCCACCAGCAGAGAGAGTGTCAGGGAGAGGAGCCGACTACCCCCTCTCCCCAGCGGCTGAAAGGGTTCCAGGGAGAGGAGTCGGTGACTACCTCTCCCCAGCGGCAGCTTATTTCACAAATGGGAGACCCTATTCTCCCAGATGGGGCAGTCGGTCTCGCCCCCCCAGCAACAGGACAATATATTGAAAGGGGAGACAGTCGGTCCCCCCCTCAACCAGCAGAGAGAGAGTCAGGGAAAGGAGCTTGTCATCCCCTCTCCCCAGCGACAGAAAGTGTGTAAGGGAGAGGAACTTGTTACCCCCTCTCCCCAGCGGCAGCCTAGCCTACCAAGGGGAGATGATAAGCCCCACACCAGTGCAGATGGGACCGAGGTCTCTGCACATGCCTCACAGGTGCTAGGGATGGTCGGGGAGACAGCCTGTCTTGCCCTCCAGCAGCAGTACCGGGTCCAGAGTGAGGAGCCTACTATGCCATTCCCTCAACTGGGCTCCAACCAGGCTACTACCGTGGTAGCGCTGGCAGCAGGGCAGAGTACCGCTGGTCTCTGCCCACTCAGCAACCCACTCACATGGACAAGCTACCCACTACCCCAGGTGTAGTAACCAATTCTGGTGGGTGGGTTATACTGTGGATTCTGTTTTGTGGGTGGGTTGCTTGACTAACCAGGGCACTGACCGACAGCAGGTCAGATACCCTGTTAGTCTGGATGGTAAAGGGGAGAAATGTGGCGGAACCAGCCTCTCCACTGTCCATTGGAAGAACCTGGTTGCCTGCCTGCTCCCTTTAGACTATGGCCCAGCATTTAAAACCTTTTATTTTTCCTGCAGAAAAGTGTATTTGTTTCTTTCTGCCCGGGTGTTTGGTAGATTCAATCTACCGAACAATCGACCACCTGGGAACTGGAGTGTGCCGTCAATTAACCGCAGCTTAATTGAGGAACGCTGGGTGGCCTTTGTTCGTTTGCTGAACACGTGGCATCGGCCATTTTAACTCCCGAACGGCCCGCGGTGTTCAGCGCCCAAACTATGGAACTGAAAATGGACACTTATTTGCACGAACACCGCTGAGCTTTTAATTTGCTTATTTGATTTTAATCTGATTGGCTGGACCATTTTGGCGCCAATATTCGAATTACTAGTGTTCTTATATAACACTAATATGCCAGGTATTGTATGTTATTCCATTTGAAAAAGTCTTTTGACGAAGCGCGTTATGGAAATTTTATATTGTGTATTTTTGTATTAAAAGTATATTTGTTTGTGCCAATTATCTTTTTATATACACACAAATTTTTATTAATTTTTGACCCTGGCTTTTTAATCATTTTATTTTATTACTCTTTTGGTTTTATAACTGTTTGGAAGTTTCCTGCACCCCAAGAAATCCTAGGTGGGGATTAAACCACCTATGCTGATATCACAGAGCAGTCGGTCTGCTCTTTATTTGTAAGTACGGTTTTAATTCATTTATACTGACACTGTTTCCTATTCGGCTGTTTACAGCATTCATATGGTTTCCTGTTCGGCGGATTGGTGTTCTGCAGTAGCTGGAGGGGAGATCTACTAAACAGCGATTTAACCCATTAATGCCCGGGGTGCCGTTACATGTGGATACTAACCATGAAGGGGTTATAACAGAGAGCTGGCACCTTTCGAGTGTTTTTATGTAGCGAATCTTGGCTGCTGCTGTCCTCGTAGATGAAGCCTAAGGATTAAGACAGATGTTGATGTATTTATGCGTAACGTGGTGGCGTATGATTTGTAGGAAGGGTTGGCTATTAGGAGCACAACATGAGATCCTGAAGTTTGGGATCTGAATGGTTAGTCTAAGACTGAGGCGAGTTTACGTTATAGAGAGAGGCTGATTGAGGCCTTGGGGTAGTGAATGCCGTAACGAATAAGGACGTAAGTACCTGGTAGTGTGGCTGAGTACCGGGTTAGGTAGGTTGGGTAGTTTCTTGCATGATAGCAGTATGACCGTATTCCTGGGTAGAAACATTTAGAGAATTTAACACACCAAGGACGTAGGACCATGAGTTAGTCGTAATGAATCGAGACCAAGTTAGGTCTTGTATGAAAAGGTCCTGTAATGGAGTAGAGAAATATACCTTGATTTATTATACAGGTACTTGGATAAGCGTAACTGGTGTTCCTGCGCAGAAACCGGTGGAGGCATAGAATAATTCTGGAGCTATGGATTAAACCCATTAAATATTTAATAATTAGCGAATGCTGTGACAGTATGCTATAAATAACCAATTTTTACTGTGATAAGTTTAGAGTGCATGCAGTATTGAGGCATGGACATGGTTAAAACCATGGTGGGTAAATACAAGACCTTGAATTTGCTAACTTTAAGCAAAAATAAGAGAAACCGAGGCAATCTGTGGAGCCAAAGAAATGTAACAGAGGCAGGATTAATGCCTGCATAACTTTAAGGAGAAAACATAAATTAAAATAAAATTTGAGGGGTTTCACCAGTATTACCCTAGGGGATCGTGTTAATAATAATAAATGTATGTAGTGTTTGAACAGGGTTGGTGTGGAGTTAAAGAATTCTGCCCTTTTGTTTGGTGTCAGGAGGAATTTATTTTAATTGATTAATGAACGTTAAACATAATTTACTAACCACATAGGTGTAGGAAAAAAGAACCGATTACTAAGATACAGTGGCTTTAATATTTTAAACGTAGTTAACCGGAAAACACAGTTTAGGTGATAAATGGTTGTAGTTTTTAAATGTATTTAATAACTCCTACTGACAGGTTAGTACAAACAGATAAATAACAGAAAGTATGTGTTACTATATGAATTATTTTGAATGGGGATCAGTAGTTTTAGCCGTACGAGGGACCTTCTTAGGTGAAGTATAATATGCATTCGTTTAATCCAGCACAAATAGCAATAGCATGAATCAGGTAAGTTTGTGAGGGGTGAACAGGTTTTACACGGATCGCTTAACATGCCCGAATGGGTAAGTAAATAAGTACATGGTTTGTGTGTATGACCGAACGGTAAAATAGAATTGAAACTATTAGCACCAGAGTTATGCCCGTACGAAGTTCGGCAGTTTAGATCGTGCGAAGGCCCCCATGATACGCAAGTAAAGCGAGCGTTCGTCTAATTTAGTTGCGCGAATGCGGAAATGCACGAACAGGTAAGTATACGTAAACTGGTAATGTGAGAGAAAATAAAGGGAGCCTACCCCTAAGTTTTTAGGCCCGAACGGAGGGAAATAGCTAAACGCCATTTCACTCACAAGCTTACGTGAGCGTGCCGGTCTCGTGACCGGAAGCCAAGTACCGTGGCCGGGAAGAAGACGGGTGGCAGGACTGCAGAACGGATGGAGGATTCCACTGGACACCTCTTACTGCAGGAGACTGGAGCTGTTTGGCGGGAAACTCGGACCGGAAGTGATGATTGCTATGGAGATGAGGTGAGTAGGGGCTGGGAGTTTAAGTAGGGGACTTACTCCTCCCACAAATTCAGGCCTAATGGCATTTTATATATATATATATATATATATATATATATATATATATATATATATATATATATATATATATATATATATATATATATATATACACACACACACACATATACACACACATACATACAAAATTAAATTATTTTTACAGTTTAAATATATATATATATATATATATATATATATATATTTTTTTTTAGTTTTTTAGTTTTTTTACTTTTTTAAACGTTTTTCACTAGCAGAAGGACTGCCAGTCAGTTCAGGCAGTACCCCTGCTAGCAGCACTATGGTCACCTATTGCGGCCATTTGACAGCTCTTTTAGAGCGAAGAGAATAGAAGAGAAGTTCAGGCACTCCAGGATGTAGACCTACATGGTCTACAAAGACCGTGTAGGTCGAAACGTAGTGAGTGGTAGTGGGTTCAATAAATTTGCCTTTTTGTATCCTGAAGTGCATGGACTTCTCTTCTATTTTCTTCATCAAGTATTTGGTTCCTGGTACTGGGACTGGTCTGGTTGCACCCAGATACATTTTGTTTGGGATTGAGTGTAGTTCCACATTCCTGCTACATTAGCTCCATTAGAGCAGTCACATGGCCCTTGGGGTTACTAATTTGCAGAGAGGGGACTATCTTGGTTGAGCCCAGACAGTCCCCCCTTAGAAGAATACTGATGACTGGCAGGGAAACAGCAGTGATCTGTAAGTACATGGGGAGGGAGGGAGAGTAGGGGTAATTATTTTTTTAAATTATTTTTTTTTTAATTTTTACTGAGTGCCTCAGATGAGTAAGAGTGGAGCAATATGTTGTAAAGTGACAGTTTAGGCAAAATCCCATATTTTGTCTAAACTGTCACTTTACAACATATTGGAGGATATTGCCTAAGTTGTCACTTTACAACATATTGCTCCACTCGTACTCCTCTTTTTCCTTATTCACTGCATTGTGTATGGTGTGTTTGAAGGGTTTTACACTTAAAGTGTTTAAAGCAGTAATTTAAGCTATTAACTCTAATTAGACTTTTTCACCTATTGAATAAGCGCTCCAAATATTACCATTTTAAATGACCTTTTACCAGTGTATTGAACCGTGGAGAATAGAGTAAAATACTTCAACAATTAGGGGTAGGGACAGCCAACAATACAATAATGAGTAGCAACACACAGTCCGCTACAGTTATCATCCGACGCAGCAAGGTAGCTGTGATCTCTCTGCTCTGCTCCCTCGCACGCAGTTTACTGATGCTGTGGGAGCCAGAATATGACATCATTCCAGCATCAGTAGACAGCCCGTGCAGTATGAGGGAGCTGAGCAGGGAGATAACAGCTCCCTTGCCATCTCGGATGGTAAGCCGCCCGCCTCACAACAGCCCCACTGGACCCCAGGGACAGATCCACACCAGCTCCAAGTAGGGATACTGGGTGGAAAATGTTTAATTAAGTGTTCTTGCATAGCAAGACCACTTAATGTTATCTCACATATATTATAGCCAAATTTACCGCCCTAACTCCTCCCACAGTTTTTACACTACATAGACAGTAATATACCGAAACATGCGGATTGTTCCCGATTGGTGTGCTATTACTTTGTGGAACGTTTCGCCGAATGGTTCATGGAATATCGTCATTCTTGTAGCGAAATTGGTCCCATAGGAATGAATGGCAAAATTTTCAAAACTAGAGTGGGTGCTGGCAAAAGCTGAAAAATCAGGACATGATTTCTAAACTGCCACCACTCCCTCATTTTCAAGCCCACCTACACAAATCTTATATCAAAACATTCAGCTATCCTTGCTGCAACTAAACATGTCCACGGCTAAGCCATAGTTCTGATAGTTTTCACAAAATGACCATTTGTTTGCAACTCATGCCGTCCATTGAAACTCCACTCTAGCGAGCTCAAATTTGAAGGGCCATGTCTAAACTGTGACTGTGCCTTCATTTTTAAATACTTCAGAGACATACTATGCATCAAAATGTAGGTCTGGGTCTTGTGATTCTCACAATATAAAGCTTTACACTGCAGGATTTATAAAATACAACCATTTGAAGATGGCAACAGCCAGTGAAGTGAGCAATTTGGAGCAGTTTGTTTTTAACCGCTCTTCTCTGCCCTTGTTGTAGAGTGAGTGAGCCACACTCCAACCACACAACAGTTACTCAAGCCACTCCACCCAGTTACTCCGCCCACTCCAGTTGTAGACTACTGGTGGAGGCAAGAACACTTCACACAATTTCCTCTGAAATTGTAGCTTTTCTAGTTCTTATTCTTAATATTGCCAAATTTACCACCCTAACTCCTCCCACAGTTTTTACACTACATAGACAGTAATATACTGAAACGTGCAGATTGTTCCTGATTGGATTTCTATTACTTTGTGGAACATTTCTCCGAATGGTTCACGGAATATAGTCGTTCTTGTGGCGAAAATGGTCCCATAGGAATGAATGGTAAAATGTTCAAAACTAGAGTGGGAGCTGTCAAAAGCTAAAAAAAACAAAAAAACAAAACAAAAAAAACGCTGTAGGATGTATAGTTTTTAAAATACGACCGTTTGAAGATGGTAACCACCAAAATACTCTGACCTGAGCCAGACTGGAGCAGCAAGTGATGTCATAGACAGGGCCTTTTATACACCTGCTAATGTTTTTCTAAATGTATGTTTTAATTTAACTGTGAAGCACTTTGGGCAACAATGTTGCAATTAAATGTGCTATATAAATAACTAAAAGTTGAAATGCATTTCTCACTCTATCAATATCGGTATCTTTAGTGGCCGATACCAATATTGCCGAAAATACCAAATATCGGCCGATGATATCGGTAAAACCGATAATCGCTTGCTTCCTAGTTGTAGACTTCTGGTGGAGGCAAGAACACTTCACACAATTTCCCCCAGAAATTCTAGCTTTTCTAATTAAGTGTTCTTGCATAGCAAGACCACTTAATGTTATCTCACATATATATTATTCTTATTATAGCCAAATTTACCACCCTAACTCCTCCCACAGTTTTTACACTACATAGACAGTAATATACCGAAACTTGCGGATTGTTCCCGATTGGATTGCTATTACTTTGTGGAACATTTCTCCGAATGGTTCACGGAATATCGGTGTTCTTGTGGCGAAATTGGTCCCATAGGAATGAATGGCAAAATGTTCAAAGCTAGAGTGGGTGCTGGCAAAAGCTGAAAAATCAGGACATGATTTCTAAACTGCCACCACTCCCTCATTTTCAAGCCCACCTACACAAATCTTATATCAAAATGTTCAGCTATCCCAGCTGCCAATCGCTCGATCCCTAGTTGTAGACTACTGGTGGAGGCAAGAACACTTCACACAATTTCCCCAGAAATTGTAGCTTTTCTAGTTGATCCTGTAACTTCCCAAAACACCATAAAACCTGTACATAGTGGGTACTGGTTTACATGTGAGACATCGCTGAATACAAATGTGTATTTTTTTGCAGTAAAAGCAAACAGTATTATGACATTCACAGTTAGAATGTCACGTAGAACCAAAAAAAAAAAATATTCTTATTTTCTCCCATTATTTTTATATTTTATTCATATTAAATTATGTTTCATACCTAAATGTTTGATGTGATGTTAAATGAAAGCCCTGTTTCCTCTGAATAAAATGATATGTAATAAGTGTGGGTGCACATAATATAAAAGAGGAGATTTATGCCTGAACAGACATAGCGCAAATTCAAGTTCTTGTTTATGTTTTGATCACAACGTGTACATTTGGCTCAGTCCATAAGGGGTTATAAAGCAGTTCCTTAGTGCTGTACAATGGGCAGACTAACAGACAAGTATTTGTAACCAGACTAGTTGGACATACAGGAACAGAGGGATTGAGGGCCCTGCTCAATGAGCTTACATGCTAGAGGGAATGGAGTAATGTGACCCAAATGTGACACATAATTACTTCTAAATCCCTTTCCTTAGATGTTGCGTTTAGAACTCTGTCAAATACTATATACCCTGCCCTTCGGTTTTTACACCCAAGATGCATTATCCACATTAAATGTTAGTTGCCACAGCTCTGATCATTTTTCTAGTTTACCCAAATCATTTGTCATTCGGCTTATCCCTCCTGGAACATCGGCCCTGTTGCAAATCTTTGTATCATCAGCAAAAATACATATATTGAATATGCTGATGATGTCACTACCTGCAGCACGGAGCTGCCCTGAGCAGTCTTACAGGCTGCCTGCAAGCTCAGTGTGGCTGTGTTCCTCTGCTGCCAGAGGCTTTGCTCCTGGAGCCTTAACCGATTCACGCTGAGACAGGCACACTGACAGGCAGCATAGTGGGGTATTTGGAAAGGCCCCTTAGCTGTCCCTCAGTGTGCCCAGCAAGGGGGATTATATATTTTAGCACAATGCAAAGCTTATTCTGTGCGAAGCCCACCCTGGGTGAACGTGGATTATTTTTTCAGTATTTTTTTTGCTCTCTGGTTCTTTTTTTTTTTTTTTAATTTTAACAGTTGCAACGGGACAATTATGGTGTAGCGGGCTGAGTTTTGCTACTATCCACCGTTTATATGTTTGGCTGTCCATACCCCTTTTTGTTGTTGTCCTTTTATATCATTCGTCTGGTTGTTTGGTAAGAATCCTATTCCCACTATATTAAGCCATATTGTTCGACAAATGAACAAACTACCAAACAATCAGGACGCCAGGATCGTTATTCACACTGCCTTAATTGCCAACCGCACAAACTAACTGAGTATTCCCCGGGTGGCCGCCGTTTGACATACGAACACGTGGCGGGGACCATCTTTACATACGAATACACCAGCGGTATTTGGTCGTCGAGTGTCAGCACTAACACTGCAGAGACTTCAAGTCGTGGGAAATTAAGGGAACAGATTGGCGTTCAGTGAAAAGAGTCAGACAAATGAGGGGAATCATACGAACAAAGGCACAACCTATTATGTTATCCATTTTCGTGAATTTCAACCTCACGAAGGGAGACCAACCGCACGGCCAAAACATATGGAACTATCCTCGACTTACATCTTGTGTGTCGGTAAAACTAAGACCTCCATAAAAAAAAAACAAAAAAAACCTTTCTAGCCCCTGAACCGATCTGGGTGATTTTTCCAGTATGTTGCTCCCCCAGATTGGGGTTATCAGGGGATGTTGGAATTATGACAGTATGATATGTTTTTGTGATGTTTTCAGAAAAGTGTGTAAAGTATGATTTTTCTGTTTTGGGATAATTCAGTTGATACAGTAATTAAATCAATTATCCCCTGAGCATAGAGGAGGGATTGTATACAGTACATGGGAGTGTCTTGTAACTGAACTATGTTTTTACTGGTTGTTGCATATTTTTATCGGTGCCCCACAAGGTCCAACTGGGTGGTAACCTTTGAGGCAAAACATGCATAAAAGGTCAGCCTGGCCATTAAAGGATCAGTTCTGCTCCTAATACTGAGTGTGTGTCGATACCTTACCTTTCTACTCCAGGCCCGCGCAGCACGGCGGTCTCCCTGGCCGCTTCCAGGAGGCGGCACAGCCTGTCAAGCGCTAGCCGCTTGTGGCAAAACCCCCTCTTATGACGCGGCGCATGCGCGCCGTCATCAGGATTTTGCCACGGAAATTCAAACGTGGCCACGCTCACGGACCATTTGGGGGCATGGCTTTAAAGCAAAACACCTCACTATATAAGGGCACCCCTGTCCTTCCTTCAGCACCCTAGTGTGATTCTTGTTTGTTCCCTCTAGTGCTCTTGGTAAATTTGTCTGTTTTCTGGTATATTGACCCTTGACCTACTGACTACTCTCATCTCTGGCTCCCCAAATTTTGGCTTGGTTATTTCTCGTATATTCTGTTTTCTGTACTCCCTTGACCTCTGGCTATTCCTTTGACTATTCTCTAACGTTAAGCCCGGCTACCCTAAGGTCCGGTATACGTCTCTTTCTGGGTTACTATCTGTGTGAAGGGGTCACTGTCGTGACATTACACTAGGGCCATGGACACTGCAGGTGCTAACCCTCATGGGCTGGTTCCTGAGAATCGGTTTGAGGAACTGGACCATCATATGGACCAGTTCGCTGTAGCTGTTCAGACCTTGTTAGCCCGTACTGCCCATCTCCAGCCGGAGGAACATATCCCTGGTCATAGACCCCAGGAATCTCATATGGAGATGGTTGCAGGGGGGCTTCTGCCCACGCTACATCCCCTCTTCGTTATGGGGGTGATCCCAAAGGATGTCGTGGTTTCCTAAACCAAGTTAGCATAAATTTTGAACTTCATCCTAGATCTTATCCTACTGATAGATCGAAGATTGGTTACATTATAACCTTGTTAAAGGATAGAGCACTAGTTTGGGCCAATCCTTTGTGGGAGAATGACAATCCCATAGTTTTAACTATACAGAGTTTGTCGCTGCCTTTAGGAGAAAGTTCGATCCCCCTGGAAGACGAACTAATGCCGCAAAAACCCTCTTACGAATGATACAAGGATCTCGCTCCCTGGTTGACTATGCCTTAGAATTCCACAATCATGCTGCCGAGGTTAGATGGAATGAGCAGGCCTTTGTAGATGTGTTCATGAATGGTGTGACGAGACCAATCTCGCCACATTGCATTGGAGAAGCCTGGTTGCTCGCCTGCTGCCTCTGGACTATGGCCCCCTTTTAAAAGACTTTATTTTGCCTGCAGAAAAGCTGTATTCATACTTTTCTATGTATATATATACATACATACACACATACATACATACATACATACATACACGGCGTGTGTTTCTGCTTTAGGGTGCACACCCTTATACAATAGGCTGCACACACCTATGATCTTGATCTCCCATTCCAAGAAAGATCAACACCCTTGGCCGTTGAGGCCATAGATGATAGACCACTGTCAATTCCTTTTATCACTCAGGAAACTAATCCCCTAGTCTTGACTGTAGGTTCATTGCATAAAGAAATTATAACTCTACAGCAAATAACTTCTCCCACCTTTCCTGTTATACTTGGGTTTCCTTGGCTCACCAAGCACAATCCTTTAATAGACTGGGAGAGAAAAGAGATCGTAAAATGGGGCGAATTTTGTTTTAAGGAGTGTATCATTCAAGTCAAACCAATAGGTCTACTTAACGTTCCTACCATGGAACCTTTAACCACCCAAATACCCAAACAATATTTGGATCTCTAAGTGGTCTTTGAACCAAGGGAAACGGAAAAGGTACCACCCCATCGTTCATACGACTGCGCTATTGACCTATTACCCGGTACTATGCCCCCTGGGGGCACCGTGTATCCCCTCTCTGTGACCGAAAATAAAGTACATCACAGAGAATTTGAAAAAGGGTTTTATTACTAAGTCTTCCTCCCCGTCTGGAGCCGGGTTTTTCTTTGTTTCTATAAAGGAGGGAGACTTGAGACCTTGTATTGACTCTCGGGGTTTAAACAAAATAACCATACAAAACGCTTATCCCATCCTGCTTATAACTGAGCTTTTCGACAGGTTAAAGGGAGCAACCATATTCACTAAGTTAGATTTACGGGGGGCATATATTTTAGTTCGAATTAAGAAAGGACATGAGTGGAAGACTGCTTTCAATACTCGCTATGGCCATTATCAATACAGGGTTATGTCCTTCAGCTTATGCAACGCCCCTGCAGTCTTTCAAGATTTTATAAACGATGTATTAAGGGATTATCTACAAATGTTTGTTGTTGTTTATTTAGATGACATACTCATTTACTCTAAGAATATTAAGGAACACCATAGACACGTTAGGTTAGTCCTAAGTTAATTTCCTAGGTTATATAATTTTAGGTTCAGGCTTTCAAATGGAACCTAAAAAACTGGAAGCAATTTTAAACTGGCCCCTACCTGTTGGACTTAAGGCCATCCAACGTTTCCTGGGATTTGCTAATTATTATAGAAAATGTATCAAAAAAGGGTTTTCCTCTATTACCGCTCCTATTACCGCCATGACAAAAAAGAAGAATCATATGGTATGGAGTCCCGAAGCGAAGGAAACCTTTGAGAAATTAAAGATAGCTTTTTCTTCAGCCCCAGTATTAAGACATCCTAATCCTTCGTGTCCATTTCTATTAGAGGTAGATACCTCAGAGACAGGGATAGGGGCTGTACTATCTCAGACATCCTCGAGTGATCAACCCCTACATCCCTGTTGCTTTTCCCTCTAAAAAAAAAAAACTGACTGAAACAGAACAAAGATATGATATAGGAGATAGAGAACTGTTAGCTATTATTTCAGCGCTCAAGGAATGGCGTCATCTATTAGAGGGGTCATCTGAACCGATCACCATTCTTACTTACCACAAAAACCTTTCCTGTTTCGGAGAGGCGAAAAGAATGTCTGACAGGCAGATTCGTTGGTCTTTGTTTTTAACACGCTTTAACTACATTGTGACGTATAGACCCGGATCTAAGAATAGCAAAGCGGATGCCCTATACCGACAACATGAACATCTATCTCCTCCCATAACACATTTATCCTCCATAATCCCTATCTCACACATAGTAGCCACAGTTCATGCTAAAGTCTCTTCTAGTTTAATGGAGGTATTATCCAAATGACAGGATCACAACTCCGTGACTATCCCTCAGGGAAAATTATACCTACCTTTAAATTATAGGAGACAAATCCCGTCCTTGGTACATGACTCTAAGGTTGCCGGTCATCCCGGTATCCATAAGAATGAATCATTACTGGAAAAACAAATTCTGGTGGCCTTCACACAAGAAGGATGTTCGAGAATTTGTTTTAGCCTGTAACATCTGTTCCTCTAATAAATCTCCTAAGGGTCATCCTTTAGGCCTCCTCATGCTGTTGCCTATTCCCGATAAGCCCTGATCTAGTATCGCCATGGATTTCGTAGTGGACCTACCACTTTCCAAAAATCACAGGGTAATCCTGACTATCATAGACAGATTTTCCAAGATGACCCATCTTGTCCCTTTAATTAAATTGTCTTCCTTCTCCGAACGGGCCACAGTGTTTATAAGGGAGGTGGTTCGTTTACAGGGTATACCCGTGGATATAGTTTCAGACAGAGGTCCACAATTTATTTCCAGGTTGTGGAAAGCATTTTGTAATCAATTGGGTATCAAGCTTAATCTCTCTTCTTCGTATCATCCCCAATCTAACGGGGTTACAGAAAGGATGAATCAATCACTCAAACAATACATTCGCTGCTTCACCTCCCATCACCTAGATGATTGGATGGAGTTACTTCCTTGGGCTGAATTTGCCCACAATAACATGGTTCACGTATCTACACAACATAGCCCCTTTTATATAAATTATGGCTTTGACCCTATTACTCTTCCGAGTTCCTTTTCATCCACTGCAGAGCCAAGCGTTGACTACACTATTAAGAATATGAAGGAAACTTGGATAGGGGTCAAACGTACCTTGACTCAAAAGGCTGAAACTCAAAAATGTAAAGTGGACAATCGACGAAAAACTGCTTCGAATTTTATTGTAGGGGATAGAGTATGATTGAGTACACACAATATTAAATTAAAAGTCCCCTCTATGAAATTCGCTCCATGTTTTATTGGTCCTTTTAAAATCCTCAAATGCATTAATCCAGTTTGTTATCACTTGGATTTGCCGGCTAATATGAAGATACCTAATTCCTTTCATGTTGCTCTCCTTAAACCTTTGATTTGTAATTGTTATACTCGAATACCCACGAGACCTCCTTCAACAGTCGTAGAAGGCCAAAACAAATACGAAGTGAAATCTATTTTGGACTCTCGTGTTTCTAGAGGTCGTCTCCAGTATCTATTGGATTGGAAAGGGTACGGCCCCGAGGAACGGTCGTGGGTGGATGCCTCAGATGTACACGCACCTCGCCTAGTTCGTTCGCTAGGCGTTGTTCCCGTAGTCTGAATTCTCCCCACCCTGGGGGCGGTTCTCGAGGGGGGGGGGGGTACTGTGACGATACCATACCTTTCTCCTCCGGACCCACACAGCGCGGCGGTCTCCCTGGTCGCTTCCGGGAGGCGGCACAGCCTGTCGGGCGCTAGCGGCAAAACCCCTCTTATGATGCGGCGCATGCGCGCCAACGTCATCAGGATTTTGCCTTGAAAATTCAAACGTGGCCAGGCTCCCGGACCTTTTGGGGCGTGGCTTTAAAGCAAAACACACCTCACTATATAAGGGCGCCCATGTCCTTCCCTCAGCGCCCTAGTGTGGTTCTTGTTTGTTCCCTCTAGTGCTCTTGGTAAATTTGTCTGTTTTCTGGTATATTGACCCTTGGCTTCCTTATTGACTACTCTCCTCTCTGGCTCGGTTATTTCTCGTATATTCCGTTTTCTGTACTCCCTTGACCTCTGGCTATTCCTTTGACTATTCTCTGATGTTAAGCCCGGCCACCCTAAGGTCCGGTATACGTCTCTTTCTGGGTTACCATCTGTGTGAAGGGGTCACTGTCGTGACAGAGTGTTGTCCAGTTATTGGGAAGGGTGATGGGATATTTGTATAACCTCTTGTATTTCTGCCTGCTGTCCTGAAGTAACCTGCATGTTCCTGAGTAGCTGTTGGAGTGACCAGCGGAGAATAAGCCCTGTTACCATTGCTATCCGCTACATATGGATTTTTATTTGGCCTGTCTTGGGGCTGAAGAATGAAAAGAAGAGAGGAAAGAAGACATCTAATGGTTAGTATGAAATTTTATTTTACAGGTTGTTAGTTTATTTCCCCCCCCCCCTCACTATTATTAGGGTGAGGGAGATAGGTAGGGTATTTGTATTGGGGGAGTGACTAGGGGCTTGGGTACCCATATTCACTTTATTATTTGTGGTCCCCACCTGCCGCATATGGTTGGGGACCTGGGGGGGACATGAGGTCCCCCCTTTATTTAATTTGGGTCCCCACCCACCGCTCTTTGGAGGGGACATGTGGGAGACATTAGGTCCCCCATTAATTATTTAAGGTCCCCACCCTCATGGGTGGTGACCTGCCCCTCCTTTATTTTATTCATTATTGGCTTCTTGTGGGTTACGTCACTTTTTTTATTCCCCTACCCAATGCCCACGGTTGGGGTAAGGTGGGAGTGTACCTCCCATCCATGATTTAACAGGCCCTGCCCTCCCATTATTAGCTGAGAGCACTCCCTCTTGTAGAGGCCCCACTGGGAACATTGGTGGCACTGGATGGTTGCCTGGTTGGGTGTCCTCTAAAGTGGTGCAGGAGCCAGTGAACCTCTGGAGTGGGGGGCTGCCGCTGAGGTAAACTGGGGTGCCAGGCATACGGGAGGTCGTGAGGTTGGAGGGGCAGCTGGACATTGGGGTTGCCTGGTATCCGCATACTCATCGGCTGTTTGGGCTGCTTTGGTCATGGTTTAGGCTGTTGGTCCCTTTCCCAGTCCTGTATCTCGGTAGGTAGCCCATTATAGAAATGTTCCAACAGGAACAGCTCGAGGACTTCCTCGAGGGTCTTAGACTGTTGGGACTGCATTCAGCTTTGGGCTGCCTTGCTCAGGTGGCAAGCCCATTCAGCATGTTAGTCCTGGGACCCCTTTTTCAATTCCCTGGACTTTCTGCGATATTCTTCTGGGGTGATGGCATACCTTGTCAACCTGACCTGCTTTACAGTGGCATAGTTCTGAAGGTCCTCCTCAGGCTCAGCCCGGTAAGCATCCACAGCTTTCCCTGTAAGTTTCCCTGCCAGGATGGGAACCCAGTCTGCTGGGGCAATTTCATGTGGCAGGCAGAGGTACTTAAAAGTCCTACAAAAAGTCATCTAAGCCCTCTTCAGCCTCTGCAAACTTCTTGAAGGCTTCTTGGGTTCTGGGGTGGCAAAACCACCTGGGAGCCCTTCCCCAGCCCACTGTTCGTGGATAGACACAGGGTTCGCCCAAGCTCTCTGAGGCAGGATCTACCGATCCTTTCATGTGAATATGCGTAAACCATACTTGGAGAGACCAGAAGAAGTCTCAGCCGTATGTGCTCTAGCCTTTGAGGACATTGAGGGTATTCTCTTACCTGACTTGCTCCACCAAGAACCTACATGGGTGGAATAGGTGAAGTTGGGCCCCGAATTAAGCACAGACAAAAAGGAACAGGCTTCTCAGCTGTTACAGGAATTTGAGGAAATGTTTTCTGCTTCTCCAGGATATACGACACTGGCAGTCCACAGAGTGGAGACCCCAGGTCAGTTACCCCTGAGATAGCAACCCTATCGTATTCCCGAAGCAGTTAGAGAAGGTATGCACAAAGAAATTCAGGACATGTTAGAACTGGGAGTCATAGAACCATCCCAAAGTCCGTGGTCCTAGTTCTCAAAAATGACGGTACCACACGTTTTTGCGTGGGCTACCATAAACTCAATGACAGGACTGTTACTGATGAATACCCCATGCCCAGAGTGGATGAGCTACTCGACCGTATGGCTGGGGGGAATTATTTGACCACTATCGATCTGTGTAAAGGGTATTGGCAAATCCCCTTTGAGCCTGCGGCTATTCCTAAGTTGGCATTTGTCACCCCATTTGGCCTGTACCACTTCAAGGTCATTCCATTTTGGATGAAAAATGCCCCAGCTACTTTCCAAAGGATGGCTGACTGGCTCCTGGAGGGATTCCAGGGCTTCGCATGTGCATATCCAGATGATATAGCCATATTCAGCAGCACTTGGGAAGCCCTCCTTAAACACATTTCGGTAGTACTCAAATGAATCCAAACCCCCGCTTCACGTTAAAGTCAGAAAAATGTCATGTAGGCATGGCAGAGGTCCAATATCTAGGACACCGAGTAGGGTCAGGCAAGCAAAAACTGAACCACCAAAATTTGAAGCTATCACTCAGTGGCCCCAACCCCGTACGAAAACCCAGGTCATGGCATTCCTAGGTACCGCCGGAAGTTTGTACAAGAGTATAGCGCCATAGCAAAACCCCTGACTGGCCTCACAAAGAAATCCCTAC
The DNA here is from genome assembly GCA_933207985.1 of Pelobates cultripes. Lineage (NCBI taxonomy): Eukaryota > Metazoa > Chordata > Amphibia > Anura > Pelobatidae > Pelobates > Pelobates cultripes. The sequence goes on from OW240915.1 coordinate 122,122,469, forward strand.
CCAGACAAGTAGTATGGTCCCCAGAGTGTGAGGACGTTTTCCAGAATCTCAAGTTTGTATTAAGTAAAACACCTGTATTGGCGGCACCTGACCATACTAAAAGATTTCTCGTTCACACAGATGCCTCTATATTTGGACTGGGAGCCGTGCTAAGACAGGTTGGTGAGGCATCTAACATCCGGTGGCATATCTGAAAATTGTTACCACAGGAAGTCAGTGTTACGATTGCCCCCGGTCTAGCAGGTGGGTTGATCGCTTGGATGTCCTGGTTCCCGCTGCAGAGAGTCGAACGGAGGTCTTTCGGTAGTAAGCTGTAAGTGCAGAATATCCCCAAGCACGATATAAGCATCAATATCCCGGATCCCTACAACATGAGTCGAGGCTGCAAGTTGAGGGTCAAAAACGAACTGGCTTTACTGGCACATAGCATGGCAATTTATGTGATTCCTCAGGTCCAAGGACAGCCCCCTGTGGTCCTGATGGAATACAGGTATAGTACAGACAAATATCCAATCACAATACAGTGTATTATTTGAATTAGTACCCGCCCAGCTTGGAGATAATGAGGTCAACGGTTATACAATCTAATTATCTCCAAGCGCACAAAAGACCACGTTTTATTCTGTCCCAGGAAACTGCATAAAAATCCATAACTTTTACATTAATACAGGGAAACCACTCATTCTACCATTCATCTAAAGGCTCGCGTTCGTATATTTTAAACATGCGAATGGCGCTACAATCCCACGAACAGAATGGACTGTTTCTGCCGTATAAAGTCCATTCGGCATTTTGTATTGTGAATCTCTGTTGGCGGCCATGTTTTCTGATGGTTTAGCGGGCAGCGGGACCTCGCTTCTAACTCGTGGAACTAAACTCGGGTACCGGTTCATGCGAAGCCCCGCTGTCCGTCTGGTAGTGGAACTCATTCGGTACATGAATGAGGACCACCTGGTAGAGGGTACTTGACCTGCGGTTAACCGCAGAAACCACAGGTTAATGATCGCCACGCGACCCGCTGTAGGGGGTCGCCGTTCGGTTGATGGTTCGGTAGATTCCGTTCGGTACTTTGGGTGCGAATGTCGATGCCCCCAGGCCTATCAATTAGGTTGTGGTTAACCGCAAACCGCAGCCGCCTGGGTGGTTAATGGCTGCCACACGCCGCTGGCCGGGTGGTCGACCGTTCGGTAGTTTGCAGGGTGACGGGATTAAGTGGCGGCACACGCCAGCATCTGGGGGGTCCCCCGTTCGTACCACGAATGGAGTCTTTATAATGGTTCGAGTAATCCATTCGTGTTTCTTTCGGCTTAAACTTATACAGTGGCAAACAGTATCCATTGGTTATAAAACAGTAACATAGTTATTTCCAGTCTTTTGTAACAGTCAGTAATGCCACAGTTGAAAAGGAGTGCTTAGCGTTAGTTTGGGTACTCAAGAAATTACAACCTTATCTGTATGGACGTTCATTTAGAGTAATGACTGACCATAATCCGCTCATTTGGCTCAACCGAGTAGCCGGAGACAACCACAGACTGCTAAGATGGAGCTTGGCACTGCAACCCTATAACTTTACTATGCAATACCAACCAGGGAAGCAGAACACCAATGCTGATGGGTTGTCCCGGCAAATGGAACTGGAAAAATAAAAACCACTATCCGGACATCCCCAAGCCAACCCATTAGGGTCTAGGCGGGTATGCCGTCCCATGAAACTAAGGGGAGGCTATATGACAAAACCAGAGATTTTGCCCAAATCTAACGATTCTTTGTTCACTTAGTCTCATTTGTTTATTTCTTTATTCCCCATGTATTTCATCTGTTGGTTTGTCTGAATAAAGACTACTGAACCCCCAGACCACCCCCAAGTGAAGTGTGCCGCTAATTGACCACACAAGCTTGTGGTTAAGCACTGTGAAACCGCTGAACAGATGGGGTGTCGCCCTTCATATGCACAAACACGTGGTGGCGGCCATATTTTCTGTCGAACAAAGCAGCGGCGTCTTGTCAGAGTGCATGGAACTATTTTCGGATACTTGACGGCACGAACACCGCTAGGACTTCCATACGCTTGTAATTTCGTATAGAAACTACCAAACAGAGCGCCATTCTCCAGAAATAAAGTCACAAACGGGGGAAATACCATGAACCAAGTGACGAACCAGCAAAGTTCATATTTTGTATGTTTTACAAGTCCTAAACTAGAGCAGCTAAATAGCTAAAACCTCTGGAACTCTTTTGGGCAGACGCCTCGTGTGTAGTCGGCTAACTTTGACTTGAAAAATCTGAACTCCTGAACTGATCTGGGTGATTTTTGGATATGTTTGGCACCCAGATCGGGACATTCAGGGGATGTCACTTTTGTGGCGTTGTCATGTTATTTAGGGGTACTTTTGGGATACCAGTAAAATATTGTACTTTTGTGCTGGGAGATAATTGAGTTAGATAAGCTTATCTCTTCATTCAATTATCTCCCCAGGAACAGAAGAGGGAGTTTTTAACTGTAAAAGGGGAGTGTTGTAAAACTGTACAATGATGTTGATTGGTGTAACCACTTTGTCACCCTGTGCCCCGCAAGGTCCAGGGGGTGTACCCCTTGCATGGGGAATTGTCATAAAAGGCCAGCCTGTGGCATCCATTAAACAGTTCGTTTTACCCCTTCATGAAGTCTCGACTCATGTTTGGGGGATTGAAAGCTATAATCACTACTTTGCTCTACTTCAGCTGGGATTTCGGGAGAAGCTACTAGGATCTCTCCTACAGAGTAAAGTAAACATGGCAGTTTCTCTGAAATTGCTATGTTTACAGCTGCAGGGTTAACACTACTTGTTAAGACACCCCTTGTGTCTTTAAATAAAGCCGCCGTTTAGTCAACCTTCCCCTGCTGTAGTACCAATAATCTCCGTTCGCATAACCGTAGTGCACGAACCAACCTCAGGGGAAGCGTCAGTCTCCTGACCGGGATCAGTGAAAGGCTCTAACCTCCCGAACGGAACTCCACGAACAGCTGCTAGCCGCCGAACAATAATATCCACCAAACGGCTTTCGTTTCCATCCAGCAGTCTCTAAGCGCAAATAATAAATCCCCCCAATAACGAGACAGAAGCTCCGCATTGAGGGTCAAACAGGATCTGGCTTTACTGTGGGCTACCTGCCCATATTTATGCAGGTCTCCCACTTGGTGGACACTCCCCTAGGGGACCAAATGGGAGACTGAAATGACAGACAGATATAGGGGACATTCCAGACACACAGACACAGTTTTTACCCACAATGCACTATGATTCCCTCCCCTCTGCCCTGGAGAGAATTACCAAGTAACTCAATTATCTCCAGGACAAAGCCAGTCGCCATTTTAAATATAAAATCATAAAAGACATAAAAATACATAACTTTAAAATAACCGAACATTTCCCATTCGTATCACATATCCCCAGATAGCCTGGATCTGAGTGCATATTATTAGCGAATAGCGCTCAGATCCCACACACATAGTTCAATCGCCATGGAGTCAAAGTTCTTACAGTCCTTCGGTATACGAATGACTCCATGGGAAGGCTATCTGGGTTAAGTCCTTTCGTATGCTTCAAACCTCTCGAACGGCCAGTATTCGTATGCTTTCGTGGAGGCAGCCAGGCGTTCCATTGTTTCAGCGGTGTTCGGCAGAAAAAGTGTCAGTTTTTAGTTCCATAGAAATAGAGCCAAACACCGCTGGGCTTTCGCGTGGTTTAAAATGGCCGCTGCCTCGTGGTCGACATACGAACGACGACCACCCTGAATTTGTTTCATTGAGAAGTGTCCCCCCCCGCTGAGGCTGGAAGTCTGCAAACCCGTTCGGGAACCAAACAACGGAGCATTCAGGACTTTTATTGCTGCAATTGTATTCGGTGTGCAAGTACCCAGATAGCCTGCCATGTTCGTGGAATTAAAGACTTTGGCTCCATGGCGATTAAACTGTATTCGTGTGGTCTGAGCGCCATTCGCTTAATGTGCGCTCAGACCTGAGCTATCTGGGGATATGTTAAATGTATAGTTTTAATGTAATGTGTCTTACCTGGTGTATTTTAATAGTAATTCCTGTTTTAGTATCCCAACGTGCATAATGGCGATTTGCCTTTGTCTTGGGAGATAATTGAATTACTTCTCAATTATCTCCCAGGGCAGAGGGGAGGAAGCCAGGATGCATTGTGGGAATATATTGTGACTGTGTGTCCTATTTGTCTACTTGTCTGTCCCTTGTCACAGTCTCCCATTTCGTCCCCTAGGGGAGTGTCCACCAGTTGGGAGACCTGCATAAATACTGGGCCCTTATTAAACAGACCACTGCTTGACCCTCAACTTGGAGTCTTGTCTCATCTTTGGGGGGGGGGATTTACTGAATGCTGATAGAGACTGATTGCTAGGAGTGTAAGCCGCTTGGATGCTTTTCCTATTCGTCTGCTAGCAGCAATTCGTATGGTTCCTGTTCGTCTGTTTGGAGTGCTATATTGGATGCCATTCGGGAGTTTGGAGCATTCACTTATTGGCGGTTCGTGTGTTTGGTGTTTTGCAGTAGCTATGCCTGCATCTCTGGAAAGGGGGCCGATCGCCTAAACGGTTTTTGCCTCTTGTGCAAAACTGTCCATTACACATACCTTGCTTGGGGTAGAATGTGGTTTCCTTGCCAGAGGAATGAGATATTGGAGAACCTAAAAGGGAAATGGTGGGAGGCAAGTTGGAACTGGAATTTGGCTTGACTTACTGTGAACGAAATACGCCTGTATAATCGGGGTGGTTGTTCTTGGGGCTGGTCTATGAATAGGTAACCTGAGGACATAGTTGTTAGAATCCTGACCCTGCGATGGTGGGTACAAGATTCATAGGACATAAATCAAATATCCCTATAAGTGAGTAGGATGAGGATCCTAGGCCACTACCAGAGACCATGGGCAGTGTTTAACCAATACTGCAACAATATTGGGGGATAGGCAGAGTCATGAGTGACCGCTAATTGGTCCTGTGACTTCTGTAGCTAAAATAAATATAGGGGGATATGGAATACCAAGCTATGAGGGCAGTTTTGAGCTATCCTGGTAGGACTTAGAAAATTTAATTAATTTTGTGCCAACATGGGAAGGGGGGTGAATGTGTGGGGAATTAAGGATCCCCGGGCGTGGGCCTGTGTACGGGCTGGCGGAGGAATTGCGTGCCAGCGTTAGCTGATGTAACATAGAACTGTTAGAGTGGAGTTGCTGTAGGTTTGGTGATACTATGCCTGAATAGCAAGGGTCGGTTAGGATGATGAACTTGCTTGAGTAGAATATAGCAGTGATGAGTAAATAACCTTTAGTGCCTAATAAGTGATTATTTTGACGTAAAGTCAGGGGGAACATATGATGTTATGGTAAAGCCTGGTACACTTGGGTTTGTCCTAGGGAACATGACGATACAAATACTGAACATAGGAGTGTGGCGTGTTACAAAAAAGGTTTAGCGAATAGGTGATCGTCCTCCAGATAAGTAATATACCTATCATGGGAGCAAGAATACAGATTGGCCATAGCACATGGTAACAAATGTGAATATGATGACTGCCTCAGAACAGTACCAAGTCCATGAGTGATAGAATAAAACATATGCAATATATGATGGTAATGCTATATACGTAGTGTGATAAAGTGAAGGCAGATAGGCCTTTTAACCCCAGGGGGAGTATGTGTAGTTTGTGTGTTGCACAACACAACGCATTGTTTAGTTATGGGCCCCTGGGGTGGAGCATTTGGAGAGAAGGGTGGGCCAATGCTCCACTCCACAGTTTAGTGGTGTTCTGGGGAGACCTAGATCCAGGCCAGGGTTTTTTGGACTGTCTCCAACCCACTGCTCAGCTGCAGGTAATCAGCTGTTGCAGTGGGAATAAACTCCTCCCGGCTAGGCAGGAAAAAGGAGAGGGATTGCTGGCTTCCTCCCAGGAAGCAGGTAGGAGAGAGAGGCTGTTCTCTCCAGATAGTCAAGGAGACTAGGCACTTGGAGTGCAGAAAGGAAGCAGTCAGGGCAAGACTGGCTTGGAGCACTGGGAGTGCAGAAAAGAAAGCAGTCAGGGCAAGGCTGGATTGGAGCACTGGGAGTGCAGAAAGCAAAGCAGTCAGGGCAAGGCTGGCTTGGAGCACTGGGAGTGCAGAAAGGAAAGCAACAGGTTAGATAGCAGAGCGTTGCTCTCTAATAAGGTTGGTGCAATATTGTGTTTAGTTTAACCCTGAGAGATAGGGAACTAATGTCAGTTAGTGCTCAGACGAGCTAGGTGTTTGTTTATAGGGTTTTCTGTTACTTTTGTTTTTCTTTTACTGCTGTATCCTGTGTGGATTTACAAATAAAGTGCCTGAGTATATGCAATTACAAGGACTGTGCATGTTTTTACCCTAGAGGGCCGTGCTACCTGGTGACAAGGATCACAATATGGTGGAGAATGCGGGCATAGTAGCACATTGAGGGTCTGTGGGTGTGCCAGTCATTTGGTAGTCTGCTTGAGGACTTTTATTTTTGCAGACCTGTCAAGCAAACAAGTAGCACTGTACCTTTAAGACTGTTACCTGCTTGGTGCTATAATGGAGGACCTGCTGAGAGCTGTGGTACAGGCAACGGCTAAACAACAAGGCACAAACAGTTTCCTGGCTGCACAGGTTAAGAACCTGAGGGACGCTCAGCAGGAGCATAGAGCTGCCCTTACTGAGGTTTTGCAGATTGCCCCCTGCAGGGAGCGTGGGGACAAGGGACCCAGTAACCAAGCTACTGACATCCTGCATAAGGTGACAGAGGCAGTAGAGGAAGTCTTTAGCAAGCTGAAAAGCATGGAGGCAGCAAAGCGTGATGTTGAGAAACACGCAGAAGAGAGAGAACAGGAATTAGAAGGCAAGAAGGATGAAATTGAGCCTGAAAGTAGTGATAAAGAGGTCTTTGAAAAAGAGTTGGTGGTAAGCAAAAACCACCCAGAAGGTGTAAGTAAAGCTAGTAAATACAGCCAGGGAAAGAAAAATGAAGCAGAAGCCACTGATGTACACCCAAGTGAACAAGTCAAAGGCATGAAAAGCAGACTGACTTGGGGAGTCAGAGAAGACAACAGCAGAGGAGCTGAGCAAAATGGAGAGAAGCAAAGCACCCCAGTGGAGTATAACAATGCGGTGCACTGTTTAGTAGCCGAGGCTACCCAAGAATGTCGACCAGCTGTTGAACAGTTTGTCAGAGAAAGGCAAGGCCGAGAAGTTGTGGCAAAACGAAGTCAAAACAAGAAAGGCAAAGTAACTGCTTCTGATCTAAGCCAAGAGAGAGCGACAGTTACAGAACCAAGCTGTGGTGATAAGATAGGCACGTCCGCACCTAAGCCCGACCAAGGCGGAAGTGACAAAGTAGATGACATTGGCGTAGCAGAACGAAATATTTCAGAGACACCTGGTATTGTTACAAAGAATTTGAATGATTGTCCGGGAGCCGTAGAACTAGATCTGCTGGCAAAGACTACTGCTACAAAGCCTGGGCGCACTGACTACCGGGAACTGCTGCCAGATTCTGGGAACACAGTCATGGAATTAAAGGCGGGACTCGGAATGCCTGACCGGCTGTTTGATACCAGGGCTGTAATGACCCAGCGAGAGGCAATGACTGCGTCTCTGGACACCCCCATAGGGAGCAAGGCAGCTTCCCAGGGATTCGCAGAACAGATGGAGGATGTTGTGGAGCCCTTCGCGGAGGGACTTGTTCCAGTGAAGGATGAGCTGGTGACAGAACCAGGTCTTGAAGAGGTTGAGCACCTGGAAAATTCAGCTCATGAAGGAATTGGACGTATAGCTATACGCCAAGCCTTTGCAAAGTTTGCTTTTGAAAGTTACTCTAACGTTGAGAGATTATCAAATCAGAAGCTGCTATGGATGTGGAAGCAGATGATGATTCAGAGGAACTTGGCTACTAAGGAGCCACACAGTACTGATCCTCAGCCTAGATCCGCTAGCAACCAGATAAGCGGGGAAACTGGAAAGCAAGGACAAAGTCTGGGACAATATACCTATGATGGTAGAACGTACCTAAAAGTCCTATTTTGGCTACGAGACCAGACTGAGAAAAACTGCTTCAACTGCCGCATGCATGGACATATTACATATAGCTGTCCTGAGAGTGAAGAGACAATACAATGTGACATAGTAATAAGGGCTCTGTATAGGATTGTATTGACTTGCTTAAAGATGTGTATGGTGACTGGTGGTGGTGTTACAGCACAGCTAAAAGTGGTGATGGTGGTAGGGAAGAGTGCACAAGCACTAATTAATCAAGGGAGCAAGGTAGCCGCTATCTACAGTAGGCCACTTCCTGTAACTGAGAAGTTAGTCAGGGCTGGTAGAGCCCTAGGTGTTATGAAAGTTCACGGTTTGTGTTCTAAGGCCGCTCGACCCGATGGGTCTGAGCTGGGGAGGAGGATATGTGATAAAGTGAAGGCAGATAGGCCTTTTAACCCCAGGGGGAGTATGTGTAGTTTGTGTGTTGCACAACACAACGCATTGTTTAGTTATGGGCCCCTGGGGTGGAGCATTTGGAGAGAAGGGTGGGCCAATGCTCCACTCCACAGTTTAGTGGTGTTCTGGGGAGACCTAGATCCAGGCCAGGGTTTTTTGGACTGTCTCCAACCCACTGCTCAGCTGCAGGTAATCAGCTGTTGCAGTGGGAATAAACTCCTCCCGGCTAGGCAGGAAAAGGAGAGGGATTGCTGGCTTCCTCCCAGGAAGCAGGTAGGAGAGAGAGGCTGTTCTCTCCAGATAGTCAAGGAGACTAGGCACTTGGAGTGCAGAAAGGAAGCAGTCAGGGCAAGACTGGCTTGGAGCACTGGGAGTGCAGAAAAGAAAGCAGTCAGGGCAAGGCTGGATTGGAGCACTGGGAGTGCAGAAAGCAAAGCAGTCAGGGCAAGGCTGGCTTGGAGCACTGGGAGTGCAGAAAGGAAAGCAACAGGTTAGATAGCAGAGCGTTGCTCTCTAATAAGGTTGGTGCAATATTGTGTTTAGTTTAACCCTGAGAGATAGGGAACTAATGTCAGTTAGTGCTCAGACGAGCTAGGTGTTTGTTTATAGGGTTTTCTGTTACTTTTGTTTTTCTTTTACTGCTGTATCCTGTGTGGATTTACAAATAAAGTGCCTGAGTATATGCAATTACAAGGACTGTGCATGTTTTTACCCTAGAGGGCCGTGCTACCTGGTGACAAGGATCACAGTAGTGAATATTAAACGCTTACCAGAGCTGAATTAGTAATGGGAAACTGACAATATCCGTAACAAGAAACATAGCAAACATACCCGAACTACAGGGGGCATGTAAGGATAACTAGTAGCAGGCTAAATACTTTCAAAAAAGAACCTGGACATTTCATGTATCAGGGAACAGTGTTAAACTAACAAATTGGTACTATGATTGTGGTGGCCGCTAGATGGCAGCATGTAACTGAGAGACTGGAGATTAGTTCGGAAGAAATTTGACGAAACTAGCGAATAGCAATGGAACAAAGAGCAGGCAGGAGTAGGTGAACTGACTTAAGTCCTGAACGGGAAAAAGTCCAGAATGGATGGTATGCAAGAACGTAAATGTGTGAACAATTGTGTGTTCATGGATTTGGCCCATACAGGCAGACTCACAGTTTGTGGATTTGACTGATACAGGAAACAAACGACTTGACCCGGAAGCTTGCGGTGAGGGGAGAGGTCAGCCATGCGGCTGGAAAGTACCCAGACTTGGTGGACACGGAGGTTTGATCCAGGAAAAGGCCCGGGAAGCCGGCGGGAATGAACGGCCAGTTCTGGAGAGGAGGTGAGTAGTCTCTGACTGCGTGTGGCTGGAACAGTGTGATGGGAGTTGTTGGAGCAGGGAGAACTTGGTTCAATCGGTGTGGGAGTCTCTGATCGCATGTGGCTGGAACAGCGTTATGGGAGTTGTTGGAGCTGGGAGAACGTGGTCCAATCCGTTTGGGAGTCTCTGACCGCATGTGGCTGGAACACATGCGGTCAGAGACTTGGACCAATCGGCGTGGGAGTCTCTGACTGCATGTGGCTGGAACAGAAGGATGTGGGAATATATTGTGACTGTGTGTCCTATTTGTCTACTTGTCTGTCCCTTGTCACAGTCTCCCATTGTTGGAGCAGGGAAAAACTTGGTCCAATCGGCGTGGGAGCCACAGTAGGCCCAGACCAGCTTGTTTGGAGTTTTAGGCAGTCTGTGTTGATGACCTTTGAACCGAAAGTAGTCATGAACCAGGAAGCATCAGTCCTGTGGTGTAGGGGGCCTGAGTTTAAATAGCCGGGTAACCCCTCCCACAACTTCAGGCTATGCCTTCCAATATATGCAAAAAGATATGTGACTGTGTTGCAAAATGGGTTGATGACTGCTGTCTGGTGGATTTCCTACCAGCTAGCTATGTGCAATGGTAATTCTGCAACTTTCTTGCTTGATGTCCCAGACTGAGCCTATCTTACCCACTCAAAGTTGGTGTGTAAACTTTAAGTATGTCACTGTATACAGGGCCGGACTGGCCCAACGTGATACTGGGAAATTTCCCGGTGGGCCGCGGCACCTGGGGGCTGTGCTGCCACATAGGTGGCACACTGAGAGGGGGCCGGCCGCGTTCCAGACTGGAGCTGCCGGCCGGTTGGCAGCTTCGCCGGTCCAGCGGCACTCCAGTCACTGGTTGAAGGAGGAGGAGCCTGTCTACCATGCTCCCTCGCAGTTCCCACAATTACCAGCACAGGAACCGCGAGGGAGCATGGTAGACAGGCTCCTCCTCCTTCAGCCATCAGTGACACCAGTGACTGGAGTGCCGCCGGACCGGCGAAGCTGCCACCCGGCCCGGCGGCTCCAGTCTGGAACGCGGCCGGACCCCTGCCTTCTCTAAGGTAAATTGGGGGCAGGGGGAGAGATAGGGAAAGGGGGTAGGGAGGGAGAGGGGAGAGACACAGGGAGAGGGGTTAAGTGATTATTATACACAGGGAAAAGGGGGAGGGAGGGAGAAGGGAGAGACAGGGAAAGGAGGGAGGGAGAAGGGAGAGAGACAGGGAAAGGAGGGAGGGAGAAGGGAGAGAGACAGGGAAAGGAGGGAGGGAGAGAGAGGGAGGGAGGGAGCACAGGGAAAGGGGGGAGGGAGGGAGGGAACACAGGGAAGGGGAGAAAGGGAAAGACACAGGGAAAGGGGTGAGGGAGGGAGAGACACAGGGAAAGGGGGGAAGGAGGGAGAGGGGAGAGACACAGGGAAAGGGGGTAGGGGTAGAAATTTTTACGAAACTAGCGAATAGCAATGGAACAAAGAGCAGGCAGGAGTAGGTGAACTGACTTAAGTCCTGAACGGGAAAAAGTCCATGTAACGGACCGTTTTGCACAAAAGGGGAAAAAAAGTTTAGGCGATCGGCCCCCTTTCCGGAGATGCAGGCAGAGCTACTGCAGAACACCAAACACACGAACCGCCAATAAGTGAATGCTCCAAACTCCCGAACGGCATCCAATACAGCACACCAAACACACGAACTGGAACCATATGAATAACTGCTAGCAGACGAATAGGAAAAGCAGACAATCAGCTTACACTCCTAGCAATCAGCCTCTATCAGCATACAGTAAATCCCCCCAAAGACGAGACAAAGCTCCTTGTTGAGGGTCAAGCAGTGGTCTGTTTAATGGGGGCTACCTGCCCAGTATTTATGCAGGTCTCCCACCTGGTGGACACTCCCCTAGGGGACCAAATAGGAGACTGTGACAAGGGACAGACAAGTAGACAAATAGGACACACAGTCACAGTATATTCCCACAATGCATCCTGGCTTCCTCCCCTCTGCCCTGGGAGATAATTGAGAAGTAATTCAATTATCTCCCAAGACAAAGGCAAAACTCCATTACACACGTGGGGACACAAAACCGGTATTATACTGTAAAATACATAAAGTAACATTTATTACATAAAACACAGACATGTAACATATCCCCAGATAGCTCAGGTCTGAGTGCACATTATTAAGCGAATGGCGCTCAGACCACACGAATAAAGTTTAATCGCCATGGAGCCAAAGTCTTTACAGTCAGTTTCATTCGAATGGGCTCCATGGGATTCCTATCTGGGGTATAACACATTCAAACAAAACTACCGAAGCAGTGTTCGCGCAAAACGGTGTCCGATTTTAGTTCCATGAAAATAGGGGCGAACACCGCTGTGCATTCGTATGTTTAAAATGGCCGCGACCTCGTGTTCGGGATACGAACTTCAGGGAGGTTAATTGCCGGCACACTCCAGCTCCCAGGTGGTCTATTCATTCGTGCGGTTGTTCGGTAGATTGAATCTACCGAACAACCGGCAGAAAAGCATGAACACAGCTTTTCTGCAGGCGAAATAAAGTCTTTTAACAGGGGGCCATAGTCCAGAGGCAGCAGGCGAGCAACCAGGCTTTTCCAATGCAATGTGGCGAGATTGGTCTCGTCACATCCCAGAATGGATGGTATGCAAGAATGTAAACGTGTGAGGGGAGAGACACAGGGAAAGGGGGTGGGGAGGGAGAGGGGAGAGACACAGGGAAAGGGGGTGGGGAGGAGAGGGAGGGAACACAGAGGTAGGAGGGAGGGAGGGACACAGGGAAAGGGGAGAGGGAGGGGAGGGAGACACAGGGAGAGAGGAGAGACACAGGGAAAGGAGGGAGGGAGATGGGAGAGACACAGGGAAAGGGGGAAGGGAGAGAGATGAGGAGAGGGGAGAGACAAGAAAAGGGGGGAGGGAGAGAGATGGGGAGAGGGGAGAGACACAGGGAAAGGGGGGAGGGAGAGAGATGGGGAGAGACACATGGAAAGGGGGAGGGAGAGAGATGGGGAGGAGGGAGAGACACAGGGAAGGGGGGAGATGGGTTGGAGGGAGAGAGATGGGAGAGGGAGAGACACAGGGAGAGGGGGGAGAGATGGGTTGGAGGGAGGGACAGGGAAGGGAGGAGGGAGAAGATGGGAAGGAGGGAGACACAGGGAAAGGGGGGAGTGAGAGAGATGGGTTGGAGGGAGAGAGACACAGGGTAAGGGGGGAGGAAGAGAGATGGGGAGAGGGGAGAGACACAGGGAAATGGGGAGAGAGATGGGGAGAGGGGAGAGACACAGGGAAAGGGGGGGAGAGATGGGTTGGAGGGAGGGACAGGGAAAGGGAGGAGGGAGAGAGATGGGGAGGAGGGAGAGACACAGGGAAAGGGGGGAGTGAGAGAGATGGGGAGGAGGGAGAGACACATTCACACACTGCCCACACACACACCATACACATTCACACACTGCCCCCCCACACACACACACCATACACATTCACACACTGCCCCCCTCACACACACACCATACACATTCACACACTGCCCCCCACACCCACACACTGAACCTTTCACACACATTGTACCCCTCACACATTGCACCACTGCTCCTATACCCTACTACAGCCCCATATCCCAGCAGACTCCAGGTAAGTTGTCAAACTGTTCTTAAACGGTTTGACTACTTACTCTTGGAGGGGGTGCTGACATTCCTGGCACCATAACCACTACACAGAGGAGTAGTGGTTATTGTGCATGGAATATTTCTTTAAATAATCTACAAGTGCCCCTCCAGGCTCTGGATCCGTCACTGGTATATGACATGTATATTAATGTGTATATTTGTGTTATATATATATATATATATATATATATATATATATATATATTTACACATATTAATGTACATTTATATATGCATAATACACAGAGAAATTTCATTAATATGTACCATATGTAATGAGCAGATATTGGCCCAATCTTGTTGCTAGGTGCATACTCAAGCACAATAACATATTTAAAGTGAAGAGCACACCCACAGGACTTCAAAATAAACATTTTTTACAGTTGTGCCCTACATACATTCACCATTTCAGTCCCATTAACAAACTTTTCTTACTATGTCAAGGTAGTTGGACTGAAACATTGATTACATGCAAAGGCACGTCTGCTTAAAATAAATCTGCACCTTTGTTTGTTTTGAAGCCTATGAGTGCGCTTTTTACGTTGAAGTACTTTTTAATTTTAAGTTATCTGTTCTAACTCTGTATCTGCACACTATGCTGGCGCGACGCATTATGGGGCTGGTAAATATTTTTTTTCCAGGGCTGCTTTTAATTCCCAGTCCGGCCCTGACTGTATGACAGGTGACCTTAATATACAGCAAGTAAAGTACTATATCCCTTAGCGATGAGAGAACGGGATAGCAAAATGTATAACCGGTCCTTAGAGGCAATGGTGTATTTACTTTTGCGCTGCCCTAACCTGGTCACCACCTTAATCTAAATTTGCCCCACCCCTTCCTGTCAAGGCTGCACCTCTTCCTCTTTAAACTACACCTTTCCTACTACTTTTAAAGGGAAATTATAGTGCCATGGAAACAAAGCTGTTTTCCTGGCACTATAGTTCCCTATAGTGCCCCCCTTGGCACTGAAGGGGTTAAAACCCCTATGGTCACTTACCTGACTCCAGTGCCGATGTCCCTCAGCACTGGGTTAAGCTCCTCCTCTGTGCTTGCATTAGGCTTACCCATAGGAAAACATTGTATCAATTCTGTCCTATGGGGATTTAGCAGATGAATGATGTCCTCATGCATAGCATCAGGACGTCCAGCATTAGCTAGGTGACCTAACCACTCTGAAGTCCCTCTAGTGGCTGTCTGGTAGACAGTCACTAGAGGTGGAGTTAACCCCTCAAGGTAATTTTTGCAGTTTCTGAAAAAACTGCAATAATTACACTTGTAGGGTTAAAGAGATTGGGACACTGCACCTAGACCACTTCAATGAGCTGAAGTGGTCTGGTCTCCTATAGTGTCTCTTTAAGCACACATTCTGACACACACATTCACTGACAGACACACACTGGCAGATACACACTGAGAGTCACACGCACAATGAGAGACACACAGACGTCACTGATTTGAAACACACACACATTCACTGACACACACACACTGACAGACACAAACTGATACTCATTGTCAGACACACTGATAGACACACAATCAGAGACTCTCACTTATTTGACACACCCACACACATGCATTAATAGACACAAGAATGCACTAACAGACACTCAGACATTCACAGACACACTGTAATGGATCCCCTGTCACCCTGACTGGGTACCTCCAGTGACTCCTAGTGCTTCCCGAGGGCTCCAAGCACTCCACTTGACACCATAAGCAATGCAGACCAAACGAACCGCCATAGCTTGGTCAGGGTCTCGCCGTCTCCTACCCACCCTGGACCTATGACAAGGCTCCAGGTTCCAGTGGGTGAACCTCTCTTTCCCTAGAGAGTAAAGCAGGAACAGGAACAAGCTCTTACAAGAGCTTAGTGATTATTCAAGGGAGTATGAAGAGCAAAGCAATCCCTTGTAGCTGTTTCCCCCAATAAGACACAGGGCTCTAGATTGAGGGTTAAGCAGAACTGATTTAATGAGCACAAAGGCATTTCTTATATACAGTTTTCCCCACAAGGTTACAACCCACGTGGACCTTGTGGAGCACAGGACAAAAAGTCACAACAGCCAATCAACACAGTATTGTACAGTTAGACACTCCCAGCTAATGTACACAAACCCTCTCTTCTGCCTATGATACAATTACCAAACACAATGGACTAATTACCACAGGCAGAAAATATCCAGTTTTACCCAAAGTCCAGAAACACCCCAAAACAACAGCATATCTCCACATATCTCTATTAGCCCTGATCTGGGTGAACAACATATCCAAAAATCACACAGCTCAGTGCAGGGGTTCAAAAGTTTTATGGAAGTTACATTTGACTGACCACAAGCATGGCTTTCATGCCCAAAATAGTTCCACAGATTTAGACTGTGCGGCCAGTCTATCTTCTCCTCTATCCTGGAGATAATTGGCTTGAGTGGCTGTGGTAACTTAATTATCTCCATGTACAGGAAATATCTCTAAGTCCAAAAACTGTTACCAAAACCACATAAAAATACATAACTCATATAATACAATGTTTAACCTATATGTCCAACATATCCCCAGATATCTTGGATCTGAGTGCTTAATATGTCCGAACAGCGCTCAGCTCTCACGAATACAGTTGGATTGCCATGTCGTGTATGTAGTGTGGGAGGAGTTAGGGTGGCAAATTTGGCTATAATAAGAATAAGAATAATATCTATGTGAGATAACATTAAGTGGTCTTGCTATGCAAGAACACTTAACTAGAAAAGTTTCAATTTCTGGGGAAATTGTGTGAAGTGTTCTTGCCTCCACCAGTAGTGTACAACTGGAGTGGGCGGAGTGGCTTGAGTAACTGTTGTGTTGTTGGAGTGGTTGGAGTAACTGTGGAAAGGTTGGACTGGGCAGAGTAACTGTGTGGAGTGTTTGGAGTGAGTAAAGATAGTAAACATTACACTAACCAATTGATTGATCACATTTAAAAAGTGCACATGGCAAGCTTGATAGAGTGAGAAATACATTTCAAGGGAGTATGAAAGATAGTAAACATTACACTAACCAATTGATTAATCAAATTTAAAAAGTGCACATGGCAAGCTTGATAGAGTGAGAAATGCATTTCAACTTTTATTTATTTATATTGCACATTTAATTGCAACGTTGTTGCCCAAAGTGCTTCACAGTTACATTAAAACATACATTTATAAAAACATTAGCAGGTGTACAAAAGGCCCTGTCTATGACATCACTTGCTGCTCCAGCCTGGCACAGGTCAAAGTATTTTGGCAGTTGCCATCTTCAAACGGTCGTATTTTAAAAACTATAATTTCTACAGCAAAGAGCTTTATATTGTGAGAATTACAAGACCCTGACCTGCATTTTGATGCATAGTATGTTTCTGAAATATTAGAAATGAAGGCACAGTCGCAGTTTAGAAAATGCCCTTCAAGTTTGAGCTGGCTAGAGTGGAGTTTCAATGAATGTCAATGGACGGCGTGAGTTGCAAACAAATGGTGATATTGTGAAAACTATCAGGACTATGGCTTAGCCATGGACATTTTTAGTGGCAGCAAGGATATCTGAACATTTTGATATAAGATTTGTGTAGGTGGGCTTGAAAATGAGGGAGTGGTGGCAGTTTAGAAATCAGGATTAGTTAGATTAAAAACAAAAGAAGGAAGGTATGTAGAAGAGGATAAAGGTCAGGCTGACTGCCTCAATGAATATTTTTGTTCTGTATTTACAGAAGAAAATGAAGGAAAGGGACCTCAGTTGAGAAAAAGGATAAATGAGTCATTTATTACACGTGAGTTTACAGAGGAAGAGGTTCTATTTCAACTGTCAAAAGTAAAGACAAATAAGTCAATGGGACCTGATGGAATACACCCAAAGCTATTAAAAGAGCTTAGTGGTGTACTAGCAAAACCATTAACAGATTTATTTAACCAATCATTGTTAACAGGAGTAGTCCCAGAAGATTGGAAGTTAGCGAATGTTGTGCCCATTTACAAGAAAGGTAATAGGGAAGAGTCGGGCAACTATAGGCCAGTAAGCCTTACTTCAGTAGTGGGGAAGTGATGGAAACCATGTTAAAGGATAGGATTGTTGAACATCTAAAAACACATGGATTTCAAGATCAGAGACAACATGGGTTTACTTCAGGGAGATCATGCCAAACTAATCTTATTGATTTTTTGATTGGGTAACTAAAATAATAGATCAGGGTGGTGCAGTAGACATTGCTTACCTAGATTTTAGTAAAGCTTTTGACACTGTTGCACATAGAAGGCTTATCAATAAACTGCAATCTTTAAGTTTGGATTCAAATATTGTTGAATGGGTAAGGCAGTGGCTGAGTGACAGGCAACAGAGGGTTATAGTTAATGGAATATATTCGAAGCTTGGACTTGTCACCAGTGGGGTACCTCAGGGATCTGTAATTGGACCCATTCTCTTTAATATTTTTATTAGTGATATTGCAGAAGGTCTTGATGGTAAGGTATGTCTTTTTGCTGATGATACTAAGATATGTAACAGGGTTGATGTTCCAGGAGGGATAAACCAAATGACAAATGATTTAGGTAAACTAGAAAAATGGTTAGAATTGTGGCAACTGACATTTAATGTGGATAAGTGCAAGATAATGCATCTTGGACGTAAAAACCCAAGGGCAGAGTACAGAATATTTGATAGAGTCCTAACCTCAACATATGAGGAAAGGGATTTAGGGGTGATTATTTCTGATGACTTAAAGGTAGGCAGACAATGTAATAGAGCAGCAGGAAATGCTAGCAGAATGCTTGGTTGTATAGGGAGAGGTATTAGCAGTAGAAAGAAGGAAGTGCTCATGCCATTGTACAGAACACTGGTGAGACCTCACTTGGAGTATTGTACACAGTACTGGAGACCGTATCTTCAGAAGGATATTGATACCTTAGAGAGGGTTCAGAGAAGGGCTACTAAACTGGTTCATGGATTGCGGGATAAAACTTACCAGGAAAGGTTAAAGGATCTTAACATGTATAGCTTGGAGGAAAGACGAGACAGGGGGGATATGATAGAAACATTTAAATATATAAAGGGAATCAACACAGTAAAGGAGGAGACTATATTTAAAAGAAGAAACTACCACAACAAGAGGACATAGTCTTAAATTAGAGGGACAAAGGTTTAAAAATAATATCAGGAAGTATTACTTTACTGAGAGGGTAGTGGATGCATGGAACAGCCTTCCAGCTGAAGTGGTAGAGGTTAACACAGTAAAGGAGTTTAAGCATGCGTGGGATAGGCATAAGGCTATCCTAACTATAAGATAAGACTAGGGACTAATGAAAGTATTTAAAAAATTGGGCAGACTAGATGGGCCGAATGGTTCTTATCTGCCGTCACATTCTATGTTTCTATGTTTCTATGTCCTGATTTTTCAGCTTTTGCCAGCACCCACTCTAGTTTTGAAAATTTTGCCATTCATTCCTATGGGACCAATTTTGCCACAAGAACGACGATATTCCACGAACCATTCGGCAAAACGTTCCACAAAGTAATAGCAATCCGATCGGGAACAATCTGCACGTTTTGGTATATTACTGTCTATGTAGTGTAAAAATTGTGGGAGGAGTTAGGGTGGAATAAGAATAAGAATAATATATATGTGAGATAACATTAAGTGGTCTTGCTATGCAAGAACACTTAACTAGAAAAGCTACAATTTCTGGGGAAATTGTGTGAAGTGTTCTTGCCTCCACCAGTAGTCTACAACTGGAGTGGGCGGAGTAACTGGGTGGAGTGGCTTGAGTAACTGTTGTGTGGTTGGAGTGGTTGGAATAACTGTGGAAAGGTTGGACTGGGCAGAGTAACTGTGTGGAGTGTTTGGAGTGAGTAAAGATAGTAAACATTACACTAACCAATTGATTAATCAAATTTAAAAAGTGCACATGGCAAGCTTGATAGAGTGAGAAATGCATTTCAACTTTTCTTTATTTATATAGCACATTTAATTGCAACGTTGTTGCCCAAAGTGCTTCACAGTTACATTAAAACATACATTTATAAAAACATTAGCAGCATTATCAAGCCTAGCAGATGAAGGCATGACCAGATGCATTTGCGAGGTCTCAGCATCTTGACGTAGAATGGAGGTGAAGGTATGCTATCTGTTTGATGATAATCAGTGTTCACAACCACTGTTTCCTGGCAACACTCATGCCCTGTTTATGCAGGCTCTAAGCATGTTCATAACCACTGCTCAAAACACAATACACAGGATCATGATAGCTGTAATAAGTGTGCAGTACTCCTGACTGGAGACAGTGCGGCACCCTGGAGATATAAATGTGATCCAACAGTGTGTTTTTTTCTGTGGTGGCTGCCCAGACCAGTTGGGTATATCCTCTTGAGTGAAGAAGGTTAGATATTGGCTTGTTTGCTCTGCACAGAAAATCTTCATTGATATCTCCACAGAGTATTATAGGTTGGCAATCCATTCTTTCCAAAGATTCCAAGAGGCCCAGCAGGTTATTAAGGAATTGGCCAATACTGTAATCCAGTGGCGATTAAAGCTTGTACAGGGGACTCCAGTTTGACAACCAAGAACTCCAAGTCAGTCACATTGTGATGATACTGCTTTTCAAAGGCCTTGAAATGGTTTCTGACATACAAGGCGACACCTCCGCCACTTTTACTTGCAATGTCAGGAAGGTTCGTGTATGAGAGGTGTCTGTTGCATTTGAACGGGTTGTAGTCCACCAGCTGGAGACTTTCAGCAACAGAAGAGCCTGAGAGATGAGTTTCAGTGAAACATAAAATATCTCCAAGTGTCAACTCATCAAAGTTGGTTATGTGCAGTCCTTGCAGTGTAGTCGTTCTACTCAGAGCAACATAGGCCATTCCCGGTTGGAAGACCCGTTTCAATGAGACCACTGCCGACTGTATCGACATCCCCTGACACTTATGAATTGTACATGCAAAAGTCAACTTCAGGGGGAACTGCCTGCGAACAACTCCTTTCTGTCTCAAGTTTTCCTCTACCCTTACTGTGTACACCAAGTTGTCAGCATCACAAGATGACTTGTTACGGTATCTCTGTCCTGCATTTGGATTGTACAGCCCAAGCCCAAGCTTGTTTACCGTAGTAGCACCATTCTCAGTCTGGATGATTATTCTTGCAATCTTGCCAAATGTCCTGTTAACAAGCCAGTCTTAAACATAAATGTTTCTTGTGATCATGATATGGGCACCTTCAGCTGCTTGCAGTGTGTCAATCAGATTGTCTTTGTGTCCTTTGAAAGGTTGGTGTTGCCTCTGCATCACTCCTGTTTTAGGGTCTTTTCTGTAATCGTCAGCATCTATGTTGGTGACTGTAACGAATCACCTGGCACCCCGAATGGGTACCTCCATTGAAGGATGCTCCTAGCGCCTCCTGAAGACTCCAAGCACTGCAGCAGACACCACAACCACCGAACCGGAGAAGCATACGAATGCCCTCAAGCATTTGAATGCTGTAAGCAGCTGAACAGGAAAAGCATACAATCAGCTTACACTCCTGGCAATCAGAATACAATCCAATTCCCCCAATGACGAGACAACACTTTGTTTTGAGGTCAAGCAGGACTGACTGTACTGGCACATACAGCCTCTTTTATTCACAATCCACAAACATAGTACTGCCCACAGGGTTTTGAAATACAACCGATCAATCCGTACAATACACAAAGACACTCCCACACAAAATCCTCCACTTTGTCTGTGATATGATTACTGAATACAATGGTTAATATAATTATCACAGGCAGAGAAATACAGTATTATAAAACATATCACAGGGACCCCAAAACATGCAATAACCCCATATCCTCGGAACCGGGGGATCTGGGTGAACCACATATCCAAAATGCACCCAGATCCGTTCAGTAGTTTGGAAGATACAGTTTAATGCAGATTCCACAGAACATATACAGGCTATACGAAAAATAATTACTGTATAATGTGTCCCCTGTTGTATAGTTTAAAACTACTGCACGATGTCTTTGTGCACCAAATACCGGCGAGATAACACCGTGTAGAAAAGTCCAAACAGTGTCTGTGAGTTAAAATGGCCGCCATCTATTGTTCTCACCATGTGCCTCTGATACATGAAATGGTGGCCACCCAGTAACTCCACAGTTTGTCTGGTAGTCTATCCAGCCGGACCAACAGATGAAACACATGGGGAACAGTGCAACAAAAGAAGGGAATCATAAAAAATATGGACAATAGTCATATTTGTGCACAATCTCCAGTTTTGTCACAGGGCACAAATAGTGTTTTCAAATGCCATATATCCCAGGGCCATAGTCAGAAGGTAGGAGGCGGGCAAGCAGCCCCCTCCAAGAACACGTGGCGAGGTCTTTTCAGCAACAGTGACGTTTGAATGGAGAACAGACACAGTTGCGGCATTATGTATGTGAACCTCTTTGTTGGTGGCAAAGATGTGCAACACGTTGTAACGGACCGTTTTGCACACAAGGGGTAAAAACCGTTTAGGCGATCGTCCCCCTTTCCAGAGATGCAGGCACAGCTATTGTAAAACACCAAACTCACGAACCGCCAATAAGTGAATGCTCCAAACTCCCGTACGGCATCCAATATAGCACTCCAAACACACGAACTGAAACCATACGAATCGCTGCTAGCAGACGAATAGGAAAAGCATCCAAGCGGCTTACACTCCTAGCAATCAGTCTCTATCAGCGTTCAGTAAATCCCCCCAAAGACGAGACAAGGCTCCGTGTTGAGGGTCAAGCAGTGGTCTGTTTAATGAGGGCTACCTGCCCAGTATTTATGCAGGTCTCCCACCTGGTGGACACTCCCCTAGGGGACCAAATGGGAGACTGTGACAAGGGACAGACAAGTAGACAAATAGGACACACAGTCACATTATATTCCCACAATGCATCCTGGCTTCCTCCCCTCTGCCTTGGAGATAATTGAGAAGTAATTCAATTATCTCCCAAGACAAAGGCAAATCGCCATTATGCACGTGGGGATACTAAAACATGAATTACTGTTAAAATACACCATGTAGGACATGTTACATTAAAACCATACATTTAACATATCCCCAGATAGCTCACGTCTGAGCGCACATTATTAAATGAATGGCGCTCAGACCACACGAATACAGTTCAATCGCCATGGAGCCAATGTCTTTACAAAGTTAGTTCTCATACGAATGGGCTCCATGGGATTCCTATCTGGGGTATAACATAGTCAGGTAAAACTCCCGAACACCGGGCCGTTCGTGTACTCCCGCCGAACAAGAAGGGAGGTCGGCGGCTTCAGCGGTGTTCAGGCAAAACTGTGTCCGATTTTAGTTCCATGAATTAAGCATCAAACACCGCTGTACGTGCGCATGTTTAAAATGGCCGCAACCTCGTGTTCGTGATACGAATGGCTGCCACCCAGCATTCGTCAATTAAGCTGCGGTTTACCGCAGATCCAGGGAGGCTAATTGCCGGCACACTACAGCTCCCAGGTGGTCCAGTCATTCGTGCGGTTGTTCGGTAGATTGAATCTACCAAACACCAGGCAGAAAAGCACGAATAAATCTTTTCTGCAGGGAAAAAAGATGTCTTTTAATATGGGGCCATAGTCTAAAGGCAACAGGCGAGCAACCAGGCTTCTCCAATGCAATGTGGCGAGATTGCTCTCGTCACATCTCTCCCCTTTTCCAAGCAGACTAACAGGGTATCTGACCTCCTGCCGGTCAGTGCCCTTGTTAGTCCAGCAGCCCACCCACACAACACAATCAATAGCACAGCCCACCCACAATAAATGGTTACTACACCTGGGTAGAGGAGAAGCTTGTCCATGTCCAGGTGCCTCACCACGGCTGTGCTGGGTATGGGTATGCTGACTTGGTGGGTTGCTGCGTGGGCAGAGACCAGCGGTACTCTGCCCTGTTGCCAGCGCTACTGGGAAGGTAGCCTGGTTGAAGCCTGGTTGTTGGAGGGGGAGACCGACTGTATCCCCTTTACATACACAGTCCTGCTGCTGGAGACCGACTGTCTCCCCTTTGGCTAAACAGCCCTGTTGCTGGTGGGCAGAACCGACCGTCCCTACCCCCTGTGCTGGACGTACAGAGACCACGGTCCCATCTGCACAGTTGTGGGGCTTACTGTCTCCCCTCCCACTGGAGTAGGAGGAGTTTGCCATTACTGCTGGAGAGGGAGCTGCTCTGTGCTTCATCTGTGTGTTACCAGGACCACACCCGTTTGTGGCTGCTTTGGAGCTTGATTTCTGGGCTTTGGAATTACTACAGCAAGGGGCTCTGCCTGGGCCTAGGCAAGCATGGCCCTCGTGCCTTCCTCCCCAGCCTGGGGATGGAAGGTCAGGCTGGACGAGCTGCAGGCAGTGCTGGCTTTTGGGGAAGGTAAGGCGGATACCAGGGGCCTGTCTTGGACTGAGCATCAGGCCCTCTCCCGGCAAATACGAAACCAGGTCTCCCTGTTGGAGGAACTGGCGGGGGGGATGTCTAGGAAGCTTACAGCATGGAAAAGGGAAGTGGGGGTCCCCCAGGGAGCTACGGCCCACACCAGGGCCGATATCCAGCTGCTCTCTGGGCTGCTGGCTGAGTGCCGTGAACTTGCCAGCAGTGGCCTCCACTTCCTAGAACAGCCCCCCCCGTCCCTGGAGGTGGGAGAGGGTACCGAGGAGGAGGTAGTCCCTAAGACCCCCCCTGAGGTGGCTAGTGCCAGCAAGACCCCTCAGGCCTCCCTCACCTATGCTGAGGCTGCAAAGGGTGAGGGGGTTGAGGCTAGGGTCTTTATGGGGCTACCTTCTGACAGGCTCCGGGGTCTGCTTGTGTCCCTGAAGGCCCAGCATGCCGAGGCAGACTCTGGCCTAGCTGGGGTCCAGGCAGAGCTAAGGGAGCAGAGGGAAAAATCAAACAGGACCTCTAATTACAAAAGAGGTCCTTTGAGGGCCGCTATAGCTGAGAAAAAATTAGTGGAGCAGCATCTATCCTACACCCTGCTCCAGACTGAAAAGAAAATAGCAGACATCCAGGCCATCCTGCAACAGAGAGCCAAGGACGCTGCGAGGTCCAGGAGGCAGAGGGCTATGGAGGGCAGGAGGGACATGTCCCCAGGTGAGGAGTCCAGCAAGGACTTGGATTCCAACTCCCATCACTCACCTGGGGAGCCGTCTACCTCTGCCCTTGCTACTCCAGGGGGCGCTGCTGAGACGGAGGGGAAGGCCAGAGAGAAGGACAGTGAAGAGGAGTGGGACGGAGAGAAAGGTGAAGAGTGGCAGCTGAAAGTGCAGGACAGAGGTCGAGGGCTGATTAAGGAGTCTCTCCTCAAGTTTGGAAACGAACTTGGGGAGGACTCCGTAAAGGACAAAAAGAAGAAAAAGAAAAACATCGCCCGGCGTCAGCCTGAGACCTCTGTCAGGGGGTCTGGAGATTCCACAGAGGAGGGTGAGTGCTCAAATGCTGAGTATATGTACAATGATGATGTTCAGGCCTTGCAGAAGCCTGGGGCCAGGGATACTAACCCTGCAGGTGGCAACACCTGTATGCCCCAGAAACCTGCACAACCTGCTTCTGTGGAAGTATCTGGGCCCCCCGCCGCCCTCCATGGTGACAGGGAGACCATCCCCGCCGGTACTATGGCGTGTACCGGTGATCCCATGGAGGGGTCCTTCCCTTGCTCCCTTCCCACTCCCTCCCTTACCTGCCTTCCCTCTGACCTTCCTCTCCGTGTGGTTGCGTCCCCTGGAGTGGCTGGTACCTCTGCCTCCTGTCCTCAGGCGGCTGCTGGGCAGGATGGCACTGGATGGAGCAGTCTGGAGCAGGGTGATGGCCCTCCTTTTCCCTCTGCTCCCTTGGAGCAAGCTCGACTGCTCTCCCCTACCAGCAAGTCTCCTCCCCTGTTTGTCCCCCAGTCTGTTTCCCTGGATGTGTCCAAGTTTGTCTTCCAGTCTGTTCCCCCTGCTTCCCTATGTGTTCCCCTTATGTCTGAATGTGTAACCAGTCCCCCTGTTGTTCCTGTTGTTCCTGTTGTTCCTGTTGTTCCTGGTGCCGCGGGTGCCGCTGGCGCTATGGAAGACAGGACTGCAGGGGACTCCCATCATCCTCAGCCAGCAGTCCATACTGAGGAAACCGCCAGTGGAGGTAAGAAAAGTATGACTAACATTGTGTTTGACTCCACTGGTGGTTTAGGGATGGCTGAGGAGGATGGGAGTATGGATGTAAATGTAATGATGGGACCTATTGGCCTTAGTAAAAAGGTCCACAGCCAGCCTGTTTGTATTAATGATGTTGCCCCTGCCCCTGGTGTTGTTGCCCCTGCCCCTGGTGTTGTTGCCCCTGCCCCTGGTGTTGTTGCCCCTGCCCCTGGCGTTGTTACCCCTGCCCCTGGTGTTGTTGCCCCTGCCCCCGGTACTATTGCCCCTGGTGTTGTTGCCCCTGCCCCTGGTGTTGTTGCCCCTGCCTCTGGTTATGTTGCCCCCGCCCCCGGTACTATTGCCCCTGCCCCTGGTACTGTTTCCCCTGCCCCTGGTTATGTTGCCCCCGCCTCAGGTTATGTTGCCCCTGCCCCTGGTTCACTGGAGTTAGTTGGTACACAGGTGGCGGGCACGAGCACGGGCACAGGCACCCTGACAAAGGGTGCCGCGGTTATAAATAGTTTAGACGCACAAGCAGGTACACGGGTTCCCCTTAGGCACTCCCAGGTTGTCACCCAGGGTTCTGGTGTGACCGAGGCCTCTGGTTCAGCGAGGGGAGTCCGTCCGAATCATTCCCAGACGGCGGGTCCCGGTGCGCCCAATGCTTGGGCATCTGGGCCACCTCGCCTCTCTGCGGACGGGCCTGCTACGCGTCCTCAGGTTTCCTTTGGGAACAGGAGGAACGTGGTACGGCTCATCTGTGGGGGTGAGACCCAGGTGCCTGACAGACGGTGGCTGGTGACCCGGCTAAAGGATATGGGATTTGCGCCCGTGGACCTGTACGCGCTCATCCATGCCTCGGGCACCCGGGAGTTCGACGTCTCCTTTATGACGTCGCAGCTCCTGGATCGCTTCTGGGCTGGGTGGGAAGCGGCCAGGTCTGCACAGGGTACAAAGTGGGCAGGATTCACCGCTGTGGCCATTTCTCGCCAGGGTCTTAAGAAGGTCACTTTCCTGGTGAGAAATGAATCCATCCCCATAGCAGACATCCTTGTTTGGACTAAGAGGTTTGGGGATGTTAAATCCCCCCCTGTTAAGATCTTAGATGAGGATGGGATTTGGACAGGCGGATGGACTGTTTCAGTGTTGCTGCGGGAGATTCGAGGTGTCACACAGCATATGCCTAATAGTTTTTTCATCGGGGCTGACCGGGTATCCTGTTTTTACCCTGGTCAGCCCAGGGTATGTCACAAGTGCGGATCGTACAGGCATTACAGCAATGCCTGTACGGTCCTCAAATGCACTATGTGCGGCGCTGTGGGGCACCTCCGGGACAGCTGCAGGGAGATCCGGTGTCATCTGTGTTCAGAGATGGGTCACACGTACCGCACCTGCCCCGAAGCCCAGCACAATGTAGAGTCCATCTGGAGTCAGGAGCCGGTGGAGATGGACTCTGCTGGGTTAGGGGTTCAGGTAGCATCGTCATCTACAAGGCCCATCTCTGGCACAAGGGTTTCCCTGCCCCAGCAACAACCCATCCTCCCCTCTCTGTAACATCTCAGGACCCTGGGAAGGCCACAAGTTCACGTCCCCTCACGAAAAGTGTACGTAGAGAACGCACTACCTCCACAGCCATTATGGCTCCCCCTAGACCTCCTCCCCCTAAGCCCCCCCCCTCCTAAATTCTCCACGGTGAAGGTTACCCCCACTGAAAAATCCCCAGATGCACGTCCCTTAGATGCACAGTCCCTAGAGTGGAGCACGGTGAAAGGTAAGAAACCCCCCCCCTCCAAGACCTCGACGCTGCCCTCACCCCGGAAGATCGCCATACCCCCTGCGGCGAAACCCCCGAAAGGGGGAGACGCCACTTATAAGGGTGGTGTGGCACGGGCGTCATCCTCCTCTTCGGGCTTGCAGGAGGCCCCGGTGCCCGTATCTAACAGGTACGAGGCACTGTCCTCCAGCTGGGCCGACTGTGAGTACGAGGAGGAGATGGCGAACCTCCCCGAGGTGGTGGCAGGGGTTGAGGTGGGACAGGAGGTGCTTCTGAGAGACGACGGGCCACTGTATCCCGGAGTCTCAGTGAAGAGGTTCCTCGGTTCCGACACGGAGGAGGAGGGGTACCGCAGAAGGAAGGGAAAGTCTCCTTATACTTAATGCCCTTATGGCGACTTTTCCTGTACTCTCTGTGGCTACGGTGAATGTAAACAGCATTAAGTCCAGCAGGGCCCGCTTTTTGGTTTACGACCACCTCAGCCGGGCTCCGTACAATGTCATCTTGGTACAGGAGACCCGGCTGGAAACCCTCGCGGCCCTGCACGCTGCAAAGCGGGACTGGAGATGGGGGCCCTCCTACTTCTCTCTAGCCACAGAGAGATATGGGGGAATCGCCATCCTATTTAAGGACGTTGATGTTAGCATCAACAGGGTTATTGAGTTGCAAAAAGGACGGTGTGTGGTTTTAGATGTCTCAATGGGCAGGCAACCTTTCAGGATAATTAATATCTATGGCCCCCAATCTAAGTCGGAGAGGAAGTGCCTGTTTATTGAGATAGAGCCTTACCTTTATACATCCTAGCAAATCCTGTTTGGCGGTGACTTTAACACCATAACTAGGCCTCAAGACAGGAGAGACGCCACTCAGAGGCTGGGGTATGACTCCTATTTTTTAAATAAGATGGTTAGTCAGGCTGGATTGGTCGATGTGTACCTTCATCACACTCCCAATCCCACGGGTGGGTACACTTATCACAGAGGTAGCTGTCAGAGTAGGATAGATAGGTTTTTCTTTAAGGAGAATTTCCCGGTGGCGGCACCCGTGCTTACACCGGTGGAGTTCTCCGACCATCACATTTTGTCTTGCGAGTTGAACGTCTATAGTACCCCACCTAAGGGTAGAGGGATCTGGCGGCTAAATTCAGACCTCCTGGTGGAACAGAGGGTTCAGCAAGCCTTCATGGAATTCTTTCACGATCAGATGACATTGGCCGACTTAGGCCAAACGAAGTCTGAGTGGTGGGAGATGGTGAAGGCCAGAACTCAACGGCTGTTTCACAATCTCGCCCGGAACATGCAGTCCTCCAGGTACAAGATGTATCTGGGCTTGCTTGGGAGGTTAGACATCCTGATCTCGCAGGGAGGTGACCCCAAGGACATTGCGGCAGTTAAAAACCTGATGAGGAGTTATCAGTATGACAGGTACGCCTCCCTTGTAAAAGAGAGGGATCATGGGTCATACCGCTCGCCCGATCCTTATCTTAGCTGCAAGTGGAAGGAAGGTACCAAGTCCATCCCTAGTCTGCGGGGCACCGACGGGACCCTAGAGGAGTCTCCTCGCGGGATTCTGAAGGTGGTCCGCGACTACTATATTGAGCTCCTCGGAAAGGGCAGCCCCCAATGTAGCGAGGAGGGAACCTCCCACGGGAGAAGGGTGGATGACTTCTTGAGCGAGCTCACGCTCCCTGAGCATAGCGACCTCTCTTTTGACGAGTTGGTCAGCGAGATCACCATAGAAGAGGTCACAGAGAGTATCCAACAGCAGAACAAGTGTAAGTCGCCAGGTCCTGATGGTCTGACGGCCGAGTTTTACCAACAGTTCTGCGACCTCTTGGCCCCTCATCTGACCGAGGTGTTTAATGAGAGCTTGGCTCAAGGATTATTGCCACCCTCGATGAGGACTTCTGCCCTGATCTTGCTGTCCAAGCCGAACGTGCTCGACACAGCGGATGTGGGGAACTGGCACCCCATATCCCTGTTAAATGTCGACAGGAAGGTCCTGGCAAAGATTTTGATGAAACGAGTACAGGGCCTAGCGAGGCGTGTCCTATCCACCTCCCAGTACTGTTCAATCGAGGGCAGAACTGTCTTTGATGCCGTTTTCGAAGTCAGGGAAGCCCTCGAGAAGTGCAGGGACGGAGAAAGGGGGATATACCTTCTGGCACTTGATCAGTCCAAAGCTTTTGATCGAGTAGATCACCGTTATCTGTGGTCAGTCTTGCGGAAGTATGGCTTGCCGGGAAAATTCGTCAATTGGATAATCACCTTGTACAGAGGGGCCGAAAGCTTCGCTCTTGTGAACGGGTGGAGGGGCAGGACGTTTAGGATCCGATCCGGGGTCAGGCAAGGCTGTCCTCTCAGCCCACTCTTGTACGTGTTTGCAGTCGATCCCTTCATCCGAAGGGTCGAGGCAGGCACGTTACAGGGAGTGGCCAGGGCTCCGGAGAGGCCTTTACGGGTTGTTGCCTACGCTGATGACATCTCCATAGTGGTCTCCAATACTCGGGAGGCCACGGAGGTGGATGATTTAATCCTAGCGTATTCTGCCGCTTCAGCCTCTCGTGTCAACAGGGACAAGAGCGTAGTTTTCTGGTGCGGGAAGGAGGGGGACCAGTTCCCTCTTCCAGACGGTTTCCCGAGGGCCCAGCCTGAAATTAAGATCTTGGGGGTGGTGTTCGGACCAGGGGATCTGGCTCTCAGGAACTGGACCGAACGGCTTGCCATAGCTTCTAGCAAGGTGGAGGAGAGCCACAGGTGGAAACTGACGTTCAGAGAACGGGTGAACCTAATCAAAACCTATGTTCTGACCGTATTCGGCTACGTCAGTAACATCTTCCTTTTGCCCAGGTCCCTCCACGCTCGGATGTTTGCGCTGTTCTTCCGCATGTTGTGGGGGAACAGGCTGAACCTCATCAAAAGAGAGGTCACTTACCTGGCCAGAAAGGACGGGGGTCTGGCCATGGTCAACCCCATCGTCTTTTTAACTAACAACTTCCTGAAAAGGAACTGTGACAGACCCATCTGTCTGGATTATAACTGCGTTGTTCGTCTGTTTTGCCGTTTTCATGAATTTCCCCGTTCGTATGCTTTGTTTAAGGGAATGTCGGTTTTGTCGAACGGAACTACCGAACGGACGGCCACCCAGAAGAGAAGTGTGCTGCTGGTTAACCTATTGATCCCAATTAGAACGTTGCGGTTAACCACAGACACTTCTCAATTAAAAACCGAATGCCGGGTGGTCGTCGTTCGTATGTCGACCACGAGGCGGCGGCCATTTTGTCCATGCGAACGACCAGCGGTGTTCAACGATTATTTCATGGATCGGAAAACGGACACTTTTTCAGCCGAACACCGCTGAAGCCGTCGACCTCCCCTTCTCAATCGACAAAAGCATGCGAACGACAGCCGTTCGGGAGATTCAACCACACGAATGGACTTAACCCAGATAGCCGTCCCATGGAGTCAATCGCATACCGAAGAACTGAAAGAGACTTTGACTCCATGGCGATTGAACTGTGCGAATGGGATCTGAGCGCTATTCTCCAATAATGTGCCCTCAGATCCAGGCTATCTGGGGATATGCAAGACTGATGTAAAATGTTCAGCAGTTATTAAGTTATGGATTTTTGTGTGTTTTTATAACTTGTATCCAAAATGGCGATTGCCTCTGCTCGGGGAGATAATTGAATTACTTCCCAATTATTCCCCGAGCAGAGGGGAGGGAACTGTACTGCATGCTGGGAATATTGTGGGGATGTATGTCCAGAATGTCCCCATGTCCCTCTGTGATTTCAGTCTCCCATTTGGTCCCCTAGGGGAGTGTCCACCAAGTGGGAGACCTGCATAAATACCGGGCAGGTAGCCCACAGTAAACCAGTTCGTGTTTTACCCTCAAAGCGGAGCTTGGTCTCGTTATTGGGGGGATTTGGTTACCGACGCTTAGAGACTGCTGATTGGAAATATTTGCCGCTTGGAAGGTATTAGCGTTCGGCTAATATTGGCAGTTCGTGGATTTGGAGCTCGTGGAGGGAAATAGCCGTACAGGTACCGTTCGGGAGTTTGGAGTGTTCCCCAGCTGGCGGTTCGCATGGTTTTACTATACCCGCTACCAGCCTACATTATTGCGAACGGGGAATACTCACTAAACGGCGGTTTGTACATTTCATTACTGGAGGTACCGTAACAACTGGTGGCAAGCGACGGGATGATCCTCAGCGCCCAAAGAAACCACTACAACCAGGACTAAATGGAATTACAGTATCAAAACCTGAGGAGAGCTACCCTAAAGGATTTATTAGAGCAAAGAGGCGGACAAGCCAGTAACCTCAGGAAGAGGGATATTATTACATTATTGCTGGAAATGGATGGAGTACCAGCGGCAGAGGGAACCGATGGACCCAGCACAGCTGACAGAACCCCCGAGGAGGCAAGCTTCGACCGGGCGGTAAGGATCAGGCTGGCCCATTATGGTCCCAACCCAACTACTGAGACTGTCACCCAGGTCATAGCCGCTGTGGAGGCCAACCTGCTACGCCAAAGTGGTGCTGCAGCAGCCCCAGTCACAGCAAACCTGGGAGATAGGAAAAAGGTACCCTTTACAGCATTTAAAGCCTTCAATGAGACAGAAGGAGAAATTGATGGGTACCTTGCTGATTTTGAGCGGCAATGTGCCCTACACAAGGTACCCCTGGAAGACTGGGTTACTATACTGTCCGGCAAGTTATCTGGCCGGGCCAGCGAGGCTTTTCGGGCCATTCCAGATGAGGAGATTGGGGATTATGGGGCCGTCAGGGAAGCTTTACTCTCCCGGTATGCTGTTACACCTGAGGCGTACCGGAGGAGGTTCAGAGACACGGTTAAAACCTCTGGGGACTCATATGTGGAATGGGCATGCAAGGTGCACCGCACAGCCGCTCACTGGATGGCGGGGTGCCAGGCTGTGTCCGGGGAAGAGGTGCTACAGATGTTCCTCTTAGAACATTGTTTTGACAAATTGCCAACAGGGGTCAGAGAGTGGGTAAGGGACCGTAAACCCTCCACTCTACACGAAGCAGCTCGCCTGGCGGATGAGTATACCGACGCCCGCAAACTGGACAGTCTCATCAGCAAGGCTCCCGCCAGAGTGGAATACAGGCCAGCAGCACCAGCCCCCGCCAACCTATACCAGCCTCCCATGACTCGCCCATCAGCACCTCCTCCATCTGCCCCGTACCAACAGCCACCTAGGTTTAATGCACGGGAGTACACGCAACCCATTCGGTGCTACCTGTGCAAACAACTAGGGCACAAGCGACCCGAGTGCCCGATGAACAGCGCCAACCAGAACCAGTCCTGGCGGAGGCCAGCAGGCGGCAATCCCCGACCTCCCCTCCCGGCCGCTCACTGTGTAGAGGAAGAAGAGTGCTGGGGCATCCTGCATGAGGCAGACCCCGTTCAGGCTGCCCACCGGGATAACCGACAGCATCACCGGCAGTGTGTGAAAGTAAACGGGAAGGAGGTCAGTGGTCTACGGGATACCGGGGCAACTATGACATTGCTCCAGAAGCACCTGGTATCCGAAGCCCAACATACAGGGGACACGGTCGCCGTACGAGTAGCTGGAGGTGCCGTGTTCCGTCTGCCCGTTGCCCGGGTACATTTGGATTGGGGAGTGGGCGCTAGACATGTGAATGTGGGGGTCATGAAGGACTTACCAGCGGATGTTCTCCTTGGCAATGACTTGGCGCCCCTGGTTTCCGCTTTTGCTCCCATGGGTCCTGCTGAAGTGGATGCTGTCACGACCCGTGCCCAGACCCGTGCCACTGAGACCGGCCCACCTGCTGCTGAGACCCAGGTAAGACTCTCTTCCCCAACTTGTACCTTAGACCAGGCCCCTTTAGGCTGGGATACCCCAGAGAAGTACGGGAAGGAAACCAGGGAAGACCCGACGCTAGCCAAGTACAGGGCCAGGGCCGATTCTGGGGGAGAAGGAGTAGATGGGGAGCACTACGAGTGGGTGGGGGATAGACTATACAGGATCCCGAAACCGCCCCAGAAGCCGAATACCCCTCCGCAGAATCGACAGCTAGTGGTACCCGCAAAATACCGACAGGAGATTCTGCGGATTGGGCATGATGTGCCATTAGCCGGCCATCTAGGTTCCCGCCGCACAGCTCATAGGATCACACAAAATTTCTTCTGGCCCAATTTTAACCGAGATGTGCGGGTTTATTGCAGCACGTGTGACACTTGTCAACGGGTAGGGAAGCGGGGGGATCACCCAAAGGCTAGGCTTCAGTCGATGCCTATCATTGGAGAACCCTTTTCCCGCATAGCCGTTGACATTGTGGGTCCACTGGCCAGGGCTAGTCCATCAGGTAAGAAGTATATTCTCACCGTGGTGGACTATGCCACACGTTACCCAGAGGCAGTAGCGCTGTCTAATATAGAGGCAGAGACGGTAGCTGATGCCCTGGTTAAAATCTTCACTAGGGTCGGGTTCCCTCAGGAGATCCTCTCCGATCAGGGAACCCAGTTCACCGCTGTGCTTACCCAGCAGCTGTGGAAGGTGTGCGGTATTAAACCTCTGCTTAGTTCACCGTATCACCCACAGACTAACGGTCTCTGCGAGCGATTTAATGGCACCCTCAAACAAATGTTGAGGACCTTTACTGACACTTGCAGAGATTGGGAGCGATTCCTGCCTCATCTGCTATTTGCATACAGAGAGGTGCCCCAGGAATCTACTGGGTTCTCCCCCTTTGAGTTACTCTATGGGAGAAGGGTCCATGGACCCCTAGATCTCATTAGAGGACACTGGGAGGGGGAGACAGAGCAAGAAGGGACCCCCATAGTACCATATGTCCTGGAACTCCGGGACCGCATGGAGAAACTATCCCTGATGGTCAGGGAGAATCTCCAGGTGGCCCAGGGGAGACAGAAACGGTGGTACGATCGGGGTGCCCGACAGCGGGTCTTCCAGGTCGGACAGAAGGTTCTGGTACTCAAACCTGTGAAGACAAACAAGATGCAAGCATCTTGGCAGGGCCCGTATAAAGTGTTAGCTCAGGTATGTGATACTACCTATCTTATAGCCAGCTGTTCAGATGAAAGGATTCAGCGATCCTTCCATGTGAACATGCTGAAGGAGTATCAAGAACGACCAGAGGATGTTGCGTCAGTATGTGCCCCAGCTACTGACGACACCGAGAACTTACCGTTACCTGACTTGCTAGAGAGGGACCCCCAGACAGACCTTACTAGTCTTGTACAGCTAGGGGACCGACTAAACCCGGCAGAGAAGGTACAGGCAAGACAATTACTGTGGGAGAAGCAGGCCACGTTCTCCCAGGAACCCGGGTACACTACCCTAGCTGTACACAAGGTCGAGACACCCGGACAGAACCCCCTACGGCAACCCCCATACCGTATCCCTGAAGCAGTCCGAGAAGGAATGCGGAAGGAGATACAGGAAATGACCAGGCTGGGGGTTATCGAACATTCGGACAGTCCTTGGGCCTCGCCTGTAGTTCTGGTGCCTAAGAAAGATGGGACCACCCGGTTCTGTGTGGACTACAGGCGGCTCAACGAGCGGACCACCACTGACGCCTACCCTATGCCCCGGGTAGACGAGTTATTAGACCGTATTGCCAGGGGGCGCTATCTGACCACCATAGACCTGTGCAAAGGCTATTGGCAGATCCCCCTGGCCGAGGATGCTATCCCTAAGTCGGCATTCGTCACCCCATTTGGCCTGTACCAGTTTAAGGTTATGCCATTTGGGATGAAGAATGCTCCGGCTACTTTCCAGCGTATGGTGGATAGGCTCCTCGATGGCTTCCAGGACTTTGCATGTGCATACCTGGATGACATTGCGGTCTACAGTGAGTCCTGGGAAGACCATTTAGTACACGTGGGGGTGGTGCTGGACAAGATTCGGGCCGCAGGCCTGACCTTGAAGCCAGACAAGTGCCATCTAGGCATGGCAGAAGTACAGTACTTGGGTCACAGAGTAGGCTGTGGGAGCCAGAGACCGGAGCCAGCCAAGGTAGAGGCTGTAGCTAACTGGCCCACACCTATCACCAAGACCCAAGTGCTAGCTTTCCTGGGGACGGCAGGGTATTACCGACGTTTTGTCCCCGACTACAGTACGGTTGCCAAGCCCCTGACTGACCTGACTAAGAAGAATTTGCCTAAACAGGTCCTGTGGTCTCCAGCTTGTGAAGCCGCGTTTCAGGCACTGAAGCAAGCTCTTGTTAATGCTCCTGTCCTGGCTGCCCCAGTCCCTAACAAACGTTTTCTTGTACATACAGATGCTTCCATGTATGGACTGGGGGCTGTGCTAAGCCAGGTCGGGGAAGATGGAGGAGAGCACCCTGTCGCATACTTAAGCAGAAAGTTACTACCCCGGGAAGTAAGTTATGCGGCAGTGGAGAAAGAGTGTTTAGCCCTGGTCTGGGCACTGAAGAAACTGAGCCCTTATCTGTATGGACAAGAATTTTCCCTTATTACGGACCATAACCCCCTCGTGTGGCTTAACCGGGTCTCAGGAGACAATGGCAGACTGCTGAGGTGGAGTTTGGCACTACAGCCATATAACTTCACCATCAGCTACCGACCCGGTAAGCAGAATGGGAATGCAGATGGGTTATCTCGGCAAACAGACGTCCCTACTCCTCCTCAGTCCGGTCATCCCCAAGTTGACCCGCCAAAGGGTCAAGCCGGGTCTGCCGGAGTGTTCCACAAGGGGGGAGCCGTGTGACAGACCCATCTGTCTGGATTATAACTGCGTTGTTCGTCTGTTTTGCCGTTTTCATGAATTTCCCCGTTCGTATGCTTTGTTTAAGGGAATGTCGGTTTTGTCGAACGGAACTACCGAACGGACGGCCACCCAGAAGAGAAGTGTGCTGCTGGTTAACCTATTGATCCCAATTAGAACGTTGCGGTTAACCACAGACACTTCTCAATTAAAAACCGAATGCCGGGTGGTCGTCGTTCGTATGTCGACCACGAGGCGGCGGCCATTTTGTCCATGCGAACGACCAGCGGTGTTCAACAATTATTTCATGGATCGGAAAACGGACACTTTTTCAGCCGAACACCGCTGAAGCCGTCGACCTCCCCTTCTCAATCGACAAAAGCATGCGAACGACAGCCGTTCGGGAGATTCAACCACACGAATGGACTTAACCCAGATAGCCGTCCCATGGAGTCAATCGCATACCGAAGAACTGAAAGAGACTTTGACTCCATGGCGATTGAACTGTGCGAATGGGATCTGAGCGCTATTCTCCAATAATGTGCCCTCAGATCCAGGCTATCTGGGGATATGCAAGACTGATGTAAAATGTTCAGCAGTTATTAAGTTATGGATTTTTGTGTGTTTTTATAACTTGTATCCAAAATGGCGATTGCCTCTGCTCGGGGAGATAATTGAATTACTTCCCAATTATTCCCCGAGCAGAGGGGAGGGAACTGTACTGCATGCTGGGAATATTGTGGGGATGTATGTCCAGAATGTCCCCATGTCCCTCTGTGATTCCAGTCTCCCATTTGGTCCCCTAGGGGAGTGTCCACCAAGTGGGAGACCTGCATAAATGCCGGGCAGGTAGCCCACAGTAAACCAGTTCGTGTTTTACCCTCAAAGCGGAGCTTGGTCTCGTTATTGGGGGGATTTGGTTACGACGCTTAGAGACTGCTGATTGGAAATATTTGCCGCTTGGAAGGTATTAGCGTTCGGCTAATATTGGCAGTTCGTGGATTTGGAGCTCGTGGAGGGAAATAGCCGTACAGGTACCGTTCGGGAGTTTGGAGTGTTCCCCAGCTGGCGGTTCGCATGGTTTTACTATACCCTCTACCAGCCTACATTATTGCGAACGGGGAATACTCACTAAACGGCGGTTTGTACATTTCATTACTGGAGGTACCGTAACAGGAACTTTGGGGCTCTCCTGAAGGATGAGCAGCCTGGCTGGGTATGTATATTCAGGGAGTGGGTCACACCTTTCCTGGTGGACTGGTTTCAGGGTGGGAGGGTGAAGAGCATGAGAGTTCGGCATTCTAGCTATCTTCCGTCTTCGGTCATCGAGGGAGTGGGAATTCTGCGCAGGTGGAACGTCACGGTGGAGGAGGTTCGGGACACTCCCAAGAAGCTTCTCGACGGGAGGGTCCTGGCCACCCACTTTGGCATTCAGCTTGCTTTGAAGGACTGCCCGC
Organism: Pelobates cultripes; assembly: GCA_933207985.1. Classification (NCBI taxonomy): domain Eukaryota; kingdom Metazoa; phylum Chordata; class Amphibia; order Anura; family Pelobatidae; genus Pelobates; species Pelobates cultripes. Next base: position 122,160,059 of record OW240915.1, read on the forward strand.
CAAGTACTCTCGCCTCGGGGTTGAAAAACATCAACTCCAGGCGCCTTCCGGAGAAATACCGAGACATGGCGTTTCTCTCCTTCCACGGTAGACTTTACGTTCGAGGGAACTTGAAGTACAGGAACATAACGGATCGCGGTTGTCCTCGGGTGGAATGTTCCGGGGAAGTGGAGTCCATGGACCACTTCCTCCTCGAGTGCCCCTTTAACGTACAGGTCTACAAAGAGGTCTCAGCCGCCTTAGGCATCCCCTGCTTATCCCGCTGGACTTATGCGGAGTGGGCGTACGGGACGTCCAACTCAAGGGGGAGGGCTTTTGATTTGGGCACTCTTTATGTAGTCAGTTCAGTGGTTAAGTATTTCACTTGGATGGCAAGGTGTCAGGTTTCCCTTCAATGTAAAGACCTTTCCTGTCAGGTGGTGGTAGCAGACATTCTGAGGGCAGTTCGTGGGATCTATACCACCGAAAGGGCCTCTATGGATCCCACCATTTGGCAGCGTTTGTGGCGAAATCTCAAGGTCCACCCGCCTTGAACCGCTCCATGGGCGCCCTTGTCTTGGTGAAGGGAATTCCAAATCTGTCTTCACCTTTCCCCCGTAGATTTTGAACTGGTTTTTCTTTTCATGGAAGGCTGCCACCTTTAGCAGACGAGTACCTTCCTCTGCGTCTAGGTAGTGCAGTGTAGTTAGGTTATGGTTATGGTTATGCACAGGTTATTTTTGGTATTGTTTGGGTTAGGGTGGGTTTCTGGTGTATGGACAAATTAAAAAATTTACTTTGGGTGGAAAAAAAAAACAAACAAAAAAAAAAACACTGGGTTTCTTTATGGACGGAGGGATGGACTCCTTGAGGGTGGTGTACAAACTGGATTTCATGTGGGTGGTGGGTCTATGGACAAAATTTTGATTTCATGTGGGTGGTGGGTTTGGATGTGATGAACTGAGAAAAGGACTCCATTTGGGTGGTGGGTTTGGGGGATGGACGGAGGGATAGACTCCATGAGGGTGGTGGGTTTTATGAATTGAAAATGGACTCCATTTGGGTGGTGGGTTTGGGTTTAAAGTTTGGGTTTAAAGTGTAGGTGGTGGGTTGGTGTTGATGGACGGAGGGATGGACTCCATGTGGTTGGTGGGTTTTATGAACTGAGAAAAGGACTCCATGTGGGTAATGGGTTTGTTTATGTTTATGTGTGTATTTTATTTCACGCTTGGTTTATGTTTGTGTTTAGCTGGCTGTGGACTCGAGGTCAATTGGGTCCCCCCTTGTCCCCCCCTTGTTATGTAAGAGCTCCTTCAGGAGCATTTCAGCCTTTTTTCTCCCTCCCCAAGGCTCCATGAAGTAATGGAGCCCCCCGCCTTTTAATTTATCCCCTTATGATTTAGTTCCCCCCCCTTTTCTGTTAATCCCTCTCCCTGTTATTCCCAGTTATTTAATTTGGTATAAGTTTACTCCCCTATTAGTGCCCCTTCCTGAGTTTTTATTTCGGTATTTATGTTTAATTTTGGGGTATTTATGTTTCATTTGGTATTATGTTTGAATTGGGCATTATTTCAGTTGATTGTTTATTATTGTTATTTTGTTATTTATTTTGTTATTCTGTTTAATTTTGGAAGCATTTTACAAACTAAATAAAAATAAAATAAAATACTGTCTCCTCCGGGTACATTAAGCTGCCGCTGGGGAGAGGGGATAACAAGCTCCTCTCCCATATATACTTCCAGCCGCGGGGGAGGGAGACCGACTGTCTCTGCTCCCAATACAGAGTCCTGCTGCTGGGGAAAGGAGACTGGGCTCTCTATTCCCGGTAGGACACTCTGCCTCTGGGGAATGGAGACTGGGCTCCCAATTCCCAATAAATCATTCTGCCGCTGGGGAATGGAGACTGGGCTCCCAATTCCCAATAATTCGTACTGCCACTGGGGAATGGAGACTGGGCTCCCAATTCCCTGTAATTCACACTTCCGCTGGGGATCTGAGCCGACTGCCCAGCATCCCTGTAGCTCACCCTGCCACTGGGGAGGGAGGACGCTGCTCTCCTCTCCCTGCAAGGTACACTGCTGCTGGGGAACAGGACCACTTGTCTCTGCCCCCTGTAACTCAGCCTGCCGCTGGGGAATGGAGCTTGGGCTCCCAATTCCCAGCAATATCTCCCGCTGGGGAATGGAGCTTGGGCTCCCAATTCCCTGCAATATCTCCCGCTGGGGAATGGAGCTCTGGGCTCCCAATTCCCTGCAATATCTCCTGCTGGGGAATGGAGCTCGGGCTCCCAATTCCCTGCAATACCGGTGGAGAGACCTCGGTCCAATCTCCACCGCCACCTGGGGTTCTTCCCAGTAATCCTCCTCAATATCTGCCCAGCTGAATGGGTCTGGATCTGGGTCTCCGCTTCCCTGCTGAGCCTTCTCACTGGAGTGGAACAGATCTTGGTAGCCTTGCTCCAGCTCCATCTCTCGGGTCACCAGGTGGACCAGGTCTTGCTCAATTTCGTGAGTGTCGTCCCAGTCATACCTGCTCTCCCTCCACTCCAAGAGATCACTGAACCGGGCTTGTGTAGGGCTCCCAAACTCAGGCTTTGCAAAAGACTCCCATAACAAGCCAGGACCATCAAACTCCTCTCCCTCTGACGTGTCATGATCGGCTGTCCAGGGTAGGTACTGTGCCCCATACCACCAGAGCGCCTAGTAGGCATCTTTCAGCCAAATCTCCTGCCATACTCGGAGCTCCAGTTCCTTCACCCATTCATCCAGGGGCTGCTCTCCCAGAAAGGGCATCCGCAGGGCTACTCGCTTCTGCAGTCGCTGGTCTTCCTTGGGGAGTCTCTCGCCCCGCTGGTACTCCACAATACCCAGTGCCTGGTACCAGATGCCTTTGCGCAGCGCATCTTGGTCATCCAGGGCACCCTCGTCATACTCCACTGCTGGTTCCATCTCGGTGCTGTCAGGGTCGCTGTACTGGGACATGCGTTGCCTTCAAATTGTAAAAATCCACGGAATGGTGTTGCCTGTAGCTGTCCTGTAGTCTGTGGGAACGATCCCGCCGCTTGCCACCAATTTGAACGGACCGTTTTGCACACAAGAGGTAAAAACCATTTAGGCGATCGTCCCCCTTTCCAGAGATGCAGGCACAGCTATTGTAAAACACCAAACTCACGAACCACCAATAAGCGAATGCTCCAAACTCCCGAACGGCATCCAATATAGCACTCCAAACACACAAACTGGAACCATACAAATCGCTTCTAGCAGACGAATAGGAAAAGCATCCAAGCGGCTTACACTCCTAGCAATCAGTCTCTATCAGCGTTCAGTAAATCCACCCAAAGATGAGACAAGGCTCCATGTTGAGGGTCAAGCAGTGGTCTGTTTAATGAGGGCTACCTGCCCAGTATTTATGCAGGTCTCCCACCTGGTGGACACTCCCCTAGGGGACCAAATGGGAGACTGTGACAAAAGACAGTCAAGTAGACAAATAGGACACACAGTCACATTATATTCCCACAATGCATCCTGGCTTCCTCCCCTCTGCCTTGGAGATAATTGAGAAGTAATTCAATTATCTCCCAAGACAAAGGCAAATCGCCATTATGCACGTGGGGATACTAAAACATGAATTACTGTTAAAATACACCATGTAGGACATGTTACATTAAAACCATACATTTAACATATTCCCAGATAGCTCAGGTCTGAGCGCACATTATTAAACGAATGGTGCTCAGATCACACGAATACAGTTCAATTGCCATGGAACCAAAGTCTTTACAAAGTTAGTTCTCATACGAATGGGCTCCATGGGATTCCTATCTGGGGTATAACATAGTCAGGTAAAACTCCCGAACACCGGGCCGTTCGTGTACTCCCGCCGACCAAGAAGGGAGGTCGGCGGCTTCAGCGGTGTTCGCGCAAAACTGTGTCCGATTTTAGTTCCATGAATTAAGCGTGGAACACCGCTGTACGTTCGCATGTTTAAAATGGCCGCGACCTTGTGTTCGTGATACGAATGGCGGCCACCCAGCATTCATCAATTAAGCTGCGGTTAACCGCAGCTTCAGGGAGGCTAATTGCCGGCACACTCCAGCTCCCAGGTGGTCCAGTCATTCGTGCGGTTGTTCGGTAGATTGAATCTACCCAACACCAGGCAGAAAAGCATGAATAAATCTTTTCTGCAGGGAAAAAATGTCTTTTAACATGGGGCCATAGTCTAAAGGCAACAGGCGAGCAACCAGTCTTCTCCAATGCAATGTGGCGAGATTGCTCTCGTCACACACGTCATTAGGACAGTGGGTGGGATCTGTGAAAGCCTGAGCAAGCAGAGCTTTGTCTTCATTGCTTAAGGTGCCAGTCTTCTGCTTGACTCTGATTCTATTCAAAAGCTCAGCAAATTAAATGTCATCCTTCTCTGATCTCTGTCAGCGTGATCATCTGAAAGTAGTCTTTCCAGACGTCATTGGTATTTTCCTCAAACACGCAGAGTGGCTTACTTTTTCCCAGCGGGAGGACCTGGTAAAAGTCTCCTACTGCTAGTACTGACATACCACCAAAAGGTTTCTTACTGCCTTTGATTTGCTGTAATCTCCAGTTGATGTAGGCAAACAGGGGCTTTGAAATCATTGACACCTCGTCAATAACAATGATCTCCGCATTTGACAGCTGTGCCTTCACTTCATCTATGAGATTTCCAAGTCCTTGGTAGGGTGGCTTCAAGCTTCTTGGTAACTTCAGCAGAGAATGCAAAGTGTTTCCTGAAATGTTGCAAGCTGCTGTTCCTGTAAATGCAGTTAGTAAAACGCTGGGCATGGATGTGTCTGCTTCCTCATGTAGTCTGGTAAGTTTATAGAGTATCTTTGTCGCCTCAGCATAGATGCACTTTATCAGGTGTGATTTGCCTGTCCCTGCGCCACCAGTGACAAAGTAATAAAATGGGTCAGGATTTAGGCCACGCACACGGTTAATGTACCAGTCACAAACTGAGTAGAATGTCTGAGCTTGTGTCCGGTTAAGGTTTCTGTACATTTTCCAAATCAAATCAGGGCACATTTGTGGGGCCTTCACAGTAAGTGCAATTCCACCTGTTTGTTGACGTGTATACTCTGGAACATCATCTTGTTCATTCTCATGAAGTTGCTCCCCTTCTTTGCATTCCTCTATACTTTCCAACCTATCCAACTCAGCTTCTGGGGCAAAGGTGTTCCAAGCATCTTCAACAGGGCCATTTTTTACAAAGTCATCCAAGACTTGTTCCACAATTTTGTTGTGTTGTTCAAAATTCTTTTGGTTGCTGGTAACAATTGCAGACATTGCTCGGATTGCCTCTTCTCCTGGTAAGCTCACAGAGGCGCCTTTGTAAAACTCCTGGTGTGTTGGGAACCTTACAGTTTTCAGTGATGACTCTGAACGGTGGGGGAGGTAGAGTTTAAACAGTCTGCCATAGTTCTCAGGGTCCTTTTTCTCTGAGAAGCGTGCGTACCTGATGATTGCAGGCTTCCCTCTCGTGCATTTTTTAATAATTCCCATTTCATTCAATAGACTGACACGTTTGCTGTCTTCCTTTTGCTTGCCATCTTCCTTCTGCTTGCCATAGACAACCCTGTAATGCGATGCAAAGTCTGCCAGACACATGGACTCAAACTCTGGTCTTTCGGGTCTGGCTCTGTATTTGTCGACAAAACACGTCATCCACACATTAAGAGAATCGGCTGGTTTGTTCTGCAACGCACTGAGCGGGAGACTCATTTTCAGTTGGCAGAAAAACAACCTCACGTGAGCAAGACTTCATTTTCAGGCTGCACATACGGGCCACAGACTCCTGGGCGCTGACCTCTCTGTGTTTTGAATAAGCCTGAATAACTTCTCTCGTTTCTTCTCGTTCTGTCTCTGTTTCTAGGCTCATTTCTTTGACTATTGTTTTGAGATAGTCACTCAGCTTGCGTTCTGGCTTGGATATGTAGGAAAACATGTACATGATGCAACCATACTCATCAAGAATGTACTGGATGTCCATGTTGGCGTTCCAGGCTGTCAGCAAATGTGGATTGTAGTTGTTCACCCAGCAGTCCTTCACATCACGCTTCATTAGAATCACGCTTGAGGAGGTCAATGCCTCAATGTACGAGTTGTACTGATTCAAAGTCATATCACACTGTGCCAGTAGCTGTGACATATCTTCAAGCTGCACTTTCGGGTTATTAAGCAAATCCCAGACTGGTTTCAGTTTGTTTTTGGCTGCTTGTGATTTCATTGCACAATCTCCTTGTTTTTCTGGCATCGGGTAAGTTATCCTCGTGTTTCTAATAGGTGGCTTTGGAAATCCAAATCTGCATACTCTGTTACGTTTCTTGCATGATTTTGAATGAGATCTGCTGTGCGTTTGAAGTTCTGTTACAAATCTGTGAAGTAAGGCCTGTTTGGCTTCATCAGGCAGCTGGCATGAGATGTTATGATCTATAAAGGCACACACCTTGTCATCACTGTCTTGTCCAAATATAGGAGCTCCTGCTACCCAACAGAGACAATGTATATGAGGGCTCCCTCTCGCCTGAAATTCAACCCGGTAAAAGTAATCGATAACTTCACTGATTGGCTGTGCAGGACCCAACAGCAGCTCTCGCATCAGAGCATCAACCCGTTTGTCAAACATGTGCATGGTGGTCACTGGGTTGCCTCAAAGAATGTCACACTTTTCAGCTCAGTGCATCCTTCTCATCCTCTGCATTGGGAGGTCGTTGATCATGGCCTTCCTGTTGCTCAGAAGCAGCCGGTAAACATGCAGACTGTACCTCTGATGGATCACAATTTTCGATGCGTTCAAGTATCTCCATCATTTCAGTTTTATCACAACTGTCAAGTTCCATCCCATCATCATTATCAGCATCATCATCAGCGATTGTCTCATCCACTCTGATTGAAATGTCACTGTAGTCGGGGTGTGTGTCAATGAGTTTTGATAGACCTGCTACTACATTTCTCATGTTGACATTGTGAAACAGCTGGTGGCCTTTGTAAGTCAGACGTCTTTTCAGCTTCACTCTGTGTAACTGGGATGTGCTGTGCGATCTTGGTAGAGTATTGACCGTGGTTTCCACCTCGGATGGCACACACACTACAGCGCCATGTATAGCTGCCTGTCGACCTTTGGAAGGTGAGAGGATCTTGGCAAATGGCAGTATTTTGGCCAAAAGTTGTCTTTCCAGCACATTCAAATCACAGAGCTATGGGGCAATGGGTGCCAGCTCCATGTTGTTAGCCACAGCGATGGATGATTTGTGTCCTGCTTTTAAATTTGAATCACAGTTGTGACAAATCCATTCTTTGGTCCTTTCATCTGGCACAGTGCATTGTTCAGGGCCTTGACAGTGATTGTTGCACACATGGACATACCGTATTTATCGGCGTAAAGCACGCACTTTTTCTCCATGAAAATAGGGGAGAAATTGTGGGTGCGTGTTATACGCCGGCCCTTTAAATACTGCAGACGCCTGAGCGCTCTATCAAGAGCGCTCAGGCGGCTGCAGTTGGTACTCACCTTCCCTGTATCGTGGCCGAGCCGCTCTGCTGTCCGCGGAGGCCGGCCGGAGTGATAGGAAGGTGCACGCTCAGTGTGCACCTTCCTGTCAGTCCGACGGTACAGGAAACAGAAACTCCGCGGAACAGGAGTTTCTGTTTCCTGTTACCGAGTTACTGGCGCGAAACTCACTGCGGACGGCAAGAAGCAAGGGTAAGAAGAGAGGGGAAAAGAAAGGGGGGGGTAGAAGAGGGGGAGTAAGAAAGGGGGGAAGGGGATAAGAAGAGAGGAGGGGGTAAGAAGAGGGGGGAGTAAGAAGAGGGGGGAGTGTGGCAAACCTAGCCACTTGGACTATAACTGGACACTATGCCTTTAAGGGTTGCCTATAGGTCTGGAGAGATATGTGTTTTAACCTGTATGTGTCTGCTTCATGTATTCCCTGCATTACCTGTAATTATCTGTTCTGCCGTATGCAAATGGCGGTTTGTATGGGGATTCCCTTTCGTTTCACGAACGGCACTTTGGAGGGCACTTTCGTGAACCGAACGCAAAGACCCACAATAGCCCACACACTTAGAGGCGTGTGGCGCTAGTTAACCGATTGCAACAATGTTGCAATCGGTAATTAGAGGCTCTCCTGGGTGGCCGTCGTTCGACTACCGACCATGCGGCGGTCGGCCATCTTGGATCCTTTGTTCCCTCAGCGGGATTATGTCGTCGAGCGCCTGGTACTAAAAACGGCTACTCGACGGCACGAGCCCGCTGAGCCTCCAGGGCATTCGGGAGTTTCGGGACATTCGGTATTTTGTTCCCTACAAGCAATCGGTTCTTTTCATATGTTTTATACGAATTGTGGTTTTCGTGCGGCGTTCGGTTATTTTAGCTGGGATCTGAGCGGTAATCTCACGAATGATGCGCTCAGACCCCAGCTATCTACCGAATGTCCATTCGTGTAAATCCACTGTATATTCCCCAAGTTATGGATTTTTGTGTGAATTGTCGGTTCTGCTGCACGAGGGGATAATCCACTTAACGGTGCATTCTGGGAAGATGATCCCTCTCGTGCAGCGGTGCCTGATGGGAGAAATATGCTGTAATGTAAGTCCCCCATGTAGTCCCCTCTGGGAGTGCCCCTGGGGAGGGACTCAGGAAACCCCTTGCATGGGGACTTGTATAAATTGTCTTGCCGATTAAAAGGTTGTCAGTTGACTCTCAGAACTGTGTCTCGTCCGGTTACTGGGAGGTTGGGGATATTGCCTTATGGTTTTTCAGCGCTTGACTGTGGATTCGTTTCTGAACCAGCGGAATTCATGGATTTATAATTGGCGTTCCGCTACAATTGGTGGCAAGCGACGGGATCCAACTCTACAGCCGAATACAGCGCATTCGAATGAAAGGAACAACCGAACGGAAAAGGGAAAGGCAATTCGTATGAAACAAGCAGACGAAAGCGAGCAGTGAATGGGGACGGATTACACGGCGTTAAAGAGGCAGACGCTAAAGGAACTGCTGGAGGCTAGAGGAAAAAGTGCTAGCAACAAATCCAAAGCAGTACTTATTGTAGAGCTGATGGAAGGCGACCAAGCACACAGCAGCCCACCCCCTCCAGCCAGGGAGGAAACACCGTACCAGAGGGAACTGAGAACCCGGTTAGAATTTGTACCCCAGCCAGTACCCCTGGACATCTTGACCGTACGGATGGCCGACGTCCAGGACTACATTATGGCACAGCAACCGCAGGGGGCGCCCTCCAGGGCAGAATCCATCGCCAACTCATTCTGCACTCCAATAAAGCAGAAAATACCTTACCAGGCATTTAAAGCGTTCTGCGAGGAGAAGGATGAGATAGACGGATACCTGCAGGATTTCGAGAGGTTATGCAACCTACACGAGCTGGAGCCGGCAATGTGGGTACCCCTACTGGCAGGCAAGTTGGCGGGACGAGCAGCGGAGGCTTACCGCGCTGTGCCCAGAGAGGACAGCAAGGACTATTTTAAAGTCAAAAGGGCAATTCTAGAAAGGTATGCCATAACCCCAGAGACATACCGGCGGAAATTTTGGGGATTGAAAAAGCCCGAAAGAGATTCTCACGCAGAATGGGCGCATAAGCTGGACCAAGCTTCACAAGGGTGGATTCAGGCAAGCCAAGCCACCACCATGGAGGAACTGCGCCAACTCATCTTGCTGGAGCAGTTCTTCAACGGTCTGTCACCAGAGGCACAGGAGTGGGTAAGGGACAGAAAACCTCTCACCCTCACAGCAGCCGCCCGATTGGCAGACGAACACTTTGATGCCCGGAGGCACCACGGGCTCACCAACAGGGGTCCCCTGAGACCGCCAATACAACACCACCCGGCCATCTCCACACCTGCCAACGCTACTCCATTCCGGCCAGCACCAGGAAACCCCCCACCACCATCCCGCTACAATGGCAGGGCCAACATACAATGCCATACCTGCCGGCAGTGGGGGCATATGTCCCGGGAGTGCACCCAGAATCGGAGCAGGCAGGCGTGGAACCAGGTACGGCAAAACTCCGCTCCAAGGGCGGCGGCCCATTTCTACCACACAGAACCTGACCACTCGGAGCTGGCAAGTCTACAAACCGAGGAACCATTGGGGGTTCTGTATGAAGTGATGTCTGTGCAAGCCATGGACAACCGGCAGCATCACCGCCAAGTTGTGTTTGTGGGAGGAAAAGAAGTGCAGGGGCTGAGGGACTCGGGAGCCACCTTGACCCTAGTGGCCCCACATTTAATTCCAGATGCGGCCCACACTGGCGGATCAGTGGCTGTCCGGGTAGCAGGGGGAGCCATGTACCGGTTACCCACGGCCAAGGTGCATTTGAACTGGGTTGCTGGGGAGGGGGTTGTGGAAGTGGCCATAATGAAGAAATTACCGGCAGATGTTGTGTTGGGGAATGACTTGGGCCAGATGACTTCTGCTTTTCTACCCCAGGCCCCTTCACAAGAGGCGCATCCGGTAACCACCCGGCAACAGGCTCGCACCACGGCATCCCCCACACACTCTGAGGCTCAGGTAAGAAACCATGACCCCCCTTGACAGACATGACTTGGGACACCCCAACCACTTTTGAAACCGAGGTTCAGACAGACCCCACACTGCAGGTGTTCCGAGATAGGGTAGACACGGACCAGGTGGGGTGGGAGGGAGAACGGTACGTTTGGGAAAATAAGTTGCTGTACCGGGTGGCGGAAAGGGAAATAGGCAACTCTGTGACGCTCCAAACCAAGCAACTGGTAGTACCCCAGAAGTATAGGCAGGAGTTACTTAGAATAGCTCACGACATCCCCCTGTCCGGCCATTTAGGGATGACCCGGACCCGGTATCGCTTAACGCACGCTTTCTTCTGGCCCGGGATTTCTAAAGACGTGAGGCAATATTGTACCTCCTGTGATGTGTGTCAGAGGGTAGGCAAGAGGGGGGATCGCCACAAGGCCAAGCTATGTCCCCTACCCATAATTGAGGAACCGTTCAGCCGTGTGGCTGTAGATATAGTGGGGCCACTACCAAAGCCCAGCCCCTCTGGGAAACGGTATATCCTGACCGTGGTGGATTACGCCACCCGGTACCCCGAAGCGATTGCCCTAACCAATATCCACGCTGAGACCGTAGCCGAAGCTTTGATGAAAATATTTTCCCGAGTAGGGTTCCCACAGGAAATGGTCTCCGATAGGGGGACCCAATTCACGGCTGAGGTTACTCAGCAGTTATGGAGGATATGTGGCATTAAGCCAATCATTAACTCCGCCTACCACCCGCAATCCAATGGATTATGTGAGAGGTTCAACGGTACCCTAAAACAGATGCTCCGGACATTCGGAGAGACCCATAAGGACTGGGAACGATTCCTTCCCCATCTGTTGTTCGCTTACCGAGAGGTACCCCAAGAGTCTACCGGGTTCTCCCCATTTGAACTGTTGTTTGGGAGAAGGGTCCGGGGACCGTTGGATCTCATTAGAGAACATTGGGAGGGGGAGAGTAGCGCAGATGGGACCCCTATTGTACCATACGTGCTGGCGTTCCGGGATCGCCTGGAGGAATTGACCCAGGCAGTACGCACAAACCTCCAGGCCGCCCAGCAACGACAGCGTCGTTGGTATGACAGGGGGGCCAGAGACCGTAGTTTTCAAGTGGGACAGAAGGTGTTAATCCTCAAACCTGTCCGCACCGATAAACTGCAGGCCGTCTGGCAGGGCCCATACCAGGTGGTAGAGCAGATATGCGACACCACCTATGTGATCGGCCCATGCTCCGGAGTAGGGAAGAGACGCATGCTCCATGTGAACATGCTCAAACCCTACCACGAGCGAACTGAGGACGTGGCAGCTATCTGCACGCCCGCCTCAGAAGATCAGGAGAACTTGCCTCTCCCAGATCTATTAGAGCAGGAGGAACAGAAGGAACCCTCCCAGGGGGTTCAGCTGGGGGAGCGGCTAAGTCCTCAAGAGCGTATCCAGGTACAAGCACTGATAGCGACAAAGGGTGCCACCTTTTCTAACTTACCTGGGTACACTCCACTAGCCACTCACCGAGTAGAGACCCCGGGACAGCTTCCCATGCGACAAACCCCATATCGGATTCCTGAATCCGTGCGGGAACATATGAGGAAAGAGATTGAGGAGATGTTGCAGTTGGGGGTTATCGAACACTCCGATAGCCCCTGGGCATCGCCAGTAGTCCTGGTTCCCAAGAAAGATGGTACCACCCGGTTCTGCGTGGACTACCGGAGGTTGAACGACAAAACCGTGTCGGACGCTTACCCGATGCCTCGGATAGACGAACTGCTAGATAGGATGGCCAGGGGTCAGTATCTCACTACAATAGATCTGTGTAAGGGATACTGGCAAATTCCACTAGCCGAGGACGCCATCCCCAAGTCGGCGTTTGTCACCCCGTTTGGCTTGTACAATTTCGAGTCATGCCATTCGGGATGAAGAACGCCCCCGTGACATTTCAGCGGATGGTGGATCGGCTACTGGACGGGTTCCAGGATTATGCGTGTGCATACCTGGACAATATTGCCATCTACAGTCAGACCTGGTCGGATCACCTACAACACATAGGGGCTGTAATAGATCGGATCCGGGAGGCAGGGCTTACCTTGAAACCCAGCAAATGCCACATAGGGATGGCAGAGGTCCAGTACTTAGGACACCGGGTTGGTAGCGGGCAACAGAAGCCTGAACCCGCAAAGATTGAAGCTGTAGCCCAGTGGCCTACCCCTAGGACCAAAACCCAAGTCCTTGCTTTCCTAGGTACCGCAGGGTATTACAGGAAATTTGTGCCCAATTACAGTGCCCTCGCCAAACCCCTGACTGACTTGACGAAGAAAAACCTGCCCTGGCAGGTCATCTGGGCCCCAGAGTGTGAACAGGCATTCAACCAACTGAAGACGGCTCTGACCAATGCCCCTGTACTGGCTGCTCCCGATCCAACTAAACGTTTTCTTGTCCACACAGACGCCTCCATGTTTGGATTGGGAGCAGTATTAAGCCAGGTCGGAGCCGATGGCGGAGAACACCCCGTAGCATATTTGAGTCGAAAACTGTTACCTCGAGAAGTGAGCTACGCCGCCATAGAAAAAGAATGCCTGGCCGTGGTGTGGGCCCTGAAAAAGTTACAGCCCTATCTCTATGGGCAACCCTTTTCTTTGCTCACAGATCACAACCCGTTGGTATGGCTAAACCGTGTGGCTGGAGACAATGCCAGGCTGCTGCGCTGGAGTTTGGCGCTGCAGCCCTTTGACTTTACGATCCATTATCGCCCAGGGAAACAGAACGGTAACGCCGACGGGTTATCTAGACAAACAGACCTGGAGAAGTGATCTGTGAGCGCTCCTCCGGACATCCCCAAGCCGATCCGTTGGGATCAGACTGTGTATGCCGGCTTGGTTCTGGGGGAGCATTGTGGCAAACCTAGCCACTTGGACTATAACTGGACACTATGCCTTTAAGGGTTGCCTATAGGTCTGGAGAGATATGCGTTTTAACCTGTATGTGTCTGCTTCATGTATTCCCTGCATTACCTGTAATTATCTGTTCCGCCGAATGCAAATGGCGGTTTGTATGGGGATTCCCTTTCGTTTCACGAACGGCACTTTGGAGGGCCGTTCGTGAACCGAACGCAAAGACCCACAATAGCCCACACACTTAGAGGCGTGTGGCGCTAGTTAACCGATTGCAACAATGTTGCAATCGGTAATTAGAGGCTCTCCTGGGTGGCCGTCGTTCGACTACCGACCATGCGGCGGTCGGCCATCTTGGATCCTTTGTTCCCTCAGCGGGATTATGTCGTTGAGCGCCTGGTACTAAAAACGGCTACTCGATGGCACGAGCCCGCTGAGCCTCCAGGGCGTTCGGGAGTTTCGGGACATTCGGTATTTTGTTCCCTACAAGCAATCGGTTCTTTTCATATGTTTTATACGAATTGTGTTTTTCGTGCGGCGTTCGGTTATTTTAGCTGGGATCTGAGCGGTAATCTCACGAATGATGCGCTCAGACCCCAGCTATCTACCGAACGTCCATTCGTGTAAATCCACTGTATATTCCCCAAGTTATGGATTTTTGTGTGAATTGTCGGTTCTGCTGCACGAGGGGATAATCCACTTAACGGTGCATTCTGGGAAGATGATCCCTCTCGTGCAGCGGTGCCTGATGGGAGAAATATGCTGTAATGTAAGTCCCCCATGTAGTCCCCTCTGGGAGTGCCCCTGGGGAGGGACTCAGGAAACCCCTTGCATGGGGACTTGTATAAATTGTCTTGCCGATTAAAAGGTTGTCAGTTGACTCTCAGAACTGTGTCTCGTCTGGTTACTGGGAGGTTGGGGATATTGCCTTATGGTTTTTCAGCGCTTGACTGTGGATTCGTTTCTGAACCAGCGGAATTCGTGGATTTATAATTGGCGTTCCGCTACAGGGAGTAAGAAAGGGGGGGAGGGTAAGAAGAGGGGAGGGGGTAAGAAGGGGGGGGGGAAGAGGGGAGGGAGTAAGAAGAGGGAAGTAGAAAGAGAAGAGGGGAAGCAAGAAAAGAGTAAGGAAGAGGGGGAGGGGGAAGTAAGAAAGGGGGTAAGTAAGAAGAGGGGGAGGGGGAGTAAGAAAGGGGGAGTAAGAAAGGGGGTAAGAAGAGGGGGAGGGGGAGTAAGAGGGGGAAGGGGAAAAGAAGTTCTTTATTTGAAATTTAAAGGACCACTCTAGGCACCCAGACCACTTCAGCTTTATGAAGTGGTCTGGGTGCCAGGTCCCTCTAGGATTAACCCTTTTTTTAATAAACATAGCAGTTTCGGAGAAACTGCTATGTTTATACTGAGGGTTAATCCAGTCTCCAGAGCCTCTAGTGGCTGTCTCATTGACAGCCGCTAGAGGCGCTTGCATGCTTCTCACTGTGAAAATCACAGTGAGAGCACGCAAGCGTCCATAGCAAAGCATTGTAAATGCTTTCCTATGCGACCGGCTGAATGCGCGCGCGGCTCCTGCCGATGACGTCGCGAGCAAGGAGGAGAGGAGGAGTACAGCTCCCTGCCCGGCGCTGGAGAAAGGTAAGTGTTTAACCCCTTCCTCTCTCCAGAGCCCGGCGGGAGGGGGTCCCTGAGGGTGGGGGTACCCTCAGGGCACTATAGTGCCAGGAAAACAAGTATGTTTTCCTGGCACTAAAGTGGTCCTTTAAGGTTTTTTTCCCTGAAATTTCCCTCTTAAAATGAGGTGCGTGTTATACGCCGGTGCGTGTTATACGCCGATAAATACTGTATTTCCCTGTGAAACAGGCAGCAACAATGTGTAGATTCTTCTTGTAATTGCTGTGAATGCAATGTTTCACTTGGTTAGGGAAAAGGGTGCAATGACACATCGTGCACACAGAAGTTGGCCCAGCTTTAATGCATTCATGGAAAGTCGATATAGCTGTCTGCATTAGGCTGTTGTCCACTGGTTGACTGCATTCCCGCATGACATTTGTGCATCATCTGTATTTCATTCTTTTTTGAAGGCACATTGCATTTTATGGGTTATGCGAAAATCTGCTTGAGTGTGGCGCTTCATTTTCATGTAACATATGCAATGGTGCAAGTGACGTTTTCTGAAAGCAGGATCATTATGATATTTTCTGGTGATGTATTGCTTCTGCTTCACGTTGAAATCGGCATTTGTCGCATATTTTCTGCTGATGCATTGCTTATTCTTTAAGTTAAAATTGGCACCTGTCGCATATTTGCTGGTTGTGTATTGCTTCTGCTTTAACTTGAAACCTGTATCTGTTGCATATTTTCAGGTGATGTATTGCTTCTGCTTCAAGTTGAAATAAGCATCTGTCGCATACTTGCTGGTTATATATTGCTTCTGCTTCAAGTTGAAATGGGCATCTGTCGCATATTTGCGAATGATGTATTGCTTCTGCTTCAACTTAAAATCAGCATCTGCTCTGTATCGGCTGGTGATGTATATCCTCTTCTTATTGGTGACAGACATCTTTGTAGACTTGAAGCCACGCCTTCTTTCATTTCTGTGTCTTGTCTTTTTGTCATCGCTGTGCATTTAATTTGGAAAATGCCTTACTGTCCTTCCATATGCCCTGTGAGGATTTTGCATCAAGTGACCATGGAGAATGCTTGCTGGCTGGAAATCCAGTGTGTGTTGCATCTTTGGTCATCTGTGTCACTTTGTTCTCCACATGCTTTCCATTATGTGGTTTGTCAGATTGCACCGGTGGGGACAGCAAACCATCTGACAGACGTCTTGCACAATGAAATGAAATGCACAATGAAATGAGACTGGCATGAAGTCATACTGCAGTCCATCAATAGGGCCTCTGGTGTGCTTAAGGAGCAATTCATACAACTTATAAATCCTTGCCCCCATATCACTCAAATGTGTAAAAGTGATCATAACAGCTTTTCCTTTCCCAGTGGCAGGAAGTCCATCCTTATTTCGACTATAAGAATAAAACAGTCCATATCTCCCAGACTTGTCTCTGAACAATGCAATATGGAACAACTATAAAAAGTGCATGTGTAACATCTGCATTGAGGCACTGAAGTCTTGTGGAGAGGTCAACAAATCAACCTTTGTTGTCACCGTCTACCGTGGCTCTCACACATCCCGATAACACTGGAGATTTAACAACTCATACTCATATTTGTCAGTGTTGACTCTGAGGAGCACTTCTTCCATTGTCAAGTGTTGGTGCTGATAGACATTTCTTTGTTTTACCGGTTTTATTGTTGTGCCATACAAGCTGTTGTCCTTCTTCAGTATTTGATCAAGATCATCCTTCCTCACATCATCAAGTTCACTGTGGTATGACAAAAATGTCAGAGCCATGCATGTACACTGTTTGTTCCTTAACCTTCCATAGCCATGATGACCCTGATGAAATGATGCCTGCACAGATATCTCACTTGTTACAGATGGTTCTTGCATGCCATGGTTTTCAGAAGTGCCCATCACACTGTCACTGTGCTCTTGAACTTGGCACTGAGTTGAACATGGGAATGACACCACAGAGAGAACATATCTGAAGCATATCAGACTGGTCCCACCCATACGGGCAGTCCAGATCCGAAATGCCAGCAAGTTCTCTCTGCAAGAGAGATACAGCAACCCCAGACGATCGTTTCAGCCTTGTTAGGCATCATCAGTGAGGCATAGCTGATATCTCCCTAGTCACCGTGAGCAAGGGGTCCACGTCTGGATTATCCCTTTAGACTTGTGGAGAGTCAAAAATGGGTCGCAAGAGAATACGGAGGACGGGCAGCAGCTGAAATAGCCTGCCTTTCGGTCGGTCCCCGCTCAGTTCTCAAGCTGAAAACGTGTCTCAGGAACAATCCGCACGTTTCGGTATATAACTGTCTATGTAGTGTAAAAACTGTTGGAGGAGTTAGGGTGGTAAATTTGGCTATAATAGGAATAATATATATGTGAGATAACATTAAGTGGTCTTGCTATGCACACTTATATATCAACACAAATGAAATACAATGCTTAAAATCATTTTTAAATTTGTGTATATATGTATCTAACCTGCCAAGTTAATAAGGTACAAATTAGTAAACTATACCAAACAATATACAGAGTACGTAATACCTTTTACATTAATCCCTTTAAAATGTCAGTAAATACAGTGTATTAAGAAAAAAAGTGTTTAAAAATTTTAGTCCTTATAGAGGCAGAAAAATATTGGTCAATATCCCTTTAAATAGCTATAAATCGTGTTTCACAGTTTTATACCCACAATATTGTTAAGGCAACTCTTTAGACAGAATAAAACCTCAAAACTAAAATGCATGGAACAATATAAAGTATTAAACTCACATTTGCAAAAGGCTTTTTCTATAGGCTCTATTTGCTGCGCCAGCATCTCTTAAACAGAGATGCTACTCCTTGGAATCATCAAATAAATCCTTTGTGCAGCAAATATTTCCAGCTTTATTGGACAAAGTATTAAAAAAAACAATTTGCAAAAACATTATTGGTCAAATAAAAACAAAACAAATGTAAAACAATATGAAAATAATACAAATATAAAAGTGCTTTTTTAAACATTTCACCCATAGAGGCTTCCTCAGTCAATACTGCTGCCCTTGTGAATCCTCCATATTTATATCTCAGTTTACCAGTGTTAGAGAGTTCCACGTGTTCCTTATTCGACGTGCGTTCCACATGTCTTTTCCACGTCTATCTTGTGTTAGGCATTGTAACGGACCGTTTTGCACAAAAGGGGTAAAAAGGGGTTAACAGCCGTTTAGGAGATCTTCCCCTTCCAGAGATACAGGCACAGCTACTGCAGAATAGCAAACTACCGAACTGGATACAAAATAGCACTCCAGCTCCCGAACTGGAACCTCCCAAATAGCTGCTAGCAGACGAACAGGAAAAGCAGACAATCAGCTTACACTCCTGGCAATCAGTCTCTAACAGCATACAGTGAATCTCCCCAAGAACGAGACAAGGCTCCGTGTTGATGGTCAAGCAGTGGTCTGTTTAATGAGGGCTACCTGCCCAGTATTTATGCAGGTCTCCCACCTGGTGGACACTCCCCTAGGGGACCAAATGGGAGACTGTGACAAGGGACAGACAAGCAGACAAATAGGACACACAGTCACAGTATATTCCCACAATGCATCCTGGCTTCCTCCCCTCTGCCCTGGGAGATAATTGAGAAGTAATTCAATTATCTCCCAAGACAAAGGCAAATCTCCATTATGCACATGGGGATACTAAAACAAGCATTACTGTTAAAATACACCAGGTAAGACACATTACATTAAAACTATACATGCAATCAATATGAGATTATCTATGCAATCAATATGAGTTATTCATATATTGCTTAAAGATGATAAAATATTTTATTTATACCTTGGAATATAATTGTAATCAATCCAATATTCATAAATTTTAAAATTCTGACAGTTACCACTTCTTTTGAAAAGACATCTCATATTTATCTTATCCCTGGTCCAAAGCTCTTTTTCTTGATTAGAAAAAAAACTGACCCTAACCATTACTAAAATGAAATTTATATTTCCAAATTAAACTAAAAACATATTCTTAAGGAAAAAAAAATATTCTTAAAGAGATGTTAAATAAAAGCAGAATTTCAGATCACCACATGATACATGGTTATGGTTATAAGGGAAACAAAAACCCCAATTCCATACTTCATTGTTTATTACACCAACCCTGTAAATTATCTTTCTTTATTAAATATGCCTAAAATGCATCTATTCTCTAACATTTGACTACCACAGCTTTGATGTTTTAACAAACTCACAAAACATTTGCAACATTCTTTTCAGAATACTATCAATTTGTTGTTAATAAAGTTATTTAACCCCTTAAGGACACATGACATGTATCACATGTCATGATTCCATTTTATTCCAGAAGCTTGGTCCTTAAGGGGTTAAAAAATAAATAAAACACACATGAGCCAAGGCTTAATGCTGGAACAAGTCTGATTTACTGAGAAACAGGGCACACAATTGATAGAGTACATAACTCCTCCTCTGGACCAGACTAGATAATTGGGTTTGAGCACTTATCAAACTCAATTATCTAGTGGCCAGAAAAGTTAAAATTGTTCACAATTATTAGAAACATACTTTATACATAACATATCAATATAAAACCCCTGGGTAGCTGAGGGTGATGTGAGCAACATATCCAAATTTCGTGAGAATCCGATCGGTAGTTTTGGAGTTATACCGTGTGGAAGTTTGACCGTCTCGCCACGAGGTTGTAGCCGACTCAGAGTTCCATGAAATCAGTGGTGCGAGCCGGTCTCCATTCGGATGAAAATTGCACAAAAACACCCATAGATATAATTTAGCTGGTTTCATGAGAGTGTTCCCCTCGTTTGGTAGATTGAAACTCCCGAACGTCATTCGTGTACAATTCGTGGAAATGGGTCAAACAGGACTTCCATGGGGGACCGGGGATTGCTGGAGAACCATGCTGAAATTAGTTCCAGGTGCTCGACGCCTAAGTCCCGCTGGCCAGCCGTTCGGGAATTTAAGATGTCCGCCATCCGCCATTTTACCGAACAAGGGATTTTGACGAATTAAAGTACCGAACAACTAACAATAAAAGGTAGTGGATTCCACAAACAAAGTAGCAGGGAGGGAAAGTACCGAATGCATGTAGGGTGATTCTTCACAATGGCCCCCCTTTTACTCCCTGCTCCGGCAGACGTGGCTGGACCTTTCCGGGTCCAGTAAGGCTGACGGGTCTCCCAGCCATTAGTCCGAGAGTAAGTTTGTTTGGCGGGATAGCCCACCAGCATTCCCATTTTGTTTGCCCGGCCGATAGTGTATGGTGAAGTTGTAGGGTTGAAGGTCAAGACTCCACCGGAGCAAGCGGGCATTGTCACCAGAGACCTGGTTGAGCCAAACTAGGGGATTATGGTCTGTGATCAGGGTGAAGTCACGGCCATACAGATATGGAGTCAGTTTCTTGAGAGCCCAGACCAGGGCTAGGCACTCTTTTTCAATGGCCGAGTAGCTGACCTCCCTGGGCAGAAGTTTTCAGCTTCTCCAATCTGGTTCAAAACTGCCCCCAGTCCAAATATTTTTGTCCTCTGTGTCGTCTTTGCATTAATATATAGTGAACATACATTCTCGAGTGTCTATGCAGTTATAACTTGTGGTCAAAGGGTTTAATACCACGTAGTGGGTAGCCTGAACAGTTCTCTGCTGTCCGTCTATGGAGGGTCTTGGGTGCTGCTTGAGGATGCTCCGGTCTGGCCGGGATCCGCTGTATTCCTAGGGTGCGGTGTTATTGCAGGCAGCCCCAGCGTGTGGAGGAGCCTAGTGGGATCTTCTCCCGCCGAGAGGGCCAGCACCGAGTCTCCGTGGGGCACCACCAGTGTTCCGGACGCTCCCCATCTGTATCAGATGCCGTGATCTCTCAGGGCCCTGGTGATCGGTTGGAATCTGCGCCTTTCTGCCAGAACCGTAAAAGGTAAGTCATCAAATAGCTTTATTTGGTGATTCTCCACGGTCACAGCGGCCTGGTTTCTGGAGCAAGACAAGAGGGTCGTCTTGATGGAGATGTCCCGTGTGATCACAATGGCGTCTCGTGGAGCGTCCGCAGGGGCGGTGGGGGCCTTCCAGACCCGAAACACCGATATCCCTTTTCTGCCCATACCCCTAGTGTTCCAGCCACCTTAGTAACAAAGTCCATCAGGGCATCTGGGTTCACGGACTCCGGTATTCCTCGGAGTCTGATATTCCTTCTGCGGTGCCTAGCTTCCAGAGAGGCGACCGTTTTTGAGAGTCTCTCAATCTGTAGTGACATGGTGGTCACTTGTGTTTGGGTCTCCGCTAGTCTGCCATCTCGGTCACCCTCTCGGGATTCAACCTCATCCAAGCGGTGAGTCAGGGTGCCAATCTCTGTTTGTATCCCTGCAAGGTCAGCTTTCCAAACCGTCCGCAGGTCCAGAAGCAGGCGTTTAATGTCCCCTTTGGTGGATGGGGATGTGTCAGTGTCTGAGTCCGCCTTCTGGTGTATGCTGCTGTTTGTCTGCGGGGCCACCGCGTCTTCCTCCCCCTCCGAGTCGTCTGAGGTACTCGAGCCTCGTGGTCTGCTGGGGGCCATCTTGGTCTGGGCCTGAGGCCGCGGCCTATCGAAGGACCTGCGGATATCTGCCTGATGGAGGTCCTCTGTGTAGGCTAGTTTGCGGTGCTTGCGTCCCATCGTTATGTTGGAGGTATGGGCTGCGAATTAGCAACTGCAAATTAGTTACTGCTCTTTTTCGTGGCTTTTTGGCTGTTTTCTCGGTCTTTGCAGCAGGAGCTCTGCACTAACACGTCTGGTCGTTTACTCTGCTCCCCAGTCCAAATATTGAAGCGTCTGTGTGGACGATAAAGCGTTTGTTAGGATCTGGGGCGGCTAATATGGGGGCATTGACAAGAGCTTGTTTTAAGGCTTGGAAAGCCACCTCACACTCCGAGGACCACAGGACTTGCCGGGGTAGCTTCTTGTTTGTCATTTAGTCAGGGGTTTGGCTAGGGTGCTATAGTCAGGGACAAAGCTCCTGTTAGCCGGCTGTTCCCAGGAACGCCATGACCTGCGTCGTGGTACAGGGAGTGGGCCAGTTGGCAACGGCCTCGATATTATCAGGTTCTGGACGTTGCCTACCACATCCAACACGGTGACCAAAATATTGCACCTCCGCCATACCAAAGTGGCACTTGTCAGGCTTCAAGGTCAAGCCGCCCCCCCTAATCCTATCTAATAAGGACCCTACATGCTCTAAGTGTGCCTCCCAGGTATCACTAGAAATAGCAATATCGTCCAGGTAGGCACACCCTCTAATAGGTGGTCCACCATCCGTTGGAAGGTGGCGGGGGAGTTCTTCATCCCGAACGGCATAACCCGAAACTGGTATAGGCCGAACCGGGTGATGAAGGCTGACTTGGGGACCGCGTCCTCTGCCAAGGGAATCTGCCAATATCCCTTGCAGAGGTCTATCGTGGTCAAGTACTTCCCCTTAGATATGCGGTCGAGCAGCTCGTCCATCCGAGGCAACGAATAGGCGTCAGTCACCGTCTTGTCGTTGAGCCGCCTGTAATCGACACAGAAGCGGGTCGTGCCATCCCACTTTGGTACCAGGACCACAAGTGAGGCCCAAGGACTGTCAGAGTGTTCTATCACTCCTAGCCACAGCATCTAATCTATCTCCTTCCGCATTCCGTCCTTAATGGCCTCGGGGATGCGGTAAGGAGGCTGTCTCAAGGGGGCCTGCCCTGGGTTGTCTACCTTGTGGACTGCCAGATGGCTATACCCGGTTTCCTGGAAGAAGGTGTCTTGTTTGGCTTCCAGCAGGCGGAGGGCTTGGGCTCGTTCTTGGGACCCCAGCTGTTCTCCTAGCTGGACCAAATCTATGTCCCTCGTCTCCCCGGCCTCTCCTAACAAGTCTGGCAAGGGTAAAGTCTCTGTATCCTCTCCGGTTGGAGCACAGATGACCGTCACTTCCTCAGCCCTTTCGTTATACGCCTTGAGCATGTTGATGTGAAAGGTCCATTTCACATCCTCATTCTCATAGCTCGCTACTGTATATGTGGTATCACATACTTGCCCTATGACTTTGTACGGGCCATGCCAGGCAGCCTGGAGCTTGTCCGTGTGGACTGGCCTTAATACCATGACCTTTTGCCCAATTTGAAAGCTCCGGTGCCTGGCACTCCGATCGTACCATACTTTCTGGTGCTGCTGAGCTGCCTGGAGGTTCTCCCTTAGCGTCTGGGCCAGTTCCTCCATGCGGTCCCTCAACCCCAGCACATAGGGCACGTTCGGAGTACCCTCAATCTCAGTCTGGCCCTCCCAATGATCCTTAATAAGGTCTAGGGGCCCCCTCACTCGCCTTCCGTAAGTAGCTTGCAGGGTGAAAATCGCGTGGATTCCTGAGGCACCTCCCGGTATGCAAAGAGAAGGTGCGGCAGGAATCGCTCCCAGTCCTGGTAGGTCCCCGTGAACATCTGCTTTAGCGTTCTGTTGAAGCGTTTACAGAGACCATTCGTCTGGGGGTGATACGGAGAGCTTGTCAGGGATTTAATCCTGCAGATCTTCCATAGTTGTTGGGTTAATTCCGCAGTGAACTGCGTACCCTGGTCCGATAAAATCTCTTTGGGGAATCCTACTCAAGAGAAAATCTTGACCAGGGCATCAGCCACCGTCTCAGCGTGGATATTGGAAAGGGCCACTGCCTCGGGGTAGCGTGTAAGTATATAGCGCTTACCGGAGTGGATAGGCTGAGCTAGGGGTCCTACCAGGTCGACTGCTACCCTCTTGAAGGGCTCCTCAATGACGGGCATTAGGACCATTTTAGCCTTAGGGTTGTCTCCCTTCTTACCTACCCACTGGCAAACCTCACAGGTCTGGTAGTAACTCCGGACATCAGATACCCCAGGCCAGAAAAAGTTCTGAGTTACCCGGTTTAATGTCTGGCGTATTCCCAAGTGACCTGCTAGTGGGACATCATGTCCAATCCACAACAACTCCCACTGGTAATTCTTCGGGACTACCAGCTGGCGTTTTTGCCGGGGTCCGGGTGTGTTAACCCAGGTTTCTGTGAGCCTATACAGCCTCCCATCTTCCCAGATTAACTGTTCTCCCCCAGCCCCCCTTGGCCTACTGTCGCCTTCTCCCTGTATTTCCGTAGGGACGGGTCTCCTACTACTTCCCTCCCAAAATCCTCTGGGGTATCCCAGGGAAGGGGCTCTACCATCAGTGGCGGGGAAAGCTGGCTTACCTGGGTCTCAGTAGGAGGTGGATGGCTCTCGGCAGCACGGCTCTGGGCTCTGGTGGTCATCGCTTGGGCCTCGTGGGTGGGTGTGGGTACAAATGCTGAGGTTAATGGTCCAATGTCATTCCCCAATATCACTTCTGCGAGTAGCTCCTTCATGACTCACACCTGTACATTGCCAGCTCCAGTGCCCCAGTCCAGAGGGACCTGGGCTGTGGGAATCCAGTAAACAGCCCCCCCCACCACTCGCACAGCAATAGATTTCCCTGGTCATTCCCCGTTATCAATAAGGTGCCTTTGAACCAAGGTGATGGTGGCACCATAATCCCTGAGTCCTCGGGCAGTCTTCCCATTTACCATCACCAACTGACAATGGTGTTTCCGGTTGTCTGTGATGGAAGACTGGACTAAGTGGGCTTCGTACAACATGCCCAGGGGTTCTTCCTGGCTCAATTCCTTTGCGTCCCAGGCAGATGGCACAGAATAATCCACGCAGTGAGCTGCGGCCCTGGAGTTGGAGAACCCGGGTTGAGACCAGTTGGACCTGGGTTCTTCTAGTGGGCAGTTGTTCCGAAGGTGTTCTAGTTGCTTGCAGCGGAATCAGCGGGGCTCGTTGCTAGCTGGGTGTCGTTAGATGGGACCGGAGGGTCTTCAGGGAGGTTGATACCTGGTCGCTGCCAGTGGTGGTGGTGGTGCTTTTGTCCAAATGGGTTGGCTCCAAGATGCCACACGGATTGCATGGCAGTTGTCTGTGAACACGTCTGCGAGTTTGGCAGCCTCGGTTAGAGAGAGGGGTCTGCGGTCCCTTTGACATCTTTGACATCCACCTGGATGTGGTCATATAATTGTTCTAATAGCATGAGCTGCAGGATGTCATCCACAGTAGTTGCCTGGCAGCTGGCGATCCAGTTTGACGCAGATAGCTGTAGGCGATAGGCCCACTCCGCATACGAATCCTTGTCTGTTTTGCGGGAATCCCTGAATTTCTTGTGGTATGCTTCTGGGGTTATCGCATACTGGGCTAGTAGCGCCTCCTTGACCCGGGCATAACTGTGAATCTCCTGCTCCGGTACAGCCCTGAAGGCATCCTCTGCCTTGCCTGACAGTTTTCCAGATAATACAGAGACCCACTCCTCTGTAGGTATTTAGGGCACACTGGCGTTCAAAGTCTGCCAGATAGCTGTAAATCTCACAGTCATTCTCACTGAAGGGAATCTTTTGCGAGTCCACATTGGTGATCCCACCAATCGGTGGACTTGCCGTTGTTCGCTGGGTTTCAGCCAGCTTCAGTGCGTGCTCTGTTACAGTGTTAATCACCTGCATAATAATTTCGGCAGATGGGTTCGGTCCAAACCACGCAGCCGCTCTCTGATCTCCCTGTTGGTTTCGGTTTCCTGAATGGTCGGTACTGCTGCTGCCAAACTCTCCCGGTCAAGCTCCATGAGTTCAGCAATTATGACCCGCTTGGCCTTGTTGCTGGCAATACCTCCACGCACCTCCAAGAGTTCCTTCAGTGTGCTGCGTTTAAGCTGTGTGTACCAGCCCTCCATGCACTGTACACTTTGTGCAGGGAAAAAAGGAGAATCCCGCCGCTGCCAACCAGTTGTGACGGTACAATCCTTTACTCCGTCAAGCATTCCCTTCTTCCTATAAAATAAAATCGCCAAGTAATCCACAGAGTAATAAATCGCTGGTATCGCCGAATAATCCACACATGAGCCAAGGCTTAATGCTGGAACAAGTCTGATTTACTGAGAAACAGGGCACACAATTTATACAGTACATAACTCCTCCTCTGGGCCAGGCTAGATAATTGAGTTTGAGCACTTATCAAACTCAATTATCTAGTGGCCAGAAAAGTTAAAATTTTTCACAATTATTAGAAACATACTTTATACATAACATATCAATATAAAAAATATTTAAAATAATGAATATTGGATTAATTACAATTATATTCCAAGGTATAAATAAAATATTTTATCATCTTTAAGCAGTATATGAATAACTCATATTGATTGCATAGATAATCTATGCAATCAATATGAGATGATCTATGCAATCAATATGAGTTATTCATATATTGCTTAAAGATGATAAAATTTGTTATTTATACCTTGGAATATAATTGTAATCAATCCAATATTCATACATTTTAAAATTCTGACAGTTACCACTAATACAATCACTTCTTTTGAAAAGAAATCTCATATTTATCTCATCCCTGGCCCAAAGCTCTTTTTCTTAATTAGAAAAAAAACTGACCAAATCATTACTAAAATGAAATGTATATTTCCAAATTAAAATAAAACATATTTTAAAGGAAAAAAATATTCTTAAAGAGATGTTAAATAAAAGCAGAATTTCAGATCACCACATTATACATGGTTATGGTTATAAGGGAAAAACAACCCCCAATTCCCTACTTCATTATTTATTACACCAACCCTGTAAATTATCTTTCTTTATTAAATATGCCTAAAATGCATCTATTCTCTAACATTTGACTACCACAGCTTTGATGTTTTAACAAACTCACAAAACATTTGCAACATTCTTTTCAGAATATTATCAATTTGTTGTTAATAAAGTTATTTTAAAAAAAAAATAAAACAGAATAATCAATATGATGTTAAAGAAAAACTCACCTCATCAAAATCAGCAATTATTTCATTTAAAAGTCGTAAACATTCCACTCCCATGTTATTGCCATCAAGTTCAATGTAAAAATCATTAAAGTTTGGAATGGAGGCAAACATCACACCAACTTGAGAATATGATTGGTAATATAGATCCTATGAGAGGTAAATGTTAAATGTAAGCACTAACTAAAATACATTTAAATTATGCTATTTATTAACAACAGAGGCTTATAATAAAAAGAACTAATGTGAATAAATATAAACAATGTAATTTAAATAGTGAATACATTTTTTTACAAATCTTAAAAGAATAGTCAAGATTGACACTGATCCCTCTTTTTAATGCAAACAAATCAAAATAGTGTGCATTCAACAAAACAAAAGTAATGTATAAAGATTTGTTTTGCATCTTCATTCTTTGTCAGATAACAGTGCAGAGAGTTCATGTTAAAATTTCAACGAGCTTCTGTTTTTGATTTGATTTTTGTTAAAGACCAGTTATTTTCCTTTCCCAGTGATAAGCCATAGCAGCAATACTGATGGGTTAGCTTCTCCCTACATCTACCCTTAGACAGAATAACCCCTAATTAAAAGATAAAGGAGCACCTTACGATAATACACTAGTCAAGTAAAAAGCCACCTCAAATATGCATTAGTAGGGATATTCACCAGAGTGGGGTTCCCTAAAGAAATTCTATCAGACCAAGGGACCCAGTTCACTGCCGAACTTACACACCAGTTGTGGAAGGTCTGTCAGATTAAGTCTCTACTTAGTTCACTGTACCACCCCCAGACAAATAGCCTCTGTGAACATTTCAACGGTACCCTTAAACAGATGTTGAAAACATTCACAGAGGAATACCGCGACTGAGAGTGATTCCTGCCTCACCTCATGTTTGCGTATCGAGAGGTGCCACAGGAGTCCATGGGATTCACTCCCTTCGAGCTTCTATATGGGCGAAGGGTGCTAGGCCCCCTGGATCTCATTAGGGAGCATTGGGAGGGAGCCGCAGAGCATGAGGGAACCCCCATAGTATCATATGTAGTGAAGCTTCAGGACCGCATGTAACAGCTGGCACAGATGGTTAAGGAAAACCTCCAGGCAGCCCAGAGGCGACAGAAGGTATGGTACGATCGGGGTGCCCACCAACGTACGTTTCAGGTGGGGCAAAAAGTCCTAGTATTAAAACCCACCAAACAAGACAAACTGCAGGCAGCATGGCAGGGCCCTTAAAAGGTGGTAGACCAATTCTGCGATACCACCTATGTAATTGCCAGTGGCCAAGATGACAGGGTTTGTAAAGCCTTCCATGTTAACATGCTCAAGGAGTATCAAGAAAGGCCTGAATACATAGAGGCTGTATACGCCCCAGCCACAGACGATCCAGACAGCCTACCCTTACCCGATCTATTGGAAAAGAAGCCCCAGACCGATCCCCTCAGTCAGATAAAACTAAGGGACAGACTAACGCCCGCAGAGAGGGAGCAAGTAAGCCAACTACTCACCAGTAAGAGCCAAATTTTCTCACAAGAACCAGGTTTCACCACGCTAGCCACCCATTGGGTAGAGGCCCCCGGACAAGCCCCGCTTAGACAGCCCCCCTACTGGATCCCTGAAGTCGTCTGAGACAGTATGAGGGAGGAGATACAGGAGATGTTAAGACTAGGGGTCATTGAACCCTCAGATAGTCCATGGGTGTCCCCGGTAGTCCTGGCTCCAAAGAAAGATGGGACTACCCGGTTCTGCGTGGACTATCGGCGGTTAAATGACAAGACATGACAAATGACAAAGGGTGCTGGCAGATTCCCCTGGCCTACCAAGTAGGCCTTTGTCACCCCGTTTGGCTTGCACCAATTTAGAGTCATGCTATTCGGCATGAAAAACACCCCAGCCATTTTCCAATGCTTGCTAGATAGACTCCTTAATGGCTTCCAGGATTTCGCCTGCGCGAGACCTGGGAGGAACACTTAAGGCATGTAGGAACAGTGCTGGATCAGATTTGGGCCGCCAGCCTGACCCTGAAACCAGACAAATGTCATCTAGGTATGGCATCTAGTATTTGGGGCACCGGATAGGGTGTGGGCAGCAGCAGACAGAGCCTGCCAAGATAGAAGCTGACGCGTACTGTCCCACACCCTACCCGCTGCCCCAAATACTGGACTTCTGCCATACCTAGATGACATTTGTCCCTAAGGGCCCTTAAAAGGTGGTAGACCAATTCTGCGATACCACCTATGTAATTGCCAGTGGCCAAGATGACAGGGTTTGTAAAGCCTTCCATGTTAACATGCGGGCGTTAGTCTCAAGGAGCATGTTAACATGGAAGGGACAGCCGGTTATTATAGACATTTTGTTCTTGACTACAGCGCCCTAGCTAAACCCTTGACTGACCTCAAGAAAAAAAAAAAACTTACCCAGACAAGTCCTGTGGTCTCCCGCCTGTGAAACTGCCTTTCAAGCCCTGTCTTGGCTGCCCCAGCCCCTAACAAACATTTTATTGTCTACACAGATGCTTCCATGTTTGGACTGGGGGCGGTCCTAAGCCATGTTGGAGAGGATGGAGGAGAGCACCCTGTCGCCTATATCAGCCGAAAACTACTACCCCGGGAGGTGAGCTATGCGGCAGTTGAAAAGGAGTGCTTGGCTTTAGTGTGGGCCCTGAAAAAGCTCACCCCATACTTGTATCAGGGAGAATTTACGCTAATAACAGGCCACAATCCATTAGTCTGGCTGAACCGGGTTGTAGGAGACAATGAACGATTGCTAAGATGGAGCTTAGCACTGCAGCCCTATAACTTCAACATCCAATAATGCCTTGGTAAACTAAACGGCAACGCTGATGGGTTGTCCCGCCAGACAGAACTCAGCACCTAACCAGACGTCCGGACATCCTCCAGTTGACCCAAAGAGGATCAAACCGGGTCTGCCGGAGTGTTCCACAAGGAGCGAGCAATGTGATAGACCCTCTGTCCCTGAATTTTAAACTTTTAAACTCTTGTTCGTCTAAACCAAGGTTAGGCAACCTTTTAGTAGTATTGTGCCAAAACAAGATCCTGAAGTCCCTTGGCGTGCCGTTCCTATTTTTTTTAATTGAGGTGTGTATGTTCCCATAACCTCCTTGTGTTATTTATGGGTGCTGCAGTTGCTTTGTAGCATTGTATTTGTCTGTTATATTGTATATGCTCATGAGTAGTTTCTGGTATTGTGTGTTTAATACCTATGAATGTGGGCTGTGTATGCAGGCTGCTTGTGGAATTGTGTGGATGATATGTCACATTGTGTGTTTGGTGTGTATATGTGTGGGTCTGCTTGTGATACTGTATGCGAGAGGGTGCTTGTGTGTTTGTGTGTGGTCTGTTTGTATTATTTGTATTAGGGGAGGCTTATTTTGCAGCTCTGTGTTTATCTAGCAGTGTGGGTGGCTTCCTTTGGGTCCAATGGGGATGGGGTTGGTCAACTATTGGTCAAGGGCTGGAGCTGTTATAGCTGCTGTTGGCTGCTCTACTCCAGTGCAGATTCCTGTTCACAACTGCTGGAAGGAAGGCATACGTGACGGCACGAACACCGCTGAACTATACCTTCTCCAGACTTCAACACTACGATGGAAATCAAAGTGCGTTCGACAATTCAAACGCCACTTTAACTTTGTGTATTTGCACGAACGGCCCCTATTCGTGCATGCGAACGGAACTTAGTGTTTGAACTATATGTTGTTCACACATATCAGTGCTATCCAGGGATGTATAATTTGTGGGGATATGTGGTGTTTTCTGTGTTTTAGGTAAAAAAT
The DNA here is from genome assembly GCA_933207985.1 of Pelobates cultripes. Taxonomy (NCBI): domain Eukaryota; kingdom Metazoa; phylum Chordata; class Amphibia; order Anura; family Pelobatidae; genus Pelobates; species Pelobates cultripes. The sequence goes on from OW240915.1 coordinate 122,190,753, forward strand.
TATGTTTTCTGCCTGTGATAATTGAGTTAGTCCACTGTGTTTAATTGTATCACAGGCAGAGGGGAGGGTTTGTGTACAGTAACTGGGAGTGTTCAAACGTAAAGACACTGTTTTTATTGGATTGTGCATTTCATGTTGTGACAGACCCATCTGTCTGGATTATAACTGCTTTGTTCGCCTGTTTTGCCGGTTACATGAATTTCCCCATTCGTATGCTTTATTCAAGAGAATGTCGGTTTTGTCGAACGAAACTACCGAACGGACGGCCACCCAGAAGAGAAGTGTGCTGCTGGTTAACCTATTGATCCCAATTAGAACGTTGCGGTTAACCACAGACACTTCTCAATTAAAACCGAATGCCGGGTGGTCGTCGTTCGTATGTCGACCACGAGGCGGCGGCCATTTTGTCCATGCGAAAGACCAGCGGTGTTCGACGATTATTTCATGGATCTGAAAACGGACACTTTTTCAGCCGAACACCGCTGAAGCCGTCGACCTCCCCTTCTCAATCGACAAAAGTATACGAATGCCAGCTGTTCGGGAGATTCAACCACACGAATGGACTTAACCCAGATAGCCGTCCCATGGAGTCAATCGCATACAGAAGAACCGAAAGAGACTTTGACTCCATGGCGATTGAACTATGCGAATGGGATCTGAGCGCTATTCTCCAATAATGTGCACTCAGATCCAGGCTATCTGGGGATACGTGATACGAATGTAATATGTTCGGCAGTTATGAAGTTAGGGATTTTCATGTGTTTTTGTGACTTGTGTTTAAAATGGCGATTGCCTCTGCCCGGGGAGATAATTGAGTTACTTCCCAATTATCCCCCGAGCAGAGGGGAGGGAACTGTACTGCATGCTGGGAATATTGTGGGGATGTATGTCCAAAATGTCCCCATGTTCCTCTGCACTTTCAGTCTCCCATTTGGTCCCCTAGGGGAGTGTCCACCAAGTGGGAGACCTGCATAAATACCGGGCAGGTAGCCCACAGTAAATCAGTTCGTGTTTTACTACCCGACCACATTATTGCGAACGGGGGTGTGACAGAACCATCTGTCTGCTGGATTTTTGCCCGTTCGTCTGTTTGTCCCCGTTCATATGAATGGCTGGTTTCTATAGCCCAGCCATTCGAATGACTCTTTTTCCCGAACAAAACTGCCGAACGAACGGCCACCCAAGTGAGGAGTGTGCTGCAGGTTAACGAAGTGATCACCATTATAACGTTGTGGTTAACCGCAGACACTTCTCAATTAAACCGAACTCAGGGTGGTCGTCGTTCGTATGTCGACCACGAGGCAGCGGCCATTTTAAATCATGCGAACGCTCAGCGGTGTTTGGCTCTATTTCTATGGAACTGAAAACGGACACTTTTTCTGCCGAACACCGCTGAAACAAGGGAACGCCTGGCTGCCTCCACGAAAGCATGCGAACACCGGCCGTTCGGGAGATTGAGAGCATACGAAAAGACTTAACCCAGATAGCCCTCCCATGGAGTCATTCGTATACCGAAAGACTGTAAGAACTTTGACTCCATGGCGATTGAACTATGTGTGTGGGATCTGAGCGCTATTCGCCAATAATATGCACTCAGATCCAGGCTATCTGGGGACATGTAATGGGAAATGTTCAGTTTTCATGTAGTTATGCATTTTTATGTCTTTTATTATTTTATGTTTAAAATGGCGACTGTCCTTGTCCTGGAGTTAATTGAGTTACCTGGTGATTAACTCCGGGACAGAGGGGAGGGAATCAGAATGCACTGTGGGTAAGAGAGGTGGCTGTGTGTCAGAAATGTCCTTCTATCTGTCTGTAATTTAAGTCTTCCATCTGGTCCCCTAGGGGAGTGTCCACCAGGTGGGAGACCTGCATAAATACGGGCAGGTAGCCCACAGTAAAACCAGATCTTATTTGACCCTCAATGCGGAGCTTCTGTCTCGTTATTGGGGGGATTTCTTCTTCACGGTTAGAGACTGCTGGATGGAACGAAAGCCGCTTTGGGGATATTAGTGTTCGACGGTTCCTAGCAGTTCGTATATTGCCGTTCGGGAGTTTGGAGCCGTTTGTGGATTTCGATCGGGAGATTGTCGCTTCCCCTGCATTTCGTTTGTGGATTATAGAGTAAGCGAACAGAGACAGTACTGCAGCCGGGGAAGGTTTACTAAACGGCGGTTTGACTTAAAGACACGGGAGGTGTCTTAACAATTGGTGGCAAGCGACGGGATGAATCCTACAGCATTGGAGGTCAGCTACGAGACATGCAGTACGAGGAATTAAGGCGTGCTACACTTAAGGACATATTGGAACGCCGAGGAAGGTCAGCAAGCAATTTAAAGAAACGGGAGATTATTGCTTTGCTAATGGAGATGGATGCAGCAACGGGAATGGAAAGAGTCAACGTGCCCAGTACCTTGGATTTAACACCCGAGGAAATACAATTCAACCGGGCAGTACAAATAAGGCTGGCACATTTTGGCCCCAACCCCTCAGCTGACATCGTGGTTCGTGTGCAGGCAGCAGTTGCAGCACAACAGGCGGCCCGGGAAAGAGGAGCTGCAGCAGCAGAGGTACCGTATGACAATAATGTGGTTGCTAGAAAGAAGGTACCTTTTGCTGCGTTTAAAAATTTTGTGGAAACAGAGGGAGAGATTGATGGATTTTTGGCAGACTTTGAGAGGCAGTGTGCGCTACATCAGGTACCTGCAGATGAATGGGTCACCATCCTCTCTGGGAAATTATCTGGCCGGGCTAGTGAAGCTTTTCGGGCCATCCCAGAGGAGGAGATCACCAGCTACCGGGCTGTGAAAGATGCGCTCTTAGCCAGGTATGCAGTGACCCCAGAGGCGTACAGGCGGAGGTTTAGAGAAACCAACAAGCTGGTTGGGGACTCTTATGTGGAATGGGCCTGCAGAGTCCATCGTACCGCAGCCCACTGGATGGCTGGATGCCAAGCGGTAACTGGGGAAGAGGTGTTACAAGTGTTCCTGCTGGAGCACTGCTTTGATAGACTACCTGCTGGGGTCCGGGAATGGGTCAGAGACAGAAAACCCTCTACCCTACCCGAGGCTGCCCGTCTGGCAGACGAATACACAGATGCCCGCAAGTTGGATGGTACAGCTGCTAAAGCCCCTGCCAGACTGGAGTATCGACCAGCAGTAACACCCGCTCCTGCAGTCTACCAACCCCCAGTACACCGTACCCCAGCCGCACCACCAGCTAACAATTATATGCAACCAGCCCGATTTAATGCCCGGGAGTACTCCCAACCCATCCGGTGCTATGGGTGCAAGCAGTTGGGACACAAGCGTCCTGAGTGCCCACTGAACAGTGCCAACCAGGCTCAGTCCTGGAGGAGACCAGTTAATGGAAACCAGCGCCCACCTCAGCCTGCTGCTCACTGCCTAGAGCAGGAGGAATTTTGGGGCATTCTACACGAGGCAGACCCAGTGCAAGCAGCTCACCAGGATAATCGCCAGCAACATCGGCAAACTGTGAAACTGAATGGCAGAGTGGTGAATGGGCTGAGAGACACAGGAGCCACGATGACACTGCTCCAAAAGAACTTGGTCTCAGAACATTAGCACACTGGAGACACTGTGGCAGTAAGGGTAGCAGGGGGTGCCGTGTTTCGCTTACCTGTTGCCCGAGTACATTTGGATTGGGGAGTGGGCGCTAGGCATGTGGATGTGGGGGTGATGAAGGACTTGCCCGCCGATGTTCTTTTGGGAAACGATTTGGCCCCTTTGGTTTCAGCCTATGCTCCGATGGGCCCTGCAGACGTGAACCCAGTGACCACCCGTGCCCAGACCCGTGCCGCCGGAACCAGCCCACTTGCTGACGAGACCCAGGTAAGATCTCCTTCCCCGACTGGTACCCCAGATCAGGTTCCCTTAAGCTGGGATTCCCCAGAGGAGTTTGGGAGGGAAACCCGGGCAGATCCGACCCTCCAAAGATACAAGGACAGGGCAGATGCTGGAGAGGAAGGAATAGATGGGGAACGGTATGAGTGGGTGGGGGACAGGTTGTATAGGATCCCTAAACCTTCCCAGAAGAGTGTTGCCACTCCGCCGAATCGCCAGTTAGTGGTACCTGCAAAGTACCGGCAGGAGATTCTGCGGATAGGGCATGATGTTCCTTTAGCTGGACATCTAGGGTCCCGCCGCACAGCCTATAGGATTTCACAGAACTTCTTCTGGCCAAACTTTAACCAGGCTGTGCGGATGTACTGCAGCACGTGTGACACATGTCAACGGGTAGGAAAGCGGGGGGACCACCCTAAGGCTAGGCTATTATCGATGCCTATTATAGGGGAGCCCTTTGCCCGCATAGCCGTTGACATTGTGGGTCCACTGGCCAGGGCTAGTCCATCCGGTAAGAAGTATGTTCTTACCGTGGTGGACTATGCCACCCGCTATCCAGAGGCAGTAGCGCTGTCTAACATAGAGGCAGAGACGGTTGCTGATGCCCTGGTTAGAATTTTTACCAGGGTCGGGTTCCCTAAGGAGATCCTCTCCGACCAGGGAACCCAATTCACCGCTGTGCTCACCCAGCAACTGTGGAAGGTGTGCGGCATGAAGCCGTTACTTAGCTCACCCTACCACCCACAGACGAACGGTCTCTGCGAGCGCTTTAACGGTACCCTCAAACAGATGCTGAGGACCTTTACAGACACTTGCAGAGACTGGGAGAGATTCCTGGCTCATCTATTATTTTCTTATAGAGAGGTGCCCCAGGAATCTACTGGGTTCTCCCCCTTTGAGCTGCTGTATGGGAGAAGGGTCCGCGGACCCCTAGATCTCATTAGAGGCCACTGGGAGGGGGAGACGGAGCAGGAAGGGATCCCCATAGTACCATATGTTTTGGAACTCCGGGACCGCATGGAGAAACTGTCCCTGATGGTAAGGGAGAATCTCCAGGCGGCCCAGGGGAGACAGAAGAGATGGTACGATCAGGGTGCCCGACAGCGGGTCTTCCAGGTTGGGCAAAAGGTATTGGTGCTTAAACCTGTGAAGGCCAACAAGATGCAGGCATCTTGGCAGGGCCCGTACAAGGTAGTGGCGCAGATCTGCGACACTACTTACTTGATAGCCAGCTGTGCAGATGAGAGGATCCAGCGGTCCTTTCATGTGAACATGCTGAAAGAGTACCAGGAGAGACCTGAGAATATTGCAGCAGTATGTGCCCCAGCTGCAGATGATTCTGAGAACTTACCCCTTCCAGATCTATTAGAAAGGGATTCCCAGACTGACCTTACTACCCTTGTACAGCTAGGGGACCGGTTGAACCCCACAGAAAGGGTACAGGCGCAGCAGTTGTTATGGGAGAAGCAGGCGACGTTCTCCCAGGAACCAGGTTATACCACCCTAGCTGTGCATAAGGTAGAGGGAGACACAGCCCCCCTACCGTATCCCTGAAGCAGTCCGTGAAGGAATGCGGAAGGAGATACAGGAGATGACCCAACTTGGGGTTATCGAGCACTCCGACAGCCCTTGGGCCTAGTCCTGGTGCCAAAGAAAGATGGGACCACCCGGTTCTGTGTGGACTACAGGCGACTCAACGAGCGGACCACCACTGACGCCTACCCAATGCCCCGGGTAGACGAATTACTAGATCGTATTGCCAGGGGGCGATATCTGACCACCATAGACCTGTGTAAGGGCTACTGGCAGATCCCCCTGGCCCAGGATGCTATCCCCAAGTCGGCATTTGTCACCCCATTTGGCCTGTACCAATTTAAGGTCATGCCTTTTGGGATGAAAAATGCACCGGCTACCTTCCAACGGATGGTGGATAGACTCCTGGATGGCTTCCAAGAATTTGCCTGTGCATACTTGGACGACATTGCGATCTACAGTGGGTCCTGGGAGAAACACCTGGTACATGTAGGGGTAGTGCTGGATAAGATTAGGGCCGCTGGCCTGACATTGAAGCCAGAAAAGTGTCATCTAGGTATGGCTGAAGTACAGTACCTGGGTCACAGAGTGGGGTGTGGGAGCCAGAGACCGGAGCCAGCCAAGGTAGAGGCAGTGGCTAACTGGCCCACACCTACTACTAAGACCCAGGTATTGGCCTTCTTGGGGACGGCAGGGTACTACAGACGTTTTGTCCCTGACTACAGCGCTATCGCTAAGCCCCTGACAGATCTGACCAAGAAAAACTTGCCTAAGCAGGTCCTGTGGTCTCCGGCTTGTGAAGCTGCGTTCCAGGCACTGAAGCAGGCTCTTGTGAATGCCCCTGTCTTGGCTGCTCCAGTCCCTAACAAACGCTTTCTCGTACACACAGATGCTTCCATGTATGGACTGGGGGCTGTGCTGAGCCAAGTCGGGGAAGATGGAGGAGAGCACCCTGTCGCATATCTCAGCAGAAAGTTGTTACCCAGAGAAGTGAGTTATGCGGCAGTGGAGAAGGAGTGTTTGGCTTTGGTCTGGGCATTGAAAAAGTTAAGTCCCTATTTGTATGGGCAAGAGTTTTCCCTTGTGACTGATCACAACCCACTCGTTTGGCTTAACCGGGTCTCAGGAGACAATGGGAGACTGCTGAGATGGAGCTTGGCACTACAGCCCTACAATTTTACCATCAGCTACAGACCCGGTAAGCTAAACGGAAACGCAGATGGGTTGTCACGACAAACAGACGTTTCCATCACCTCGTAGTCCGGTCATCCCCAAGTTGACCCGCCACAGGGTCAAGCCGGGTCTGCCGGAGTGTCCCACAAGGAGGGAGCCGTGTGACAGAACCATCTGTCTGCTGGATTTTTGCCCGTTCGTCTGTTTGTCCCCGTTCGTATGAATGGCTGGTTTCTATAGCCCAGCCATTCGAATGACTCTTTTTCCCGAACAAAACCGCCGAACGAACGGCCACCCAAGTGAGGAGTGTGCTGCAGGTTAACGAAGTGATCACCATTATAACGTTGTGGTTAACCGCAGACACTTCTCAATTAAACCGAACTCAGGGTGGTCGTCGTTCGTATGTCGACCACGAGGCAGCGGCCATTTTAAATCATGCGAACGCCCAGCGGTGTTTGGCTCTATTTCTATGGAACTGAAAACGGACACTTTTTCTGCCGAACACCGCTGAAACAAGGGAACGCCTGGCTGCCTCCACGAAAGCATGCGAACACCGGCCGTTCGGGAGATTGAGAGCATACGAAAAGACTTAACCCAGATAGCCCTCCCATGGAGTCATTCGTATACCGAAAGACTGTAAGAACTTTGACTCCATGGCGATTGAACTATGTGTGTGGGATCTGAGCGCTATTCGCTAATAATATGCACTCAGATCCAGGCTATCTGGGGACATGTGATGCGAATGGGAAATGTTCAATTTTCATGTAGTTATGCATTTTTATGTCTTTTATTATTTTATGTTTAAAATGGCGACTGTCCTTGTCCTGGAGTTAATTGAGTTACCTGGTGATTAACTCCGGGACAGAGGGGAGGGAATCAGAATGCACTGTGGGTAAGAGAGGTGGCTGTGTGTCAGAAATGTTCTTCTATCTGTCTGTAATTTAAGTCTTCCATCTGGTCCCCTAGGGGAGTGTCCACCAGGTGGGAGACCTGCATAAATACGGGCAGGTAGCCCACAGTAAAACCAGATCTTATTGACCCTCAATGCGGAGCTTCTGTCTCGTTATTGGGGGGATTTCTTCTTCACGGTTAGAGACTGCTGGATGGAACGAAAGCCGCTTTGGGGATATTAGTGTTCGACGGTTCCTAGCAGTTCGTATATTGCCGTTCGGGAGTTTGGAGCCGTTCGTGGATTTCGATCGGGAGATTGTCGCTTCCCCTGCATTTCGTTCGTGGATTATAGAGTAAGCGAACAGAGACGGTACTGCAGCCGGGGAAGGTTTACTAAACGGCGGTTTGACTTAAAGACACGGGAGGTGTCTTAACAGGGGGATACTCGCTAAACGGCGGTTTGTACATTTCATTACTGAAGGTACCGTAACAACTGGTGGCAAGCGACGGGATGATCCTCAACGCCCAAAGAAACCACTACAACCAGGATTAAATGGAACTACAATACCAGAACTTGAGAAGAGCGACCCTAAAGGATTTATTGGAACAAAGAGGCGGACAAGCCAGTAACCTCAGGAAGAGGCATATTATTGCACTATTGCTGGAAATGGATGGAGTAACGGCGGAAGAGGGAACCAATGGACCCAGCACAGCTGACAGAACCCCCGAGGAGGCAAGCTTCGACCGGGCGGTAAGAATCAGGCTGGCCCATTATGGTCCCAACCCAACTACTGAGACTGTCACCCAGGTCATAGCCGCTGTGGAGGCCAACCTGCTACGCCAAAGAAGTGCTGCAGCAGCCCCAGTCACAGCAAACCCGGGAGATAGGAAAAAGGTACCATTTACAGCGTTTAAAGCCTTCAGTGAGACAGAAGGAGAGATTGATGGGTACCTTGCTGATTTTGAGCGGCAATGTGCCCTGCACAAGGTACCCCTAGAAGACTGGGTTACTATACTGTCTGGCAAGCTATCCTGCCGGGCCAGCGAGGCTTTTCGGGCCATTCCAGATGAGGAGATTGGGGATTATGGGGCCGTCAGGGAAGCTTTACTCTCCCGGTATGCTGTTACACCTGAGGCGTACCGGAGGAGGTTCCGAGACACGGTTAAAACCTCTGGGGACTCATATGTGGAATGGGCATGCAAGGTGCACCGCACAGCCGCTCACTGGATGGCGGGGTGCCAGGCTGTATCAGGGGAAGAGGTGCTGCAGATGTTCCTCTTAGAACATTGCTTTGACAAATTGCCAGCAGGGGTCAGAGAGTGGGTAAGGGACCGTAAACCCTCCACTCTGCACGAAGCAGCTCGCCTGGCGGATGAGTATACCGACGCCCGCAAACTGGACAGTCTCATCAGTAAGGCTCCCGCCAGAGTGGAGTACAGGCCAGCAACACCAGCACCAGCCAACCTCTACCAGCCTCCCATGACTCGCCCAGCAGCACCTCCTCCATCTGCCCCGTACCAACAGCCACCTAGGTTTAATGCACGGGAATACACGCAACCCATTCGGTGCTACCTGTGCAAGCAACTAGGGCACAAGCGACCAGAGTGCCCGATGAACAGCGCCAACCAGAACCAGTCCTGGAGGAGACCAGCCGGCGGCAATCCACGACCTCCCCTCCCGGCCGCTCACTGCGTAGAGGAAGAAGAGTGCTGGGGCATCCTGCATAAGGCAGACCCCGTTCAGGCTGCTCACCGGGATAACCGACAGCATCACCAGCAGTGTGTGAAAGTAAATGGGAAGGAGGTCAGTGGTCTACGAGATACCGGGGCAACTATGACCTTGCTCCAGAAGCACCTGGTATCCGAAGCCCAACATACAGGGGACACGGTCGCCGTACGAGTAGCTGAAGGTGCCGTGTTCCGTCTGCCCGTTGCCCGGGTACATTTGGATTGGGGAGTGGGCGCTAGACATGTGAATGTGGGGGTCATGAAGGACTTACCAGCGGATGTCCTCCTTGGGTCCTACGCTCCCATGGGTCCTGCTGAAGTGGATGCTGTCACGACCCGTGCCCAGACCCGTGCCGCCGAGACCGGCCCACCTGCTGCTGAGACCCAGGTAAGACTCTCTCCCCCGACTTGTACCTTAGACCAGGCCCCTTTAGGTTGGGATACCCCTGAGATGTACAGGAAGGAAACCAGGGAAGACCCGACGCTAGCCAAGTACAGGGCCAGGGCCGATTCTGGGGGAGAAGGAGTAGATGGAGAGCACTACGAGTGGGTGGGGGATAGACTATACAGGATCCCGAAACCGTCCCAGAAGCCGAGTACCCCTCCGCAGAATCGACAGCTAGTGGTAAGCGGGGGGATCACCCAAAAGCTAGGCTTCAGTCGATGCCTATCATTGGAGAACCCTTTTCCCGCATAGCCGTTGACATTGTGGGTCCACTGGCCAGGGCTAGCCCATCGGGTAAGAAGTATATTCTCACCGTGGTGGACTACGCCACACGTTATCCAGAGGCAGTAGCGCTGTCTAATATAGAGGCAGAGACGGTTGCTGATGCCCTGGTTACAATCTTCACTAGGGTCGGGTTCCCTCAGGAGATTCTCTCCGATCAGGGAACCCAGTTCACCGCTGTGCTTACCCAGCAGCTGTGGAAGGTGTGCGGTATTAAACCTCTGCTTAGCTCACCGTATCACCCACAGACTAACGGTCTCTGCGAGCGATTTAATGGCACCCTCAAACAGATGTTGAGGACCTTTACTGACACTTGCAGAGACTGGGAGCGATTCCTGCCTCATCTGCTATTTGCATACAGAGAGGTGCCCCAGGAATCTACTGGGTTCTCCCCCTTTGAGTTACTCTATGGGAGAAGGGTCCGTGGACCCCTAGATCTCATTAGAGGACACTGGGAGGGGGAGACAGAGCAAGAAGGGACTCCCATAGTGCCATATGTCCTGGAACTCCGGGACCGCATGGAGAAACTATCCCTGATGGTCAGGGAGAATCTCCAGGCGGCCCAGGGGAGACAGAAACGGTGGTACGATCGGGGTGCCCGACAGCGGGTCTTCCAGGTTGGGCAGAAGGTTCTGGTACTCAAGCCTGTGAAGACAAACAAGATGCAAGCATCTTGGCAGGGCCCGTATAAAGTGTTAGCTCAGGTGTGTGATACTACCTACCTTATAGCCAGCTGTTCAGATGAAAGGATTCAGCGATCCTTCCATGTGAACATGCTGAAGGAGTATCAGGAACGACCAGAGGATGTTGCGGCAGTATGTGCCCCAGCTACTGACGACTCCGAGAACTTACCTTTACCTGACTTGTTAGAGAGGGATCCCCAGACAGACCTTACTAGTCTTGTACAGCTGGGGGACCGGCTAAACCCGGCAGAGAAGGTACAGGCGAGACAGTTACTGTGGGAGAAGCAGGCGAGGTTCTCCCAAGAACCCGGGTACACTACCCTAGCTGTACACAAGGTCGAGACACCCGGACAGAACCCTCTACGACAACCCCCATACCGTATCCCTGAAGCAGTCCGAGAAGGAATGCGGACGGAGATACAGGAGATGACCAGGCTGGGGGTTATCGAACACTCAGACAGTCCTTGGGCCTCGCCTGTAGTTCTGGTGCCTAAGAAAGATGGGACCACCCGGTTCTGTGTGGACTACAGGCGGCTCAACGAGCGGACCACCACTGATGCCTACCCTATGCCCCGGGTAGACGAGTTATTAGACCGCATTGCCAGGGGGCGCTACTTGACCACCATTGACCTGTGTAAAGGTTATTGGCAGATTCCCCTGGCCGAGGATGCTATCCCTAAGTCGGCATTCGTCACCCCATTTGGCCTGTACCAGTTTAAGGTTATGCCATTTGGGATGAAGAATGCTCCGGCTACGTTCCAGCGTATGGTGGATAGGCTCCTCGATGGCTTCCAGGACTTTGCATGTGCATACCTGGATGACATTGCGGTCTACAGTGAGTCCTGGGAAGACCATTTAGTACACGTGGGGGTGGTGCTGGACAAAATTCGGGCCGCAGGCCTGACCTTGAAGCCAGACAAGTGCCATCTAGGCATGGCAGAAGTGCAGTACTTGGGTCACAGGGTAGGATGTGGGAGCCAGAGACCAGAGCCAGCCAAGGTAGAAGCTGTAGCGAACTGGCCCACACCTATCACCAAGACCCAAGTGCTGGCCTTCCTGGGGACAGCAGGGTATTACCGACGTTTTGTCCCTGACTACAGTACGGTTGCTAAGCCCTTGACTGACCTGACTAAGAAGAATTTGCCTAAGCAGGTCCTGTGGTCTCCAGCTTGTGAAGCCGCGTTTCAAACACTCAAGCAGGTTCTTGTTAATGCTCCTGTCCTGGCTGCCCCAGTCCCTAACAAACGTTTTCTTGTACATACAGATGCTTCCATGTATGGACTGGGGGCTGTGCTAAGCCAGGTCGAGGAAGATGGAGGAGAGAACCCTGTCGCATACTTAAGCAGAAAGTTACTACCCCGGGAAGTAAGTTATGCGGCAGTGGAGAAAGAGTGTTTAGCCCTGGTCTGGGCACTGAAGAAACTGAGCCCTTATTTATACGGACAAGAATTCTCCCTTATTACAGACCATAACCCCCTTGTCTGGCTTAACCGGGTCTCAGGAGACAATGGCAGACTGCTGAGGTGGAGTTTGGCACTACAACCTTACAACTTCACCATCAGCTACCGACCCGGTAAGCAGAATGGGAACGCGGATGGGTTGTCCCGGCAAACAGACGTCCCTACTTCTTCCCAGTCCGGTCATCCCCAAGTTGACCCGCCAAAGGGTCAAGCCGGGTCTGCCGGAGTGTTCCACAAGGGGGGAGCCGTGTGACAGACCCATCTGTCTGGATTATAACTGCTTTGTTCGCCTGTTTTGCCGGTTACATGAATTTCCCCATTCGTATGCTTTATTCAAGAGAATGTCGGTTTTGTCGAACGAAACTACAGAACGGACGGCCACCCAGAAGAGAAGTGTGCTGCTGGTTAACCTATTGATCCCAATTAAAACGTTGCGGTTAACCACAGACACTTCACAATTAAAACCGAATGCCGGGTGGTCGTCGTTCGTATGTCGACCACGAGGCGGCGGCCATTTTGCCCATGCGAAAGACCAGCGGTGTTCGACGATTATTTCATGGATCTGAAAACGGACACTTTTTCAGCCGAACACCGCTGAAGCCGTCGACCTCCCCTTCTCAATCGACAAAAGTATACGAATGCCAGCTGTTCGGGAGATTCAACCACACGAATGGACTTAACCCAGATAGCCGTCCCATGGAGTCAATCGCATACAGAAGAACCGAAAGAGACTTTGACTCCATGGCGATTGAACTATGCAAATGGGATCTGAGCGCTATTCTCCAATAATGTGCACTCAGATCCAGGCTATCTGGGGATACGTGATACGAATGTAATATGTTCGGCAGTTATGAAGTTAGGGATTTTCATGTGTTTTTGTGACTTGTGTTTAAAATGGCGATTGCCTCTGCCCGGGGAGATAATTGAGTTACTTCCCAATTATCCCCCGAGCAGAGGGGAGGGAACTGTACTGCATGCTGGGAATATTGTGGGGATGTATGTCCAAAATGTCCCCATGTTCCTCTGCACTTTCAGTCTCACATTTGGTCCCCTAGGGGAGTGTCCACCAAGTGGGAGACCTGCATAAATACCGGGCAGGTAGCCCACAGTAAATCAGTTCGTGTTTTACCCTCAAAGCGGAGTTTGGTCTCGTTATTGGGGGGATTTGGTTACCAGCGACTAAGGACTGCTTATTTGGATTATTTGCCGCTTGGGAGATATTGACGTTCGGTTACTATTTGCCATTCGTGGATTTGCAGCTCGTGAAGGGAATTAGCCGTACAGGTACCGTTCGGGAGTTTGGAGTGTTCCCTGGCTGGCGGTTCGCATGGTTTTACTATACCCGCTACCCGACCACATTATTGCGAACGGGGGATACTCGCTAAACGGCGGTTTGTACATTTCATTACTGAAGGTACCGTAACACATGTCCTGTGCCCGACAAGGTCCATTTGGGTGGTAACCTTGTGGGAAAATACTGTATAAAAGAAGCAGATGTAAAATTAAACCTTCAGTTCTACTTCACTCTCAATCTAGAGTCTTGTCTCTTACAGGGGAAAAGGCTTTACAGCTATCACTCTTGTAAGAGCTTCACTACTTGGGATGACTACTGGAATGCTGTGAATACCCCTCACACTCGGGAGAAGGACACCCTCTAGCGGTGGCAACCCCTCTACTCATCGGGGTAACTGCTACAGTCACAATCCCTTCTTTTGCCTCTTTAACTGATTTACACCGCTTTGAAGCTGACACAAGGCCTTGTGGGAGACAAAATGTTTGACCATAGCTGACCTTGTAGGAGACACAAGGTTTGACCATAGACAAAATTCTGGTCAAACAAGGAGGGACAGGTAGGTTTAACCAAATCAGTAGCCCTAATATTCATTTCACATTTTCATGATTTTGAGCACATAGGAAAGAGGCAAAACCTTAAGGCCCTACAAGTTCGATAAATATGCCGTGGCCTTTTATGCGGAGACATAAATAAGTAGATGCTTGATTTGCACAATGAACAATCCTGGAGGGACAACATATGGTAAACATGACCATCTGCTTCCACCTAAAGGGCAAATGCAGCACTTTCAGATAGTCTTCACCCATATGCCAAAGTCTAAAGGAAGATGTAGACCATTTCAGCAAGTGGTCAGAAGCATTTCCTCGAAGAGGAAAGATGCCAAATAGGTAGCACAAATCCTCTGTAAAGAGATCGTCCCCAGATTCTGTTGCCCTTTACAGATTAACTGTCATGTTCCTGAGCAGGTCAGAAAGGAGACGATTGCCAGGGTTATTGGTTGAAACTTTATTTGTCTTTTTAGACATAACAATTCACTTGAAAGAAATAATTAAGGCAATATGCCACAAACAGGATATCTTGAAAGAAAATGAATAAAGTCTTTTATATACAAGTAGGTTTGACGTTATTCCTAAATAGATTAGTAATGTGTGGAATGTCACACTGCAGCCAGGTTTAGGATGATACAGGGTTGAAATGGTTAAAGCTGGTAAGTAGAGTTGAGTGAACCTGAACTGTAAAGTTCGGGTTCATACTGAACATTAGGTTTTTTGGACCCCGGACCCGAACCCGGACATATCACTGTATGTTCAGGTTTGGCGTTCGGTATTCATCGATTTAATGGCGCGTTTTGAAAAGCTGCAGGGCAGCCAATCATCAAGCGTTGACTCGTGTGCCCTTAGAAGCCATCACAGCCATGCCTACTAATAGCATGGCTGTGATTGGCCAGTGCAGCATGTGACTCAGCCTCTATATATAAGCTGGAGTCGCGTAGCGCCGCACGCACATGCGGTCTTATTAGTGTAGGGAGATGATGCTGCCGCTGATAGGGACAGCTTAGGAAAGAATTCTGCACACTAGTACATTAGTGGGGTGGGATTCATTTCATATCTGAGAGTCAGATAGAAGCTTCAAATACCGTGGTTACAACGGAGTTTTAAAACGTAAATTTTTTTTTGGTGCTAAATAGTACATTAGTGGGGTAGTACATTAGTGGTGTGCACTTCATATCTGATTGTCAAATAGAATCGTCAAATACTGCTGTCACATTGCAGTTTTAAAACTTAAAATTTTTTGGGTCCTAAACTCCTAAATAGTATTTTAGTGGGGTGCACTTCATAACTGAGAGTCAAATAGAAGCGTCTAATAGTGTGCTTACAGCGCAGTGGTAAACATTGTTATTTTCTGGGTTCTAATCTGCTAAATAGTACATTTTGGAGCTTGCACTTCATATCTGAGAGTCAAATAGAAGCGTCTAATAGTGCGCTTACAGAGCACTTGTAAACATTCTTATTTTCTGGGTGCTAATCTGCTAAATAGTACATTTTGTGGCCTGCTCTTCATATCTGAGAGTCAAATAGAAGCGTCTAATAGTGTGCTTACTATTGTAAACAGTTGTAAACATTCTAATTGTTTTGCTGCTAATCTGCTGCTTCATATCTGAGAGTCAAATCGAAGCGTAACTTTGATTCGAATTTACTACATCGGTCACTTGTAATATTGTTTCACACCTACAATACTTGTTACACAGATCTAAGTGATAGAAAACAAACTGATATTTTCTACACTAGAAACTACCAGATAACAAGCTGCTATATTTAAACCAGTGATCAATAGCTAAGAGGTACTTCAACAATATTGTAATTCTGGGGCAATACCCTCACTAGTCAAACTGAGAGGTCAGTTTATAGGGAAAACTGTTGCCTGGAGGAAATTCTAAAACAATTTCCATATGTCCTTTGCAGACTTTACATGCTGGAAAAACGCAGGTGCCAACTGCTGTGGCTTTCTGCAGTGTGCATACCGGCAAGGAGGGCAGGGTTGGGGAGTGGGTGGAAGATGATGTGTGCTAATTTGCTAAATAGTACATTTTGTGGCCTGCTCTTCATATCTGAGAATCAAATAGAAGCATCTAATACTGCGGTTACAGCACAATTGTAAACATTCTAACTGTTTTGGTGCTAAACAGTACATTTTGGGGTGTGCACTTCATATCTAAGAGTCAAATAGAAACGTCTAATAGTGTGCTTACAGCGCACTTGTAAAAATTCTAATTTCTGGGTGCTTATCTGCTAAATAGTACATTTTGGGGCCTGCTTTTCATATCTACAAGTCATGCTACAACAAAATTAAACAAGTTTTAAAATATGTATGGGCCAACCAGTGGCTGTAAACAACAAACAAAGTTTTACTGGTTACATTCATGACTAAACACTCTAGTGAACAGGACCGTCATGTAGTGTGTTCTTTTTTAAAAAAAATCATACAGCATCCTTTCATGTGCTTTTCAGATGTCATATTGTGAATTACCAATTTTTGTTTAGCCTGATTTTTGTTTAAAAAAGTGAAAAAAAAGTGTTATTGTGATCGCTTCATATACAGAAACATTAATATACATTTCTATATTGTGTAAAGACACAACTACAAAGTTAAAAACCAAACGCCAAAACAACATGCCAGACAATCTACCTATGCATGGCTCGTGTAATACAATAAGTCTACATCTTAAAAATGCAATAACCCACAGAAGATGGGCGAGAATTTTTTTTGCAAATGTAACTGTAACTGACCGTTTTGCACAAAAGGGAAAAAAAACGCTTAGACGATAATCCCCTTTTAGAGACAGGCACAGCTACTGTAGAATCACCAAAACTCACAAATTGAATACAAGTGAATGCACCGAACTGCATACAAGGGAATGCTCCAAACACTCGAACTGGAACCTCACAAATAGCTGCTAACAGACGAACAGGAAAAGCTCCCAAGCGGCTTACATTCCTGGCAATCAGTCCTTAGCAGCATATAGTAAATCCCCCCCAAAGACGAGACAGAGCTCTGTGTTGAGGGTCAAGCAGTGGTCTGTTTAATGAGGGCTACCTGCCCAGTATTTATGCAGGTCTCCCACCTGGTGGACACTCCCCTAGGGGACCAGATGAAAGACTGTAACAAAAGACAGACATGTACCAATTACAGACATACAGAAGTAAAACATCCCCACAATGCATCCTGGCTTCCTCCCCTCTGCCCTGGAGAAGTAATTCAATTATCTCCCAGGACAAAGGCAAAACTCCATTACACACGTGGGGACACAAAACCAGTATTATACTTTAAAATACATAAAGTAACATTTATTACATAAAACACAGACATGTAACATATCCCCAGATAGCTCAGGTCTGAGCGCACATTATTAAGCGAATGGCGCTCAGACCACACGAATACAGTTTAATCGCCATGGAGCCAAAGTCTTTACAGTCAGTTTCATACGAATGGGCTCCATGGGATTCCTATCTGGGGTATAACACATTCAACCAAAACTACCGAACACCGGGCTGTTCGTGCACTTCCACCGAACAAGAAGGGAGGTCGGCGGCTTCAGCGGTGTTCGCGCAAAACTGTGTCCGATTTTAGTTCCATGAAAATAGGGGCGAACACCGCTGTGCATTCGTATGTTTAAAATGGCTGCGACCTTGTGTTCGGGATACAAATGGCGGCCACCCAGCATTCGGCAATTAAGCTGGGGTTAACCGCAGCTTCAGGGAGGTTAATTGCCGGCACACTCCAGCTCCCAGGTGGTCTATTTATTCGTGCGATTGTTCGGTAGATTGAATCTACCGAACAACCGGCAAAAAAGTACGAATACAGCTTTTCTGCAGGCGAAATAAAGTCTTTTAAAAGGGGGCCATAGTCCAGAGACAGCAGGCGAGCAACCAGGCTTCTCCAATGCAATTTGGCGAGATTGGTCTCGTCACAGTAACTTTGATTCAAATTTACTACATCGGTCACTTGTACTATTGTTTCACACCTACAACACTTGTTACACATATCTAAGTGATAGAAAACATATTGATATTTTCTACACTAGAAACTACCAGATAACAAGCTGCTATATTTAAACCAGTGATCAATAGCTAAGAGGTACAATATTGTAATTCTGGGGCAATACTCTCACAAGTCAAACTGAGAGGTCAGTTTATATGGAAAACTGTTGCCTGGATACAATTCTAAAAAAATTTCCATGTGTCATAGAAACATAGAAACATAGAATGTGATGGCAGATAATAACCATTCGGCCCATCTAGTCTGCCCAATTTTCTAAATACTTTCATTAGTCCCTAGTCTTATCTTATAGTTAGGATAGGCTTATGCCTATCCCACGCACACCTTTACTGTGTTAACCTCTACCACTTCAGCTGGAAGGCTATTCCATGCATCCACTACCCTCTCAGTAAAGTAATACTTCCTGATATTATTTTTAAACCTTTGTCCTGTCAGGGTATTTATATCGGCAGACATCTTGTGCTATGATAGAAATTAAAAGTGTATATTCTGAGTCACTCTGAACAGACCAGACTCCATTTTGTTATTTTCAAGTTAACAAAGAGACACGAAATTTCTATCCTTTCTGTAAAACTAACCACTTTGCCAGAGCTAAAGGAATGCATAGTATAAACAAACCAAGTGATAAGGAGAATGGGGGTTAGACAGACTGTCTAAATGATAATGGAATAGATGCATTCTAAACCCAGACATTTGTGACAGAGGAGATTAAATAATAAAATTTTACTTTCTATATGTACAAGACCCCATTGTAAGTTTAAGGTGAAACATAGTTCATGAACTGCCATTTCAAAAATTATAGCAGGAATTGCGGACACTAAGTCTAGACAAAACTAAGAGAAAACCCTTTGAAGTGAAAGGAAACGTAAGTTATCGCTACTATAAAGATAGGCCAAAATGACGTCAAAATAGCCACCAAGAAAAGTTAACTCTTTCCTGGATAGGTATGTTTAGTGGGACAAGACTGCCCTCTATAGACCAAATACCTAAATTGCGATCCCTAGGTAAGCACACCTCTAGTGCTTCTATTTGGTTATCAACTGATGACGTACAGAGAGTCTGGCCCTTTAAAAGTTAGGACAAAGGGAAGATAGAGGGTATGCAAAGAAGAAAGGAAGGTAGACGAGGAATGCAAGGGTATGCAAAGAAAGCAAAGAAGTGAGCAGTCGGAAGCAATGCAGAGAGGCCTATGAGAGATATCCACTCTAGGACACTCAGAAATTCCTACACACCTCCATGCAGAGAGACATCCAAACAAGTTCCTGAGATTACCAATTTGATGGAAATATCTACTCAACTGGTAATTATACTGGTTTCATTTAATTAATTAAATTAATTAAAATGTACTAATAGCATGATATATGACTGGATAAATCACGGTCAGATTTCCATATTAAGAAATCTTAGTTAACTAAATAATATATAGTTATAAACATTCCATTCTGCAGGTGGAATTAAGAATAATTATATATTGATGTGATATTATCACATGTTAGCATACCGATGTTTTTATCCAGGTGTATTGATTTGCACTAAATTAAGAAGATATCTTTTAGACAAATTAAATTCTGCTTATATAACATGGTAGATTCTCTTATTGGATGGTTCCAGGAAATGACTAATGAACTGGTTTAAATGTTATTTTATTTAAAATTACATAAGAATAGATCTTAATTACCTAGGAGATCTAGCCAGCATTGAAAGGGTTATTCTAACTGTTAACCAGGGTTTTATGGCCCTTCACTTTCAGTCTGTGTTAAGGATACCTCATAAATCATGTAAGTCTTGACAGAAAATGCTGTTTAGCCATTGAAACATGCATATCCATTCCATTGTATTGCATACCATTTTATACTGGATATTCATTGATTATTGTCACGCGTGTTACATAATATTTGTTAATTAATTGTTATTATAAATAAATCTATTTTTATAACAAAATTGTGATTTTATTATATGAAATACTTTTCACTTACGATAACGATCTTTGGATCTGAGAATTGAATTAGTGGGCAATTCTCACTGTTTACTATTATTATCCCATAATTATCCCCACAGTCCCTCTAATTTAAGACTATGTCCTCTTGTTGTGGTAGTTTTTCTTCTTTTAAATATAGTCTCCTCCTTTACTGTGTTGATTCCCTTTATATATTTAAATGTTTCTATCATATCCCCCCTGTCTCGTCTTTCATCCAAGCTATACATGTTAAGATCTTTTAACCTATCCTGGTAAGTTTTATCCCGCAATCCATGAACCAGTTTAGTAGCCCTTCTCTGAACCCTCTCTAAGGTATCAATATCCTTCTGAAGATACGGTCTCCAGTACTGTGTACAATACTCCAAGTGAGGTCTCACCAGTGTTCTGTACAATGGCATGAGCACTTCCCTCTTTCTACTGCTAATACCTCTCCCTATACAACCAAGCATTCTGCTAGCATTTCATGCTGCTCGATTACATTGTTGACCAATAATTTTTTTTGGTTCAAAGAGAGTTTTTATCTTCAAATTAAGGGAACGGCGATGGGGACTAAGTTCGCACCCAGTTACGCAAATCTTTTTATGGTGTATTGGGAAGAGACATTTATTTTACATAGTGAATTTTTTGCGGACTTGGTCACCTATCGCCGTTATATTGACGACATATTTTTTATTTGGAAGGGAGATGATTTGAAATTGACTAATTTTTTAAGTTTTTTAAATTGCAATGATTGGGGAATCAATCTCACCTCTACTCAAAGTAAAGTGGGAATTAATTTTCTAGACCTTACTGTTTTTATAGAAGAAGGGAACATTTTTACAAAAAAAATGTTTAAAGAGGTAGATTGTAATGGGTATATTGATCTTACTAGTTGTCATCATACCCCGTGGCTCACGAATGCACCCAAGAGCCAGTTCATGCGGCTAAAAAGAAATTGTACAAAAGATGAAGATTTTTTACAACAAACTCAAATTATTAAAAATCAATTCTTAGAAAAAGGATATGAAGAAGAAGACCTTCAAAAGGGTATAGAAGAAATAAAAAGATTAGAACAAAAGGAATTACTAATATATAAAAAAAAAAAAAGAGAGAATAGAGAATAACAAAGGCAATATCCCCTTCATTTGTAATTTTTCTGCCAATAATAAGAAAGTAAGGCATGCTATCAATAAATATTGGCACTTATTACAAGATGATCCAATTTTAAAAGAAATATTACCGGAGAGACCTAAAATTGTTCATAGGGGATGCAAAAATATAAAAAATTTCTTAGTAAACAGCAATTTAAAGAATCATCAGGCTGAAAATGAGAACTTCTTAACAAAGAACAAAGGGTTCTATGGGTGTGGAACATGCCTAGCATGTAGGGAGACCATAAGTAAAAAAAGACATATAAAGAATATAAAAGAAATTACCAATAAAGAATTCACAATAAGAGACCAATTGACATGTTTCTCGAAAAATATTATTTATTTATTAATTTGTCCGTGTAACAAAATGTACATATGGAGGACCATTAGATGCCTCCATGTTAGAATTTCGGAACATGTGAGAAACATTAAAAAAGGAGTCGATACACATAGTGTTTCCCAACATTTCAAACAATACCATCATCAAAATCCACAAGGTCTTGTGTTTTGCGCACTTAAATTGGTTAAAAAAAATTGGAGGGGTGGAGATTTTATAAAGAAAATTGGGATGGAAGAAATGTCCTTTATTTTTAATTTTAATACCATGGTTCCTCAAGGATTAAATTTGGATTTCGAACTATGTCACTTTTTATAGTATAAAGAGAAAATATAATATCCAATAGTTAATGACATATAATACTGTTTTTTCTCACCCCTCCAGTTTTTTATGAAAGCATTTTTAATATTTTTTATAATTTTAGGGGTATACCATTATAATTATGCACATGATAGAAGTACTAGTGTTCACTAATAATAATATAAATAGTGATGCCTCTTTATGTTACAATATGTTCTATCAGTTTATCTCTCCTTTTCTCCATTGACTTTTGGACTGGTTATTTAAAGACTCTTGTCACAATTAAAAAAGACTATGAAACGCATATGGTGCGTTCCACGGAGAATGCGGAAGTAAATTGGCCAGATCACACTGTTCAAGACTGTGGAACGCATGTGCGTTCCAACGAAGAAAAAGGAAGTGGAATAGTATAACTATGTGATGGACGCACGCGCGCACGTACGTGATTGACGCACGCACGCACATACGTGCATCCCAACCAGTGCGGCGTGCGTTCCACGGAGTCAACTTCCGGTCCGACAGATGCCGGCAATTTTATCATTTTGACTTGTATAAAAGAACAAGAGGACACGCAACATACATACCAACTGAGGAAGCCAGTTCACTGGCAAAACGCGTTTTGGGAGTACATTGGAATCATTTTAAGTATTTTGATCCATCTTGATTTTATATATATTTTAAAGTTTATGTTTTTATACAATAAATTCTGTTTATACCGTCCTGTGGAGTCTGCAATTCCATTCCTACTTATATGTAAGGAGGAAGACATCAGGAGGAACATAAAGAGGGTGGTGGATCTCCCCTAGAAGATCCTAAGGCGCTTACCACTAGAGCCAAGTGTTCTATTGGCTCCACCTTTGTGAGTTACCCATCTCAAAGTTATTTTTTATGCTAATTAATTTGTAATTATTGTCTACACTTAGATCTATCACTATTTACTTACAGATTTTTATCTTGACAATATTTGTATTCATCACCTATATATTACTGTTCATACAGGTAATCCAGAGCTCCACTTATATTTTGTTTTATTTGCATGTTCTATGTTGTGGAGGTTAAGGGATTCCTTCACTTAAGTGTTAGAGCCTGTTTTTCCCCTTGCTGAGCTTGTGTGCACCGTTTTCATTTTGATTACATTGTCTGCCTACCTTTAAGTCATCAGAAATAATCACCCCTAAATCCCTTTCCTCATATGTTGAGGTTAGAACTCTATCAAATATTCTGTACTCTGCCCTTGGGTTTTTACGTCCAAGATGCATTATCTTGCACTTATCCACATTAAATGTCAGTTGCCACAATTCTGACCATTTTTCTAGTTTACCTAAATCATTTGTCATTTGGCTTATCCCTCCTGGAACATCAACCCTGTTACATATCTTAGTATCATCAGCAAAAAGACATACCTTACCATCAAGACCTTCTGCAATATCACTAATAAAAATATTAAAGAGAATGGGTCCAAGTACAGATCCCTGAGGTACCCCACTGGTGACAAGTCCAAGCTTCGAATATATTCCATTAACTACAACCCTCTGTTGCCTGTCACTCAGCCACTGCCTTACCCATTGTGACAGATTCACCTATATTGCTGGTTCATCTGTTTCCCCTTTATTTCGCTGGATTCCCTGTTCGTATGGCCCTGTTCGTGAAATTACAAAATGCCGATTGAAACTACCGAACGAACGACCACCCAGGAGAGGAGTGTGCTGCTGGTTAACCTCTTGGCCCCAATTAGAACGTTGTGGTTAACCGCAGACACCTCTCCATTCCATTCGTACGGGTGGTCGTCGTTCGCATGTCGACCACGAGGCAGCGGCCATTTTGGGACACGAGAAAGCGTAGCGGTGTTCGGTACAAATTCTATGGAACTAAAAACGGACACTTTAATCTACCGAACACCGCTGGAAGCTGATGCCCCCCCTTCTATTTCGGCGAGGCATACGAACGCCGGTCTGTTCGGGAGTTTTATGCATTCGTATGGACCTTTACCCAGATAGCCGTCCCATGGAGTCATTCGTATACCGAAGGACTGGTGAAAGACTTTGACTCCATGGCGATTCGACTAGATACATCGGATCTGAGCGCTATTCGGTGGAAATATGCACTCAGATCCAGGCTGTCTGGGGATACGTTATACGAACTATATTCATTCGGTATTTTCTAAGTTATGTATTTTAATGTATTTCTATTACTGTATTTTAAAATGGCGATGGTCTCTATCCTAGGAGATAATTAGGTTTCTTCCCAATTATCTCCGAGGTAGAGAAGACGGATTTATGGGTAAGATGGGAAGGGCTTATATTGAAGCCACTGCAATTGGCTACTGTACAATATGTTTTACAGTCTTCCACAAGGTCCCCTCGGGGAGTGTCCACCTTGTGGAGACCTGCATAAATACCGGGCAGGTAGCCCCATTAAACAGAACCTTATTTGACCCTCAAGACGGAGCTTGGTCTCGTTTGTGGGGGAATTACTACTGGGACAGCGCTTTCGTTATTTCTAGCTGTGGAAGGCGTTCGACTGTTTTACTGATCGGGAGTTGCCGTGTTCGTGAACTTCGTTCGGGAGTTTGGCGGTCGGCTGGATATAAACTGCATTTCTGGAGAAGGGGATTATTCACTAAACGGCGGCTTCATCTACCTGGCGGTGAGTGTCTTAACACCCATTCAACAATATTTGAATCCAAACTTAAAGATTGCAGTTTATTGATAAGCCTTCTATGTGCAACAGTGTCAAAAGCCTTACTGAAATCTAGGTAAGCAATGTCTACTGCACCACCCTGATCTATAATTTTAGTTACCCAATCAAAAAAATCAATAAGATTAGTTTGGCATGATCTCCCTGAAGTAAACCCATGTTGTCTCTGATCTTGAAATCCATGTGTTTTTAGATGTTCATCAATCCTATCCTTTAACATGGTTTCCATCACTTTCCCCACTACTGAAGTAAGGCTTACTGGCCTATAGTTGCCCGACTCCTCCCTATTACCTTTCTTGTAAATGGGCACAACATTCGCTAACTTCCAATCTTCTGGGACTACTCCTGTTAACAATGATTGATTAAATAAATCTGTTAATGGTTTTGCTAGTACACCACTAGGCTCTTTTAATAGCATTGGGTGTATTCCATCAGGTCCCATTGACTTATTTGTCTTTACTTTTGACAGTTGAAATAGAACCTCTTCCTCTTCCTCTTTCACGTGTAATAAATGACTCATTTATCCTTTTTCTCAACTGAGGTCCCTTTCCTTAATTTTCTTCTGTAAATACAGAACAAAAATATTAATTGAGGCAGTCAGCTAGACCTTTATCCACTTCTACATACATTCCTTATTTTGTTTTTAATCTAACTAATCCTTGTTTTACTTTTCTTTTCTCATTTATGTATCTAAAAAATGTTTTATCCCCCTTTTTTACTGACTGTGCTATTTTCTCTTCTGTGTGTGATTTGGAAGCTCTTATAACTTGCTTAGCCTCTTTCTGCCTAATCTTATAGATCATTTTGTCTTCCTCACTCTGGTTTTTTTTATAATTCCTAAATGCTAACTTTTTGTTTTTAACTATTTTGGCCACATCTGCGGAGTACCACAGTGGTTTCTTGAATTTTTTGCTTTTACTGACAAGCCTAATGCAATTTTCTGTTGCCTTCAATAGTGCAACTTTTAAATAATCCCATTTCTCTTGGACTCCATTTAAATTGCTCCAGTCTGATAATGACTCCTCTACCCATATTCTAATTTTAGAAAAGTCTGCTTTTCTAAAGTCTAAAACTTTTGTTTTTGTGTGGTGTGACTCAGTCACTGTTCTTATATTAAACCACACTGTCTGATGATCACTGGATCCTTAACTTTCACCTACAGTAATATCTGATACCAAATCTCCATTTGTTAACACTAAATCTAGTATGGCCTCTTTATGAGTTGGCTCCTCAACAACTTGTTTTAGAGACAATCCTAGTAGGGAGTTTAGAATATGTGTTCCTGGCACAAGTACCTAATTTTGTTTTCCAATTTTCATCAGGAAGATTAAAGTCACCCATGATGATAACTTCCCCCTTCATTGTCATTTTAGCTATTTCCTCAACTAGTAGATTATCTAACTCTTCAATTTGTCCAGGGGGCCTATAAATCACACCTTCATGAGTTACTGTGTGATTACCAAATTCTAACATAGCCCAAACGGACTCTATGTTTGCCTCACTAACTTTTCTTGGGCTAGATTTTATGCTATCCTTCACATACAAGGCCACCCCTCCCCCTTTCTTGCCTTCCCTATCTTTCCTATATAAAGAGTACCCTGGTATTGCTATGTCTCAGTCATTTTTCTCCTTGTACCATGTCTCAGTAACAGCGACTAAATCTACACTATCAGTTGCCATTATTGCCATAGATCATGGATCTTATTCCCTAAACTGCGAGCATTTGTAGAAATGACTCTAAGCTTATCATTTTTTAACACACTTGCTACAGGCACCTTCTGTCCTTGTTTTGGGGGACAATTGGATTGATGTTTTATCACCCTTTTGCCCCCCTCTCCTAGTTTAAATACATCCTAGCAAAACCTCTGAACTGCTCACTGAGGACATTTGTTCCCTTTTGAAAAAGATGCAAACCATCTTTTTTGTACAGCTTATCTCCATTCCAAACAGAGCTACCATGAGAAATAAAGCCAAATCCTTGCTCCCGACACCATACACCAAGCCACAAATTAAAGTCCCTAATACGCATCCACCTGTCGTTCTGAGTATTATGCACAGGCAGAACTTCAGAGAATGACAGTGTGGAAGCAACCTGCCGTATATCATTGGCAAAAACACTAAAAACTTCCTTAACCTCTGAAACCTCATTGCAAGCCAAGTCATTTGTCCCTAGATGGACAAGTACATCCAATTCCCCTTCCTGCTTTGCTTGCTTAACAATATTACAGATACATCTCCTGTCTTTGTGAGCAGTAGCTCCGAGAAGACACCTCACAAGACCACCATTGTCCATCTCCACACCTCTTATAATGGAATCCACCAACAACAACTGCTTTCTATTAGGCCTCAGCATAGTCTCCAAGCCGGTCTCCACAACACCACTAGTCTCAGTTCCTCTCTCCACAACACCACTAGCCTCAGTGCCTCTCTCCACAACACCACTAGCCTCAGTGCCTCTCTCCACAACACCACTAGTCTTAGTGCCTCTCTCCACAGCACCACTAGTCTTAGTGCCTCTCTCCACAACACCACTAGCCTCAGAGCCTCTCTCCACAACACCACTAGCCTCAGTGCCTCTCTCCACAACACCATTACACTCTGAAAGTGCAGAAAATGAATTATGAAGAGCAACAGACTGTGCAAAATGCCCTTTATCCACAACTCTAAGTCTACCAGATCCTACAGTAATCCATCTGCCATTCCTAGTATGTCTCTGCGGCAGTGGCTTTGCAGCAGTTCCAGTCTGAGTTTGTTCACCAGATAATTTACAAATCTCAGACTTCAAATATACAATCTCCTGCCGCAAGATAGTGAACTGTCTACATATTAGACAACAATCAAATCTCCAAAAAGTAGAACGTGAAACAAATGCATAGCAATTGTTACACTGAACTAAGTCTGCCATTCCAATTAGGAGAATAATTTAAATCTAACAAATCTTAACTTTGTATTTATCCTCCTGAATACCTCAGATTACCTCCAGTTTATCTCCAGAATATCTCCAACTACACACTTAGAAGCAACACTCTCCAGAATATCTCCAACTACACACTTAGAAGCAACACTCTCCAGAATATCTTCAACTACACACTTAGAAGCAACACTCTCCAGAATATCTCCAAGTACACACTTAGAAGCAACACTCTCCAGAATATCTCCAACTACACACTTAGAAGCAACACTCTCCAGAATATCTCCAATTACACACTTAGAAACAGCACTTAGAAGTAGCACCAAGCTATATTAGACAAGCTAATGACAACAAGCCTTATATAACTCCTAAAATCACCACCCACTAGGAATGTTTAACACCTGGGTAGGCCTCTGCTTATTTGCAAACAATAGCTAATTAACCAGCAATCAATAGCAAGTAACTAGCTTAATCAAATCAAATGCCTTATAATTACCAACAGGAATTATAACCTTGTGCAATCAGTAACCTTTTCCTACAGATGAATCTTACCTGTAACAGTAGAAAAGAAAGCTCTTAGCACAACTCTTAGACAGTTGAAGCTTCTGTAAGACTCTCCAGAATATCTCCAACTACACACTTAGAAACAGCACTTAGAAGTAGCACCAAGCTATATTAGACAAGCTAATGACAACAAGCCTTATATAACTCCTAAAATCACCACCCACTAGGAATGTTTAACACCTGGGTAGGCCTCTACTTATTTCCAAACAATAGCTAATTACCCAGCAATCAATAGAAAGTAACTTGCTTAAAGGACCACTATAGTGCCAGGAAAACATACTCGTTTTCCTGGCACTATAGTGCCCTGAGGGTGCCCCCACCCTCAGGGACCCCCTCCCGCCCGGCTCTGTAAGGGGGAAAGGGGTAAAAACGTACCTTTTTCCAGCGCTGGGCGGAGAGCTCTCCTCCTCCTCTCCGCCTCCGTTACGCCCGCCGGCTGAATGTGCACGCGCGGCAAGAGCTGCGCGCGCATTCAGCCGGTCTCATAGGAAAGCATTTACAATGCTTTCCTATGGACGCTGGCGTGCACTCACTGTGATTTTCACAGTGAGAAGCACGCAAGCGCCTCTAGTGGCTGTCAATGAGACAGCCACTAGAGGATTAGGGGGAAGGCTTAACCCATTCATAATTATAGCAGTTTCTCTGAAACTGCTATAATTATGAAAAAATGGGTTAACCCTAGAAGGACCTGGCACCCAGACCACTTCATTAAGCTGAAGTGGTCTGGGTGCCTAGAGTGGTCCTTTAATCAAATCAAATGCCTTATAATTACCAACAGGAATTCAAACCTTGTGCAATCAGTAACCTGTCATCATGTGTCCTTTGCAGACTTGCTGGAAAAACACAGGCTGGAAAAACACAGGTGCAAACTGCAGTTTCTGCACTGCACTTTCTGCAGTGTGCATACTGGCAAGGAGGGCAGGGTTGAGGAGTGGGCGGAAGATGATGTGGAGGATGATGAGGTCCTAGATCCCACATGGAATCAAGGTCATGCGAGTGACGTGTGCAGTTTGGAGGAAGAAGCGCTGGTCGCACAGAGGCACCAGCACAGCATAAGAGGGAGCAGGGTGCAAAAGCGGAGCAGCCGTCCCCTAGCGCTCGTTGGCATGTATTAGCTCGAGAATTACCAGTTATCCAAGTAATACATGTAGCGATCAAAGGATCCATAATAGAGTTGAGCGAACCCGAACTGCAAAGTTTGGGTTTGTACCAGATTTAACGGTCCATTCGTAGTTTCACAGTGAGGTGGGCAGTTCAGTGACCAGGACCCAGACTCTGTCTGGGCGGCGGTCGGACGACCGGGACCCAGAATGCCTGATGTAGAAGTTAGGAGTCACAGTGTGGAATGGATTAGCAGGGTCAGATGCAGGGTAACTGCACGCCCCCTGGTGTTGAGCACCAGCGTTTGTGCCGCCACATACCTGGACCCGGATGCAGCTTTAGTAAAAAGAGTACTTGATACCAGAAGCCATCACCAGACTGATCCGCAACTTATTACAGGATGTGACATTCACTGTAGTGGATGTGCGCACTTTTGGCATTGTCACCCTGCTTCTGCTCGCCTGTCTGCACTGCAGCATAACTTCAGCCTTCTCGCTCACCGCCTCATGAGGCTGTGCGAGCAGCAGCAGGCAATAGTGGAGTTTCAGCTGCAGCATGCACGGGTCAGTGGCTATGCACCAGACTTCCCTCCAATTGATCAGAGTTAAAGGATTTCAAGTGGACTCATTACAATTACAGGGCCTGTATTGTTATTTGTCGTCACTACCTTCCCGCGTCGGGAGTGGATAATTTGCGCGCCTGCTGCCTCCCTTGCCGTTTCTCAGTGTCCCTGTACGGAAAGGAACCCTGATTCCCCGTTACCCGTGGTCACTATGGTAGGCGCAGAAACTGGCATCAAAAGTTGATATGGATGACATCCGCATGCAAAGTCGCCGCCACGGGAATGTGCGATTGGCCATAGGTTCTCTAGAGTCAACAAAGTGCCTGCGCAACTATAATGTCAACAACTACTCTGCGGAACAGAGTTGTCTTTTTTTTATATGTCCCAATATTTTGGGGGCTACCCCAATTAAAATATAATACAGTGTTGGCTACCTCATCCTCCTCCTCCACCGCCACGGTCACGCCTCCTCAACCTATAGGTCACTTAGTATAAACTAGGTACACATTAGCAGAAGCTTGTGAAGGCCTTTTCTCCATGCATCAGGTGTTGAGCATTTCTCCATGCATCAGGATTGCAAGAAATGCATCGCAGGCCACACATGTTTCTTTTGTTGTATGTACCAATATTTTGTGGGCTACCACAATTAAAAAAAAACAACAAAAAAAACCATAAAAAACAGTGTTGGATACCTCATCCTCCTCCTCCAACAATGCCTCAACCTACACCACCACGGTCACCGCCTCCTCAACTTATGGGTCACTTAGTATAAACTAGGTACACATTAGCAGAGGCTTGTGAAGGCCTTTTCTCCATGCATCAGGAGTTGAGCATTTCTCCATGCATCAGGACTGCAAGAAATGCACCGCATACCACAAATGTTTCTTTTTTTGTATGTCCCAATATTTTGTCGGCTACCACAATTAACCCCTTAAGGACCGGACTGTTTTTGCGATGTTGTACATTTGCGACCAGGCCTCTTTTTACACTTTAGTGGTGTTTGTGTTTAGCTGTAAATTTCTGCTCTCTCGTTTACTGTTCCCATACAAATTATATATTGTTTTTTTAAGGACAAAAAGGGATTTCTTTACATACCATTATTTATATAATCTCATGTAATTTAATTTAAAAAAAATATGATGCAAAATTGAAAAAATAATTTTTTTTTACTTTTACTTGAAAAATCTTTTACTCATCTATAAAAGCTAATGAAAAAACAACTGCTAAATAGATTAGAAATTGTGTCCTAGTTTAAAAATACCCAGTGTTTACGTGCTTTTTTTTGCATGTTATAGGGCTATAAGTACAAGTAGGAGATTGCGGTTTCAAAACATACATTTTTAAAATTTATCAATGGTGGCATTATAACACTATTATCTGTCATAAATCTCTGGAAAAGACCACACATGTATATATTTTTTTTAAAGTAGAGATCCCAGGGTATTCAGCTAAAGATATTTTGACATATCCATATCCATTTTCCAACTTGGAATTTTGACATGTAGTAAACCTGCGCCCCTGTCCAATGTATTTTGCCCCATCAAACCATATATTTTTGAAAAGTAGACAACCCAGGGTATTTTAAATGGTGGTAGTTTAACACTTTTCATGCACTAATTCTACCACCAGCCTTTGGCAAACTTTTGGGTAGTCATTTTTATGTGTTTTGTTTACACACACATTGTACTTTAGGCATGAATTAACAAATCCTATTATGTATCATTGCCAAACAACAACCCAATATGTGTTCAGCAACATCTCCTGAGTACAGTGATATCACCCATGCATAGGTTTGCTGGGTTGTTTGGGGGCTAAAAGGCCACGATCCAGACTTGTAAATATCAGTTTTTCAACCTGATATATAGGTATGCTTGGCCTATCTTCAGTTTGGCATATTTTTGCATCCCCCAGTTAATGTTAACTTCATTAAAGTTTATATTTTTATAAAGTAGACATTCCAAGGTATTGTATATGGGGTGTTTTCACATCCTTCCCCCAACCATTGTGCTAAACAAATTTCAGAGAACGTGCATGGTGGTAATTTTTTAATTCTGCTTTTTATGCACACGTCATCTGGTTTTGGCCAGCCAGTTATATGTTACTGACATAAAACTTTAACCAAATGTGCAGGTATCAAATGCACCTTTAGCAGCATTCTCTAAACTAACTGCAAAAAGAATCTAACTGGAGATTTGGGGGAAGGAAACCGACTAACTAAAATTGCTGCTATCAAAAGAAAAAAAAACTGTGTAAAGGTGTAAAGGTGTCTGTCCTTTTCCCTTTTTCTAACAGACCCGGCAACGTTTCAGGGGATTTGTGTTTTTTGCAGTTGGCGGTATCTTAAAAATAAAATGTCTGGCTCTTGGCCATCTCCATAACGTTTATTGAACAAGAGGATCAGTAGGTCCCAAACAAGTTTCCCGCTTGTCCACAGAGAGTCAGGACAGCCAGGAGGGTCCAGTTGACCATCTTTCCCCTCATATATACGAAAGGCAAATGTATGGCTATACATACTATACTATACTTTCGCTCTCG
Organism: Pelobates cultripes; assembly: GCA_933207985.1. Lineage (NCBI taxonomy): Eukaryota > Metazoa > Chordata > Amphibia > Anura > Pelobatidae > Pelobates > Pelobates cultripes. The sequence continues at coordinate 122,222,777 of OW240915.1, forward strand.
CACAGTTTGTAGAATTTTACACCATACCTAGAGTGCTTTGAGACGATGTATTGTTTGAATACTAATCTCCCTTTATATTTCATTAACGATTCATCAATAGATACATTTTGTTGGGGAGTATAAATTTCACTAAATTTGTGCTGAAGATGGTCTACCAGTGGGCGTATTTTATAAAGCCTATCATATTGGGTGTGATCTCTGGGGTGACAGAGGGTATTGTCATTGAAATGTAAGTATCTTAGCAGCAGCTCATATCTTGTTCTAGACATGGTTTGGGAGTACACTGGACTAGAACAGATTGGGTTGGTGCTCCAGTAAGAGCGAATTGATGGCTTCTTTATAATCCCCATGAGAATTGTTCAGCAACATCTGTGGGATGCCAAGCATGCTCCTCCCTGATTGCATAGCTATCTGGATTGGTATCAATAAATTGGGTAGCATATAAATTAGTCTGGGGAGCAATCTCCTCCCAGATGGTATCTCCTGCGGGGCTAGAGTTCACTCTCGCGAGATCTGAGCGTTGCCACTGCTGGCTAGAGCTCCCAGGGTCCTCTCCTGCCTCCCTCCCTGCCTGTGGGCTGGTGAGGGAGATCCTTGATACATAACGCGGGCCGCAGGGATTAGGGTGTGCCCAGGCACACCCAGGACATCCCGAGCGCACGCCTATGTTCGCCTCTATGAGAGGTCTGGGGAAATCCTTGGCATTTCTTCTTACAGTGCCACAGGCCAGTGTCTGCAAATGATAAAGAATTTTAAATAAGTGGACACTGCTGTAAAAAATGTCCACATAAAGGTGGTAACCCTTATTGAACAAGGGGATCAGTAGGTACCAAACAAGTTTCCCACTTGTCCCCAGAGAGTCAGGACAGCCAGGAGGGTTCAGTTGACCATCTTTCCCCTCATATACACGAAAGGCAAATGTGTAGCCACTTTCGCTCTCGCACAGTTTGTACACCTTAATGCCATACCTAGACCGCTTTGAGGGGATATACTGTTTGAACTCTAATCTCTCTTTATATTTCATAAGGGATTTATCAATAGATAAATTTTGTTGGGGAGTATAAACTTCAGAAAATCTGTTCTGAAGATGGTCTACCAGTGGGCGTATTTTATGAAGCCTATCATATTGGGGGTGATCTCTGGGGTGACAGAGGGTACTGTCGTTGAAAAATGTAAGTATCTCAGCAGCAGCTCATATCTTGGTCTAGGCATTGTTTGGGAGTATATAGGAGTCAAACAAATTGGGTTGGTGCTCCAGTAAGAGCGGATTGATGGCTTCTTTATTATCCTCATGAGCACTGTAAGAGCCCAGAATTTCTTAAGTTCAGGGACATCTATGGTATGCCAAGCATGCTCCCTGACTGTAGAGCTACTTGGATTGGTCTCAGTAAATTGGCTAGCATATAAATTAGTCTGGCAAACAATCTCCTCCCAGATGGTATCCCCTAAAAATAACTCCATATATTGTATAGGGGAGAAGTCATCCACATTCACATTAATGCCTGCGTTGGCACTAAAAGGGGGGATGTTGAGCTCAGCTGACTGTGGAGGTACCCAGTCCTCCTCCACATTCGGTGTAGCAGGGGAAGCACAGCTTCTTTTAGCAGCTGGCTCACACACAGATGACATGTCACTAGACGTGTCGCTAAACTGACCTGGGTCAAAATCGGACGCAGTGTCAGTGGCGTCAAAGTCTGACGCCAAGAAGGCATATGCCTCCTACGAGCTGTAAATGTGCTGCATGTTTCACACTAACAGACTAAACTAACAAAATACTAAACACAATTTTTTTTAATATATATATATATATATATATATATTTATTTTTGTTTTTTACTAAAACAGACTAAAACAGTAATCCCTAAACTAACTCCTGTAAAAGAATCTAATGGAGATTTGGGGGAAGGAAACTGGCTGACAGGCATAAAAGGGGTTAAAAGCCGTTTAGGAGATATTCCCTTCCAGATATACAGGCAGCTACTTTAGACACCAATCCACCGACCCGGAGAAGCATATGAATGCCATAAACAGCTGAACCGGAACCATACAAATGCTGTAAACAGCCGAATAGGAAAAACACAATGAATAGGTTTACACTCCTAGCAGTCAAACTGGAACAGCATACAATAAATCTCCCCCCAAGAATGAGATAAGGCTACGTTTTGGGGGTCAAGCACGAACAGACAAAGCTGTGGGTTTATTGTTCTTATATACACATTCTTACACATTAGTACCACCCACAGGGTTTTGTAAAACAACCAATAAACGTACAATACACTCAGACACTCCCACACAAAATCCTCCCCTCTGCCTGTGATACAATTACCTTACACAATGGGTTAATGTAATTATCACAGGCAGAGAAATACAGTTTGTCCACATTATTCATAACTTTAAAAGTATACATCACATTCACATTTTCAGATCAGCATACTCCAAATACAAACATATGTCAAAATTATCCAAATTGGTCCATTGGTTCAAAAGATAGATCGAAGTCCTTTGTGACCAAATGAAGCATGGCTTTTCTGCCCAAAACCAGTTCCACAGAGTCTTCTATCATGGAGATAATTGGGAAGTAATCCAATTATCTCCAAGGACAGAGGCAAAACTCCATTGAACACATGGCAGCAAAAGACAATAAAACACATAAAAATATATAACTGTAAAACAGCTACATTCAACATATCCCCAGATTGCTTAGATCTGAGCGCACATTATTACTGAATGGCGCTCGGATCACATACATACAGTTCAATTGCCTTTGAGCCAAAGTCTTTCACATAGTCTTTAAGTATACAAATTGGCTCCATGGCATAGCTGTCTGGGGTATCACTGTTCATATAGGGCCAGTACCGAATGACCCGGCTTTCGTGTCTTTGCAGGGGAAAATCAAGCGTTTCAACATGGGGCCATAGTCTAAAGGCAGCAGGCGGGCAACCAGGCTCCTCCAATCCACAGTGGCGAGATTGGTCTCGTCACAGTACTATAGTCGGGTACAAAGCATCTATAGTACCCAGCTGTCCCTAAGAAGGCCAGTCTTGGTTCGTGGTGTGGGCCAGTTAGTGACTGCCTCAATCTTAGCAGGTTCTGGATGCTGCTTTCCACACTCCAAACGGTGTCCCAAATATTGGACCTCTGCCCTGCCAAGATGGCACTTGTCTGGCTTCAGGGTTGAATCTTATCTAGCACTACATGAACTAAGTGTTCCTCGCAGGACTCACTGTAGATCTCAATGTAATCCAGGTATGCACAATCAAAATTCTGGTAGCCATCGAGAATGCATTGGAAGGTGGTCGGGGTGTTCTTCAGCCTGAATGGCATGACACTAAACTGGTACAAGTCTATGGGGGTAGCCTCCTCAGCCAGGGAAATTTGCCAATAGCCTTTGCAAAAGTCTGTGGTGGTCAGATAATGTCCCCTGGTGATGCGATCTAACAGTTGATCCACCCGGGGCATTGGGTAAGCATCTGTAGTGGTCCGGTCATTTAGTCACGGGTACATCATGTCCAATCTGGAGAAGTTCCATCTGGTATTTCCTGGGTACTACCAGTTGGCGCTTCTGGAATGGGGCTGTTCCTCTATTGTGGGTCTCGGTTAATCTATAGAGACAGATCTTGCTCCCAAATAAAACTTTCCCATTCTAATCCCCGTTATTCTGTATCTGCCTTGGTCCTATATTTATGGAGGGTAGGATCTTCCCGGGTTTCCCGTCCAAACTCCTCTGGGATATCCCACCCTAACGGGGTTGGATCTAATGTCATAGTCAGAGGTCGGTCTCTTACTTGGGTCTCACCGACATGTGTGCCAGCGTCTGCAGTTCGAGTTTGTAGGCGAGTGGTTACAGGTTGGGCATCGGCCAGTTCCCTGGAGATGTAGGCAGAAGTTAAGGGACCAAATCATTCCCTAGTAACACCTTGGCTGGTAACTTCTTCATGATTACCACGTTCATTGTGCTGTATCCGGCTCCAGGTGATCCAGGGCAGTGGGTAAATGATAGATAGCTCCCCCAGCTACCCTGACAGCCACTTTGACTTGTGTGCTCATTTTCCCATACCAAATGTCATTGCACCAAGGTCAGGGTAGCTCCGGTATCTCTTAATCCCTTAGCAGACTGCCCGTCCTGAGTGGCTGCCTAAACAGGATCAGCCTCATGGAGTACCCTCCAGTACTCAGTGGGACTCTGCCTCCAGGCAGTGAGCGGCAGGAGCTGAGGCACGAGGAGGGGGACTGTTGGGGCACCACAACGATGGTCGAGGAGGCTCTAGAGGGCAGTTGTTGTGAACGTGCCCTATCTGCTGGCACCTGAAACAAAGGGACCCGTTCTTGGAGGGGGTCTTACTGGGGGTTGCTCTGTTTTCCTGGAATCCGTATACTCGTCAGCTGAGCGAGCCACCTCATGTAGGGTAAGGGGTCTCCGGTCACAAATCCATTCTCTTATGTCAGGGTTGAGGGTATTGAAGAAATGTTCCAGTAGAAACTATTGTAATAGGTCCTCCCTCGACACTGCTTGGCATCTGGCTACCTAGTTGGAAGATGTTCGGTGGAGGGGCAGGCCTATTTGGTGTAGGAGTTTTTTCCTTGCTTACTGGACTCTCAGAACTGCCGGCGGTACGCCTCTGGGGTGACGGCGTACCGGGCGAACAATGCCTCTTTGATGGCATGGTAATGCTGGATTTCGTCATCGGGGATAGCCCTGAACACCTCTGCAGCTCTCCCTGATAGGTTTCCTGCCAAAATGGCGACCCATTTGTCAGTGGGTACCTTATGTAAAGCACATTGTCTCTCAAAATCAGCAAGGTATCCATCTATTTCACCTTCTGTTGCTAGAAAGTTCTTAAATGCAGCAAAGTATACCTTTTTCTGCTGCCATGGAGCCACTGCTGGGCTCCCTGAGCGCTGGATTTCTGCCAGGCGTAACTGGTAGTCCTGCTTGTTCTGAGATTCAGCATCGACGGTGCCAGCACTTGCCTAATAATGTCAGCTGGAAGGTTTGAGCCGAACAGGGCTAGTCGTAACGGAATGGTTCGCATCTGTTCATCTTGCTCCGCATTTGTGACAGATGTTTCGGGCATAGTGTTGGTTTGGTCCATTTCCAGCAATTCGGCAATTAATTCCCGCTTGGGACGGTTGCTTGCTTTCGTATTGATTTTCGACTATTCTGCTATTACATCTAGGATTAGCATCTTCTCTGGTGAAAAAGAACCATCCCACTGCAGCTACCACATGTGGTGGTCACCTCGATAGGAAGAGGGGTTTCGCTGCCAGAAATGTTCTTTTCCCCCTAGTGTGAGTAATGCTATATTAATCCCAAACAGCATTCCCAAAACCGATAATCCGAAAACAGGCAAAGTAGTGTTAAAGCAGGTATAGCTTTCCCCCACAGACATTAGTCAAAACTGAATGCTGTGAGTGAACTGGCTTATTGGAAGCCACACACAACCTTTTATGCAACTCTCCATGCAATGGGTTTCCAAAATGACATTGCAGGGGAATCCCTCCCAGAGAGGACTTAGTTACAAGAAACTTCTAAATTAAATTATCTCTCAGATACAGAGCAGGTACATTTATTACACCTCAAAACATACATATTGCAAACAGGTACCCCCTCAAGTCCTATATCCCTGGACAGCCTGAAAGTTCAGCGGTGTTCGGGCAGTTGAGTGTACGATTTTAGTTCCACGCACTCAACGACCAAACACCGCTGCTTGTGTTTGCGGCTCAAGGTGGCCACTGCCACCTGTTCGTACATATGAACGGCGACCACCCTGCTGACCATTTAGAATGTTGCAGTTATAAGTGTTAATGAGGTGCTGACAGGGGTAACGGAGGTTAACAAGCAGCACACTTCACATACGGGTGGTCTGGTCATTCGTTGGTTTGTTCTGTATTCGAACACAATAATAATAAAATCGAAGGTGAATGCAATATACCGAACAAACAGGGGAATGAAAAACGCGTTTTTATAATCCAGGTACAGGGTCTGTCACATGGGGAAATAAACCAAGTGCTCACTTTAGACACATCTACGCCACATGTACGGCGATGATAAAACTGCTACTCAAATTCAACTTATATGACAGCACCCTAATGACTGATGCTACTCGTATTACTCCCAAATGCACGAATCACACTCCTGAATTATGAAAATGCGAGCCATGGGAGTGGGGCTGGAGGATACCTATAGGGAGGAACTGCTAAATGCCTACTCATACGACTGGCAAACTGACTATGTGACCTTCCTTATGGTTAAGCTCCCTTTTCAATTATCCCAACTATACCACTTAAACTATGTCCAATTGACTAAAGGGGTTTCCGCAACCCTACATAACTGGAAACACAAATGTATTTCCTGGTCCATGCGAATGGGAGTACTTAAAATGGTTACCGAAATTGCAATATCTCTTTCGAACAGTCCCATTAATAGCCCCATCTGCATACTCTGAAGCTCTACAAAAGCAGATAAACATGTTTATCTGGAATGGGAAGAGGCCTAGGATAGAAGTGTCCACACTTTATAGGGCTACACAAAATGGAGGCATAGGCTTTCCCAACCTGCAACTTTATTACAAAGCAGCCATTCTAAACAGCCTAGTGTTAGTTCAACAATACCCCAATACACCACAGTGGGTGCAAATTGAGCAACACTGGAGGCGATAATGTGACATATCCACGTTAATCTGGCTAACCCCGTCCCAGAGGCCGGATCTCACACAAGCAAGCACTCCCCACCACAATCACAACCCTGACAATATGGGACTCATCACAGAGGTTCCTGTGCAGCTGCCACGCTACCACACTGGCTATGCCTATCAAGGTCTTAGCCTTCCTAATCACTGAGTTTAATTTTAAAATATGGAACAGAAGAAACCTAAACTATCTTTTTGATCTACAATCTCAAGGGAAACGGTGAAAGTGAATGAAGGTGCCAAACTCTCCTGCCTCCCTTTTACTATTTATGTTTGACGATCTGTATCATAAAGCTGACAAATGCCCGCTCTTCCATATCCTAAAAGCAGCACTATCACTTAAAGGTAAAACTGGCTCTCCTCCACCACTGCAATGATGCAGGAGCTTATAAGATACATCTCTCTAGTAGGTAGATATGAACTGGCCACTGGGAATTTAACACTAAGACAAAGCTGGAGACACAAAGTGTGGGAAACCTGGGCCTTGAAAGACCCAACCTGAAGTCCTCAGAGGAGGACTCACAATACACACACAACATTGACATACGCCATCACATAAAAAGTATAGATACACTACCATGAAGCGGGCTATCCACCGCTTAATATGTTTGGAACAATGCTAGAGGTCTTGTTTTCCCCTCCCCAAGGTCAGCGGGGCCTGCAGCTGCGAGACCGACTCTCTTTCACCAGCGGATATCCACACTCCGGTATCCGCTGGAGAGAGCGTTCGCCTGGGAAGCCACGAGCCTAGCCTCGCAGCTCCCAGGTTTGAGTGTAACAAGTAATTATAGCTCTGTTAAGAGCAGGGAGGATGATCCCCGACATGGGGATCGAAGACAGTGGTCGCAGGCCGGTTCGGGAGCCGAATGCTCACCGTGGTGGGCGTTCGGTGATACAAACTGGCGGCCACCCCGGGGAAGCATGCGCCGCTTGTTCCCTTGCGGTCTGTGGTATTCACACCTCGTTAGTGAGGTGCGAATATTCTAAGTAAACGTTCTAAATGGATTGCCAGGGTGGTCCTTGCACATGGGGCTCCGTGTGCCGGAGCGCCCCCGCGTGATTGACATTTGCGGTCTGTGGTTAGCGAGGTGTGAACATTGTAACTACACATTCTAAATGTGGTATCGGGTTGGTCCGGTGCACGGGGTTCCATCTGGGTGGTTAAAAGGTATTGTGCATGATTTACGGGCAAAAATACAGAAAGGGGTAAATTAAAAAGGGGGAACACACATTCTAGGAGGGTAAATCCACACACAGAAAAAGGGCAATTCACAGTTAGGCAGCGGTGCCCCCACACAGCTCACCCTTAACCAACAACCGGCATACACTGTTTGTATCCCGACGGATCAGCTGGGGAATGTCCGGGGGAGTGCTCACAGATAATTTATCTAGGGCTGTCTGTCTGGACAACCAGTACAACCCGTCGGCATTGCCATTCTGCTTACCGGGTTTGTAGTGAATGGTAAAGTCATATGGTTGCAGGGCCAGGCTCCACTGTAACAGCCTGGCATTGTCCCCTGCAACCCATTTAAGCCATACCAGCATGAGCAGGGTGAATTGCTGTCCATAGATATAGGGCTGCAGCTTTTTCAGTGCCCAGGCACTCCTTCTCAATGGCGGCATAGCTTACTTCCCTGGGCAGCAGCTTCCTGCTGAGGTAAGCCACAAGGTATTCTCCGTCATCATCCCCGACCTCGGCACCGCTCCTAATCAAAACATGGAGGCATCTGTGTGAACAATGTAAGCAATAAAGTGCGCTGTGCCTTTAAGACTCAAAATCATTTTTAACAGTGAAAATAATTTGTGCAATATTGTACAAACAAAGTGATCAAGTGCATCAATGTGCAACACACTTAAATATATAAATATAAATTTACAAAATGTGCAAACAAAATTAGTTTTTGTGCAGCAATTTTGTGCAATAAAAAAACAATACTTAGCTTTCCCAATTATGGAATTTGCTTTAAAGCTTCTGTCAGCAATCCAATATGTGTCTCAAAAAGAGAAGGGAAAATGCACAATCATAGGGTAATATGTTAAAATATAAATATAAAGAAAATATGAACCAAAAACACTCACAAGGGTAGAGCAATCAAGTCTGCTCTAAACTTTAATGGCTTCTTATGCAATGATGCAGGCTGAAAACTGTGGTGAAGTAAAATCCTTTATTGACTATATAAAAAATTGCTGTATCAGGCAGGTAAGTCCCTCTTTATCTTTTCTCCTCCATATGTTTAGTGCGGGTCTATGCAGTCTCTATTTCGGCAACGGCTGTACAGAGTCTTTGTGTGCCGAAAGACTTCCTGATTCCAACACGTCCGGGAGGCGGGGTTTAGCAGCTGGCTAGCGTAATGACGTCAGAGCGTGATGACGCATTTCACCGAGGGGTTCGGCTTCATCAGATCAGCTCATTATCACACCACAGTCCCATTATAAGTCCTACAAAAGAGGCGTGTTCGCCCAAACAAGTCCGCAAAAACGGCTTACTGATAGATCAGTATCTAAATGGCTCCTTTATTGGAGACTGAATTTATTTAACCAGAGGAAAATCTACTAAACTATTCAAATGTTAGGCATAATTCAAGGTTGCAATATATATCTTTATAGAAATACACACCAGTGTAAAATAATAATAAACATTGTATAATAAACAAGAAAATATTTACATTTGAATTATAAATCATGATAAAAAAGATGGTAAAAACGACGAAGATACTATATATCAAAATTAAAACATAATATAAAATGTAATAATGTTACTTGTTAAAAACAGGAGATGCAAAGAACACTAAAATACAAAATTATAGAAAAAGAGGAGAGATTATTATACATAGTACTAGAATATGATTGTTACAAAAGACTCGAAATGACTCTGTTATTGTTAATACCTATTGCTACTGTTACAACTCTATACGTTTAAGTCGAGGAAACATGAATGGATTACACAAACTCTTATAAAGACCCCATTCGTGATACGAACGAGAGACCCTCCCAAATGCTGGCGTGTGCCGCCAATTAACCTCGTCACCCCGCAAAGTACCGAACGGCCGACCACCCGACCAGCGGAGTGTGGCGGTCATTAACCACCCAGGCAGCTGCGGTCTGCGGTTAACCACAGACTAATTGACGGGCCTGGAGGATCGACGTTCGCACACAAATCACCGAAGGGAACCTACCAAACAACCTAACGAATGGAGACCCCCTACAGTGGGTCGCGTGGCAGCAATTAGCCTGTGGTTTCTGCGGTTAACCGCAACTCAAGTACCATGCTACCAGGTGGTAGCATGTACCGAACGAGTTCCACTACCAGACAGACAGCGGGGATTCACATGAACTTATACCCGAGTTGAGTTCGATAAGTTAGAGGCGAGGTCTCGCTGCCCGTTAAACCGTGTGAAAACATGGCCGCCATCAGAGACTCACGATCCAAAATGCCGAACAGACTTTATACGGCAGAAATAGCCCATTCTGCTTGTGGGATTAGAGTGCCATTCGTATGTTTAATGTACCCGAACGCGAGCTGTTAAATGAATGGTAGAATGAGCTGTTTTCCTCTATTAATGTTAAAGTTATGGATTTTTATACAGTTTTCTGGGACATAATAAAATGTGGTCTTTTGTGCGCTTGGAGATAATTAGATTGTATAACCGTTGGCCTCATTATCTCCAAGCTGGGCGGGTACTAATTCAAATGATACACTGTACTGTGATTGGTTACCTGTTTGTACTGTACCTGTATTCCATCAGGTCCACAGGGGGCTGTCCTTCGACCTGAGGAATCGCATAAATTGCCATGTTGTGTGCCAGTAAAGCAAGTTCGTTTTGACCCTCAACTTGCAGCCTCGACTCATGTTGTAGGGATCCGGGATATTGATGCTTATACCGTGTTTGGGATATTCTACACTTGCAGCTTATTACCGAAAGACCTCCATTCGACTCTCTACAGCGGGAACCAGGAGCTCCAAGCGATTAACCGGGGCAATCGTAACAATTGGTGGCAGCGGTGGGATCATCCTGGAATTCCTGAGAGAGATATAGGATGGATGGAGAGCAACTACGATAAGCTGAAACATACCACGTTAAAGGATTTACTTGAGAGCCGAGGGGGAAACGCAAGTAACTGGCCAAGGAGAGAATTGATTGCCGACCTAAACGAGTTGGATCAGAGCTTCACCATGGCAGAACAGATGATAAACCCCAGCGACGAAAAGACGAGGATTGTCCGGGAAAGACTTCCCCTATACGGGCCGAACCCCTCCGTAGAGCTGGTGCAGCAACTTATGGCAGAAGCTGAGGCGGACATACAACGGGCTAGAACCCACGAGCTGAACATAGTGACCGCACAGCAGGGAGCCGCCGCTAATGGCCACAACGGCTTCCCAGGACCAGCTGAACAGCCGAAAATTCCGTTCGCGGCATTCAAGCCGTTAGTGGAGAATGAGATGGGGATAGATGAGTTTTTAGCCGATTTCGAAAGACAATGTGCTCTACACCAAATACCCGTTACAGCGTGGCCGCGTATCCTGGCAGGAAAGTTAACCGGACGGGCCATGGAAGCCTTCAGGACACTCAGCGCCGAAGAAGTAGCCCAATACCCCACAGTAAAGGAGACGCTACTGAAGCGGTACGCTGTGACCCCGGATACCTACCGCAGGCAGTTCCGCAACATGAAAAAGAAGGCGAATGATACCCATGCCGAATGGGCCCACCGAACGCGGAGAGCTGTTACACATTGGATTACCGGGTGTCGGGCCGTTACAGCAGCGGAAATATTAGAACTATTTTTGATAGAACATTTTTATGAGGGCCTCGAACAGAAGGACCGAGAGTGGTTGAAAGACCGACGTCCCGCTAACCTACATGAAGCAGCAAGGCTGACAGACGAACACCAGGATGCTCAGGTTCAGGAGTTTAGCAACTCTCAAACGATAGATCGCCCTGAAACACGAGAGGTGTACCGAACAACCCCACAAACGGAGTTTCGCACGCCTGTACCAGTGGGACCTACACGGTACACGGGACCACCCAGCCACTACAACCAGGAGCGCTCTCGTCCCACGTGTTACAAGTGCAAGCAACCAGGGCACCTGATTGCTAACTGCCCCCTCAACAATAACTACCCCACACGGAACTATAATTCGTCCCCAACGGGAAATAATCGCCCGGCCTGAGCATTTTGCCTTGAACAGGACAGCCCTTTGGAGGAATACCTGGGACCCCTACATGAAGCTAACCCTGTGTATGCCGCCAGCGACAACCGGCAACATCACAGGCAAGAAGTACTACTGGAAGGTCGTCCCACCCAGGGGTTAAGAGACACCGGGACCACGATCACCTTGGTGCAAAGCCGACTAGTCCCCGAGCACAAGCGCTCTACTTACACGGTGGCAGTGTGGGTGGCTGGAGGGGACATATACAAACTACCCACAGCAAAGGTACATTTGGATTGGGGTGCGGGAAAAGGATTTGTGAGGGTGCGGATTATGGATAATTTACCAGCTGAAGTTTTGCTGGGAAACGACCTGGGACCCATAACTTCAGCCTATGCACCTTCCTACAGCTCTGAGGCACATCCAGTGACTACCCGGTCCCAAGCTGGGTGAGTTCGAGATCCTTCACCGGTGAGGGAGACTCAGGTAAGACTTAACCCGACTGTGACCACCCCTCCTGCCTTTGAGGCTGAGACCAAAACTGATCCGACGCTCCAGAAGTATAGGGAAAGGGCTGATACCGGGACTGGGGGATCAGACCAGGAGACTTTCGCATGGGAACAGGGCAGACTGTACCAACACACAGAGAAGAAGGGCCACCGTGGGAGACAGCTAGTGATACCCCACAAATATAGACGGGATATCCTCCGGGTGGGCCACGATATTCCCTTAGCCGGACATTTGGAAGTAACCCGTACCCTCCACCGTATTACCCATACCCTGTTCTGGCCAGGGGTACATGCAGATGTGAGGACCTATTGTAACACGTGTGAGGTCTGCCAATGGGTAGGCAAGAGAGGAGATCACCCCAAGGCACACCTCGTTAACATGCCCATTATTGAAGAGCCATTTAGCCGGGTAGCCATCGACTTAGTAGGGCCTCTAGCCACCCCCAGTCCATCTGGTAAGAGATATATTCTTACCATCGTGGACTATGCTACCCGCTACCCGGAAGCCGTGGCTTTATCTAATATCCAGGCAGACACTGTGGCTAATGCTTTAGTGCAGGTATTCTCTCGGGTAGGATTCCCTCGGGAGATCCTATCCGACAGAGGGACTCAGTTCACGGCAGAGCTAACCCAGCAGCTATGGCATGTCTGCAAGATAAAATCCCTCCTCAGCTCCCCATATCACCCTCAGACCAATGGGCTATGTGAGAGGTTCAATGGAACCCTCAAACAAATGTTAAAAACCTTCACTCAGGAGTATAGAGACTGGGAACGTTTCCTGCCGCATCTCCTGTTTGCTTACCGGGAGGTGCCCCAGGAAACCACCGGATTCTCTCCCTTTCAGCTGCTGTATGGTCGTAAGGTATGGGGCCCCCTGAACCTTATCCGTGAGCACTGGGAGAGAGAGACAGAGAATGCTGGGGTCCCCATCGTGCCATACGTGCTGGAGCTGCGGGACCGTATGGAGCAGTTGGCTTAGTCAGTCCGGGCCAACCTCCAGGCGGCCCAGGGGCGACAGAAAGTCTGGTACGACCGGGGGGCACGGCGGAGAAGCTTCTGTATAGGACAGAAGGTTATGGTACTAAAACCAGTTAAAGCAGACAAGCTGCAAGCAGCCTGGCAGGGTCCTTACCAGATAGTGGAGAAAAAGGGGGACACTACCTATGTGATCGCCAGCTGTCACGATGAGAACCTACAGAAGATCTTTCACGTGAATATGCTGAAAGAATACCTACAGAGGCCAGAGGAGGTGTCAGCCATATGTAGTCCTGCGTTTGAGGACGCAGACAGTCTCCCCATACCCGACTTATTAACCCCCAACTCCCCGTCTGAAGTAGTGAGCCTAGTACAGATTGGGGACAGACTTAGCCCAGTAGAGAGGGAGCAGCTACACAAACTGCTCCGAGAGAAACAAGCAATGTTTTCTCAAGAACCAGGGTTCACTGATTTGGCCACCCACCAAGTAGATACCCCCGGGCAAAACCCTTTAAGACAGGCCCCCTACCGAATTCCGGAGGCAGTACGGGCCGGCATGAAAAAGGAAATAGATGAGATGCTCCGTCTAGGGGTCATTGAAGCTTCCGATAGTCCCTGGACATCCCCAGTGGTTCTGGTACCCAAGAAAGACGGTACTACCAGATTCTGTGTGGACTATCGGAAACTCAATGACAAGACCGTCACCGATGCTTATCCCATGCCCAGAGTGGATGAGCTGCTGGATCGCATAGCCAGAGGGAACTACCTAACTACCATTGACCTCTGTAAAGGTTACTGGCAAATCCCTCTGGCCAGGGAGGCTGTCCCCAAGTCGGCATTCGTCACCCCGTTCAGTTTGTACCACTTTAAGGTCATGCCGTTTGGGATGAAGAATGCCCCCGCCACATTCCAGCGCTTGGTGGACAGACTCCTTGATGGCTTCCAGGAATTTGCCTGCGCATACCAGGACGACATAGCGATCCATAGTGAGTCCTGGGAGGAACACTTGGCTCATGTGGGAATAGTCCTGGATCAGATTCGGGCCGCGGGCCTGACCCTGAAGCCAGAGAAATGCCACTTTGGGATGGCGGAGGTACAGTACCTGGGCCACCGGGTAGGATTTGGGAAACAGCGACCGGAGCAGGCCAAACCTCTGACCGACCTGACAAAGAAAAACCTTCCCCGACAGGTCCTGTGGTCTCCCCACTGTGAAACTGCTTTTCAAGCGCTCAAAACTGCTTTGATTAATGCTCCTGTCTTGGCTGCCCCAGCCCCTAATCGACGTTTTATTGTTCATACAGACAATTCCATGTTCGGGCTGGGAGCTGTCCTCAGCCAAGTAGGAGATGATGGGAAAGAGCATCCGATTGCCTACATCAGTCGAAAACTCTTACCATGTGAAGTCAGCTATGCCGCGGACAAGAGTTCACTCTGGTTACAGACCATAACCCGTTGGTGTGGCTCAACTGGGTCGCTGGGGATAATGGCAGATTGTTACGCTGGAGCTTATCTTTGCAACCGTTTAATTTTACAATCACCTACCGACCCGGGAAGCAGAATGGCCACGCCGACGGGTTGTCCTGGCAAACTGACTTCAGCCCAGCCTTAATTTGCCAGTCTGGACAGCCTTAGTCTGCCCCGAAAAGGGGTCAGACAGTGTCTGCCAGAGTGTTCCACAAAGAGGGAGCATTGTTACAAAAGACTCGAAATGACTCTGTTATTGTTAATACCTATTGCTACTGTTACAACTCTATACGTTTAAGCCGAGGAAACACGAATGGATTACACAAACTCTTATAAAGACCCCATTCGTGATACTAACGAGAGACCTCCCCAAATGCTGGCGTGTGCCGCCAATTAACCTTGTCACCCCGCACGGCTGACCACCCGACCAGCGGAGTGTGGTGGCCATTAACCACCCAGGCAGCTGCGGTCTGCGGTTAACCACAGACTAATTGACGGGCCTGGAGGATCGCGTTCGCACACAAATCACCGAAGGAAACCTACCGAACAACCTAACGAACGGAGACCCCCTACAGTGGGTCGTGTGGCAGCAATTAGCCTGTGGTTTCTGCGGTTAACCGCAACTCAAGTACCATCCTACCAGGTGGTAGCATGTACCGAACGAGTTCCACTACCAGACAGACAGCGGGGATTCGCATTAACTTATACCAGAGTTAAGTTCGATAAGTTAGAGGCGAGGTCCCGCTGCCCGTTAAACCGTCTGAAAACATGGCCGCCATCAGAGACTCACGATCCATAATGCCGAACGGACTTTATACGGCAGAAATAGCCCATTCTGTTTGTGGGATTAGAGCGCCATTCGTATGTTTAATGTACCCGAACGCGAGCTGTTAAATGAATGGTAGAATTAGCTGTTTTCCTCTATTAATGTTAAAGTTATGGATTTTTATACAGTTTTCTGGGACATAATAAAACTGGTCTTTTGTGCGCTTGGAGATAATTAGATTGCATAACCCAGTAATTTTATGTGAATGTGGTGTATGGTTTTAGAGTTATGAGAGTTGGGTAGAAAGTATGTTTTAACTGTATGTATAATTGAGTTTCCTCTCAGGATAAGGGGAGGGAATATGTGGGATGTAACTGTGATGTGATTGGTTGTTTTATACCTCCCTGTGGGCGGTCCTGTATTTGCAAGACTGTAATAAAAACCAGGCTGGGTGTGCCAGCACCTCAGACCACTGCTTGACCCTCAACACGGAGCCTTGTCTCGTTCTTGGGGGGATTCACTGTATGCTGTTAGAGACTGATTGCCAGGAGTGTAAGCTGATTGTCTGCTTTTCCTGTTCGTCTGCTAGCAGCTATTTGGGAGGTTCCAGTTCGGGAGTTGGAGTGCTATTTTGTATCCAGTTCGGGAGTTTGGTGTTCTGCAGTAGCTGTGCCTGTATCTCTGGAAAGGGGGCCGATCGCCTAAACGGTTTTTACCCCTTTGTGCAAAACGGTCCGTTACAATTGGTGGCAAGCGGCGGGATCGTTCCTACAACCAGAAGGACAGCTACAGGAGACACCATTCCGTGGATTTTACAATTTGAGGGCAACGCATGTCTCAGTACAGCGACCCTGACAGCAACAGAATGGAACCAGCAGTGGAGTACAGATACTCTGTACAGGAATTTGACCGCATGATGTGGTTGCGGCTGAACTTCTACGGGCCTAATCCAGCTGAGAAATCCGTGAAGTTCGTGAGGAGTCTAGTATTCAAGACTCTGCTGTACCGGGCAGAGGGTGACGGTCAGCTGCCACGGTGGGTGGACCTCCACCGGCAGCTACAGTTGCGGGACAGAGAGAGCCCAGTCTCCTCTCCCCAGCGGCAGTGTGATATGCAGGGAATTGGGAGCCCAGTCTCCATTCCCCAGCGGCAGTGTAATATGCAGGGAATTGGGAGCCCAGTCTCCATTCCCCAGCGGCAGTGTGATATGCAGGGAATTGGGAGCACAGTCTCCATTCCCCAGCGGTAGTGTGATATGCCGGGAATTGGGAGCCCAGTCTCCATTCCCCAGCGGCAGTGTAAAGTGCAGGGAGAGGAGAGCAGCGTCCTCCCTCCCCAGCGGCAGGCTGAGCTACAGGGGGTAGAGGTAGTTGTTCCTGCCCCCCAGCAGCAGCGTGATTTTTGGGGAATTGGGAGCCCAGTCTCCATTCCCCAGCGGCCGAGTGATGTGCCGGGAATTTTGAGCCCAGTCTCCATTCCCCAGCGGGAGATACAGCAGGGAATTGGGAGCCCAGTCTCCATTCCCCAGCGGCAGAGTGTCCTACCGGGAATAGAGAGCCCAGTCTCCTTCCCCCAGCAGCAGGACACTGTATTGGGAGCAGAGACAGTCGGTCTCCCTCCACAGAGGATGAAAGTATGTATGGGAGAGGAGCTTGCTACCACCTCTCCCCAGTGGCGGATCATTAATGGGCAGGGAATAGAGAGCTCAGTCTCCTTTCCCCAGCGGCAGAGTGTTCTATCGGGAGAGGAGCCTGGTACCCCCTCTCCCCAGCGACAGCTTAGAGTATCCAAAGGGGAGACAGTCGGTCTCCCCCTCCAGCAGCAGAGCTGTGCAACAAAAGGGGAGACAGTCGGTCTCCAGCAGCAGAGCGGTGTAACTAAAGGGGAGACAGTCGGTCTCCAGCAACCAGGCTTCAACCAGACTACTCCAGCGGTAGTACTGGCATCAGGGCAGAGTACCGCTGGTCTCTGCCCACTCAGCAACCCACCAAGGCAGCCTATCAGTCCCCCACACAGTTGTGGTGAGGCACCTGGACATGGACAAGATTCTCCCTTACTCAGGTGTAGTAACCAGTTATTGTGGGTGGGCTGTACTGCTGTATCTGTTTTGTGGGTGGGCTGCTGGACTAACAAGGGCACTGACCGGCAGGAGGTCAGATACCCTAATCTGTTTGGAAAAGGTGAGAGATGTGACGGTGACCAATCTCGCCACATTGCATTGGAGAAGCCTGGTTGCTCGCCTGCTGCCTTGGACTATGGTCCCCGTTAAAAGACATCTTACCTGCAGAAAAGCTTCATTCGTAGTTTCTGCTCGGGGTTCGGTAGTTTTGGTTGAATGTATATACCACAGATAGAATCCCATGGAGCCCATTCGTATGAAACTGGACTGTAAAGACTTTGGCTCCATGGCTTATTAAACTAGAAGTCAGGTGGTCTGGAGCTTATCTACCTATTAATGTACCAGACTGAGCTATCTGGGGATATGTTACATGTCTGTGTTTTATGTACAAATGTGACTTTATGTATTTTAAAGTGTTTTGTGTCTTTTTGCAACCATGTGCTTAATGGAGTTTTGTGTCTGTCCTGGGAGATAATTGAATTACTCTCCAGGATAGAAGACTCTGAAACTGGTTTGGGCCAGAAAGCCATGCTTTATTTAGTCACAAAGGACTTTTTACTAACTTTTGAACCCCTGGTCTGATTCATGTCATTTTTTAATATGTTGTTCCCCTGAATGGATTGATTGTGTATATGTAATTTTATGTGAATGTGATGTATGGTTTTAGAGTTATGAAAGTTGGGTAGAAAGTATGTTTTAACTGTATGTATAATTGAGTTTCCTCTCAGGATAAGGGGAGGGAATATGTGGGATGTAACTGTGATGTGATTGGTTGTTTTATACCTCCCTGTGGGCGGTCCTGTATTTGCAAGACTGTAATAAAAACCAGGTTGGGTGTGCCAGCACCTGAGTTCCTGTTTTAACCCTCAAAGTGAAGTGTCGTCTCATTATTGGGGGAAGGATTTATTGTATGCTGTTCCAGTTTGACTGCTGGGAGAGTAAACCTATTCGTATGGTTCCTATTCAACTGTCTACAGCATTCATATGCTTGAGAGAAGGTATACGCTTCTCTGGTTCGGTGATTGTGGTGTCGGCTGCAGTGCTTGGAGTCCTCAGGAAGCGCTAGGAGCATCCTTCAACGGAGGTACCCAGTCGGGGTGCCAGGCGATCCGTTACAGTGGTGATCTTAGGCCCCTGCATAAACTTTTGTACTATTAAAAACCGATAACCCTTGGAACACCTAGACTGTTTAAGGCAAGAGTGTACATTCACGAAAAACTCATCTGTGAGGGGGCTTACAATATAGTATGCATTCGTGACCACATCTATATAGATCCTCATAAGATTACAAACACCCTGAAATGTCCTATTCCCAAAGATTAGAAAGGTTGTGCAGTGCTTGCTATGATTTTCTATAGGTGCTTCATCTGACGTTTTTCTCAAGTATGTGTTCCCTTTATGGCCTTAACCAGAAAACAGGTTTCTCATGGGCAACCCAGGCTCAGATTGCTTTTGACAGACAAAAGAGGCTTTTTTATCCATCCTGGTTCAACCCAATACAATGAAGAGCTTCTTCATCAAAGTAGATACTTCTGGCAACGCTATCTATTTTCATAAAGAGGAGAAAGGAATGATCAGCTCCACCTTGTGGTGTTCTACTCTTAAAAATTATCTTTTGCAGACAAAAATTATGACATGGGGAAGGAGAACTACTCACAGTGAAATGTACTCTGGAGCCATGGCAGCACGTATTGGATGGCTCCATGCTAACCATCAAGGTAAACCTGGTCCACCATGGAATGATGATTTATTTATTTATAAAATATTTTACCAGGATGGATACATTGAGATTTCTCTCGTTTTCAAGTATGTCCTGGGTCCACAAAACATTGCATTGATACAATAGGGTACAATAAAATACAAAAACAATATTAATACACAATATATACAAAATGTAACATAGAACAGGTAGGAAATATATAACCAACCATAACATGTGCATTCTGTTTTGAGGTATGTAGAGAGGGATCTCTTAAAGGACTTTAGGCTTAGGGAAGATTTGAAAGTGTGCGGGAGATTGTTCCATAATGGAGGTGCTCTGTTGGAAAATGAAGATCGGGCTGCTTTCTTTTTGTATTGAGGTAGACTAAATAAAGTGCTAGTACTAGATTGGAGGTTATAGGAGGTGGGAACAGACGAAGAGAGCATTCTGCTCAGGTAGGGTGGGAGCTTCCCAGAAAAGATCTTAAACACAAGGCTGGAAAGATGAAGGGTGCGTGTGGATTCTAGCGACAACCAGTTTAGTTCTTTTAGCATGTCACAATGGTGGTTTATGTAATTACATTGTAGCACAAATCGGCAGAACGAGTTATACAATATATTGAGTTTATTAAGGTGGGTTTGTGGTGCAGGTGCATATACCACATACCTATAATCAATGATTGGCATCAGTATTTGCTGTACAATCTTTTCCTTTACTGTAGGGCTTAGGCAGGATTTGTTTCTGTACAGGGCACCTAGTTTTGGATGAAGTTTAGATGCACGTTTTTCTATGTGGAGGCCAAAAGATAGATTGGGGTCTAACAACATACCAAAGTATTTGAAAGAGTGCACTGTGGTCAGTGTGCTATTTGAATTTGTTTTGATGGATAGGTGGGAATTGTGTAATTTGTGTAAATTAGGTACTGTTCCAAAGATCATTGTGACAGTTTTGTCAGTGTTTAGGAAGAGTTTGTTTTTTGCAATCCACTTTTCTACCTCTGATGATACCCAGAGTTTAAGTGCACATGACATTGTCCCACCTCTTACTTCCAGACAGGAGTATTGTGATTCACAAGATTATATTCTGTCCCCTATTCAGCCTGGAATTATCAGTATTTTCCACAATACACCTTCTGGGGTTACCAAGACATTAGAAAGCATATGTATGCCCTCTTACACACTGCTCCCCTTACGGGGGAGAAAGGCTGTTGCAAGCTCTAACAGATTATTAGCAGTGCAGGAGTTATGAAATTCTAAATTAAACACACTGTGCAATAGACTTGTGCACTGTGGAAAAATTTGGTTTGGTTGAATCAAGGCACCTTAAAAAAAAAAAGTTCTGTTGGACGAAATGTTATGTATGTATGTTATGTATGTGTTTCAGCTTGGATAATTTTTATTCATGCAATGGTTTCGGAAAAAAGATTTGATCAGACCTAAAGGGTGTGAAAATGTACCTATTAGTGAACTGAAAAATATATGCATAATATTTTATATGTAAATATATAAGGCAACTGTCATATTTACTGAAGGTAAATATAACTGAAATATGACCAAATAGAATGATATTTTACCATTTACATTTTCTTCACATTTGGTCAACATTTGAATTTTGAGCATTCAGCTACTTTTGAATGTTTGGTTTGGTTGCGTATTTGAATTGACTGGCTGATCCCTGGTTTATTAATTAATATATTTTATTTAATGACTGCCCCTAACCAGTGGTGCATCCTGGTTTTGTGCTGCCCTAGGCATGACAAAACTCAGGCACCCCCAGACACACATACACTAGCTAACAGACATACACACTCACTAACAGACACAGTCCCTAGCAGACATGCATACACCTTCACTCACAGACACACACAAAGTAACACACTGCCTAACAGACACACACACACATTAACACACTCACATTTTTTTTAATTCAATCTCCTCAGCCTCCTTACCTTTGGGAATGCTGGGGTGGATTATCCCCGGGGTCTAGTGTGGCTGATGGGCTGCCGGCCGGTGACTGGAGGCGGTGAGGGAGCACTAATCCTCCTGTTGGGTTCCCTTGCGCACCACGTAGTGATGCCGGAACCGGAATGACGTCATATTTCGACTCCGGCATCACTACGGTGAACGCGAGGGAACTGAACACTAGCATTAGTGCTCCCTCGCCGCCTGCCCCGGAAAGTGCCGCCGCTGCCAGCCTGGGGGGTCTTGAGGTGGCCACCCAGCCAGCTCCTGGGCCCCCCAGGACAAGAGGCTGGCAAGGCATTTGCCAGGGCGGTTGAGGGGCGGCTTTTTTTGCCGCCCCCCAGAAAGTACCATCCAAGGCAAATGCCTTGTTTGCCTCGGGGTAAATACATCCCAGCCCCTCATCTTTATTTGTGGCTCCACAGATGGATCTCTAAGTCATGAAACAAGCAAAATCTGTCCATTCTCTGTTTTGTTTGTTTCATGATTCAGTCGCATAGAGATTTAGAGTTACAGAATCTGGAAGACCCACCGATCACCCAATATTATGTGTCTCTTTGCGCCCCAATCCTTTATGGGTCTCTTTGTCATTGTCCCAAGTCTCTCTGTGTATCTCTTTCTCCCCCACTCCTTTTTTGTGTCTCTTTCTTCCCTTACCAACCCCTCTGTGTGTCTCTTCTCCCCAGCTCCTTGCTTCTTTCTCCCCCTGTGTCATCTTTTCTCCCTCATTTAGCTCTGTCATGCTTCAATATTTTTTTAACCATTTTTACAATGATTTAGTAAATACAAACAGATTGAATATGCAAAATAAAATACATTTTTTTTAGAACACTTTGATAAATTTCCTCCATTGTCTCTTTCATGTATACTTGTTAAGTGGAATGTTTATATTCTCCCTGTTCAATGTTCTTGTTATAAGATCTAAGAGTTTTCTCTTAACTTTTATCCTGAATTTAGCAGATGTGGCAAACAAGATAGTTACATGCTAACTGCTAAATAAACAAGTAGTTCTACTTGCGACATGTCCGGTATATCAGATGATTTAAAAAAAAAACATCAGTGAAGATTAACAAGTGGTTGTTACCAGAGACATCTGCCTTTGTCTTTCAAAAGCACTAAAACTAATCAGATTAACTAACAAACTTAATTTACATTATATTTACAGGTAGACATATGACCTTTTTCACAATCTCTCCACCAAACATAATTTACTTGTAAGTACATTTAACCCTAGGTCTGTGGTTTATTCTAAACATGATATCTGTATTCCGTGCCAAAAATATCACTTCCTAGGGCATATGTGGATTTTTTATAATGGGATTCTATCCATGAGAAATGGAACACTTTTCTAACCTGTAAGCCAAATGCCATAATCACTAAAATGCCACGTACTGTGTTGTCAAATGTGATAATTGAGTGTGATTACTATAAGTAATACATAATCTATATCATTATACTATACTTTCCATAAACCCTTGGGTGACTTAATAATTACATCTGAACATACAGATATGCTGAAATAACTGCCCATAATCCATGCATATGAAGGTCATTTAGCTTGAGTTTTTTTCTATAGTATCTATAAAATTAACTGGATTCTTAAGGTTTCAATATTGATAGTAAATGTATAATTGTCAATACAGCCAAATATTTTGTGTTATGATATAATAAAATTAATAATATTATCTGACTAAAACATAGCCATAGAAAATGCAAGCATGAATGTTACATATAACCAACAGTGGTTGATCTGAAGGACAGCACCCCCAAGCAGAGAGGACATGTTCATCTCCTTAGTAGTTTATTGTAGTGGCTTTGAGGATTGCACAGATATAAATACATTCTATTTCTGGTTGCGAGAGGACCACAATACTATACCCATTGGTAGCATTCATGAACAAGCTGCTTTGATTTGGTGTGTTAGCAGACTTATGGAGGAGACATGAGTGAAAATTACATCAGGTCCGCCACCAGAAATTTTGGGGCCCCTGACAAAGCACAAGGGCTGGGCCCACCTTCCCCCGTCCCCCTCCAACCCGCCCACCACCTGGCCTGCCCATGAGTCCGCCCACAGGACTCCTACCTAGTCCGCGGCAAATGATGCAGGACTGAATGTGATGTGTATAGTGGAAGTGAATTAGAATGTGTGTAATGGATGTCGTGTTTGTGTGTATTAGATACTGTTTGTGCAGTGAATGCAGAGTGTGTGTTAGTGTAGTGAATGCAGAGTGTTAGTGTAGTGTATGCAGACTGTGTGTGTGTTAGTGTAGTGAATACAGAGTGTGTGTTAGTGTAGTGAATGCAGAGTGTGTGTGTGTTAGTGTAGTG
Source organism: Pelobates cultripes (assembly GCA_933207985.1). Classification (NCBI taxonomy): domain Eukaryota; kingdom Metazoa; phylum Chordata; class Amphibia; order Anura; family Pelobatidae; genus Pelobates; species Pelobates cultripes. The sequence continues at coordinate 122,246,439 of OW240915.1, forward strand.
TATGCAGAGTGTGTGTGTTAGTGTAGTGAATGCAGAGTGTGTGTTAGTGTAGTGTATGCAGAGTGTGTGTCTGTTAGTGTAGTGAATGCAGAGTGTGTGTTAGTGTAGTGTATGCAGAGTGTGTGTGTGTTAGTGTAGTGAATGCAGAGTGTG
>OW240915.1:122246691-122333124 GCA_933207985.1 Pelobates cultripes
CATGGACCACTTCCTCCTCGAGTGCCCCTTTAACGTACAGGTCTACAAAGAGGTCTCAGCCGCCTTAGGCATCCCCTGCTTATCCCGCTGGACTTATGCGGAGTGGGCGTACGGGACGTCCAACTCAAGGGGAGGGCTTTTGATTTGGGCACTCTTTATGTAGTCAGTTCAGTGGTTAAGTATTTCACTTGGATGGCAAGGTGTCAGGTTTCCCTTCAACATAAAGACCTTTCCTGTCAGGTGGTGGTAGCAGACATTCTGAGGGCGGTTCGTGGGATCTATACCACCGAAAGGGCCTCTATGGATCCCACCATTTGGCAGCGTTTGTGGCGAAATCTCAAGGTCCACCCGCCTTGAACCGCTCCATAGGCGCCCTTGTCTTGGTGAAGGGAATTCCAAATCTGTCTTCACCATTCCCCCGTAGATTTTGAACTGGTTTTTCTTTTCATGGAAGGCTGCCACCTTTAGCAGACGAGTACCTTCCTCTGCGTCTAGGTAGTGCAGTGTAGTTAGGTTATGGTTATGCACAGGTTATTTTTGGTATTGTTTGGGTTAGGGTGGGTTTCTGGTGTATGGACAAATTGAAAAATTTACTTTGGGTGGGAAAAAAACAAAAAAAAAAACACTGGGTTTCTTTATGGACGGAGGGATGGACTCCTTGAGGGTGGTGTACAAACTGGATTTCATGTGGGTGGTGGGTCTATGGACAAAATTTTGATTTCATGTGGGTGGTGGGTTTGGATGTGATGAACTGAGAAAAGGACTCCATTTGGGTGGTGGGTTTGGGGGATGGACGGAGGGATAGACTCCATGAGGGGGGTGGGTTTTATGAATTGAAAATGGACTCCATTTGGGTGGTGGGTTTGGGTTTAAAGTTTGGGTTTAAAGTGTAGGTGGTGGGTTGGTGTTGATGGACTCCATGTGGTTGGTGGGTTTTATGAACTGAGAAAAGGACTCCATGTGGGTAATGGGTTTGTTTATGTTTATGTGTGTATTTTATTTCACGCTTGGTTTATGTTTGTGTTTAGCTGGCTGTGGACTCAAGGTCAATTGGGTCCCCCCTTGTCCCCCCCTTGTTATGTAAGAGCTCCTTCAGGAGCATTTCAGCCTTTTTTCTCCCTCCCCAAGGCTCCATGAAGTAATGGAGCCCCCCGCCTTTTAATTTATCCCCTTATGATTTAGTTCCCCCCCCTTTTCTGTTAATCCCTCTCCCTGTTATTCCCAGTTATTTAATTTGGTATAAGTTTACTCCCCTATTAGTGCCCCTTCCTGAGTTTTTATTTCGGTATTTATGTTTAATTTGGGGGTATTTATGTTTCATTTGGTATTATGTTTGAATTGGGTATTATTTCAGTTGATTGTTTATTATTGTTATTTTGTTATTTATTTTGTTATTCTGTTTAATTTTTGAAGCATTTTACAAACTAAATAAAATAAAATAAAAATAAAATACTGTCTCCCCTCCCACTGGAGTGGGAGGAGTTTGCCGTTGCTGCTGGAGAGGGAGCTGCTCTGTGCTTCATCTGTGTGTTCCCAGGACCACACCCGTTTGTGGCTGCTTTTGGAGCTCGATTTCTGGGATTTGGAATTACTACAGCAAGGGGCTCTGCCTGGGCCTAGGCAAGCATGGCCCTCGGGCCTTCCTCCCCAGCCTGGGGATGGAAGGTCAGGCTGGACGAGCTGCAGGCAGTGCTGGCTTTTGGGGAAGGTAAGGCGGATACCAGGGGCCTGTCTTGGACTGAGCATCAGGCCCTCTCCCGGCAAATACGAAACCAGGTCTCCCTGTTGGAGGAACTGGCGGGGGGGATGTCTAGGAAGCTTACAGCATGGAAAAGGGAAGTGGGGGTCCCCCAGGGAGCTACGGCCCACACCAGGGCCGATATCCAGCTGCTCTCTGGGCTGCTGGCTGAGTGCCGTGAACTTGCCAGCAGTGGCCTCCACTTCCTAGAACAGCCCCCCCCCGTCCCTGGAGGTGGGAGAGGGTACCGAGGAGGAGGTAGTCCCTGAGACCCCCCCTGAGGTGGCTAGTGCCAGCAAGGCCCCTCAGGCCTCCCTCACCTATGCTGAGGCTGCAAAGGGTGAGGGGGTTGAGGCTAGGGTCTTTATGGGGCTACCTTCTGACAGGCTCCGGGGTCTGCTTGTGTCCCTGAAGGCCCAGCATGCCGAGGCAGACTCGGGCCTAGCTGGGGTCCAGGCAGAGCTAAGGGAGCAGAGGGAAAAATCAAACAGGACCTCTAATTACAAAAGAGGTCCTTTGAGGGCCGCTATAGCTGAGAAAAAATTAGTGGAGCAGCATCTATCCTACACCCTGCTCCAGACTGAAAAGAAAATAGCAGACATCCAGGCCATCCTGCAACAGAGAGCCAAGGACGCTGCGAGGTCCAGGAGGCAGAGGGCTATGGAGGGCAGGAGGGACATGTCCCCAGGTGAGGAGTCCAGCAAGGACTTGGATTCCAACTCCCATCACTCACCTGGGGAGCCGTCTACCTCTGCCCTTGCTACTCCAGGGGGCGCTGCTGAGACGGAGGGGAAGGCCAGAGAGAAGGACAGTGAAGAGGAGTGGGACGGAGAGAAAGGTGAAGAGTGGCAGCTGAAAGTGCAGGACAGAGGTCGAGGGCTGATTAAGGAGTCTCTCCTCAAGTTTGGAAACGAACTTGGGGAGGACTCCATAAAGGACAAAAAGAAGAAAAAGAAGAAAAAGAAAAACATCGCCCGGCGTCAGCCTGAGACCTCTGTCAGGGGGTCTGGAGATTCCACAGAGGAGAGTGAGTGCTCAAATGCTGAGTATATGTACAATGATGATGTTCAGGCCTTGCAGAAGCCTGGGGCCAGGGATACTAACCCTGCAGGTGGCAACACCTGTATGCCCCAGAAACCTGCACAACCTGCCTCTGTGGAAGTATCTGGGCCCCCCGCCGCCCTCCATGGTGACAGGGAGACCATCCCCGCCGGTACTATGGCGTGTACCGGTGATCCCATGGAGGGGTCCTTCCCTTGCTCCCTTCCCACTCCCTCCCTTACCTGCCTTCCCTCTGACCTTCCTCTCCGTGTGGTTGCGTCCCCTGGAGTGGCTGGTACCTCTGCCTCCTGTCCTCAGGCGGCTGCTGGGCAGGATGGCACTGGATGGAGCAGGGTGATGGCCCTCCTTTTCCCTCTGCTCCCTTGGAGCAAGCTCGACTGCTCTCCCCTACCAGCAAGTCTCCTCCCCTGTTTGTCCCCCAGTCTGTTTCCCTGGATGTGTCCAAGTTTGTCTTCCAGTCTGTTCCCCCTGCTTCCCTATGTGTTCCCCTTATGTCTGCATGTGTAACCAGTCCCCTGTTGTTCCTGTTGTTCCTGGTGCCCCGGGTGCCGCGGGTGCCGCTGGCGCTATGGAAGACAGGACTGCAGGGGACTCCCATCATCCTCAGCCAGCAGTCCATACTGAGGAAACCGCCAGTGGAGGTAAGAAAAGTATGACTAACATTGTGTTTGACTCCACTGGTGGTTTAGGGATGGCTGAGGAGGATGGGAGTATGGATGTAACTGTAAATGTAATGATGGGACCTATTGGCCTTAGTAAAAAGGTCCACAGCCAGCCTGTTTGTATTAATGATGTTGCCCCTGCCCCTGGTGTTGTTGCCCCTGCCCCTGGTGTTGTTGCCCCTGCCCCTGGTGTTGTTACCCCTGCCCCTGGTGTTGTTGCCCCTGCCCCCGGTACTATTGCCCCTGGTGTTGTTGCCCCTGCCCCTGGTGTTGTTGCCCCTGCCTCTGGTTATGTTGCCCCCGCCCCCGGTACTATTGCCCCTGCCCCTGGTACTGTTTCCCCTGCCCCTGGTTATGTTGCCCCCGCCTCAGGTTATGTTGCCCCTGCCCCTGGTTCACTGGAGTTAGTTGGTACACAGGTGGCGGGCACGAGCACGGGCACAGGCACCCTGACAAAGGGTGCCGCGGTTATAAATAGTTTAGATGCACAAGCAGGTACACGGGTTCCCCTTAGGCACTCCCAGGTTGTCACCCAGGGTTCTGGTGTGACCGAGGCCTCTGGTTCAGCGAGGGGAGTCCGTCCGAATCATTCCCAGACGGCGGGTCCCGGTGCGCCCAATGCTTGGGCATTTGGTCACCTCGCCTCTCTGCGGACGGGCCTGCTACGCGTCCTCAGGTTTCCTTTGGGAACAGGAGGAACGTGGTACGGCTCATCTGTGGGGGTGAGACCCAGGTGCCTGACAGACGGTGGCTGGTGACCCGGCTAAAGGATATGGGATTTGCGCCCGTGGACCTGTACGCGCTCATCCATGCCTCGGGCACCCGGGAGTTCGACGTCTCCTTTATGACGTTGCAGCTCCTGGATCGCTTCTGGGCTGGGTGGGAAGCGGCCAGGTCTGCACAGGGTACAAAGTGGGCAGGATTCACCGCTGTGGCCATTTCTCGCCAGGGTCTTAAGAAGGTCACTTTCCTGGTGAGAAATGAATCCATCCCCATAGCAGACATTCTTGTTTGGACTAAGAGGTTTGGGGATGTTAAATCCCCCCCTGTTAAGATCTTAGATGAGGATGGGATTTGGACAGGCGGATGGACTGTTTCAGTGTTGCTGCGGGAGATTCGAGGTGTCACACAGCATATGCCTAATAGTTTTTTCATCGGGGCTGACCGGGTATCCTGTTTTTACCCTGGTCAGCCCAGGGTATGTCACAAGTGCGGATCGTACAGGCATTACAGCAATGCCTGTACGGTCCTCAAATGCACTATGTGCGGCGCTGTGGGGCACCTCCGGGACAGCTGCAGGGAGATCCGGTGTCATCTGTGTTCAGAGATGGGTCACACGTACCGCACCTGCCCCGAAGCCCAGCACAATGTAGAGTCCATCTGGAGTCAGGAGCCGGTGGAGATGGACTCTTCTGGGTTAGGGGTTCAGGTAGCATCGTCATCTACAAGGCCCATCTCTGGCACAGGGGTTTCCCTGCCCCAGCAACAACCCATCCTCCCCTCGGTCTCTGTAACATCTCAGGACCCTGGGAAGGCCACAAGTTCACGTCCCCTCACGAAAAGTGTACGTAGAGAATGCACTACCTCCACAGCCATTATGGCTCCCCCTAGACCCCCACCCCCTAGGCCCCCCCCTCCTAAATTCTCCACGGTGAAGGTTACCCCCACTGAAAAGTCCCCAGATGCAAGTCCCTTAGATGCACAGTCCCTAGAGTGGAGCACGGTGAAAGGTAAGAAACCCCCCCCCTCCAAGACCTCGACACTGCCCTCACCCCGGAAGATCGCCATACCCCCTGCGGCGAAACCCCCGAAAGGGGGAGACGCCACTTATAAGGGTGGTGTGGCACGGGCGTCATCCTCCTCTTCGGGCTTGCAGGAGGCCCCTGTGCCCATATCTAACAGGTACGAGGCACTGTCCTCCAGCTGGGCCGACTGTGAGTACGAGGAGGAGATGGCGAACCTCCCCGGGGTGGTGGCAGGGGTTGAGGTGGGACAGGAGGTGCAATATAAAACTAAAACAATACAGGGCGCCAAAATCACCAGATAAATAAATAAAAATAAAAAAGGATATGTATAATGCAGTTTAATGAATGCACCAACAATGTGCAAATAATAAAACAAAATATATATAAAAAGCCTTAATAGGCAAATGGACCCATAGGTAAAGCAGCTCAGAATAACAAAAAGTGCAAATGTTAAAGTGCAGACTGTGCAATAAAGTGAGAAAGTGCAACTCTCATCACTCTAAAAAATGATATTCACCAGTAATGTCCACAAACAATCTCATAAGCAACAATTTTGTAAAGCAGAAACTGCTGATACCAAAACTGGAGGGTCCCACTGTGGCTCAACGCGTTTCGTCTCTCGGACTTCGTCAGGAGCTTCTTATCTTCATACTCTTCTTTCCCCCTTTTAAATCCGCCGGTCTGCCGGTCCCCTGGTGACCGCGCATGCGTACGTCACGCGCAACGTCATACGTAATGACGCACACGTATACGTTCCGCGCATGCGCGGTCACCCTGGAACGCAAATAAACTTTATTGTTCCTATACACAGAAGACAACCGAGTGTCCTACATCAAGGGCAATCGTTTTATATTTGTAAACTGTGTTTACATAAAAAAAGCCTGGCGGCTAGCTTAAATACTAACAGTTATAACTAACCCACAAATGAAATATAAATGTGGCTTCATGGGGAATAATAAATGTAAATATGAAGAAGAAAAATATATATATATATAAAAAAAAAGATTAATTAGAAAATATGGAAAAGAGAAATATATATACATGTATCAGGATGTATGAAAGAAAATATAATATATATCCAAAAATTTAATAATAGAAGGGGCAAATAAAATACATCCAATATCCATATAAATATAAATATATATATATAGGATCCACCAAGGGTCAAAATTATAATAATAAAAAAAAAAATTTAAATTAAGAGAAAAGAGAAAATATTAAAAATATGGAAGAATATAAAAAACTAGAAGCGCATTTATATAGAATAGGAAATACATCAAAAAACGGGCATAAATGATACACAAGATATGCAAAAGGGAGATCCATAATTGGATCTTAAATTGCAGTACAAATGGCAATATAATCAGAAATAGTCCAGCGAATATACATAATGGATATTAATAAAAATAGAAATAAATATAGATGAGGATAGACAAATAAATTGATAAATAAATTAAATGACAGGAAACATCCATGGTAAAAACTTAAATGGCAATACAATCAAAGAAAATTGACCCAATCAGCATAACAATAGATGCACATCTAAAAAAATATATATATAAAAAATCTAAAAAATATATATATATATAGTATGTATGTACATATAATATATAGAGACCATAATCAAATCCGGAAACAACCTATATTAAAAAACAAATAGATAAATAAAAACATTATTAAAAAAACATATATATAAAAAAATGTAAAAATACATAAATACCAGACCTAAGAATAAATGAATCAATCCATAAAAGACAAAATATCTAAATCTGTATTAAGACCTAAGGGAACAGAGGATTTCATTTTATATATCCACTCTGTTTCCCTTTTCGCTAACATCTTTTCAGTATCTCCCCCTCTCCAATGTGGTATAACCTTATCAATTCCAATACACAAAAAATCTTTAAAATCAAATTCTCTGCAAACGTTACAATGCCTAGGAACACTATGTTTTGTGTTCTTATTTTTAATACCATTAAAATGTTCCAATAATCTTACATGTAGTTTCCTAATCGTGCGTCCTATATATTGGGCGCCGCATTTGCATTGTAATAGATACACTACTGACTGACTTTGACAATTGATAAAGTGCTTAATCTGAAAAGTTTCTCTGGTTACCGAACTACAAAATTCTGTTACCTTATTTTTCTGGAATTTACATGTGGTGCATCTCCCACATTTAAAAAAACCTTTAGGCTTTTCTGATAAAAAATTAATACCACTTCTATCCACCTCCTTTTTAGGTAAAATACTAGGGGCTAAAATATTCCTAAGATTGTTAGGCCTTTTATATAATATCTTAGGTCTTTTAGGTAAAATGTTCTTTAAAAATTTATCCTGTAATAAAATTGGCCAATTTTTCCGGATCGTTCTCTCAATCAAATTTGCTTTATTATTAAATTTAGTTAAAAAAGCGAATTCAAACAGTTTATTGTCAGCCTTCTTTTTTCTATTATGCTGATCTTTAATTAAAAGATCTTTTCTTTGGAGACTTTCTACTTCTTTTTGTGTGTTGCATAAAAGTTTTCTAGGGTAATTTCTATCTAAAAATTTGTCATTCAGAACTTGTACCTGCTCTCTAAAATCATCCATTTGCGTGCAATTTCTAAAAATTCTCATATGCTGTCCTTTGGGGATATTGGTCAGCCAGTTGCGATGATGACAACTGGAGAACTCTATAAAGCCATTACCATCTGTAGGTTTAAAATAGGTTTTACTACAGACTTTTCCTTCCTTTATAAACAAGGTGAGATCCAAAAAGTTAATACAATTTTCGTTAATATCTGACGTAAAATTAAGGCCATAAACATTAGAATTAATATACATTAAAAATTCATCTAAACAACTCTTACTTCCATTCCAGATAAAAAGCACATCGTCTATATAACGCCTCCATTGCACCAGGTTCGCACCAAACGGATTATTGTGCCATATATGGTTGTGCTCCCAATCTGCCACAAAAATATTAGCGTAACTTGGTGCGAACCTGGTGCCCATCGCTGTTCCACATGTTTGGAGGTAATAAGACCCTTCAAACCAAAAAAAGTTGTGACATAAAATGTACCTAATGAGGTCCAAAATGAAAGAGGCCTGCTGGGACAGGAGGTGCTTCTGAGAGACGACGGGCCACTGTATCCCGGAGTCTCAGTGAAGAGGTTCCTCGGTTCCGACACGGAGGAGGAGGGGTACCGCAGAAGGAAGGGAAAGTCTCCTTATACTTAATGCCCTTATGGCGACTTTTCCTGTACTCTCTGTGGCTACGGTGAATGTAAACAGCATTAAGTCCAGCAGGGCCCGCTTTTTGGTTTACGACCACCTCAGCCGGGCTCCGTACAATGTCATCTTGGTACAGGAGACCCGGCTGGAAACCCTCGCGGCCCTGCACGCTGCAAAGCGGGACTGGAGATGGGGGCCCTCCTACTTCTCTCTAGCCACAGAGAGATATGGGGGAATCGCCATCCTATTTAAGGACGTTGATGTTAGCATCAACAGGGTTATTGAGTTGCAAAAAGGACGGTGTGTGGTTTTAGATGTCTCAATGGGCAGGCAACCTTTCAGGATAATTAATATCTATGGCCCCCAATCTAAGTGGGAGAGGAAGCGCCTGTTTATTGAGATAGAGCCTTACCTTTATACATCCCAGCAAATCCTGTTTGGCGGTGACTTTAACACCATAACTAGGCCTCAAGACAGGAGAGACGCCACTCAGAGGCTGGGGTATGACTCCTATTTTTTAAATAAGATGGTTAGTCAGGCTGGATTGGTCGATGTGTACCTTCATCACACTCCCAATCCCACGGGTGGGTACACTTATCACAGAGGTAGCTGTCAGAGTAGGATAGATAGGTTTTTCTTTAAGTAGAATTTCCCGGTGGCGGCACCCGTGCTTACACCGGTGGAGTTCTCCGACCATCACATTTTGTCTTGCGAGTTGAACGTCTATAGTACCCCACCTAAGGGTAGAGGGATCTGGCGGCTAAATTCAGACCTCCTGGTGCAACAGAGGGTTCAGCAAGCCTTCATGGAATTCTTTCACGATCAGATGACATTGGCCGACTTAGGCCAAATGAAGTCTGAGTGGTGGGAGATGGTGAAGGCCAGAACTCAACGGCTGTTTCGCAATCTCGCCCGGAACATGCAGTCCTCCAGGTACAAGATGTATCTGGGCTTGCTTGGGAGGTTAGACATCCTGATCTCGCAGGGAGGTGACCCCGAGGACATTGCGGCAGTTAAAAACCTGATGAGGAGTTATCAGTATGACAGGTACGCCTCCCTTGTAAAAGAGAGGGATCATGGGTCATACCGCTCGCCCGATCCTTATCTTAGCTGCAAGCGGAAGGAAGGTACCAAGTCCATCCCTAGTCTGCGGGGCACCGACGGGACCCTAGAGGAGTCTCCTCGCGGGATTCTGAAGGTGGTCCGCGACTACTATATTGAGCTCCTCGGAAAGGGCAGCCCCCAATGTAGCGAGGAGGGAACCTCCCACGGGAGAAGGGTGGATGACTTCTTGAGCGAGCTCACGCTCCCTGAGCATAGCGACCTCTCTTTTGACGAGTTGGTCAGCGAGATCACCATAGAAGAGGTCACAGAGAGTATCCAACAGCAGAACAAGTGTAAGTCGCCAGGTCCTGATGGTCTGACGGCCGAGTTTTACCAACAGTTCTGCGACCTCTTGGCCCCTCATCTGACCGAGGTGTTTAATGAGAGCTTGGCTCAAGGATTATTGCCACCCTCGATGAGGACTTCTGCCCTGATCTTGCTGTCCAAGCCGAACGTGCTCGACACAGCGGATGTGGGGAACTGGCGCCCCATATCCCTGTTAAATGTCGACAGGAAGGTCCTGGCAAAGATTTTGATGAAACGAGTACAGGGCCTAGCGAGGCGTGTCCTATCCACCTCCCAGTACTGTTCAATCGAGGGCAGAACTGTCTTTGATGCCGTTTTCGAAGTCAGGGAAGCCCTCGAGAAGTGCAGGGACGGAGAAAGGGGGATATACCTTCTGGCACTTGATCAGTCCACAGCTTTTGATCGAGTAGATCACCGTTATCTGTGGTCAGTCTTGCGGAAGTATGGCTTGCCGGGAAAATTCGTCAATTGGATAATCACCTTGTACAGAGGGGCCGAAAGCTTCGCTCTTGTGAACGGGTGGAGGGGCAGGACGTTTAGGATCCGATCCGGGGTCAGGCAAGGCTGTCCTCTCAGCCCACTCTTGTACGTGTTTGCAGTCGATCCCTTCATCCGAAGGGTCGAGGCAGGCACGTTACAGGGAGTGGCCAGGGCTCCGGAGAGGCCTTTACGGGTTGTTGCCTACGCTGATGACATCTCCATAGTGGTCTCCAATACTCGGGAGGCCACGGAGGTGGATGATTTAATCCTAGCGTATTCTGCCGCTTCAGCCTCTCGTGTCAACAGGGACAAGAGCGTAGTTTTCTGGTGCGGGAAGGAGGGGGACCAGTTCCCTCTTCCAGACGGTTTCCCGAGGGCCCAGCCTGAAATTAAGATCTTGGGGGTGGTGTTCGGACCAGGGGATCTGGCTCTCAGGAACTGGACCGAACGGCTTGCCATAGCTTCTAGCAAGGTGGAGGAGAGCCACAGGTGGAAACTGACGTTCAGAGAACGGGTGAACCTAATCAAAACCTATGTTCTGACCGTATTCGGCTACGTCAGTAACATCTTCCTTTTGCCCAGGTCCCTCCACGCTCGGATGTTTGCGCTGTTCTTCCGCATGTTGTGGGGGAACAGGCTGAACCTCATCAAAAGAGAGGTCACTTACCTGGCCAGAAAGGACGGGGGTCTGGCCATGGTCAACCCCATCGTCTTTTTAACTAACAACTTCCTGAAAAGGAACTTTGGGGCTCTCCTGAAGGATGAGCAGCCTGGCTGGGTATGTATATTCAGGGAGTGGGTCACACCTTTCCTGGTGGACTGGTTTCAGGGTGGGAGGGTGAAAAACATGAGAGTTTGGCAATCTAGCTATCTTCCGTCTTCGGTCATCGAGGGAGTGGGAATTCTGCGCAGGTGGAACGTCACGGTGGAGGAGGTGCGGGACACTCCCAAGAAGCTTCTCGACGGGAGGGTCCTGGCCACCCACTTTGGCATTCAGCTTGCTTTGAAGGACTTCCCGCCAAGTACTCTCGCCTCGGGGTTGAAAAACATCAACTCCAGGCGCCTTCCGGAGAAATACCGAGACGTGGCGTTTCTCTCCTTCCACGGTAGACTTTACGTTCGAGGGAACTTGAAGTACAGGAACATAACGGATCGTGGTTGTCCTCGGGTGGAATGTTCCGGGGAAGTGGAGTCCATGGACCACTTCCTCCTCGAGTGCCCCTTTAACGTACAGGTCTACAAAGAGGTCTCAGCCGCCTTAGGCATCCCCTGCTTATCCCGCTGGACTTATGCGGAGTGGGCGTACGGGACGTCCAACTCAAGGGGGAGGGCTTTTGATTTGGCACTCTTTATGTAGTCAGTTCAGTGGTTAAGTATTTCACTTGGATGGCAAGGTGTCAGGTTTCCCTTCAACGTAAAGACCTTTCCTGTCAGGTGGTGGTAGCAGACATTCTGAGGGCGGTTCGTGGGATCTATACCACCGAAAGGGCCTCTATGGATCCCACCATTTGGCAGCGTTTGTGGCGAAATCTCAAGGTCCACCCGCCTTGAACCGCTCCATGGGCGCCCTTGTCTTGGTGAAGGGAATTCCAAATCTGTCTTCACCTTTCCCCCGTAGATTTTGAACTGGTTTTTCTTTTCATGGAAGGCTGCCACCTTTAGCAGACGAGTACCTTCCTCTGCGTCTAGGTAGTGCAGTGTAGTTAGGTTATGGTTATGGTTATGCACAGGTTATTTTTGGTATTGTTTGGGTTAGGGTGGGTTTCTGGTGTATGGACAAATTGAAAAAATTTACTTTGGGTGGGGGAAAAAAAAACCAAAAAAAACCACTGGGTTTCTTTATGGACGGAGGGATGGACTCCTTGAGGGTGGTGTACAAACTGGATTTCATGTGGGTGGTGGGTCTATGGACAAAATTTTGATTTCTCGTGGGTGGTGGGTTTGGATGTGATGAACTGAGAAAAGTACTCCATTTGGGTGGTGGGTTTGGGGGATGGACGGAGGGATAGACTCCATGAGGGTGGTGGGTTTTATGAATTGAAAATGGACTCCATTTGGGTGGTGGGTTTGGGTTCAAAGTTTGGGTTTAAAGTGTAGGTGGTGGGTTGGTGTTGATGGACGGAGGGATGGACTCCATGTGGTTGGTGGGTTTTATGAACTGAGAAAAGGACTCCATGTGGGTAATGGGTTTGTTTATGTGTGTATTTTATTTCACGCTTGGTTTATGTTTGTGTTTAGCTGGCTGTGGACTCGAGGTCAATTGGGTCCCCCCTTGTCCCCCCCTTGTTATGTAAGAGCTCCTTCAGGAGCATTTTAGCCTTTTTTCTCCCTCCCCAAGGCTCCATGAAGTAATGGAGCCCCCCGCCTTTTAATTTATCCCCTTATGATTTAGTTCCCCCCCTTTTCTGTTAATCCCTCTCCCTGTTATTCCCAGTTATTTAATATGGTATAAATTTACTCCCCTATTAGTGCCCCTTCCTGAGTTTTTATTTCGGTATTTATGTTTAATTTTGGGGTATTTATGTTTCATTTGGTATTATGTTTGAATTGGGTATTATTTCAGTTGATTGTTTATTATTGTTATTTTGTTATTTATTTTGTTATTCTGTTTAATTTTGGAAACATTTTACAAAACTAAATAAAATATTACAGTCTCCCCCTTGTACACTAAGCTGTGGCTGGGGAGAGGGGGTAACAGGCTCCTCTCCCGATAGAACACTCTGCCACTGGGGAAAGGAGACTGGGCTCTATATTCCCTGCACATTGATAATCTGCTGCTGGGGAGAGGGGGTAGCATGTTCCTCTCCCATACATACTTCCAGCCTCCGTGAACTCTGCCACTGGGGAAAGGAGACTGGGCTCCCAATTCCCAACAAATAACACTGCCGCTGGGGAATGGAGACTGGGCTCCCAATTCCCGGCACATCACACTGCCGCTGGGGAATGGAGACTGGGCTCCCAATTCCCAAAAAATCAAGCTGCCGCTGGGGAGGGAGGACACTGCTCTCCTCTCCCTGGACTTCCCACTGCCTTCCCGGCATATCACTCGGCTGCTAGGGGGCAGGAACAACTACCTCTGCCCCCTGTAGCTCAGCCTGTTGCTGGGGAGGGAGGACACTGCTCTCCTCTCCCTGCACTTCACACTGCCTTCCCGGCATATCACTCTGCTGCTGGAGGGCAGGAACAACTACCTCTGCCCCCTGTAACTCAGCCTGCCGCTGGGGAGGGAGGACGCTGCTCTCCTCTCCCTGCACTTTACACTGCCGCTGGGGAATGGAGACTGGGCTCCCAATTCCCGGCATATTTCACTGCCGCTGGGGAGTGGAGACTAGGCTCCCAATTCCCAATAAATCACACGGCCGCTGGGGAATGGAGACTGGGCTCCCAATTCCCTGCAGGACCGGTGGAGAGACCTCGGTCCCATCTCCACCGGCCACCTGGGGTTCTTCCCAGTAACACTCCACAATATCTTCCCAGCTGAAAGGGTCTGGATCTGGGTCTCCGCTTCCCTGCTGAGCCTTCTCACTTGAGTGGAACAGATTTTGGTAACCCTGTTCCAGCTCCATCTCTCGGGTCACCAGGTGGACCAGGTCTTGCTCAATTTCGTGAGTGTCGTCCCAGTCATACCTGCTCTCCCTCCACTCAAAGAGATCACTGAACCGGACTTGTGTAGGGCTCCCAAACTCAGGCTCTGCAAAAGTCTCCCATAACAAGCCAGGACCATCAAACTCCTCTCCCTCTGGCTTGTCATGCTCGGCTTTCCAGGGCAGGTATTGTGCCCCATACCACCAGAGTGCCTGGTAGGCATCTTCTAGCCACATCTCCTGCCATACTAGGTGTTCCAATTTCCTCACCCATTCTTCCAGGGGCTGCTCTCCCAGGAAGGGCATCCGCAGGGCTACTCGCTTCTGCAACCGCTGGTCTTCCTTGGGGAATCTCTCGCCCCGCTGGTACTCCGCAATACCCAGTGCCTGGTACCAGATGCCTTTACGGACTGCATCTCGGTCATCCATTGCACCCTCATCATACTCCACTGCTGGTTCCATCTCGGTGCTGTCAGGGTCGCTGTACTGGGACATGCGTTGCCCTCAAATTGTAAAAATCCACGGAATGGTGTGGCCTGTAGCTGTCCTGTAGTCTGTGGGAACGATCCCACCAATGTAACGGATCGCCTGGCACCCCGACTGGGTACGAATCAGAACCAGGGGCTGGAGGCTCAGCGGTGCTTAGCTGACACAGTGTCCAGATTTGGCGTAGGAAAGCCGGGCAGAAAAGCGCTGGCTGCTCGGGGAGCTCCAGAACATCGCCATCGTGTGGCGGATAGGTGTAACCGCGACCACCCAGTAACAGTCAATTAAGCTGCGGTTAACCGCAGCTACTGGGTGGTCAATTGCCGGCACACGCTCGTTCAGGGAGGTAAATGGAGGGCACACGCCAGCTTCTGGGTGGCCAATTAACGGCGCCGGCCGACTTCCCATGGCTCTGGGGAGGCTGATAGAAGTCTGTTTGTTCGGTAGATAGAATCTACAGAACGGCTGTGCAGAAAGGAAGGAATAAATCTTTCTGCACAGTAAAATTAACCATTTAACTGCCGGTCCATAATCCAAAGGCAGCAGGCGGGCAACCAGGCTCCTCCAATGCAATGTGGCGAGATTGGTCTCGTCACAAGACCGCATTGCCAGGGGGCGCTACCTGACCACCATTGACCTGTGTAAAGGTTATTGGCAGATCCCCCTGGCCGAGGATGCTATCCTTAATTTGGCATTCATCACCCCATTTGTCCTGTACCAGTTTAAGGTTATGCTATTTGGGATGAAGAATGCTCCGGCTACTTTCCAGCGTATGGTGGATAGGCTCCTCGATGGCTTCCAGGACTTTGCATGTGCATACCTGGATGACATTGCGGTCTACAGTGAGTCCTGGGAAGACCATTTAGTACACGTGGGGGTGGTACTGGACAAGATTCAGGCCGCAGGCCTGACCTTGAAGCCAGACAAGTGCATTCTAGGCATGGCAGAAGTGCAGTACTTGGTTCACAGAGTAGGATGTGGAAGCCAGAGACCGGAGCCGGCCAAGGTAGAGGCTGTAGCTAACTGGCCCACACCTATCACCAAGACCCAAGTACTGGCCTTCCTGGGGACGGCAGGGTATTACCGACATTTTGTTCCCGACTACAGTATGGTTGCCAAGCCCTTGACTGACCTGACTAAGAAGAATTTACCTAAGCAAGTCCTGTGGTCTCCAGCTTGTGAAGCCGCGTTTCAAGCACTTAAGCAGGCTCCTGTAAATGCCCCTGTCCTGGCTGCCCCAGTCCCTAACAAACGTTTCCTTGTACATACAGATGCTTCCATGTATGGACTGGGGGCTGTGCTGAGCCAGGTCGGGGAAGATGGAGGAGAGCACCCTGTCGCATACCTAAGCAGAAAGTTACTACCTCGGGAAGTGACTTATGCGGCAGTGGAGAAGGAGTGTTTAGCCCTGGTCTGGGCACTGAAGAAGTTGAGCCCTTATTTGTACGGGCAGGAGTTTTCCCTTATAACGGACCACAATCCCCTTGTCTGGCTTAACCGGGTCTCAGGAGACAATGGCAGACTGCTGAGGTGGAGTTTGGCACTGCAGCCTTACAACTTCACCATCAGCTACCGACCCGGTAAGCAGAATGGGAATGCGGATGGGCTATCCCAGCAAACAGACGTCCCTACTCCTTCCCAGTCCGGTCATCCCCAAGTTGACCCGCCAAAGGGTCAAGCCGGGTCTGCCGGAGTGTTCCACAAGGGGGGAGCCGTGTGACAGACCCATCTGTATGGACTAAAAGTACTGTGTTCGTCTGTTTTGCCGTTTGCATGAATTTCCCCGTTCGTATGCTTTGTTTAAGGGAATGTCTTTTTTTTTGTCGAACGGAACTACCGAACGGACGGCCACCCAGAAGAGAAGTGTGCTTCTGGTTAACCTATTGATCCCAATTAGAATGTTGCGGTTAACCACAGACACTTCTCAATTAAAACCGAATACAGGATGGGCATTGTTCGCATGTCGACCACGAGGCAGCGGCCATTTTAACTATGCGAAAGCCCAGCGGTGTTCGACGGTTATTCCATGGAACTAAAAACGGACACTTTTTCAACCGAACACCGCTGAAGCCGTCGACCTCCCCTTCTCAGTCGACAAAAGCATACGAATACCGGCCGTTCGGGAGATTTAATAACACGAATGGACTTAACCCAGATAGCCTTCCCATGGAGTCAATCGCATACCGAAGAACTGTAATAGACTTTAACTCCATGGCGATTGAACTATGCGTATGGGATCTGAGCGCTGTTCGCCAATAATATGCACTCAGATCCAGGCTATCTGGGGATGTGTTACACGAATGCAATATGTTCGGCAGTTATAAAGTTATATATTTTTATGTGTTTTGTGATTTGTATTTAAAATGGTGATTTGCCTCTGCTCTGGGAGATAATTGAATTACTTCCCAATTATCTCCCGAGCAGAGAGGAGGAAACTGTGATGCATGCTGGGAATATTAGGGGGATGTATGTCCAGAATGTCCCCATGTCCTTCTGTCATTTCAGTCTCCCATTTGGTCCCCTAGGGGAGTGTCCACCAAGTGGGAGACCTGCATAAATACGGGCAGGTAGCCTACAGTAAACTCAGTTCGTGTTTTACCCTCAAAGCGGAGCTTGGTCTCGTTATTGGGGGGATTTTATTACCGGCGACGAGAGACTGCTTACTGGAATTATTGGCCGCTTGGAAGATATTGGCGTTCGGCTAATATTGGCAGTTCGTGTATTTGGAGCTCGTGAAGGGAAAGAGCCGTACAGGTACCGTTCGGGAGTTTGGAGTGTTCCCTAGCTGGCGGTTCGCATGGTTATACTGCATACGCTACCAGACCACATTATTGCGAATGGGGAGCATTCACTAAACGGCAGTTTGTACATTTATTACTGGAGGTACCGTAACAGATATTAGAACCCACAATTGGAACTAAAGATTACGATGAATTAACATGTAGAACTAAAATAAATTTGGCTAAACTAGTGGAATTGGTTAAAGGCACAAAAATAAAAAATATAAAAGGGATATGATGGAATATAAATATAATAGAGTCCATACAGATGTTCAAACGGCTACTAGATGCATACTTGCAAGAACAGAATATTCAAGGATATAATCTTTCAATGTAGGGTAATAACTGCTTGATCCAAGGATAAATTTGGCTGCCATTCTGGGGTCAAGAAGGAATTTTTTTCCTAGCTTGTTGCAAAATTGTGCTTCAAACTGTTTTTTTTTTGCCTTCTTTTGGATCAACAGCAAAAAACAAATGTGAGGTAGGCTGAACTAGATGGACGCAAGTCTCTTTTCAGCTATGTAACTATGTAACTATGTAAGAGTTAGAGATTATCCCAAATCAAGAGGAGAAACTCAAAATCTAAATTTTAATCAAACCAGATTGGATAGTTATCCTAAAAGAACGTATAATCAAAAAATCTGAAATACTAGTACATCTGGATGGGAAACCCCTAAAAGTTTTAAACAAGTGAATTGGAAATTATTTTATTTTAGTAACTAGTGATGTGTCATCTTCGTACACATCTATTCCACATGACAGAGGATGTCAAGTAATACGTAGTCAATTGGAAAATTCTCAAAAAATGTCCCCAGAATGTATAAATTTTATTGTGAAAAAAGTATAGCTTGGATTTTAGATAATAATTATTTTTATTTTAATAACAAATATTATCTACAGCCCAAAGGTACTGCTATGGGGGCCAAGTTTGCCCCCAGTTACGCAAATTTGTACATGGCAGAGTGGGAAAACGAATTTGTATATTACAATACCAGATGGGGGTAAATTTGGCTCTGTACCGTAGATATATAGATGATCTTATATTTATATGGAGAAGTAATACAGATGATCTTAATATGTTTTTAAATGATCTTAATCAGAATAATTGGGGGCATCGAACTTACTAGTATGTGCAGTACCACTAAAATAGAATTTTTAGATTTAGAAATATATATTGAGGGTAATGAAATTAAAAAAATATATATTTTAAGAAGGTAGATGCAAATAATGATGTATTATATAATAGTGGACATTATACTCTTTGGTTAAATAACATTCCCAGAGGCCAACTTAGACGAATTAGACGAAATTTCACGGATACTGAAATTTTTAAAAATCAAGCACGAGTTTTGAAAGGATGTTTTTTAGATAAGAAATATCCACAACAGTTGGTACAAGAAGCGTATGAAGAAACTGCTATTTTAGAACAGGATGATCTTATTAACAAGAAAATTACTAGGGAGAATGTGGATAATAAGGAGTTGACTAACATACCATTGGTATTTGATTTTAATATTGCACATAAAGATATTTAAAAAAATAGTTAATAAGCATTGGCACTTACTAAGGGAGGATACAGAATTGGCTAAAATCATACCACAGAAACCTTTTATTACTTTTAGGGGTGCCCCAAATCTCAATTTTATTTTAACTCACAATCATCCCAGAAAAAATCCACATAAACATTTTATGAATGAGAAAAAAGGATTTAATTCTTGTGGCAAATGCACTGGATATAAGTACAGTAGGAACAGAACCCTGAAAGGTATAAGTAAATTTAGCAGTACATATAATGGCAATGAATTTAGTATTAATAATTTTATCACATGTTTTACAAGGAATGTTATTTATCTTTTAGTTTGTCCATGTGGACAACAATACGTGGGGCGAACTATACGTCCACTCCATAAAAGAATAGGGGAGCATGTCAACAACATTTTGCAAGGAGTTACACAACATAGTGTTTCAGTACATTTTAAATTAAATGTGCTGAAGAAGTAGTAAACAAATCTTTTAGAGGGGGTGACCATATTTCCAAAATAGGAAGAGGTTCATAGGTTAAAGACATTGGAACCATATGGTTTAAACATAGAATTTGATCTTTTTAATTTGTATAATTTGTAAGAATATTTTAAAATTTTATATTATAAATCATATTCTAGTACTATGTATAATAATCTCTCCTCTTTTTCTATAATTTTGTATTTTAGTGTTCTTTGCATCTCCTGTTTTAAACAAGTAACATTATTATATTTTATATTATGTTTTCAATTTGATATATAGTATCTTAGTCGTTTTTACCATGTTTTTTATCATGATTTATAATTCAAATGTAAATATTTTCTTGTTTATTATACAATGTTTATTATTATTTTACACTGGTGTGTATTTCTATAAAGATATATATTGCAACCTTGAATTATGCCTAACATTTGAATAGTTTAGTAGATTTTCCTCTGGTTAAATAAATTCAGTGTCCAATAAAGAAGCCATTTAGATACTGACCTATCAGTAAGCCATTTTTGCGGACTTATTTGGGTGAACACGCCTCTTTTTTAGGACTTCTACACACTGTGGTGTGATAATGAGCTGATCTGATGAAGCCTGAACCCCTCGGCGAAACGCGTCATCATGCTCTGACGTCATTATGCTAGCCACCTGCTAAGCCCTGCCTCCCGGAAGTGTTGGAATCAGGAAGTCTTTCGGCACACAGAGACTCTGTACAGCCGGCACCGAAATAGAGACTGCATAGACCAGCACTAACCATATGGAGGAGAAAAGATAAAGAGGGACTTACCTGCCTGATACAGCGATCTTTTTAAAGAGTCAATAAAGGATTTTACTTCACCACAGTTTCCAGCCTGTATCATTGCATAAGAAGCCATTAAAGTTTAGAGCAGACTTGATTGCTCTACCCTTGTGAGTGTTTTTGGTTCATATTTTCTTAATATTTATATTTTAACATATTACCCTATGATTGTGCATTTCCCCTTCTCTTTTTGAGACACATATTGGATTGCTGACAGAAGCTTTAAAGCAAATTCCATAATTGGGAAAGCTAGGTATTGTTTTTTTATTGCACAAAATTGCTGCACAAAAAATAATTTTGTTTGCACGTTTTGTAAATTTATATTTATATATTTAAGTGTGTTGCACATTGATGCACTTGATCACTTTGTTTGTACAATATTGCACAAATTATTTTCACTGTTAAAAATTATTTTGAGTCTTAAAGGCACAACGCACTTTATTTCTTACATTGTCTTAGTATAGATGATTGAGCTTTTTTCACTGTATATAGTGCTGCTTATTAGTAATTATTGTTGTTTTATAATTCAGCGCCATAATATTACTTGTGTGTTTTTATCACTTTATATCTGTGTGAACAAGAAAGTGTTTTCTGGGATTAGGAGCAGCCAGGACAGGGGCATTTTTCAGGGCAGAACTACTGCCTCCACTTTGGCGGGTTCTAGCTTCTGTGTCCCACAACCCACTCGGTGTCCTAGGTATTGTACCTCTGCCATCCCTAGGGTGCACTTACTGGGCTTTAGAGTTAATCCTGCTTCCCTGATCCTGTCCAGCACAGCCCCCACATATACTAGGTGTTCATCCCAAGTATCGCTGTAAATGGCGATGTCGTCCAGGTATGCACAGGCATAGTCCTGGAGGCCATCTAACAGCCGGTCCACCATCCGTTGGAAAGTGGCTGGGGCGTTCTTCATCCCGAATGGCATGACTTTAAGCTGGCACAGGCCAAAGGGGGTGATGAAGGCGGACTTGGAGACAGCATCCGCTGCTACCGAGATCTGCCAGTATCCTTTACATAGGTCAATGGTGGTGAGGTGTCGGTCCTGATCCATTCTATTGAGCAGCTCATCTATGCGGGGTAGGCATCGGAGACCGTCTTGTTGTTGAGTCTCCTGTAGTCCACACAGAACATGGTAGTCCCATCTTTCTTTGGGACTAGGACTACTGGGGAGGCCCAAGGGCTTGTGAATGGTTCGATAACCCCTATCTGGAGCATCTCCTGGATCTCCTGTAGCATGCTCGGTAGCACAGCCTCCGTTACCCGGTATGGAGTCTGTCGTAGAGGCTGTTGGTCGGGGTCTCCACTCTATGGGTGGCCAGGGAGGTTTACCCTGGTAGGTTGGAGAAGGTCGTTCGCTTCGCGAACAACATCTTTTACCTGTCTGCATTTGTTTTTGGTTAGTTGGTCCCCTAACTGGACCTCTTCTATGGACCCTACCTGAGTCCCATCCTCCAGGAGGTCAGGCAGGGGAAGATTGCCATAATCTTCTGAGGCTGGAGCGCAAATGGTGGTGATATCCTCTGTCCGCTCGTGGTAGGGCTTGAGCATGTTCACATGTAACAGGCGTTGGACTCCAGTACCCGAGCACGGGCCGATCACATAGGTAGTGTCCTCTTTCCGTTCCACTACCCAGTATGGGCCCTGCCAGGCAGCCTGTAGCCTGTCATGTAAAAAAAAGCTTCTGTCCAACTTGAAAGCTACAGCTTCTGGCGCCCCAATCATACCATGTGCATTGGCGTCTCTGGGCTGCCCGGAGGTTCCCTCGCACCAGATGGGTGAGTTCCTCCAGCCGGTCCCTAAACTCCAGCACATATGGAACGATGGGCGTCCCATCCTGTTTCTCAGCTCCCTCCCAGTGCTCCCGCACTCGGTCTAAGGGTCCCCTCACTCTCCGCCTGAACATTAGTTTGAACAGGGAGAACCAAGTCGAATCAAGTGGCACCTCTCGATAAGCGAACAGGAGATGGGGCAGGAATTTCTCCCAATCCTTGTAAGTCGCTGCAAAGGTACGGAGCATTTTTTTTACGTACCGTTGAAGCACTGTCACATCCTGCTCTGTTCTGCGGAGATGTCCTACCTTGGCTTTTGTTATCCAGTACTCTTTTTACAATTCTTGTTTAGTTTTTCTTGGTTTTTCTGGTTCTCTATTCCATGTCTGGTTTTCTTTATGCTGGGTTTTCTGGGTTAATTCCTATATTCCATTCCTGGAATTCCCAGTCTCTTGGATTCCTTTATATGTTTGTTTTATGTTGCCACACACTTTCCTTTTCCATTAATCCATTTTGTTTCAGTTGGTTCCTGCAGGCAGTTGCTCCAAGACCTCTGCCCCTTTCTTGCAGGTAAGTGCTGTGTGTATTTTATTATTGTTTATTTAGTCATGCATATCTAGGCAGATAGGAACCCACTGTAATTGGAGTACTTTGGCACAGTGGTGGGCTGCATACATCTTGGCCATTTATGTATGTCTAAATCTCCAATGTTTTACATATATAGTACTTAGTTATTTATCCTCTTGTTTTGCCTTGAATCTCTTGTCTTGTTTTATTTTGTCTTGTATTTCCAGTTCATGTACAGTCCTGTCCTGCCCTGCCCTGTTCTTGTTTTCCTCATGTCATTTGTACATATCCGGGTTCTACTTTCTGTCCTGCTCCGGTTCTGGGTTCTCCTAGTCTTGTTTTGGTGTCTATTCTAGTCTTACCTTGTTTCTGTACTGGATACATGTCTACTGCAGAGCCTCCCTACCCAGTTCCTAGGAGGTCTGCATATTGTCATCTAGCACCTGGGATCCGCAGAAACTGCATCAGGGCCCTGGTATGTGGCTTCACAACGCTGGTGCTCAACACCAGGGAGCGTGTGGTTGCCCAGCACCTGGCCCTGATAATCCATTTCCACACAGTGATCTCGACAGTTACTCTGCCGAATGGATCTTCGATATTGAGTATGCCGGTCCCCCCCCTCTTCCCCACTTTCTGGAAGACAATGCAGGTCTGGCAGTATTGCCTCAGATCCTGGGAGATGCCTGGCCAGAAGAAATTTTGAGTGAGCCGAGACACCGTCCTGCTCCTGCCCAAATACGCCACCAGCTGCTTGGTGGTAGTATGGGCTGTAGCTGGTTCCTTCCTCACTGCAATATGGTATAACCTCCCCTGTGGTGGCTTTGTCCCTCTGACCTTCTCAAACTCAGCAGGGGTATCCCAGGGTAGGGGAACCGGGTCAGGGGTAGGCTCACGGAGCTCAGGGTTTAGGTAGTGGTTATGGACAGCCTGGGTGTATGGTCAGGAATGGTTCCCAGAGAGAAGGGGGTTGACTCGGGGGGCTTGCCAACAGGGCTTTCTACGGGACTGCCACGCCGCCCGCACTTCTCGGTCTGGCGGCATTCCCATGAGGCAATGGGAGTACCGCCTGTGGCAAAACTAGCCACTTAAGACTGCATTTTTATGTATGTGTTACTATCCTTTTAAAGACTATAAGAACCAAGTGAATACCTGTATAGGCATATTATACGAATGAGAGCATTCGTATGCTGGCAGCAAGAAAGCCACCAGCATTCATACAGTAGTTTCACGAATAGTGAATTTCAACCCTGTTCATGAAACAAATTAACTACCAAATGGGAGACCACACACAGGAGGTTGTGTGGCTCCCATTACATATTGCAACAATGTTTCATTCAATAATTATCAAGATTCAGGGTGGCCGCCGTTCGGCTACCGACCACGCGGCGGTCGGCCTTCTTGGATCCTTTGTTAGCCCAGCGGTATTTGGTCGCCGAGCACCTGGAACTAAAATCGGCTACTCGACGGAACAAATACCGCTGGACTTCCAGGCCGTTCGGGAGCACCGGTCATTCGGTAGTTTGTTCTCCTATTGACAATCGATCCTTTGAATACGAATGTAAAATAATATGTGGTTTGTGCTGCGCTCGGTTAGTTGTACTTTGAATACGAATGTAAAACAGCCAACCAGCGTTCGGCAGTAACCACACGAATAAAGAGGAGAAGCAGCAGTTCGACGGAACGAACCATTCAGATAAAACCAGTGTTCGGTAGATATGGCAAAATATACGAACTACTGGTGAATGGAGTCGAATTATGCAACCTTAAAACTAACCACGCTAAAAGAATTATTGGAAGTGTAACGGAACCGCTGGCACCCCGACCGGGTACCTTCCGCCGACGGATGCTCCTAGTGCTTTCCGAGGACTCCAAGCACTCTGCCTGACACCATAACCACTACAGACCCCACGAACCGCCGCAGCTTGGTTGGGGTCTCGCCGTCTCCACCCACTCTGGACCCAGGACCAGGGTCCAGCTTCCAGCAGGTCGACCTCTCTCCGAATTCCAGAGAGCAGGAACAGGAACAAGCTCTTAGCAGAGCTTAGTGATTATACCCTGGGGAGTATAGTGAGTATAGCAATCCCCAGAGTGTAGTTTCTCCAATCCCTATCCCCAGATAGCTCGGATCTGAGCGCCCAATCTAGATGAACAGCGCTCAGATCCCATGAACAGAGTAGATTTTCCACGGAGTAAAGCATAGCAAGGGCTGTTGAGAAACCAAGAAGGGACAAAAGCAGTCAGTTCCAATTGGTTTGGCAGTGTGCCTGGGACAACGCCCTGCTGGAGAACAATAGACAGGAAACGGGGGAGGGGAAGAAACACACCTTCCCATGGATTCAAATGGGAAGAAACTGTCTTTAGAAGCCAATAAGCCCCAAATAGTCTTTTTAAATGGCAATACACCCCAGGGCCATAGTCATGAGGAAGGAGGCTGGCAATCAGGCTCCTCCAAAAGCCGGGGGCAAAAGGCAGCTTGTCACCTAACAATCCAGGGACAAAAGGCATTTCGTCACAGGAAGCAAGGGGAAAAAATGCCAGCAAGAAAACCAAGGCAACCCTTGTGGCAGAACTGATGGAAGGAGACAGAGAAACCACTGCAGCAGCTCCACAGGGAATAGACCCCACTGAATTTGACAGGGAGATGAGGAGCAGACTGGCCTTTTATCCAGAGACCCCCTCCGTGGAGATAGTGAACCGACTGACGGCGGACGTACAGGAGTACCTAGTAGTCAGACTCCAAGCAAATCAGCGAGCTGGAGAAAGAGCCACAAGGCCTGTCAGCACTACTCCAGGGAAAGCCAAAATTCCCTATCAAGCTTTTAAGAGCTATACAGAAGCTGACGGCAATGTAGATGACTACCTGCAAGATTTTGAGAGGTTGTGCCAACTACAAGACATCAGCGCGGCGGATCGGGTACCTCTACTAGCAGGGAGACTATCCGGTCGCGCAGCCGCAAACCACACACCCTGCAAGAGACCGCCAAGCTGGCAGACAAGTTCCTAAATACCCAGAGGGACCAGCGCACCCCAAACCGACCAGTTCGTACCCCTACACCAACGGTACCAGCTGTGACCTCCACCATCCAGTCACGACCTGGGGTAAGCCAAAACACCTACACCACCAGGTATCCTACACCTCCTCCGATTCATTGCCACACCTGCAACCAGCAGGGGCATATCCAGCGAGACTGCCCACGCAACTGACCCAGGCCAAGTTGGAATAATGCAATCCCTGGCAACCGAGCAGCCGTAAACTGTGTGCAAGCGGAACAGTATGGAGCACCATTCCAATGGAAGAACCACTGGGGGCGCTACATGAGGTAAACCCCATCCAGGCTGCCTCGGATAAATGACAGGAGGTACATATGGAGGGGAAAAAGGTACGAGGACTTTGCGACTCTGGGGCTACCTTAACGCTAGTCCGGAATCATCTGTTACCTAAACATAATTTAACTGGAGACTGTGTTGCTGTACGGGTGGCAGGGGGGGCGATTTACAAAGTACCCACTGCCAAAGTACATTTGAATTGGGGAGCGGGGCACGGTAATGTGGAGGTGGGGATGATGCAGGATTTACCCACTGACGTCATTTTGGGCAACGACCTGGGGGAACTGACTTCAGCTTTGTTCTCCAACACACCGCGCAGGAAGCGTATCTGGTTGTGACCCAGCAACAGGCCCGCACCACAGCTCCGCCTAACCACTCTGAGGCTCAGGTAAGCAATGAACTCCCCATGGCCGCTGTCATGCCCTGGGTGACCCCCATTGAATTTGGTTCTGAAGTGGCCCAAGATCCTTCCCTGCAGATATACAAAGATCGCATAGATAAAGACCAGGCAGGACTAGATGGGGAGAGATACACCTGGGACAAGGGGCTGCTATACCGCCACGCAGAAAAGGTAGTGTCCGGTTCCATACCCTTGCCCGTTAAACAGTTAATAGTGCTTTGAAAGTATAAACTGGAACTATTACGCATAGCCCATGATATTCCCCTGTCTGGGCACTTAGGAATAAGCCGCACTAAGCACAGGCTGACCCAGAACTTCTTCTGGCCAGGTATCTCACAGGATGTTAGACGATATTTCCAGACCTGTGAAACCTGCCAGAGGGTAGGGAAGAGGGGAGACCGATACAAAGCTCGGCTCCGTTCTCTCCCTATAATTGAGGAACCCTTCAGTAGGGTGGCGGTAGATATCATAGGACCCCTAGCCAAACCCAGCCCATCCGGCAAGAAATATGTCTTGACTGTAGTGGATTATGCCACTAGATACCCTGAGGCAGTGGCCTTGACGAACGTGCACGCGGAAACAGTAGCAGATGCCCTGATGCGAATATTCTCCCGCGTGGGATTTCCCCGGGAAATTATTTTGGATAGGGGCACTCTGTTTATCGCCGAAGTCACACACCAGCTCTGGAAGATATGTGGGGTACAACAAATCTTGAACTCTGCTTATCACCCCCAGTCTAATGGGCTCTGTGAACGATTTAACGGAACACTCAAACAGATGATCTGTACGTTCATAGACACTCAGAAAGACTGGGAAAGGTTTCTACCCCACTTACTATTCACCTATAGGGAAGTACCCCAAGAATCCACCGGATTCTCTCCTTTTGAACTGTTTGTCTGGGAAGCCACAAGCCTAGCCTCGTAGCTCCCAGGTTCGAGTGTAACAAGTGATTATAGCTCCAGGTAGGATGATCCCCGACACGGGGATCGAAGACAGTGTGCGCAGACCGGTTCGGGAGCCGAATTCTCCCCCTGGTGGGCATTTGGTGATACGAACTGGCAGCCACAGAGGGGAAGAATTCGCCACTTGTTCCCTTGCGGTCTGGGGTTTTCACACCTTGTTAGTGAGGTGTGAACATTCTAAGTAAACTTTCTAAATGGAGTGCCGGGGTGGTCCATCACACGGGGCTCCGTGCGCCGGAGCGCCCCCGTGTGGTTGACACTTGTCGTCTGTGGTTTTCACACCTCGTTAGTGAGGTGTAAAAATTCTAACTACACATTCTAAATGTGGTATCGGGGTGGTCTGGTACATGGGGTTCCGTGCGCCGGAAGGAGTCGGGGGTGTTAAAATGTATTGTGCAAGATTTATGGGAAAAATTACAGAAAGGGATAAATTAAAAAGTGGGAACACACATTCTAGGAGGGTATATCCACACATAGAAAAAGGGCAATTCACAGTTAGGCAGCGGTCCCGTCACATACCCCAATTAAAACATGCCTGAATTTAGTTATGCATATTGACTTTGGGTGTATATCTAAAAAAAACTTTCAAAAGGTGCAGTTCATATGCCTGCAGCCTTTGCAAGCTCTACTCTTTTTTCCACAGCACAGAGGTTCAGTCTATACCATGGAAATCTCACTGTGAAGTCTTTCATTCTCAGGCATGAACACATGCAGTGAAGGCGGAGCTAGGGAGAGCCAGCGGAAGATCAAGAGAAAGAAGCAAGAGTTGGGGATCAGAGGTACAATGAGCCGAGTCATGTGGATGCTTACTTACAGGTTCAATGTGACTGGGGGAAGCCGTGGCAGATGTGCTCTAGCACAGCGGGTTTGCCACTTCTGTTAGCTCAACAGAGCTAACAGAGGGAGGAAGAAAAGCACCCTGGCTTTTTAAAAATTTTTTTATTGTTTAGCGAAGTTTTTCAAATACAAAGAGGCATCAAACTATTGCCAAATTGCAATGGTTGTACAGAAAGAGAATGGTGCTGTACTTTCTATTTTGACACTGTTAATTCAATAGAAAATTAAAGAAAAATGATCAAATCAAACATCATCAAATAAAAAACAAATGCTTGGCTTTAAGACAAAGGAGAAATGATATATGGATTGTAGTTAGTCATATTACGATAATGTATCCATGAAGAGATAACACTCTGATATTGAATCGGTCACTTAGAGCCAGGCATCGTACGGATTCCAGGGACAGAACCTTGTAATCCGATTCAACCGCCTGACATACAAAGGGACAGGTCTTATACTACCAGCAGCAGTAGCAGAGCAACACATACACAGCAGAGTGGATCAGCTGCATTTTGGGCATACATTGAGGTGTCATCATCTACTAGCCGAGATCTAATTGCCCACTCACCACTCCATTCAAAGTTGTTTCAAAATGTGTAAGTATTATAAAATCTGTCAGTAACAAAAATAAAAAAATAAATCTAATAAAACTGCTCCTACTTCTTCTCCTCCTTTTTTAAATTGCGTTTTATTGCAGTTTTATTGTTACTTTCCTGAAACATCTTGATTTTATAAGTTAAAATTCTCTTTGTCAGGGTTTCTATGCTGTTTTAAACAACAACCCTTCCTTACTCTGTGTCTGAGCGATTCAGCTGCTTTTAATGATCAGCTCCTTTCATTACTGTTGCCACGGTTACTCAACTGGTTGTTATTAGTCAGCCCCTTTTGCTAATTAGTGCAGCATATTTCAGCAGGAAGTCCCAATACATCCTTGCCCTTGTGTTTCCACATAAGATTTCCTGTGTGTTCCTGGCTTTCTCTGGTCTCTTGATCTATTCTGACTACCCGCTTTGGTGCCTGATTCATGCTTGCCTCCTGGACTTTGCTTTTGGATTATATTCATTTTGCTATTCTTTTTATTCATAAATGTGTCTTGCATCTACTTTCTGTCTCTGTCTGGTTCCTGGTCCCTAACACTCCTGCTCCCACTTTCTTTTCAAATACATACTGTGAAGAAATCCCCCTTTTGGTACACTATTTCTGCCCATTGCATTCCCTTTTGTTACACTATTTCTGCCCATTGCATTTGGTAGATGTAACTACCGAACAAAGACCACCCCTCTGGCTCGTTAAACATCAAAGACTGATTCAATTGCTACCTCTGTCTGTGCGACCAGCGTTCGTACAGCCGAACGCTATGTGGCAGAGAAAACTGCGGCCATCTTTGTTCATGTGAACAAAGGCAGCGGGACTTGGTCGTCGAGTGTCTGGAACTGAAAACGGACACTCGACTTCCTGAACACTGGTCTCAAACAGACGAACGCTGGAACTCTACTTACCGAATAGCTAGAAGAGCGCTATTCGGTACTTTGGTGCATTCGACAGAGGGGCACAAACGCTGCTAGGAGCCAGAGGGATCCATTGATTTTGAGAACCCCTGAACCGATCTGGGTGACATTCGAATATGTTGGTCACCCAAATCAGGGCTATCAGGGGACATGTTATTTGTGGGGATCCAGTTATTGGGGAAAAAAGGGATTTTTCAGCCCGGAGATAATTAAGTTATTATTTTATCAGACTTAATTATCTCCAGGGCTGGGGGGGGGGAACTGTGGGTGTGTGTTAAAGTTTCTCAGTATATGATTGGTGAATATTTGTCCCTCCCTGAGGGATGTCCCCTTGCATGGGGACTTGCATAAAAGCTGTGTGTATCCATTAAAAGTTAGTTCATCTTGTACCCTTCTTCTTGACTTCGGCTGATGTTTGGGGATTCGTGTGTTTCACTAAGGGAATCATCTTGTGAAGCTATTGGGATTACTATATGGTTCGTCTATTCTATCTACGGAATGGAGGGCTATAATCACTAAGGCTCTGGCGGTTCGGGAGGAAACTACCGAATGAGGTTTAAATATACTTGGTTTCTTTACACGTACCTTTAACCATCTATTACCTCCACAGAAACAGTTTCTGTGAGCTGACTGAGCTGATCTTTTGCAAATTTAAGGATTGTAATTTGAAAATGGTGAGTTTTCAAACAATAAGTCAAAAGTGTGTGGGCAAATGGCAACTCGCCCCTTTCACCCTTAGTAGATATATCTTGTTTTTTTTCAATTCTGAAGAATTATCTGCTGCTACACACTGACTGTGTGAGAAAGCAGTGTTCTTCTCAGGGTGGAAGGGGCGCGTGGGTTGTCAGTTGCCCTCTTACTTTATCCATTTGTTTTTTGAAAATTACCCTTTTTAAAAGTTTATTTTTCTTTTGCTCTGATCTCCCCTTTATTATTATTATGAGAAGATTGCAAAATTGTTAAATCAATATTAAATCAAGGCCCAAGTTCTCACTGCTTTTTAATTAAAATTGTATAATATAATTTTGACAACTCCCTGTTGCCTTTTCAAAAGGCATTAGGCTAGGCAATATAGTAGCAACATTTGTATAGCAGTACAATACTAGGCACCTTTTCCTGCCCTTTTGCATGTCTGAATAAATTTTCCAATTTGTTTGCATGGGAAAAAAATGTAAGCTCAAATGAAGATAAGCACAATATTCTATGTTGTTGCAATATTCTGGGCATACTGCATAGAGCTCCTGAATCATCCAAACAGAGTGCAAGTGTCTTATCAAATCACTCGGGGCATCTGGACAGTGGGCAGATGTCTTGTAAGCTGCGCTCTTACATGTATGAACTGCTCATGTCACTTGCATAAACTAACTTAAGCAAAACTCCTTTTTGTATGACTATAATAGCTGGGTTTTTTTTAAGTTTTGTCAGAAGCTTCTCTTGTGAATGGATGAATAGCTACTAATCTAAGACTCTAGGTGTTGTTCTACAATAGATCAATTGGTGTCGGTGATATATTACTTTTAGGCTTTTGCCAAGAGACTCCTGGTGCAAGCGTGATGTTGATTTTCTCCATTAATCAGTGATGTATTACTTTATTCTTTTAAAATCCTTGTAATTAGAAATATTATACTAGGTTATGTTTAATAATGTTTGTAAATATTATTTAATGTTACTATTGATCTATGTAATAAAAACCTTTTATTATTCACCCACTCAATTGGTGTCATATCCTGCATTCTTGAATCTCACAAATAAACATAGCAAAACAGCAACATTAAATCATGGCAATACAATTACCATATTTCTTGGATTAGACATAAGAAAATGTTGTGCAACATGTGCTGGTAGAAGGTTAAATAGAATTCTCCTATTGTCAAGTTTTACTCTTTCCATGTCGTCCCTCTCTTCTTCTGCCTATAATAAAATAAAAGTCAATTCATATGATAAATATGTTATAATGTTTTTATAAGTGATGTACATCAACAAAGACAATTTCAAATACATTTACTTTATATATGTGTATTCGCATTCAATTTAAAATTCTTCTTTAGCTTTCACTGTAAAAACCAATGGTTTCTTACCCGAAGAAAAGAAAATGTCAGTTTATTCTTTTTACTTTGCAGCTTGCATGAATATAATGGTAACCTGTCATGTCTATAGGAGATGACTTGATAATCAACGTGCTTTAGATCAGTAGATCCAATGGATTCCCTATGATCTTCTAGAGATCAGTAGTATTAACCAATCATAGTATTAACCACTATAAAACAAGAATCAGGCCTTGACCACAATATCTCGCACAAGAGGGTTGCAGTTTGTGCTTAATGGAAGACATACAGGTTAAATCTTATACTGTACATGTTTAGATTATGATTTAGCTGGGGGGTGAGTTGTTTCCGTTTAGCTATATAACCGTTCGATTTTTTTTTGCAGAATCTGATATATCTCAGTATACCTCTATTCCAGGTGGGCAGAGTGTGATTTACGGAAAGGCATTACTGAGGAATTAATCTGCCAAGTCTGTTGGGCAGTAGAACACAGGCAGTGTTGTTCACTAAAGTGAATGGAAAGGGAATTCAAAGAAAATTTAAGTCCAAAATAATTTCCAAGCCAGCTATGTTTCCAGTTCGGTTTCTATGACCTTACATTTGAAATTCACTTGTAAGTAATATATATCAAAATGAGAGAAGGGCTACAGTCAAACATGGATAATATGTTAGAAAAAAAATGCATATGAAACTGTTAAATTGGAAATCAGCTGCAACTGATGAATGAAAACATAGTTTTGATAAGATAATGTTAACAGTAGCCTGAAGCTAGAACAAAAGAGATGAAAACAAAATGTAAAATTTTGCTGGAAAGATAATCCAATTAAACCTAGTTGTTAT
This sequence comes from Pelobates cultripes, assembly GCA_933207985.1. Lineage (NCBI taxonomy): Eukaryota > Metazoa > Chordata > Amphibia > Anura > Pelobatidae > Pelobates > Pelobates cultripes. The sequence continues at coordinate 122,278,919 of OW240915.1, forward strand.
AATGAATATAGCATGTTCTTTTACATGCAACATGCATATGGGAGAATACCCAGAGATGTAAATAATGTTGATCAGATATAAACAAAAACTGAATTTTATAACAAGACACAGAGGGTTGTACTATGCTTTTCTCTTTGTTTACTACCTTGTGGCAGCAGCAAAAAAAAAAAAAAAAACAATAAAAAAAAAACACAATATCCATATCCTAAAACAAAGAAACCAATGCACACATAAACACACATGAAAAGGAGATATAACAAAAAAAAAACAAGTGATAGATAGCAAGATAGCCCATATGTGGCTCAGAGGGTGGGTTCCTGCACCAGCATAGGCTAGGTACACAATTGTCCAGCATCTCCACACTGTCCCATGGAAGCATTCAGCTGTCCATCTCCCAAACACTGGAGATAAAGAGCAAGTACCCCCTACCCACCCGTGATCCCTGGCCCTGAATGCCAGCATTTCAAAATTCCTGGCATTTGAAATGCTGTCATTCCGTCTGGTGGAGAAGGACAGTTTTAAAAACCTGATGGCGATATTGGACTGCAAAAAATGCACCGCAGGCTGCAAATGTTTTGTTTTTTTATATGTCCCAATATTTTGGGGGAAACCCCAATAAAAAAAAAAAAAAACCCTAAACAAAATAGGTATTGGCTACCTACTCCTCCTCCACCGCTGCTTCCACCTACACCTCCACGGTCACCACCTCCTCAACCTATGGGTCACTTAGTATAAACTATGTATTTTATGTTATTTTAAGTGATTCCCCTACCCACATTTGTTTGCAGGGCACTTGTCCTACTCTTACCCCCATTTTACTTCCTTTTGCAGCCCTCTAGCCCTTTCCAGGACTTTTTTAGAGGCACTTTAGTGCCCAAAAGTTTGGGTCCCCATTGACTTCAACAGGGTTTGGGTTCAGGGTCAAGTTCTGGTCAAGTTCGAGCCCGAACTCAAACTTTTTGCTGAAGTTCAGCCGAACTCAGCGAACTCGAACATCCAGGTGTCCGCTCAACTCTAGATATAAGTAGACATTTTGATGATTTATTAAAGTATTTCACTGTAAATAATTCCATAATAATTCAAAAGAGCCATAATATACATAGGATGAATTTGTGCTATATTAGTTAAATTTAGTTTTAAAGAAACAGAAAGATTAATTGATGATGGTATTCATTTATGGAGAAATGATGTATAATTGAATTCCTCATTCAAGCTTTAGGGGGCAAGAGTCTTAAATTTAAAAATACATTGTGATTCTTTCTGGAGTATTTGTTGATTGAAATCCCCCTTTCTAGGGTTTGGTAACTCGGGATATGGAGTGAGCTAGCCCCTGGGCAGCGTCCCCATATGAGGAGGGGCTCCAGTGGAGACTACAAGGCGCACTGGCCCAGGAGCATGGCCCTGTTTTAGCGGAGGAGGAGCTGGTATGGAGAGATGTGTTCCGGCGAGAGCTTTGGCACGAGGCCCTGAAATGTACGGGAGGTCCATGGGAAGAGAGACTCCCCAGTCCGGAACAGCGTCAATGGAAACGAGATACTGAGGATGCCCTTTAAAGAGTGGGTCAGGGAACTCCAGTGCCTGGTCTGGCTGAAAATGTGGCTGGACGAGGCATACCGGGCGCTACGGTGGTCCTCAGTCCAGAGGTGCCCTTGGATGAATGGTGGCGATACGACATAGTGAAACGACTATGACATTCCTGGTCTGCTATAGGAGACATTGAGGACAGTGACTTTGGTAGCAAAGAAGAGTCTTGGTATTGGGGAATCCGGGAATACCGAGCGGATGCACTGGAGCTCCCTGATCCTACGGGGCTGGGACCAGATATCACCCGTCTGGTCATGGTTGAATGGGAAGTGTTGGTTCCTCATCCCAGCGACAGTATGAGTTAAAGGAAGAGGAGACAACCAGTTTCTCTCCCCAGATGCAGCTGTAATTACTGGGAGTGGAGACAATCGGTCTCCCTCTCCAGTGGCAAAGTGCAAACCCAGCGGAAGAGCTGGCACCAGAGTCCCAGAGGCCACCCATGACCGCAGCGATTAACAGGATGCAAAGCTGCAACAGACTCTACAAACTACTCTCATCATCCTCAGCCAGATGGAAAAACCGCAGCGACCCGGTGGTGGAATGGCCGGAAGGGCACGGTTGTTTGGGTGGGATTTTTTACAGGCTCAGGAACTCCTGTGTACCGGAGCCTGGGCTGGACGGCCTCCCAGGCTAAAGGCACCTTATGTTTAAGCCACCTTGCACATAGGAGCTGCAGAGTGCAACGCCGGCCAGCCCCCAGGACTGTAGGGGCTGGCCCGAGGACAAGTGCTGTTGTGGGCATGGCACTAACAGACTATGTGTTCACTCCAGACAGCAGCGAGCTGACCCATGTGGATCATGCTGTGGCTGTCAGAGGTGGACAAGGGGGAAATGTGTAATGGACTGTGACCCTTGCTTAACTGATATTGTTGGGGATCGCCCCACCTGCTCATGCTGGGGATCACCCTACCTGCTCCTACAGGAGCTATAATCACTGTCCGGAAGAGATCCAGGAGCCACATGACTGTAATTGGACTGTCAGCGAGGCAGACCACGATTGCAAGTGCTCCCTACCTGGGAGCTATGAGTCCAGGCTAGTAGCTGCCCAAAGAGTGCTCACTCTGGTTCTACCTAGGTGGAGATATCCACCAGAGAGAGATGTGAGCCCTGGCAGACACTCTGAAGCTATGAGTCGGCTTCACAGCCGCAGAGTCCCGCTGGCTGCCTGGAAGTCCACACCGACCAATAGGTTTGCACCCTTTCAACCGATAGGCTGGCATGAGTAAAGGGCTCAGCCCAGGACACCTCCCCTCCCTGAGCACTAATTGGTCGCTACATGGCTTAAGAGACCAATAGGAGAAGAAGCCACTATGCAAACTGGGTTTGAGCCCTTTTTACTGATAGTCTAGCACAAGTTAAAAGGCTTAGCTTGGAACCCCTCCCCTCCATGAGCACTGATTGGACGCTGCATGGTTTTGGTGTGAATTTGAATTTGAATCTGCTGGCCTAAACCAAGTGATTTTGTGGAACTATTTTCGGGTATGTACAGAGCCTCAAGCCCAGAATTTATACGATGATTTCTTGGGCTCTGTATATCTGATAGCTCTGCTATTTGCAGAGATTATAGCTGGAACCAGGAGCTATTTGGGGATGTATTATGTGTGGGGTTGTTTTATGTCTTTGCTATGTTTTGGGGTATTGGAATCATGAATGTTAATCATATGTTTCACCAAGAGAGTTGGAATGTTGTGATTCTTTATTGAATTGACCTGTTGGAGAATCCTTCACCTGAACTGTTGGAAGGTCTTGCCTATATACTGTTTTCCACAGTCACAGGTGATCAGGTAGACCAGTCTTGTGCTGCCACAGTTTATAAAGACATTCGTTAATACTTTGGTTCTAGTTTGGTTGGACACTGTAAATGTAGTTGGTTCTATATATTGACACTCTTTACAGTGTCCACATTTATTTGTTCCTTTGGTACTGTTGAGCCATGTGGAGTTTGTTGTTTTAGAACCCATATGGCTATGTACCAATTGATTTCTGTTAAGATTTTCAAACATAGGAATAGAGCCAGTCCATTTGAGCATTATGTCATCTATATATCAATACCATTCAAGATGAATTCTTGGTATATATTATATTCTGAAGAATTGACGACACACTGCTCCTTCCAACCAAAAAATAAGTTTGCATAACTCTGTGCGCAAGATGTTCCCATCGCATTTCCGGTTAGCTGAAGGTTAAACTTCCCATCGAACATAAAGTAATGATGTAATAAGATGAAAAGAAGAAGTGCCAATATAAATTGTTTTTGTGGTTTGTTCATATTGGATTGATTCAAGAAGACTCTACAGGCAAGTAGACCCTTCTCATCTGGAATATTACTGTAAAGAGATACTACATCCAGGCTTCCTAACAGTGTATATGGTGGGACTTGTTGGTTCTCAAGAGCACTTAATGTGCCTTTTGTATCCTGTAAGTGGGAAGGAAGCTGTTTAACCATAGGACGTAGAAATTTATTTTTAAAAATTGTTTTTATATAACTTATTATATTTAAGTGTTTTCTTAAATACATATATAATAAAACATCACCATTCTATTTGAGAAGTTTGTTAAATACAAAATACAGATCACAAAAGATTACATTACATTACAGTCCAAAATTCTTTCAACAATGCACCACCTCTAGTTGCCATATATAAATGTATCCCTGATTGAAATCAAAGAATTATAATGCGTAACATTCTTCTCCTCCATGCATTCTTCCATACATACATACATACATACTTTGTTCAAACATATATTTCAATAGTATTGGAGCATTAAGGATCATTTTATACATAACATAATTTGGGCTATGGGAGTATTGCTTAGTGAGACCTTCCATCCTATGCCTTCCCCCTTCCCCTCTATATACAATGACATTGACAGTGTCCTTTAACATCCATTTTAACAAAATGTTACTTGTCGTGGTGAGCATCATACCCATGAGGGACTAGTTATTTAAGACAAGTTTAAACCATGGTGACCAAATTTTATAATATGAGGTTAAATTACTATTCCTTGTATAAAAGTAATATTCCATTTTCCTTTGATGTGAGATTTGACTTATTATTTATGCCCATTCTGGAAGGTTTACTCTATGCCATTCTCTGGCTATACATTTCTTAATTGCCAATAGGATATTAATTATTAGATATTTAGTGTGTTTATCTGACCTAGGTAGTTCTAATGATCCCCTCAGTTTCGTTTTTAATCTTATACAATTTTGAGATCATTAATCTGTGGATTAATTTATAGAAAGTTTCCTGTAAATTGACAGAATGTACCTCCGGCCAGGTTTTACACCAAGTCTGGAAAGAGAATTCTTTATCAAAATCTCTTTTTCCATTTTCCTATAGAAATAATAAGAGGGGAGTTCTGATTAAAGGACCACTATAGTGCCAGGAAAACATACTCGTTTTCCTGGCACTATAGTGCCCTGAGGGTGCCCCCACCCTCAGGGACCCCCTCCCGCCCGGCTCTGGAAAGGGGAAAGGGTTAAAAACTTACCTTTTTCCAGCGCTGGGCGGAGAGCTCTCCTCCTTCTCTCCTCCTCCGATCCTCCTCCTGGGCTGAATGCGCACGCGCGGCAAGAGCTGCGCGCGCATTCAGCCCGTCGCATAGGAAAGCATTTACAATGCTTTCCTATGGACGCTTGCGTGCTCTCACTGTGAAAATCACAGTGAGAAGCACGCAAGCGCCTCTAGTGGCTGTCAATGAGACAGCCACTAGGATTAGGGGGAAGGCTTAACCCATTAATAAACATAGCAGTTTCTCTGAAACTGCTATGTTTATAAAAAAAATGGGTTAACCCTAGAAGGACCTGGCACCCAGACCACTTCATTAACCCCTTAAGGACGAGGGCGGTTCAGGACCGTCATCGGCATTTTACCTTGAGGACGGTCAGCGCATCAAGCGGTCTGGGGCTACCTGATAGCCCGTGTTCCCCGGCGATCGTCTTCGGTTTGTGGGGAGACTGCCTGCAGCGCAGACAGTCTCCCCACGGCAGATTAGGACCCCTGTGGCCATGTGATAGCTCAACACAGCGATCACATGGTCACAATAGGTGTCCATAGTGCTGCCTGCAGGGGGACTGCCTGTACTGACAGGCAGTCTCCCTGCAACTGTAAAATCAAAAAAAAAAATTAAAGTTAATGGTAATAAAAAAATAATAATAATTATATATGTATAAATATGATATATAGACATATATTATATCTATATAATATATGTCTATATATCATATATATAATGTCATACTAAGTGTATTTTTATATTAATATGTACTTATATTAATATAAAAATACACTTATAATTAAATTACACACGTATATATATAATATATATAATAACTATATATATTGTATATATATATTATTATAAAATATAACTAATAAGTAATTTAAATTAAATAATTTTTTTAAAAATAATAATAAAAAATTTTAAAAATTATATAGCTATATGAAATTTTATTCTAACTGTATTTTAAAATTAATATATATATATTTATATCAAAATACACTTAGAATGAATTTGTATATATATCTATGTATATAAAAATAAATAAAAATAATAAGAAATATACATACGTCCATATACAAAATTACATAAATAATTATATAAATATACACGTAGACTTCAAATATATAAATATGCATATATATTTAAATTCTACGTGCGTATTTATGTAATATTTTTACATAATTCAGTAATTTTATTGATTGCAATTTGAGGGACCTGCCTGCCAACCCAGGCCGAAATTCCAGAGAATTTAATTGGCTAGCACTGTATTTTACCCTGTAACGTTCTACGACACCCTAAAACCTGTACATGGGGGGTACTGTTTTACTCGGGAGACTTCGCTGAACACAAATATTAGTGATTCACAACAGTAAAACATATCACAGCGATGATATTGTCAGTGAAAGTTACTTTTTTTGCATTTTTCACACACAAACAGCACTTTTACTGATGATATAATTGTTGTGATACGTTTTCCAGTTTTTAAACACTAATATTGTGTTCAGCGATGTCTCCCGAGTAAAACAGTACCCCCCATGTACAGGTTTTATAGCATTTTTGAAAGTTACAAGGTCAAATATATGGGTCAAATATTTTTACATTGAAAATGGCCAGGTTGGTTACGTTGCCTTTGAGAGCGTATGGTAGCCCAGGAATGAGAATTACCCCCATGATGGCATACCATTTGCAAAAGAAAACAACCCAAGGTATTGCAAATGGGGTATGTCCAGTCTTTTTTAGTAACCACTTGGTCACAAACACTGGCCAAAATTAGCGTTCAATTTAGTTTTTTTACTTTTTTCACACACAAACAAATATGAATGCTTACTTTGGCCAGTGTTTTGACTAAGTGGCTACTAAAAAAGACTGGACATACCCCATATTGAATACCCTGGGTTGTCTACTTTAAAAAAAATATGTACATGTGGGGTGTTATTCAGAGATTTATGACAGATAATAGTGTTACAATGTCACTATTGATAAATTTTTAAAATGTATGTTTTGAAACCGCAATATCCTACTTGTACCTATAGCCCTATAACATGCAAAAAAAAGCAAAAAAGCACGTAAACACTAGGTATTTTTAAACTCAGGACAAAATTTTGAATCTATTTAGCAGTTTTTTTCATTCGCTTTTGTAGATGAGTAAAAGATTTTTCAAGTAAAAGTCAAAAAACATGTATTTTTTTCAATTTTTCATCAGATTTTTGTATTTTTTAAAATTAAAATACATGAGATTATATAAATAATGGTATGTAAAGAAAGCCCATTTTGTCCTGAAAAAAACAATATATAATTTGTATGGGAACAGTAAATGAGAAAGCGGAAAATTACAGCCAAACACAAACACCACAAAAGTGTAAAAATATTCCTGGTCGCAAATGTACAACATCGCAAAAACAGTCCAGTCCTTAAGGGGTTAAGCTGAAGTGGTCTGGGTGCCTAGAGTGGTCCTTTAACTATTAATGCATTCTTTACTCTGGAGAATAATTTATTCCTGTATTGTTTCTTAATAAAATCATCACGAATAGATAGGGTTAGTGATAGGGTTATGTTTGAAAAAGTTTTTAATCTTGAAACAGGGAAAAACGACCCGACCTATTAGGTTATAATCTTCCTTCAGCTGGTTAAATATTCTTATGGCTATGTGTAACAGCACCCCGAGTAGGGAAGGGGTTAACGCCACCAAAGCTGTCCTTTTTCCCGAACGTGAAGTCAGCTACTGAACACTCCTAAGCGCCGAACAGGAATCATACGAATTATTCCCCCAAGTACGAGACAAGGCTCTGGATAGAGGGTCAAGCAGGATTTGTTTAATGGAGGCTACATGTCAGCCTTTTATACAGGTCTTCCAGCAAGGGACACTTCCATAGGGACCAGGTGGAAGACAGACAGTTTTTACAGTAACCAATCATGTACAAGTACAGAATGCAAACACTCCCACAAAACAGTACAACTCCTCCTCTCTATCCTGGAGATAATAGGGTTAAGTGCTTGAAGTAACTCAATTACCTCCACTGATAGAGAATATCCCCATTTTACAGTAATGGTAAAAACGCATAAAAATACATATTTCCAAATATACCGAATGGAGCCCCCACATTCAACGTATCCCCAGATAGCTTAGATCTGAGCGCTAAATATAACCGAAGAGCGCTCAGATCCCATATATGCAGTGCAATCGCCATGGAGTTAAAGTCTTGTACATTGTGCGTTCGACTAAATGAATGAGCTCCATGGGTTTGCTATCTGGTACAGTTCTGTTCGTGCATTGTCAATTTATCAAACGGCACACCGTTCGTATGAACTTGAAACAGAACGATGGAGGGTCGGTAAATTCAGCGGTGTTAGTGGGAAGTCGTGTCCAAAATCAGTTCCATGAGATTGTAGACGAACACCGCTGGGCGTTCGGCTGTCTAAGATGGCCACCACCACGTGTTCAGGAATAATGAGGGGATGGACTTTTGGCGCCTGTGCTTTGTATATGCGGCAGCTTGGTCTTCCCTAACCAGAGTCTCTTCTTTCTGGTGGTGTAGTTGGATTGCAGAAAGGGGTGCGGGGAGACAGCGCCAGTCGAATTGTTCTCAGATCCAGTGATATATATAATGAACAAAGAAACTTAATATAGTGTAGTATATTAAAAATATTGGTGAAGTATAGATAACAGAAACGCACTTACAATTTTCTGGAGCTTATGTTCAGATTGATGCGCATGGATGGAACAATCCCCGTCTGTGGATATAATGGTAGATCCAGGTACTTCTTTGTGAGTTTTTTGTTCTCAGGCTGTGAATTGTTGTACCACTGGTCGAGAGTCAGATGTCAAACAGAGAGAAAATACAGGTATTGCTCAATCCTATAAGGCTTGGGTGGTATGATCCCCACCGAGGATGTTCCTGTGAGAATCTTCAGGATAAAATTCCAGGATAAAAAATGCCAGGATAAAAAAATGTATATTTTTTCAAAGATAGGTCTAGAGTCTCCAAAGCAGTATAACCCAATAAGCTTTATTTGGAGATAATAGAAGGTATAAAATTGCTAATAACACTAACGCGTTTCTCCTTTAACAGGCTTTTTCAAAGTGTTTACAGTGTGTGAGACCTATCTTGTTTAAATAGCTTAAAAACAGGTGATGTGGTTGGTCATGTGACCAGGAGTTAATTAGTTAAAACATTGTATACAGTAAAATATAAACCAATATAAACAAAAAAATAAATAGATGTTATTACATAGAAAAATAGATAACATTCTAATAAAATTTATTTTAAAAACAGAGGTAGTATTTCATTTGTAAGGTGGCTTTAAGAAAGGGGAAACCAAGATGGCCACCACAATTACCATAATGGGAGCATACAGATGGTCACCGCCAGTGTAAGTAAATGAACTTGCTTCAAAAGATAAAAATAAAAATAAAAGTAAGGAACTTGAGGGGGGAAAGTGGGAAGGAGAATGTGATGTATCTCCCCTTAAAACGAGCATTGTCTCAAAAGAAACCCTTTTACTATGGATACCAAGTAAAAGTTTTTCCCTGGGACAGGGGTACAAAAAGGGAAAAAGAGAATAACTAACACCATTAACTCATCACCAATTTCAGGGTCCGGCATCTTTAACCTATCCAATAAAATACTAAACGCTACAGAACTAGCTGTTCTGAGTAAAGGCCTAAAATACACCCCAACCCGTAAATTTGATCAATTCTCAGCCTTCATCGATATTAATAAATTTGTTCGAAAGGCAACCTTTAAAAGGTTTTATATAAGCAAAACAGAAGAATACCCAACTAACAGGAAACATACGAACAACCGGTAATAACCAAACAAACAGACAAATCAAGTTTTAAATAATAATCCAAAGGCAGAGAGGTCTGCCACATGGCTCCCTCCTTGTGGGACACTCCAGCAGACCCGGCTTGATCCTCCATGGGTTAACTTGGGGATGTCCGGAACTAGGAAGCTGGAGAGACGTCTGTTTCCAGTGCAAATTCTTGTCCATAAAGATATGGGGTAAGTTTCTTGTTACGGTACCTCCAGTAATAAATGCACAAACCGCCATTTAGTGAATGCTCCCCGTTCGCAATAATGTGGTCTGGTAGCGTATGCAGTATAACCATGCGAACCGCCAGCCAGGGAACACTCCAAACTCCCGAACGGTACCTGTACGGCTCCTTCCCTTCACGAGCTCCAAATGCACGAATCGCCAATAGCAGCCGAACGGCAATAGTTTCCAAGTGGCAAATAATCCCAATAAGCAGTCTCTAGTCGCCGGTAATAAAATCCCCCCAATAACGAGACCAAGCTCCACTTTGAGGGTAAAACACGAACTGAGTTTACTGTGGGCTACATGCATGTATTTATGCAGGTCTCCCACTTGGTGGACACTCCCTTAGGGGACCAAATGGGAGACTGGAATAACAGAAGGACATGGGGACATTTCAGACATACATCCCCACAATATTCCCAGCATGCAACACAGTTTCCTCCCCTCTGCTCGGGAGATAATTGAGAAGTAATTCAATTATCTCCCAGAGCAGAGGCAAATCGACATTTTAAATACAAGTTACAAAACACATTAAAATAGATAACTTTATAACTGTCGAACGTATTGCATTCGTATAACACATCCCCAGATAGCCTGGATCTGAGTGCATATTATTGGCGAATAGCACTCAGATCCCACACACATGGTTCAATCGCCATGGAGTCAAAGTCTATTACAGTTCTTCAGTATGCGATTGACTCCAATAGAAGGATATCTGGGGTAAGTCCATTCGTGCCTTTAAATCTCTCGAACGGCCGGTATTCGTATACTTTTATCGATTGAGAAGGGGAGGTCGACGGCTTCAGCGGTGTTCGGTTGAAAAAGTGTCCGTTTTTAGTTCCATGGAATAACCGTCGAACACCGCTGGGCTTTCGCATAGTTAAAATGGCCGCCACCTCGTGGTCGACATACGAACGACGACCACCCTGTATTCGGTTTTAATTGAGAAGTGTCTGTGGTTAACCTCAACGTTCTAATTGGGATCAATAGGTTAACCAGCAGCACACTTCTCTTCTGGGGGGCCGTCCGTTTGGTATTTCCGTTCGACAAAAAAATACATTCCCTTAAACAAGGCATACGAATGGGGAAATTTATACAAACGGCAAAACAGACGAACACAGCAATTCTAGTTCATACAGATGGGTCTATCACACGGCTCCCCCCTTGTGGAACACTCCGGCAGACCCGACTTGACCCTTTGGCGGGTCAACTTGGGGATGACTGGACTGGGAAGGAGTAGGGATGTCTGTTTGCCGGGATAACCCATCCGCATTCCCATTCTTCTTACCGGGTCGGTAGCTGATGGTGAAGGGCTGCAGTGCCAAACTCCACCTCAGCAGTCTGCCATTGTCTCCTGAGACCTGGTTAAGCCAGACAAGGGGATTGTGGTCCGTGGTAAGGGAAAACTCCTACCCGTACAAATAAGGGCTCAACTTCTTCAGTGCCCAGACCAGGGCTAAACACTCTTTCTCCACTGCCGCATAACTCACTTCCCGGGGTAGTAACTTTCTGCTTAGGAATGCGACAGGGTGCTCTCCTCCATCTTCCCCGACCTGGCTCAGCACAGCCCCCAGTCCATACATGGAAGCATCTGTATGGACAAGAAAACGTTTGTTTGGGACTGGGGCAGCCAAGACAGGGGCATTCACGAGAGCTTGCTTCAATGCCTGAAACGCGGCTTCACAAGCTGGAGACCACAGGACCTGCTTAGGTAAATTTTTCTTAGTCAGGTCAGTCAAGGGCTTGGCAACCGTACTGTAGTCGGGGACAAAACGTCGGTAATACCCTGCCGTCCCCAGGAAGGCCAGCACTTGGGTCTTGGTGATAGGTGTGGGCCAGTTAGTTACAGCTTCTACCTTGGCTGGCTCTGGTCGCTGGCTCCCACAACCTACCCTGTGACCCAAGTACTGCACTTCTGCCATGCTTAAATGGCACTTGTCTGGCTTCAAGGTCAGGCCAGCGGCCCGAATTTTGTCCAGCACCACCCCCACGTGTACTAGGTGTTCTTCCCAGGACTCACTGTAGACCGCAATGTCATCCAGGTATGCACATGCAAATTCCTGGAAGCCATCGAGGAGCCTATCCACCATACGCTGGAAGGTAGCCGGAGCATTCTTCATCCCAAATGGCATGACCTTAAACTGGTACAGACCAAATGGGGTGACGAATGCCGACTTAGGGATAGCATCCTCGGCTAGGGGGTTCTGTCCGAGTGTCTCGACCTTATGCACAGCTAGGGTAGTATACCCAGGTTCTTGGGAGAACGTCGCCTGCTTCTCCCACAGAAGCTGTCTTGCCTGTACCTTCTCTGCAGGGTTCAACCGGTCCCCTAGCTGTACAAGACTAGTAAGGTCAGTCTGGGGATCCTTCTCTAATAAGTCAGGTAAGGGTAAATTCTCAGGGTCGTCAGTAGCTGGGGCACATACTGCCGCAACGTCCTCTGGTCTCTCCTGATACTCCTTCAGCATGTTCACATGAAAGGATCGCTGAATCCTTTCATCTGCACAGCTGGCTATAAGATAGGTAGTATCACATACCTGAGCTAACACTTTATACGGGCCCTGCCAAGATGCTTGCATCTTGTTCGTCTTCACAGGCTTGAGCACCAGAACTTTCTGCCCTACCTGGAAGATCCGCTGTCGGGCACCCCTGCACGAAGCTAACCCTGTGTATGCCGCCAGCGACAATAGACAACACCACCGGCAAGAGGTACTGCTGGAGGGTCGTCCCACACAGGGGTTAAGAGACACCGGAGCCACGATCACCTTGGTACAAAGCCGATTAGTCCCAGAGCACAAGCGCTCTCCTGACACAGTAGCTGTCCAGGTGGCTGGAGGGGACATTTACAAACTACCCACTGCAAAGGTACATTTGGATTGGGGTGCGGGGAAAGGACTTGTGAGGGTGGGGATTATGGATAATTTGCCAGCCGAAGTTTTGCTGGGAAACAACCTGGGACCTATGACCTCAGCTTATGCTCCTTCTTACAACGCTGAGGCACATCCCGTGACGACCCGGTCACAAGCAGGATGAGTGCAAGACCAGTGCGGGAGGCTCAGGTAAGACTTAACCCGACTGTGACCACCCCTCCTGCCCCTTTGCCCTGGGACACCCCTGCAGCCTTTGAGGCTGAGACCAAAACTGATCCGACGCTCCAAAAATATAGGGAAAGGGCTGATACAGGGACTGGGGGATCCGACCAGGAGACTTTTGCATGGGAACAGGGCCGACTGTACCGACACACAGAGAAGAAGGGCCACCGGAGGAGACAGTTAGTGATACCCCACAAGTATAGGCGGGATATCCTCTGGGTGGGTCATGATATTCCCTTAGCCGGGCTGTGACAGACCCATCTGCCTGGACTAAAAGTACTGTGTTCGTCTGTTTTGCCGTTTGCATGAATTCCCCCATTCGTATGCTTTGTTTAAGGGAACGTCGGTTTTTGTCGAACGGAACTACCGAACGGATGGCCACCCAGAAGAGAAGTGTGCTGCTGGTTAACCTATTGATCCCAATTAGAACGTTGCGGTTAACCACAGACACAGAATACCGGGTGGTCGTCGTTCGTATGTCAACCACGAGGCGGCGGCCATTTTCACCATGCGAAAGACCAGCGGTGTTCGACGGTTATTTCATGGAACTGAAAACGGACACTTTTTCAACCGAACACCGCTGAAGCCGTCGACCTCTCCTTCTCAATCGACAAAAACATACGAATGCCGGCCGTTCGGGAGATTCAACAACACGAATGGACTTAACCCAGATAGCCGTCCCATGGAGTCAATCGCATACCGAAGAACTGTAATAGACTTTGACTCCATGGCGATTGAACTATGCGAATGGGATCTGAGCGCTATTCGCCAATAATATGCACTCAGATCCAGGCTATCTGGGGGTGTGTTTACACGAATGCAATATGTTCGGCAGTTATAAAGTTATGTATTTTTATGTGTTGTATGACATGTACTTAAAATGGCGATTTGCCTCTGTTCTGGGAGATAATTGAATTACTTCCCAATTATCTCCCGAGCAGAGGGGAGGGAACTGTGATGCATGCTGGGAATATTGTGGGGATGTATGTCCAAAATGTCCCCATGTCCTTCTGTCATTTCAGTCCCCAAGTGGGAGACCTGCATAAATACCGGGCAGGTAGCCCACGGTAAATCAGTTTGTGTTTTACCCTCAAAGCGGAGCTTGGTCTCGTTATTGGGGGGATTTTATTACCGGCGCCTAGAGACTGCTTATTGGAATTATTTGCCGCTTGGAAGATATTGGCGTTCGGTTAATCTTGGCAGTTCGTGGATTTGGAGCTCGTGAAGGGAAAGAGCCGTACAGGTACTGTTCAGGAGTTTGGAGTGTTCCCTAGCTGGCTGTTCGCATGGTTTTACTATACACGCTACCAGACCACATTATTGCGAACGGGGAGCATTCATTAAACAGCGGTTTGGGCATTTTATTACTGGAGGTACCGTAACATGGGCACTTGGCAGTAACCCGTACCCTGCACCGTATTACCCATACCTTGTTCTGGCCAGGGGTACATGCAGATGTGAGGTCATATTGTAATACGTGCGAGGTCTGCCAACGGGTAGGCAAGCGAGGAGACCACCCCAAGGCACACCTCGTTAACATGCCCATCATCGACGAACCATTTAGCCGGGTAGCCATCGATTTAGTTGGGCCACTAGCCACCCCTAGTCCCTCTGGTAAGAGATACATTCTTACCATAGTGGACTATGCTACCCGCTACCCAGAAGCTGTGGCTTTATCTAATATCCAGGAAGACACGGTGGCTAATGCATTAGTGCAGTTATTTTCGCGGGTAGAATTCCCTATGGAGATCCTTCCGACAGAGGATCGCAGTTCACGGCAGAACTGACCCAGCAGCTATGGCAGGTTTGCAAAATAAAATCCCTTCTTAGCTCCCCGTACCACCCCCAGACCAATGGGTTATGTGAGCGGTTCAACGGAACCCTCAAGCAGATGTTAAAAACCTTCACTCATGAGTATAGGGACTGGGAACGTTTTCTGCCGCACCTACTGTTTGCTTACCGGGAGGTGCCCCAGGAAACCACCGGGTTCTCTCCCTTTGAGCTGTTATACGGGCGCAAGGTATGGGGCCCCTTGAACCTGATCCATGAGCACTGGGAGGGAAAGACCGAGAACGCCGGGGTCCCCATCGTGCCTTACGTACTGGAGCTCCAGGACCGAATGGAGCAATTGGCTAAGTCAGTCCAGGCCAACCTCCAGGCGGCCCAGGGGCGACAGAAAGTTTGGTACGACCGGGGGGCACGGCAGAGAAGCTTCTGTCTCGGGCAGAAAGTCATGGTACTAAAACCAGTTAAGGCAGACAAGCTACAAGCAGCCTGGCAGGGTCCCTACCAGATAGTGGAGAAGAGAGGGGACACCACTTATGTAATTGCCAGCTGTCACAATGAAAACTTAAGAAAGATATTTCACGTGAACATGTTGAAAGAATACTTACAGAGACCAGAGGAAGTGTCAGCCATATGTAGCCCTGCGCACGAGGACGCAGATAGTCTCCCCATACCCGACTTATTAACCCCTAACTCCCCAGTTGAAATAGTGAGCCAAGTGCAGATCGGGGACAGACTTAGCCCATTTGAGAGGGAGCAGCTACACAAACTGCTCCGAGAGAAACAAGCCATGTTCTCCCAAGAACCAGGGTACACTGATCCACCAAGTAGATACCTCTGGCCAAAACCCTTTGAGACAGGCGCCCTACCGAATTCCGGAGGCAGTAAGGACAGGCATGAAAAAAGAAATAAATGAGATGCTGCGACTAGGGGTCATTGAAGCTTCCGATAGTCCCTGGGCATCCCCGGTGGTTCTGGTCCCCAACAAGGACGGCACCACCAGATTCTGTGTGGACTACCGGAAACTCAATGACAAAACTGTCACCGATGCCTACCCCATGCCCAGAGTGGATGAGCTGCTGGATCGCATAGCCAGGGGGAACTACCTAACTACCATTGACCTCTGTAAGGGTTACTGGCAAATCCCCCTGGCCAGGGAGGCTGTCCCCAAGTCGGCCTTCGTCACCCCGTTTGGTTTGTACCACTTTAAGGTCATGCCGTTCGGGATGAAGAATGCCCCCGCTACATTCCAGCGCTTGGTGGACAGACTTCTTGATGGCTTCCAGGAGTTTGCCTGCGCATACCTGGACGACATAGCGATGGCTCATGTGGGAATAGTCCTGGATCAGATTCGGGCCGCCGGCCTGACTCTAAAGCCAGAAAAATGTCACTTTGGGATGGCTGAGGTTCAGTACCTGGGTCCCCGGGTAGGCTGTGGGAAGCAGCGACCGGAGCCGGCTAAAATAGAAGCGGTCGCCAACTGGCCCACTCCACACACTAAGACCCAAGTGCTAGCCTTCCTGGGTACCGCTGGGAGATTTGTACCTGAGTATAGCGCCATTGCCAAACCCCTGACTGACCTGACAAAGAAAAACCTTCCGCGACAGGTCCTGTGGTCTCCCCACTGTGAAACTGCTTTCCAAGCACTCAAAACTGCGTTGATTAATGCTCCTGTTTTGGCTGCCCCAGCCCCTAATCAACGTCCATACAGACGCTTCCATGTTCGGGCTGGGAGCTGTCCTCAGCCAAGTAGGAGATGATGGGAAGGAACACCCGATTGCCTACATCAGTCGAAAACTCCTACCACGCGAAGTCAGCTATGCCGCGGTAGAAAAGGAGTGTTTGGCTCTGGTGTGGGCATTAAAAAAGTTAACACCCTATTTGTATGGACAAGAGTTCACTCTGGTTACAGACCATAACCCGCTGGTGTGGCTCAACCGGGTCGCTGGGGACAATGGCAGATTGTTACGCTGGAGCTTATCCCTGCAACCCTTTAATTTTACAATCACCTACCGACCTGGGAAGCAGAACGGCAACGCCGACGGATTATCCCGGCAAACAGATCTCAGCCCAGCATAACTCTACGAGTCTGGACAGCCTTAGTCTGCCCCGAAAAGGGGTCAGACAGTGTCTGCCAGAGTGTTCCACAAAGAGGGAGCATTGTTACAAAAGTCTGGAAATAACTATGTTACTGTTTGCTAACCAATGGATACTGTTTGTCCCTGTATAAGTTTCAAATGAAAGAAGCACGAATGGATTACCCGAACCATTATAAAGACTCCATTCGTGGTACGAACAGGGGACCCCCCAGAGCTTGGCGTGTGCCGCCACTTAACCCCGTCACCCCGCAAACTACCGAACAGTCGACCACCCGGCCAGCGGCGTGTGGCAGCCATTAACCACCCAGGTGGCTGCGGTTTGCGGTTAACCACAACTTAATTGATAGGCCTGGGGGCATCGTCGTTTGCATCAAAAATACCGAATGGGATCTACCGAACTACCAACCGAACGACGACCCCCTACAGCGGGCCGCGTGGCGATCATTAACTTGTGGTTTCTGTGGTTAACCGCAGGTCAAGTACCCTTCTACCAGGTGGTCCTCGTTCACGTACCGAACGAGTCCCACTACCAGACAGACAGCGGGACTTCGCATGAACTGATACCCGAGTCTAGTTCCACGAGTTAGAAGCGAGGTCCCGTTGCCCGCCAAACCATCAGAAAACATGGCCGCCAACAGAGACTAACAATCCAAAATGCCGAACGGACTTTATACGGCAGCAACCGTCCGTTCTGTTCGTGGGATTTAAGCGCCATTCGCCTGTTTAATGCATACGAACGCGAGCCTTTAGATGAGTGGTAGAATGAGTGGTTTCCCTATTAATGTAAAAGTTATAGATTTTCATGCAGTTTTCTGGGACATAATAAAACGTGGTCTTTTGTGCGCTTGGAGATAATTAGATTGTAAAACCGTTGGCCTCATTATCTCCAAGCTGGGCGGGTACTAATTCAAATAATACACTGTGTTGTGATTGTGATATTTGTCTGTACTGTACCTGTATTCCATCAGGTCCACAGGGGGCTGTCCTTGGACCTGAGGAATCACATAAATTGCCATGCTATGTACCAGTAAAGCCAGTTCGTTTTGACCCTCAACTTGCAGCCTCGACAAATGTTGTAGGGATCCGGGATATTGATGCTTATATCGTGCTTGGGGATATTCTACATTTGCAGCTTACTACCGAAAGACCTCCATTCGACTCTCTGCAGCGGGAACCAGGACATCCAAGCGATCAACCCTCCTGCTAGACCGGGGGCAATCGTAACAGCCTGCTAACGGCACATCATGCCCAATCCGCAGAATCTCCTGCCAGTATTTTGCAGGTACCACTAGCTGTTTATTCTGCGGAGGGGTACTCGGTTTCTGGGACGGTTTCGGGATCCTGTACAGCCTATCCCCCACCCATCTACCCCTTCTCCCCCAGAATCGTCCCTGGCCCTTTACTTTGCTAACGTCAGGTCTTCCCTAGTTTCCTTCCCGTACATCTCTGGGGTATCCCAGCCTAAAGGGGCCTGGTCTAAGGTACAAGTCGGGGTAGAGAGTCTTACCTGGGTCTCAGCAGCAGGTGGGCCAGTCTCGGCGGCACGAGTCTGGGCACGGGTCGTGACAGCGTCCACTTCAGCGGGACCCATGGGAGCGAAGGCTGAAACAAGGGGCGCCAATTCATTGCCAAGGAGGACATCTGCTGGTAAGTCCTTCATGACCCCCACATTCACATGTCTAGTGCCCACTCCCCAATCCAAATGTACCCAGGCAATCGGTAGACGAAACACGGCACCCCCGGCTACTCGCACTGCGACCGTGTCTCCGGTATGTTGGGCTTCGGATACCAGGTGCTTCTGAAGCAAAGTCATGGTTGCACCGGTATCCCGTAGACCACTGACCTCCTTCCCATTGACCTTTACACATTGCCGGTGGTGCTGTCTGTTGTCCCGGTGGGCAACTTGAACAGGGTCTGCCTCCCTTTACACACTCCAGGCCCCCTTTTAGAGGTCTTCTCCTTTTACTGATTTATTTAACCAATCATTGTTAACAGAAGTAGTCCAAGAAGACTGGAAATTAGCAAATGTTTTGGCAATTCACAAGAAAGGTAGTAGGAAGGAATCAGGCATCTAAAGGCCAGTAAGCCTTACTTCAGTAGTGTAGAATGTAAAAGAAACCAAGTTAAAGGATAGGATTGTAGAACACCTAAAATCACATGGATCTTATTGATATTTTTGATTGGGTAACTGATTCCTCTTTTGCAACTGCCATCAAAACAAAACACTAAGCCCTCAGTGAGAACTATCCTAACAACCTACTTTTCTACTCAGCCCTTACCTTTTGTGTCACTATACACCATTAATTCTAGCATGTAAGCTCATTGAGCAGGGCCCTCAATCCCTCATGCATATCACATGGTCATCCAACCAACATTCTCTTTGCCATTTACATTCCTTCCTAAATGTCTGTGCGTTCCACACATTGCAATCTCAAGTCCAACATTGTTGTGTATCCCGCAAAGGTCATTTACAGGTTCCATTCTTTATCATATTTATGGCTCCATTTTTTCATTTTGCTTCAAAATCCCGCAATATTGATATATATATATATATATATTTCTCTTCCACAGCCCTTATTATTACTTTAATAACAAAGTTCATACATGATTATTACATCTACAATGGATTTAAAAATGGTAACAACCAATTGTAGACTTACACCTTCTTTCGAATATAGTAGATATTATTACCCATTACTTTTAAAAAAAAGGTTTATTGTAAATATAACGCTGTAGTATACCATGACATTGGATCGAATTACATAGGGGTTAGTTGCGATTACATAGATCAGGAGTAAGATGGAGAGTGGTTACATGGTGAGACATTACATCCCAGGTATGGTTTTCAGATATGTATTACATAATAGCAGAGTATTAGAGTCACAAAAATGAGTCATATAGTGCATAAGACATTCTGGAAGTTGTGTTTTGCGTAGGTATCTGAGCATAGCTGGTGTATTTTATAAAACAACCACAAATAAATGCTTTGAGGCCAGCCAATTTGGGTCCAGGGGTGAGTCAGGGACTTTATTGTGCTTAAAGTAGTTTTGACAATCTTGAGAAATGTGTGATACGATGAAGGGGTCAGTCAAAAGGAATTCATTTTGTTTCCAGGTACTCTGACCACGGTTAGGGAAATGTTCCTTAATAGATAAGGTGATCAGGGTGTGGTCTGACCAGGACATCGATAAATAGATATTATGTGCTGCAGTGTGGTGAGTGATGCACCAGGTGTCGACAAAGTTATGGGTTATGAGTATGTGAACTGCCATGCCTTGACGTGGAAGGTGAGCTTACATTGAATGGCCATTGGAGTTACTAAATAAACCTCCAATTATTTAAATATATATATACAGGGATTTGGACTAGTGCGCAGGTAACTTTTTTGTTTTTTTATTGTATGTATTGGGGCTGATGTGTGCAATGGTCGCTGCTGCCGCCCAAGAGTAGTGAGATCTTGTGCACAGGATTTATTTTTGTGCATTTGTATAATCATTTATTAACAAGATCGACCCAAATGGTAGAGGAAACCTCCAGAGTGCTGCAATTCCTCCTCAAGTTGTGGAAGCCATGCGGTCCAGAAGCATGTGTGAAGATCATGGCGCTGTAACTTTGTCTTTTGAGGAGTTTCTTTAGCACAGATTTGTTGGATGAGTTTGGTGGATTGTCTAAGTGATAGGGGTATTGCAACCTGGAGCAGTCTCCTACCATCTTCAGGCGTGAATATGGGTTTATCATTTCAGTTCCGTTTAACAAGCAACTTCTCCCTATTTGTATTGTATATTTCCTGCATGTAGCACTGTTGTAATAGGTGCAAACATGCGCTGCTTACACATAATCACCATTGGCGTGGGCCGGGCTCAGGGGTTGCCACCTTCCATAGTGGGTCCTCAGAGAAGGGGGTTGCTACTGGGCAGTATATTTGTAATCGGCAGACATTTTGTGCTAAAATAGAAATTAAAAGTGTCTACTGCCAGCCACACTTAAAACAAAGCTGACTCAATTTTGGTATCTTCAGGCTAAGAAGGACCCATCATTTCTTGCTTTCTGTAACTCCAGCCATTCAAGCCTGAGCTAAGCAATGCGTTATATAAACAAAGCAAGTGATAAGGAATGAAGTCTCACAGCAAGGATGGGGTGGAATACAACCCAGAGAGACAAGTATACATTATTATATATATATATATATAAATATATATATATATACACACACATCTACCCACTATACACTTAATAACTATTATATTATATACATATAATTAGTATTACATTAATAATATAGACTATTTATTGATAAATATCAATGACAAATATCATATTATTTAATAAATGTTAGTTGAATAGAAATAATCTTACACACAGCTTCACACAAGAAGACCAGAAAGCCAGACACTAGTGACAGATAACACCTATTAATTCATTTTACTTTCGGAATCTTACAACGTCCCATTGTAAGTAAAAGGGTGAAATTAAGGTTAGGAGGTGTCAATTCTAGAATTAAGATGGAAATTGCTGCCACAAAACGGGGTAAATCCTTTGAACTGGCAGCAAAATTGAGTTATAATAACCATTATAGATAAGCCAAATTACATCAAAATCATAATCCCATTAAGTTAACTCTTTCCGGGACAAGAAATTTTGGTGATGTAATTGCACCATCTACTGACCAAAACTAGATAATACTAGATTAGGTAGACACCCCTACCTCACGTGACGTTCTGTGCGGCTTCCAATCACTTCCGGGTTCTAACGGGCAGACACTTTCCACTTCACTGCTCCATTGGGTAAGTGCACATTTACATATTTTTGTATTTAATATATATACACTAGATTGTTATGCATTCAATGATCTTGAAAAAGACCCGGCAGGGTTGAAACGTCGATTGATTTTTGTTGTATACCACACATGGATTAATAAAGCACCATTTTTTCTAATATTTGAAGACCTGTGAGTGCATCTTGACTTTTTCATTTCTATATAATTGACGCCTAAGATTTGCACCCAGGCAAGCAATACACTGCTTTCCCTTTTTTTGGTGTGTGCCAAGCTATTATCTTTTTACATATTTGGGTGGTACGTCCCACCTTCTTGAGCACCCCTATTATTTATTACCTCTATTTTTTGTGGATTGGTTCTGCCTCTTTTTTTCAAGCTGATACAGCATTAGGATTAGCAAGATCAGGAGCTCTAGCGGATACGGCTGAAACATTATCCATCAGTGATGAACATGCTTTATCTGTTTTATGGCCTCGTTCTACTAAAGATCTCTCACATACTAATACACCTAAAGAATTATACAATGATTTACTTAAGTTGAAAAGACGTGAGATTGACCTGGACTTGCACGGAGTTTTCATATCAGATTATTATCGTGCCAAAAGAATCCCTAGGGGATTCAGAAACGCCCCCACTATTGGGAGACAAAATCCAGATTTTTGCAAACGCTGGATCAATATTGCAAACAAGTGCTCACTAGATTGGATGGTCATAGTAGTAGAGGAGGTCGGGAAGGAGTTAATCCAGGTGAAGAAATCCATTCAGGAATTTGAAGCAACTAATATCACTTCTTTACAAGCACCAACAGCAAATGAGATGTTGATTAAATTACAAGATGACATTCATAAATATCAGAATGATTTAATCCGTTTAAAAAAACAAAAATTAAGTAAAGTTAACCACGACTATACACATCATCAGGTGTATAGATGGCTTAGTGGTATGGGCATGAACACTAGGAATGCTCCTCCCAGATTTAGACCTCGTATCTCTAGACCCTCCTTACAGACGATTGACATCAGTTCAGGGGAATCGGCTTCCGATGCAGAGTCCAAAGACACTAGACATCAGTCCAGACCTGAACCTTTTTTAGGAGTGGGCATCCATCATCAGGACCCTCCAGGCATGAGTACAGAAGCCAGCGGCACAGAAAAAAGAGACCACCCAGGCGAGGGAAAAAGGGTCACCAGATATGCCAACACAGCTGCAAAACCCCCATCACAGAAGAGACGTCCGTAGTATTTAACCTTTCAGACAAATTACTGACTGAAGCACATCTTAGTCTTCTTAGTAAAGGTTTAACGTTTATTCCTGTTAAAAAACCTCAGGCATTTTCTGTTGAAATTGATATGTATAAATTACAACGCACTCTGTATGCTAATGAATACAGAAAAGAAAGCTCTACATATCAACCAAGTCCTTTTATCATCAAAGAGAAGAAAGATATTAAATCTAATAATATGACTATCAAAACTTTTGTACAGACCATACACAAGGATGCGTTAAAGATTATAAAAAAAACATCCAAATACAGACCTAATTTAACTCCGGATGAAAAAGCTGCACTCCAAGATCTTCGAGAAGATACTAATATTGTCATTCACCCTGCAGACAAGGGTGGAGGTGTTGTGATCCAATCTTATCAACAATATAAATGTGAAATTATGCGTCAGTTGAATGACACATCTACATACCTGAGACTTACTTATGATCCTGTACAGTCATTCCAAAAAAAGATCCAGAAACTCATTGAAATTGGCTTACAAGCTGGTTATGTGGATTCAAATACAGCAAAGTACCTATATGTCACTCATCCTATACATCCGGTGTTATACACTTTACCTAAGATCCACAAATCCAGTAAAAACCTGCGTGGATGACCCATAGTGTCGGCTAGGGGTGGTCTTTTAGAACCAATCGCCAAATACGTGGATTACTATTTACAAGTTTGTGTCAAAGAGTTACCATTTTGCCTTAGGGATACTCAGGATTTCCTTGATCAACTTAGAGATCTTGAAAAGGATACACAGCGCAAGTTTATATTTGCTACTTTGGATGTACAAAACCTATACACGGCAATACCCCAGGTAGAAGGTATAGAAGCCGTCCGGATGACGCTCTCCAAATCCTTGGTGTATAAAGGCCCGCCTATTGAATTTATTTTAGAATTACTCACAATTGCATTGTCTTGTAATTATTTCAAATTTGAAGGCAACTTCTTTTTGCAAACATCAGGGAATGCTATGGGGGCGGCTATGGCTCCCTCATATGCTAACATCTTTATGTCATGGTTTGAACAACAATATATTTTTACAATATATGCGAAGAAAATATTAAAATATTTCCGATTTGTGGATGACATCCTTCTCTTGTGGACTACTTCACAGCAGGAATTAGAAGAAATGGTACAACAATTGAATATGCTACCGACTACAATAAAATTCACTCTGAATTATAACTGTGATCAAATTCATTTTTTGGACATTCTATTATATAAGAAAACAGGCGAAATCGGTTATACCTTACATCGAAAAGAAACTGATAGAAACACAATTTTATCAGCTACTAGTTTTCATCCTCAACATTTAAAGGACTCCCTCCCTATTTCGCAGTTCCTTAGAGTTCTACGCTATAATAGTGATATACCTCAAATGAATCTTCAATTGGCTGAAATGAAGCAACGTTTTATTGATAGGGGTTATGCCCCACAAATATTGGATACTGCGGAACAGAGAGCTAGAGAACACATTTGTTCAGAGAAAAACATCAAATCTATAAAGACACAGCTTTTTCTACCTATGACTTACCATACAGCAACAGTAAAAATAAAAAACACTATACAAAGACATTGGGATATGATCCAAGCAGACAATAATCTTCCCTCAATTTTTCAACAACAACCTATGATCAGCTATAAAAGGAATCGAAACCTTAGGGACCTATTGGTCTGCAACGATCCAACACAATGTTACAAGAAAAAAACATGGATTATAAAGAAAGGCTGCTTTAAATGTACTGGATGTGTGACCTGTAGCCACATGCTAACTGGTACCTCCTTTGCCCATCCGCATACGGGCAAACGAATACCGATCAGTCATCATATTACTTGTACCACAGACCATGTCATCTACATGGTGACTTGTCCATGTGGACTATCTTATGTAGGCAAGACCGATCTCACTTTACGTGATAGGATCAGAGGACATCAATCTGGGATCATGACGGCATACCGTGACCATACTACTGAAAAACCAGTGGCCAAACATTTTTTGGCTATGCAACACCATCTACCCACGCTTACATTTATCGGTATTGATCATGTTCCACCGCTGGATCGAGGGGGAGACAGATCCAAAACTCTCTTACAGAGAGAGGCTTATTGGATCTATCATTTGGATACAGTAACCCCTAGAGGGTTAAATGAAAATATTGTGTACTCTATGTTTTTGTGATTATAGTTTCTTATCCAGCAGTAGCATTGGTAATTTTACTAGTTCTACGGCAATATAGTGATATTACACAAAAAATTTCCCTTTACTATTGTGATAAAGATTCTAAGATTTAGTATGTTTAGTGATTCATCGTAGATATATCTTTTGACTCCTATCTAGATGTGCTGTTTTTCTACTTATTTGATGTACCTATATGCCATTAGCTCCCTGACGTAGTTATGTTTATTACATAGGACATGATGCCTTTGTGTCAATGTTTCATTTTTTCAGGCCAGTAATTTGTATATGTATTGTCTTTTATTTTGTGACAGAGTATGTCCGTATAGCGCTTTGAGCTCTTTCCTTTTAATTTTCATTAGAGTATCATATTTTCTTGTATATGAGTTATTATCATATATAATAATCTTTTCTTATTCTTTAGGAATTAGAGTATTATCTCTTTTTCTTTTTTTCTTTTTTCTTTTTTAACATATTGTGATATGAATATATTTGAACTCTTGCTTTGTTTTTAACCTATTTGATGCCATGATTTAGATTTGATGTAATACACTGTACATTTTGTGTGTAATAGTTTTTCTCACTCATGTGACACTATCACTTTATTTGCATGTTACTACACTGGCTTTTTCACTTCATTTATATCTATTTCTGGCATCAGTGATCACTTTATTCTGCTGATAGCTAACACTATCAACTCTCCTTCACAGCAGCTTGTGTTCCTTGCGCTCGGTAAGCGTTTCAGTCTGTTTGTATATTTTCACCATGGCTACCATTCTCCTCCGTCGGACGTCCCGATCACGTGACGTTCCGTGCGGCTTCCAATCACTTCCGGGTTCTAATGGGCAGACACTTTCCACTTCACTGCTCCATTGGGTAAGTGCTCATTTACATATTTTTGTATTTAATATATATACACTAGATTGTCCCATTGTAAGTAAAAGGGTGAAATTAAGGTTAGGAGGAGTCAATTCTAGAATTAAGATGGAAATTGCTGCCACAAAAACGGGGTAAATCCTTTGAACTGGCAGCAAAATTGAGTTATAATAACCATTATAGATAAGCCAAATTACGTCAAAATCATAATCACATTAAGTTAACTCTTTCCGGGACAAGAAATTTTGGTGATGTAATTGCACCATCTACTGACCAAAACTAGATAATACTAGATTAGGTAGACACCCCTACCTCACGTGACGTTCTGTGCGGCTTCCAATCACTTCCGGGTTCTAACGGGCAGACACTTTCCACTTCACTGCTCCATTGGGTAAGTGCACATTTACATATTTTTGTATTTAATATATATACACTAGATTGTTATGCATTCAATGATCTTGAAAAAGACCCGGCAGGGTCGAAACGTCGATTGATTTTTGTTGTATACCACACATGGATTAATAAAGCACCATTTTTTCTAATATTTGAAGACCTGTGAGTGCATCTTGACTTTTTCATTTCTATATAATTGACGCCTAAGATTTGCACCCAGGCAAGCAATACACTGCTTTCCCTTTTTTTGGTGTGTGCCAAGCTATTATCTTTTTATATATATATATATATATATATATATATATATATATATATATACACACATCTACCCACTATACACTTAATAACTATTATATTATATACATATAATTAGTATTACATTAATAATATAGACTATTCATTGATAAATATCAATGACAAATATCATATTATTTAATAAATGTTAGTTGAATAGAAATAATCTTACACACAGCTTCACACAAGAAGACCAGAAAGCCAGACACTAGTGACAGATAACACCTATTAATTAATTTTACTTTCGGAATCTTACAACGTCCCATTGTAAGTAAAAGGGTGAAATTAAGGTTAGGAGGTGTCAATTCTAGAATTACGATGGAAATTGCCGCCACAAAAACGGGGTAAATCCTTTGAACTGGCAGCAAAATTGAGTTATAATAACCATTATAGATAAGCCAAATTACGTCAAAATCATAATCACATTAAGTTAACTCTTTCCGGGACAAGAAATTTTGGTGATGTAATTGCGCCATCTACTGACCAAAACTAGATAATACTAGATTAGGTAGACACCCCTCCAGTTCCCTACTGGCCTGATCAACTAATGACATGCAGAAAGTTTGGCCCTTTAAAAAGTAAGAACAAAGGGAAGAAAGGGCACACAGATTCAGGACACACATTGAGGAGACACTCTGGGACTGACACTCAAATCTGACATTCAAAGACTTATACTCTTTGAATATATTTAAACTCTCTTGAAACAACTTAAGAAACAATTTCCTGGGACTATCTGCTCATCTGATAAGAACATCTACAACATAACTGGTAATTATTAGTGATGTCGCGAACCCAAAACTTTCGGTTCGCGAACGGCGAACGCGAACTTCCGCAAATGTTCGCGAACCGCGAACCGGGCGAACCGCCATAGACTTCAATGGGTAGGCGAATTTTAAAACACACAGGGACTCTTTCTGGCCACAATAGTGATGGAAAAGTTGTTTCAAGGGGACTAACACCTGGACTGTGGCATGCCGGAGGGGGATCCATGGCAAAACTCCCATGGAAAATTACACAGTTCATGCAGAGTCTGGTCTTAATCCATAAAGGGCAGAAATCACCTAACATTCCTGAATCACAATGGATATGGATTGACACCTGACATATGACATATTGACACCTTGACATATGGATTGACACCTGTCCTCAGAGACCCTGATACACACTGACACAGAGCAGAATAGGGACTGTTCCTCCTACATAGGGTCACTTGGCAGATATGGATTGACACCTGTCCTCAGGATCCCTGATACACACTGACACAGAGCAGAATAGGGACTGTTCCCTCCTACATAGGGTCACTTGGCAGATATGGATTGACACCTGTCCTCAGAGACCATGATACACACTGACACAGAGCAGAATAGAGACTGTTCCCCTACATAGGGTCACTTGGCAGATATGGATTGACACCTGTCCTCAGAGACCATGATACACACTGACACAGAGCAGAATAGAGACTGTTCCCCCTACATAGGGTCACTTGGCAGATATGGATTGACACCTGTCCTCAGAGACCATGATACACACTGACACAGAGCAGAATAGAGACTGTTCCCTCCTACATAGGGTCACTTGGCAGATATGGATTGACACCTGTCCTAAGGATCCCTGATACACACTGACACAGAGCAGAATAGGAACTGTTCCCCCTACATAGGGTCACTTGGCAGATATGGATTGACACTGTCCACAAGGACAAGCTGCAGGCTTCCTGGCAGGGCCCATACAAGGTGGTAGAGCAGGTTTGTGATACCACCTTTGTGATCGGTGCGGTCACAGGCACGGGAGGCAAGCGCATGCTCCATGTGAACATGCTCAAGCCATACCACAAGCGCACGGAAGAGGTAACCGCGATCTGTGCACCTGCCACTGAAGATTATGATAATTTGCCACTCCCAGATCTCCTAGACCTAGAGGGCCAGAGCGGAGACCTGGGAGAAGTACAGTTAGGAGAACAGTTAGACCCCCAGGAGCAAACCCAGGTCCAAAGACTAATCCAGGACAAGGGGGCCATGTTTTCCAACCTACCTGGGTACAGTCCGTTAACCACTCACAAAGTTGAAACCATATACCAGACCCCCCCTCGCCAAACCGCCTATCGCATACCCGAAGCAGTTAAAGAAAATATTCAGAAAGAAATTGAGGAAATGATGCATTTAGGGGTGATAGAACACTATGACAGCCCCTGGGCCTCCCCGGTAGTACTAGTACCGAAACGGGACAGCACGACCCGTTTCTGTGTAGACTACCGGAGGCTAAACGATTAAAGAACCTCAGACGCCTACCCTATGCCCCGGATAGACGAGCTCCTAGACAAAATGGCCAGAGGCCAGTACCTCACCACAATAGATCTGTGCAAGAGGTACTGGCAAATTCCATTAGCCGAGGACGCCATCCACAAGTCGGCATTTGTCACCTCGTTTGGCCTGTATTAGTTTAAGGTCATGCCATTCGGGATGAAGAATGCCCCGGCTAACTTTTAGAGGATGGTAGATCGGCTACTGGATGGGTTTCAGGAGTATGCCTGCACCTACTTAGATGATATAGCCATTTTTAGCTGCTCCTGGCCCGAACACCTGACCCACATAGGAGCCGTACTAGACCGGATTAGGGAGGCCGGACTGACCCTAAAGCCCAGTAAGTGCCATATAGGAATGCGTAAAAACCTCCCCAAGATAGTAGTATGGGCCCCAGAGTGTGAACAGGCCTTCCAACAGCTCAAGAGGGCGCTCATTAAATCACCTGTACTTTCTGCTCCTGATCCAACTAAACACTTTCTCGTCCATACAGACGCTTCTATGTTTGGATTGGGAGCAGTACTGAGCCAAGTTGGAGCAGATGGCGGCGAGCAACCCGGGGCTTATCTAAGCCGGAAATTTTTGCCCAGTGAAGTAGATACACTGCCATTGAAAAGGAGTGCCTGGCGGTGGTGTGGGCCCTCAAAAAGCTGCCACCTTACTTGTATGGACAACCGTTTACCTTACTCACAGATCACAACAAATTTGGGGCACTGCGCGTGCAATCTAATGTGCCACCAGATAGGAGTGGTGTGTTAAGTAGTACTATTCTTATCAGTTTAATCCCTGTTACGTCCCCTATCAAGGGACATGTATATGGCATCGATTTTAGGAACCGGGAGATGGAAAAAGATGCTTGGTCGGTCCTCCTTCTTCAAATTTGGGGCACTGCGCATGCAATCTAATGTGCCACCAGATAGGAGTGGTGTGTTAAGTAATACTATTCTTATCAGTTTAATCCCTGTTACGTCCCCTATCCGTTGATGTGGAGCAAGACGCAGCAGCAGAAGAGGACTCAGCCAAGGTGGTTATGGAAGAGGATGGAGTAGGAGGAGTAGAGGAGGTGGCAGCAGGCCTGCCTGCAAGTCGTGGCGGTGTCACCAACTCCTCTGCAGAGCCACGCATTCCATGCTTGGCAGCCGTCAGCAGGTTTGCCCAATGCGTAGTGTAGGTGATATACCTGCCCTGACCGTGCTTTGCAGACCAGGTATCAGTGGTCAGATGGACCCTTGCCCCAACACTGTGTGCCAGACATGCCATTATTTCCTTTTGCACAATCGAGTACAGGTTGGGGATTGCCTTTTGTGAAAATAAATTTTGTCCGGGTACCAGTGAGTGAGTGGTGGTACTGGGCACAGTATCCACTGTGAGCCTGACACATCCGCTGGCAGACAACTAACTGCTATTCAATCTATAACAGTGAAAAAAGTTTTTTGTTTTTAAATGCAAGCTATTATGACACCAGATATGAGTGGCACTGTAAACTGGCAGAGTACACGCTGTAGGGCTGACACACCCGCTTTGAGACAACTAACTGCTATTCAATCTATAACAGTGAAAAAAGGTTTTTTTTTTAAATGCAAGCTATTGTGACACAGTGAGTGAGTGGTGGCACTGGGCACAGTATCCACTGTGAGCCTGACACACCCGCTTTGAGACAACTAACTGCCATTCAATCTATAACAGTGAAAAAGGTTTTTTGGTTTTAAATGCAAGCTATTGTGACACCAGTGAGTGAGTGGTGGCACTGGGCACAGCATCCACTGTGAGCCTGACACAGACGTTGGCAGACAACTAACTGCTATTCAATCTATAACAGTGAAAAAAGTTTTTTGGTTTTAAATGCAAGCTATTGTGACACAGTGAGTGAGTGGTGGCACTGGGCACAGTATCCACTGTGAGCCTGACACACCCGCTTTGAGACAACTAACTGCTATTCAATCTATAACAGTGAAAAAAGTTTTTGGGTTTTTAAATGCAGCTATTGTGACACCAGTGAGTGAGTGGTGGCACTGGGCACAGTATCCACTGTGAGCCTGACACAGACGCTGGCAGACAACTAACTGCTATTCAATCTATAACAGTGAAAAAAGTTTTTGGGTTTTTAAATGCATGCTATTGTGACACCAGTGAGTGAGTGGTGGCACTGGGCACAGTATCCACTGTGAGCCTGACACAGAAGCTGGCAGGCAGGCAACTGCAATTACATTACACAGAAAAAAAAAAAAAGACTGATTTTCTAGCCCTAAAAAGGGCTTTTTGGGGTGCTGTCCTTACAGCAGAGATCAGATGAGTCCTTCAGGACTGTAGTGAAAATGAGCAATTCGTAAAATGTATTATATTAAAAGATATATTAAATCAAAAACCTTTTATCACAATTATTTGTATCAGGAATTTTTAAAGTGCGTGTCTTTTTTCCTCTAGATAATGTTTGGATACACTGTGGTTAACAAATTTCCGTTGGATATTATAGATGTGTTCCCTAATCCTTTAAAAACACAGATTAGGGAACACGTCTATAATATCCAACGGTCTCATAATGGTCTCATAATGGAGACCAAAAAGGTATGGACTTCAAAGGAATTGATAAGGTTATGGTACACTGAAGAGGAGACGATAATGACTGTATCTTGGGTCTGGCAGAAATAAAGTGGATGTTTGAACTAGACACTTTGTTCCCACAAGGGTTGAACGTTGTTATGCTAGTAGGGTTTTTAGAATTGGAACTCAACTGCAGCTTGTAGAACTCCTTAATTACAATAGTGAAGAAACAGAGAATCTTTAAATTATTAATACTGTAGCTTTAAGAAAAGAGAGGATTGCTGGCAATTAGAGAATCAACGAAGTTTTAATGATTGTGATAAACTTAAGTGAAAAGCATATAGGTAATAATTCAATAAGAAGAAATTGCTGGTTATAGCAAACAATACAAAGTTCGTCAATAAGTATTTCCTCAGAGATGTATTGAATAATATTCTTTAGGTTGATAGGAATAATCTTCAATAGAATTAGTATGCAGGTAGCAGAGAATATTTGCAAAGCAAGAAACAGTTCATAGTGGTTAAGATTGATAGGAGTTATCCTCAATATAATTAATGTGTATGCAGCAGAGAGGATTTGAGCAAGCAAGAAACAGTTCATTAATAACTGAGATTCCAGATAATAAATTGGAAGTTATACTTAAGATTAATGTGAATTGTCCTCCAAGAGATCAGTATTAGAGTCCACTTGTTAAATGGTAAAGTGTCCGTTCTCCAGTAATCCTCTAGCGGATGAAGCATAATCCTTTTATCTTCAAAGGTTTAGGAAGGCTTGTGAGAGAAGCTTGTGGAGCCGACGTTGATTTCGAAAATAAATACATATTTATAATAATATTTACTAAATATTTTTCATCCCCTTTTTTCCCCCCTTGTTTCTCTCCTTCTTTTTATTTTTTACAATTATGTTCTATTTTTTGTACATGAGTATTTACTGTCTGCTTTTTAATTATCTCTTATTGGAAATGAGAATTCATTGTCTATTTATGATCTGTATACCTAGTTGTTTACAATGTCTTTAAGGTTTATGTTATTCCAATTTTGCACAGTAACTTGTAATATTATATTTTAAGAATTAGTAAGCATATATTTTTATAACAAGTATCAGGTATTAATTCTCTTTTTAATGAACAACATGGTCTGCATATGATCAATTTTCTTTTTACAGTGTTAATGTGTTTAATATAGGGATTCATGGTACAAATAATTGTGATAAAAGGTTTTTGATTTAATATATCTTTTAATATAATACATTTTACGAATTGCTCATTTTCCCTTTTAACTTATTTAATGTTTCCCGAGAATAATGTTGACGTCAGTCGTTTTAGTTCTGAGGTACGTCTTGGCGTCAATATCGGAAAAGTGTGACCGGAACCGGATGTGGACAGTGACATCGGGACGTGATGACGCAGATTACATCCCGGCGCAGAACCTGGAAGTGAAGAGCCGCGAGCACGGTGAAAAAGGTGCCAAGAATGGATTTAAAAGACTGCACACCAAGGACATGCACATTACCTCCGACGAAGGCATACTGCCGAAACGCGTCAGGTGTTTTTGGACTAACTATTTATGGGACTTTCCTTTATTTTTACTGTTTTTATTTGTTTCCTGTATTGGAACAATAAAGTTTTCTGTAACCCCCTGAATCTGTGTCTTGGAATTACACCATACAGTATATTTTGAAGAGCCCAGCTGAAGTCCAGCTGACGTGTTTTGTTCAAGGCATGAAGTTTGAGTCAGCGTGTTAAGTATTTTTGTTTATTTCCAGAGATAGATTGTATTCTACGAAGAAGTAAGTAGAAGTATAGATCAGGGTGTTGTAGTGGATGTGATCTACTTGGATTTTGCCAAGGCATTTGATACGGTTCCTCACAATAGGTTAGTCTTCAAACTAAAAGAAATTGGTCTAGATGAATATTCTTGTTCTTGGGTAGAACATTGGCTTAAGGATAGAATACAACTAGTTGTAATTAATGGTAAATTTTCAGGCTGGACAAAAGTGGTAAGTGGTGTCCCTCAGGGTTCTGTTTTGGGACCACTTCTATTTAACATATTTATAAATGATCTTGAAATAGGCATTGAAAGCCATGTATCAGTGTTTGCAGATGACACAAAACTTTGTAAAGTAATAAAATTTGAGGAGGATATTGCTTTGCTGCAGAGAGATTTGGATTGATTGGGGGACTGGGCACTAAAATGGCAGATCAAATTTAACATAGAGAAAGCAAAGTTTTGCACTTCGGGGGTTAAGAATGCACAAGCAACTTACACACTAAATGGTAGTGAATTAGGGATAACCACACACGAGAAGGATTTGGGAATTGTTATAGACAACAAATTAGGCAGCAATATGCAATGTCAATCTGCAGTTGCTAAGGCCAGTAAGATTTTGTCATGTATAAATAGGGGCATAAATTCTCGGGATGAAAATATAATTTTGCCTCTTTATAAATCGCTGGTAAGACCACACCTTGAATATGCTGTGCAATTTTGGGCGCCTGTTCTAAAGAAGGATATCATGGCACTGGAGAGGGTCCAGAGACGAGCTACAAAATTGATAAAAGGAATGGAGTATTTTAGTTACGAAGAAAGGTTAAAAAAATGTAATCTGTTTAGTTTGGAAAAACGGCGCCTGAGAGGGGATATGATAACTTTATACAAATATATTCGGGGCCAGTACAAACCTTTATCTGGAAATCTATTCATAAAGGGCTATACATAGGACACGAGGTCACACATTTAGGCTGGAAGAAAGGAGATTTCATCTAAGGCAAAGAAAAGGTTTTTTTACAGTAAGAACAATAAGGATATGGAATTCTCTGCCTGAAGAGATGGTTTTGTCAGAGTACATACAGATGTTTAAACTGAAATTGGATAAATACTTACAAAAACAAAACATACAGAGATATAATTTCTAATTAGTGGGGTAATAGCTGCTTGATCCAAGGAGACACCTGACTGCTATTTTGGGGTCAAGATGGAATTTTTTCCTAGTTTGTGGCAAAATTGGAAGCGCTTCAGACCAGTTTTTTTGCCTTCTTTTGGATGAACAGCAACAACATTTGTGAGGAAGGCTGAACTTGATGGACGCAAGTCTCTTTTCAGCTATGTAACTATGTAACTGTGTAACTATGTAATTGGGGTAATATCAATTGTATTTATTGGTGTACTCTCACCATTTCTTTTGTATACAGTAACTTATAATAACATAATGACATATTTATAAAGGAAGACAATAAAATAAAATAACTCCCCTATCTGCAGAATTAGCAATATGCAAATCTACCTGAATATGCAAATTAACAAGCCTTACTATTCAGGTAGAGCATATAAGCTGTTGCTACCAACAAAGGGCGCTATACAGGTTTCATAGCCAAACCCACCTAGTTGGAAGCAAGCATCAGCGGGACAGGAAAGTACACAAAACAATTAACAATAAACAAACACATTATACATGCCTTGCACCAATAAAGGGCATGGGGTAACTTCGACATAGACGTAGTCTAGGGTCCAGCATGAAGTGTCCATCACAGGTTACTTTTTTGTCCAAAGATTTTAATTTGGAAGCCTCCACTAAGGAGTTATGGGCATCCAGCTCTTTTGTCATTCTTCTAGGTATCTGACTATGGCCTGAATATCAGCTCTGATGTCTGAGGCAATTTTTGATAGATCTATATTGTAAGGGCAATTTTAACACCTGTAGCAGGGACATCTGTGGTGGGGCTCAGAGGTGTCTGCATAGATCAGTGTGTGCATGCATGGATTAGTGTATGTCTCTTTGTGTGTGTGTCTGCATTGGTGTGTTGGCATGGGTCAGTGTGTGTCTGTATGTGTGCATCTGCATGGGTCACTGTGTAGGTGCATCAATCTGTGTGTATCTGCTGGAATGTATCATATTGTGTATATGTGTCTGTGGACATTTTTGTGTGGCAATGTATGTGTGTTTCTGTGTATAGCAATATGCAACTGTGTGTGTGTATTTGTGAATACATATTTGCATGCAATCGCCAATATTTAACACAAACACACCCCTACATGCACATGTCAACATTAAAAACACATCCCCGCAATCAACCATTAGCACTACATAACAAACATTGCATTCAAACACTATCATTACACACACCTCTGCATTTAAATGCCAACACTCCACACTTACAGACTCCCTACATTTAAACATCACAATTATACACAAATTCACAAACATATATACACAAATATACTCCATACAACTGTTGGGGAAAATAGAAGAAAGTTTTGGTGACAAGCTGCTCTCGTTGGGATCTGATATCCCTAATTTTGGTACTTGACTACAGTAGCTGGAGGATGCTTAAGTGGCCTCAACCCCACAGGAACAAGCTTACATTATAAGTGAAGAGTAGAGGTACAGCGATATACTAGACAATAAGAAATACAATATAGTGTAGTATATTAAGTTTTCCAGTGTGTGTATTAATATACTCTTTATATTATTATTTTTGCCATTTACACTCATATGGATTAGAGCCTGATAAAAACAGGTTCAGATCTCACAGGTGGCCATCTTCTGTACTTATCAGTATACACTCAAAGGGAAACAAAAGCATAGCAGCATCTGATGAATTACAGTAAAAATATAAGTGAACAGCACTGACAGTAAGGACCTTGCTCACCTTGTTTAGAGCCAATGAAACCCGGCTCTGGGATATACAGCTTGTGTGTCTCTAAAAGGGACACTTCCCTTCTTTAGTTCAGGAAGCAGATGGAATGGAAGTTGCACGGACTAGATATCTTTAAACTAATTATACATTTATTGCAACAAATAAAATAGGTAAAGAAAGACAAATCTATAAAATCAGTGTAATATAAAAGTCTAAAGGAGCTCCAATCCACTGAAACACGTTTTGCAATGTCCTGTGGCTTTCTCAATTGGTACCTGCTTCCTCACAAGATTGGTCTATTAAATTTCGGGTCAGTTTTCAGATTGGTTCCAGCACTTGTGAACACCAAGAACACCTTGTTTTTTTGGGTTTTTTTTAAAATCTTGCTCAACAGCTGGTTCTGATTGCCACTCTGCAGACAAAATTGGATTACATAAACAATAGGGGCAGGAGAATTCATCTCTGCATTTACGAACAACTTTTACCACATGGGGAACCCCCAGAAAATGTCCCACTTACCCTACAAACTGCATTTAACAAGATCTTAAATAAATCTATGGATGCCCCAATTAAGCTGGGATCATAGGGTTCTCAGGTCAAGAATTGTCTCATAAGACACACCCAGTAACAATATTTTTCACGTGCACCAAAAAAGCAGATACTACACAAGTCCGATACAATGGACGCTATACAATTTTAAGGCCATGCTGTCCTTGTGCTACAGCACCTTTCACCGTCCACCCTTCTGGCCAGACAATTCTTAAAGTCATTGGCATCTGCTATCCAGGAAAAAAGTCTTTGCTACATGTGACCTGTCTTCCACCACGGAAACACACACACCATTACTTAACCTCAAGAGGTCTTGGCTTTACGACAGGCTTTATCCCTGCCAGAGGTTTATGTTGAGAACTGGACAGGACTACCAAGGACTACCTCCATACTCTTACCACAGAGGAACTGATGGTAGAAAATGTCAAATTAAAAACTGACAATTTCCCCTCAAGCACCATGTGCTGATAATGTCCATACAGATTCAGTGGCATGAATGTCTATCAGCAGCTAGTCGAGTATTTATATCTGATATATTCAAGGACAATAATTTAGTTATGCTCTAACTGAAATATAATTACAGATGCTGTCATGTCTACTTTTGACACTTCTGTTCACCCACCAAAGAAGGGCTTATTGTCATTATCCCTGGGATCCCCCAACTCCCATTAGGAATCTCCTGTATTATGAAGATGGTTTTATAATTGTTCTCATTTTTTAATTTTGTGTAGTTATGGTTTATTTGTTTTGTGGCTCTTGTTTATAAGAAAATGTCATAGTCCTACTTTATTGGCAACTCAATGCTATATTTTACCAATATGGCTCAATTTACTTTAATGTCCGTGAATGCTAGGGGATTGAATACACACACACACACAAAAAAAATAAAAAATAAGAGAATTAATCAGATCTAAGTGTGTTTCCTCCAGGAATCCCACTTTAGGGATGAATAAGCCCCTCCATCAAAGGGGTACTTTAGTAATTTCATAGAAAGTAAGTCTAAAGAGGTTTTCCAACTCTGTAATCTTTACGCATGTCGAAGTTTAATTGACTCTCAGGGAATATTTATATTTGTTAAAGGCTATAGCAACAATGTGTTGTTTACATTTTCTAATATGCACCTAGTACAGTTCAGATTTTTTTTTTTTCTCAAAGCAGGTTTTAACAAAATTGGATGATTTTGTCAGGGCACTGTTGTTGATGGTGACTGGAACATAGTACTCAACCAGGCTCTAGACAGCTATTCTAGATGCAGAGACACACAGGTGGGTATGAGGAAGTTGTTGCATAACCACCAAC
Organism: Pelobates cultripes; assembly: GCA_933207985.1. Classification (NCBI taxonomy): domain Eukaryota; kingdom Metazoa; phylum Chordata; class Amphibia; order Anura; family Pelobatidae; genus Pelobates; species Pelobates cultripes. Next base: position 122,317,137 of record OW240915.1, read on the forward strand.
TTTTTGACTGATGGCATAGCTTACATCCTAAGGTCCGGTACTAATCCTATCACTCTAACGTTGCCCACACATACCTAAGACTACACATATTTTTTTTTTTTTATCTCCCATAGGTTTGTTCATCTATTACAAACAACCCATATTGGCTACATTACATGGTCTGACCACACCCCAGTATCTATTACCACACAAATAGAACCTGTTTTAGATTGATAAATCTGACACATGACCTTCACACTTCCCAAAAGCACACACTGACACATGCAATAAATTACTAGCATTACTGAGCTGAACACTAGACACATGACCTCCACACTTCCCAAAAGCACACACTGACACATGCAATAAATTACTAGCATTACTGAGCTGAACACTAGAACTGACCTAGGAAGGTGGCTGATAAAAGTTTGAAATCACTCTTACTCTAGCAGGAAAATACAGTTTTTATATTATTATTTATCTTATATTACTTTGCCATTTTCTAAATAACCCTGCAAATTAAGTAAAATAGATAGGGTTAAGCACTAAAGTGAGAATTGAAAGTGAATTTCACATTTAATGGCAGAATAGCTAACCTGAAAGCTAAGCTATTATTTTCCAGTGTGGCCATTTTGACCTTACATTTGAAATGCCCTTTGAATTATTATTTTAGGGAGTAGCCCTGTCAGAGGTTGTGAGTATTGTATTGGTGTCACAGGAAGATACAAGGACTGGGGGAAGAGAGCAACTGAGGGGCAGAGAATGAAACAATCATGAAAAAGGAGGAGAGACATTGAGGAAGGAACGTGTTCAAAGTGAATTTCAAATTTGTAAATTTTAAATTTCAGTGTGAGAAACAGTAAGTTGTAAAATAAGACTTATGGATGGGATGTCAAGAATGGATGTGCTCACCCCATATTGCAGTAGACTCCCAGTCTGCCATAAACAGCTATGCTAACCTGTTTATGGCAGACTAGGAGTCTACTGCCATATGGGGTGAGCACGCTTGGAGCCTGAACCTGGTCTCCTACTACCGATGCATTGATGATCTTTTTTTTTTTTATTTGGAACGGGACTACAGAGAATCTTAATATTTTTTTATAACATCTTAACACCAACAACAAAAGCTATTATTCTCACCTCAGAATATGATAAATGTAATATGAATTTTTTTAGACTTATAGATTTTTATTAAAGATAACTAAATCAACACTTAAAAAAAAACAAAACAAAAAAAACATGCTGTTATAGACCAAGGTAGCTGTCACTGCAGTTCTTGGCCTAACAGCATTCCTAAAAGCCAATTTTTAGGGATAAGAAGAAATTGTTCCCTGATAGAAGGCTATAATGACCATTTCCAATTTAAAAACAAAAAAAACCTGTTTTTAGATAAAAACTATCACAAAGAAAATTTAGTGAACACTATAGAAAAGGTGCAACAACAAGACATAACTTATATTTTAACACATAAAACTAAAGCAACCAATGATACACCAGTGCTACCCCTTATTTTTGACTATAATAATAAAAAAAAAAAATTAAAAGGATTGTCAAAAAACATTGGCACATCCTCCTTCAGGATAATACCTTAAAACTAACCAACCCAGACCTCATTTACCACCAACAGTCCAGGTTTTATCAGTATCTCTATTTGAATAAAAAAAGGAAAAGAAAAACATAAATCCTGGATTGTTGGTGGTCCATGGGGTCCACTACCTTAAAAGTTTTGATCCCAAATTATATTTAGAGGGGCACCGAATTTAAAAAGCTATTTAACAAACAGCTACACAAAGGAATGCAATAACACACAAAACACTCTATGCAATTAGACTGTTTTTTATAAATGTAAAAAGTGCGCTGTTTGTAAATCCACAGATTCCACTAGTAATAAAATAACAGAGTTCATGTCTGTAACGAACGCTAGTATATCATATGCTCATTCGTTTGGTTCCTCCCGAACTGCTAGGTACTTAGTGATTATAGCTCACAGTTCAAGCACTGATTCGTATGTTCACCAAGAACCCAAGTGCAGCATACAAGTAAATCCCACTGTTTCAGCAATCACATCCCCAAACATCAGTTGAGACTAGATGAAGGGTACAACAACGCTTTATTATGCCACACACGGCTTTTATGCATAATCCTGTGCAAGGAGTCTTCCACCCAACCCACAGGGGGTTCCTACCCAGGATCCTCTGTATCTCTTTGTCTCCCAGGTACAGAAAGCCCGTCCCAAATACAAAGGGGGTCTTCCACACCCAATTACAGGGATCTTCATCCCCAGGATCCTCTGCGCCTAGGAGCCCGGGGCGTGGGAAAAGGGACCCAGTTTCCTGCCAAACTGGCCAGTGCCCCAAAAGTGTCCCTACCAATCTCCAGAACGCCCACACATGCATTTCCCGACTGGTCTCCATTCGTGCGGCTCCTGTGCGAACCCCAGACAAGGGAAGCGTCTCCTTTTTGGGATACGAATGCTCCCCCCGGGTGGCTGCCATTCCATATAGACGAACTCCACCCAGGCGGGAGCATTCATATCCCAAAAGGAGACACTTTCCATGTCTGACGTTCGCACAGGAGCCACACTCATTAATTACTTCCCTTGTGGTTTTGCACGTATGTTGCAGGTGCAAACATTCTTATCAATTGGTGTGAACATTCGAATGGGGCACCAGGGTGGTCTGGGTTTGGGAGACGTATGACGTATGAACACTCCTAAATGGGGAACAGGGCATAATATGTGAAAAGCTAGGGGAAACACAATAATACAAAGGGGAAAATACACAAATGAATGAAGAGGGGTCCTGCCACAGGCACCAAGGTTGTAGTTTCGTCACAATGTCGAAAATATGTAATTAAAGATCTAATTACATGTAATAAAAAGAATGTGATCTACCTACGGAAGTGCCCTTGTGGCCTCCAGTACGTGGGCATGACGACTGGATGTTTAAAAATTAGATTGGCACAACACTTCAGGAACATCAGTAAAGGTTACAAAAATCACAGTGTGTCAAAACATTTTCAGATTCATTTCATTTCCATTTTTATGTCATATCTTGTAAAGCAATACCAAACAATATTATTATTCGTGCATTTTTATTTCAAGACCGTATTCTTACAAAAGTCTGCAAAGGTGACATTATACTATGTAAATAAATTATGTTCCTTTAAAGTGACAGTATCACATTTCTTCATTAACCTGTGGTTGGGTTCCAAATAACTAATTAATTCAACCAGAGCCTTATATAGGCATACAAATGTGCAAATTACCATGGAGAGTGGTGTCACGGTTCTCCCTGTGTTATCCAGAAAGCTAAGCGTAGCCACCCCACAAGGGGAATTGATCCTGTACCCTAAGCCTGCTCTCCTGTCTCTCAGCTACTTCTGAACTTACAGTTCTAGCCCTCTTTACCTGGCCTTGTCTGCAGCACTAGGGGGCTGGATGTCTCCTTTGATTACTACTTGTCTCTTTAAGTCCACCTGTGGCATCTTTGAAATTGGCTGCTCGTTATCCAGCTATATAACACTGCCTCTCCCTGAGGGCAGTGTCAGTTCATGGTATCCTGTTTCTTGTTGCTTAAGACTGACTTGGCTTGTGACCCCTGCTACTGAATCTTCATTATTGCCTGTTGGCTGCCTGCCCTGACCTTTAGAGCATTGCCTGACTACTTTCCTGGATTTGCCCTTGTCTGTTTCCTCGTACCTAGTTATTGTTCCTGCCAAGCCCCCGTGCACAGATTCACAGCCCAGGTAGTTTCTTACCTAGTTACCGTTGGTTGTGTTTATCTGCAAGGGTGAGCAAACATCTCTGCACTTCAGACTCCAACCAAGGTAAGACCATTACAGATGGCAATATAAAAAATATTTTAGGTAAAAATGAGATGAACTGGCTGTAACGGCTACCCAGCTGGTGAGGGGTACCTGCCATTGGAGACGTCCTTTTCTAGGCAAGCTGCTGTGAAGTAATGGAATTCTTATTCCCATCCACAATATCCAATTGTATAATCCAGGAGTGCTGTAAAATCAGGCAGAGTAACAGTACCATAAATCCCCTCCAAGAACGAGACGAGGCTACTTTTTGAAGGGTCAAGTAGAACTGATGTTTATTGACAGGGGGTCTCCTTTTATGCAATCTTGCCCTCTGAAAGGCTACACCCACATAATTACTACAACAGCCAATTACATACATGGTTCAACCCCCACGTCTCCTCCCCTCAGATAACATGTAACACAATTAAAACAGACACAATTTTAACTACATTCTGGATGTACCCCAAAACCAGGGGGTACACCTTTAAGTACAGCACTTAATAGCTCTCACTCAGGGGAACAATATATCCAAATTTGAGGTCATTCGGTTGAGGGGTTCGGGAGTTCGGGTTCGGGAGTTATGGGTCTTTGAAGTTTTGACCGACCGCACAGGTTTTCCAGCCGAAAAGAGTTCCATAAGTTTTGGCCTTGCGGTGGGTCTCCGTTCGTGCATAAAAACCCCACAAACCCCTTGCCATCCACAGTAATCCTGGTGTTCACCTGAATCCCCATGACTGCTTAAACAAAACTACCGAACGGCCGGTCGTTCGGTAGTTCCAGCACGAACTTACGAGCTCCTGGAGGTCTCAGCGGTGTTCGCCTGTTTTTAGTTCCATGCGTTGAAGGAATATTGACCCCTTAAGGACACATGACATGTCATGATTCCCTTTTATTCCAGAAATTTGGTCTTTAAGGGGTTAAACAATTAATCTGTCAGTATTGTATAAATTGAATTATTTTGTATATGTAGTAGCAAGCTCTTTTCAGAACTGCTTGCAAAACATAACTGAAAGGAAGTCACAAGCTATGACAGTTTCTATGTATCAGGACATGCCTAACCACAATGTATATGTGATATTTTGTAAGATTAGATTATTGAATGTAACAGCAGAAACTACTTCCTCTTTTATGTATCTTGTGTAACCTTTTTGTAACCTTTTGTAACCAATATTCGTGACAAATATTGTATAAGTACAGAGCATTTTGAATACATTGTCAGAAGATTATGGAAAGCAAAGAGTGTGTGTCTGGTTAATACGCTTCCATAAAAATCTTCCCTGAATATTCAGCTGACAATCGAGGGTTGGAGAATAGTGACCAGAGGGACCGAGTCACCAGATTAGCAGATTTACCTTTCAGCTTGGTGTCAGAAGTGGGATTGTAGCCAAAACCATTTTGGGTGAGTAGTAATTACTTGTGTCTATCTTGACGCCCTGAATCTATGATCCCCATGGTTTTGTAAGTCTACATCATTTTAGGAAAGGTTATTTAGTATATGTGTTTTATGTGACTCAGTTTTACATAAGGTCCCGTTAAATTAGTCTAGTAAGGGAACTAGACAGAGAGACATATGTATTTCTAGTAAGTGAACTAGAGAAGGTCTAATAAGAGAATTAGACAGATAAAGTCTATAAAGTGATATAGACAGAGAATTTAGTATATACGTGAATATACTACGATAGTGTGCACAGAGTTTCAGGTTCACCTTGTCCACCCTCTAATTGTCATTAGTTAAGCCTGGTTGTGAGTGTGAATAAGTGTTTGAAAGATTTTTCCTAGGAATGGGAAATTACCATGCAAGAATATGAAGTAGTTAACTTTTCTTGTTCATATGTATTTTATGCTTAAATAAGGTTTATAATCATTAGTGCTGACTGTAAGGATATGAAATAGTTAAACTCTTTTTGCTTTATATGCTAACCCTGAAAATATACTCACTGAGAATCTTGTTAAAGCACATTTGTAGTGTCCATGTCTTTATTGCAAACAATGATTCTCCATCAATTGGGTGATTGTCTATACTGGGGACACACTTTAGTAAGTTAGTAGTGTGTCCACCCTGAGTCAGCAGTATGGGAAATGTGAGTTCAGGTCCTGAGTGACCAATATATATATGTATATAAGATACCAATACTGTATATTAGAAAAGAACTGACTCGCAGGTTGTACCTGATAGACCTACTTAAATCTTTTGTTTTATTCTTTCTGTTGCATAGAAGGATAAGTTTATTACTCTGTTTTATTGCAAGTTATTTCACATGGGATCTGTGTGCCTGGTATGATTGTTAATTTAATACCATAAGCCCACTACACTTTCTATGTGAGTGGAATAGTGTAAATGTGTTGCATTGTTTGCATGATGAGCTCAGTATTTTTATAACTGAGACAAAAAGTCACATCATTAGTATTTGAAAGTTAATTCCCCATATGTGATTAATTGTATAGAAACACCAATCAGCACATCTTCCCTGCCCTGTGTGTTTGTTGCAAAGGATCCATACTGTTAATATGATTTTTGTTTGTAAATAAGAGCAACATTTACATTTTCAGCGGTCCAACACATGCTTCATTTTGCGCTGTAAACTAACCTTTTTTATTGCAACAGATTCCTTTTAAATGATCCAGTGTAATAACTACTGCATATGTTTTGTGTCTTCTATGTCCCACATTATATGTGTTCTGTTCTTTTAAATTGTGGTATATAGCCTAGATCAGAGATTATGGACAAAGGTTTCTACCTGTTTTACTAAGGCTCTTGGAGACTGACCGGTCTAAGGTTTGCCATGCCTTTTAAACATGGTATAGAATAATTTTTTTTTTAAGTCTCTGAGAGTTCTATAAGATTCTGGTGAAACCATTTCTGTGTAATCTGGTCCAAATGTTTGCTCAATTTCTATAAGATTTAAATTGATGCAGTATCATCTCAGATTAGTTAATGGAAGTTTCATAAAAATATTTGAGTTATGAGCGCGCTATATAAATGGATCCTTTCTCTCTATATACAATACTATAGTAGATTAAAGTAATGAAGTTAATAAGAATTAAAAATAAATAAATAAATAAATAAATAAAAAGTATACATAAGAATCCCTAAAATAAATCTAATACAAACTGAAAATGGTATCCCTTACAATAATATGTTCTGAGTACAGCTGTTAACTGTTTATTCTGTGTAAATGGTGACTGTGATAATCTGTGAAGTGTGCAGCTGGAAAGTGGTTTAATTTATATGTTGCTGTGTTGTTTTAAATTATATTTGAATCAGTTTGTCTCAGTCTAATGATACTGATAAAAATGCCAGTCAAATAACCCCATCAAATAACGGTTTTATTAGCTGTTGAATACTAGTGTTTTGGCCAAGAGTAGTTGGAGTAGTTCTATCAGGCTCTGTGTTGTGTTCTGATATAGCTATATGGGAATGGAGATTTGGAGGTGTTAGTTTAAGACTGCTTTCATATTGTGTCTACCCGTGTTTCCTAGGAGGGACACAGAGTGTGTAGTTGCGTGCCCATGAATGTGTTTTCTGTATTGGCGTATCTGCTGGGTATCCATTATGTGTTTTCTGCTACGTCTGTTTTGTGGGATGTCTGTTTTGTGAGATGACATGTAATATTACATTGGATGCTGAGAATGATTTATATGGTTTGAAATGAATTAGTGTGTTATGTGTTTCATGTATTTTATTGTCCATTGTGTAGGAGTTTAACTATCAGAGTGATTTGCATATCATTAACGCAAGCATTTAGTGTTTTTACAAAAGGTGAAATGCTGTCCAGCCGGCTAGAATGAAACAATTGTATGCTGTCGCTCCTGGAGCAAGAAAAGCGCTTGTTACATCCCACGTGAAAAGGGCCCCGCAAACTTCTGCTGTTCAAATCGTGGGTCCACGTTTCCATTTGCAAAGTGATTAATCCTGAAAGTCATTATTTTACTGATAAAAAGGATTGAATGGACAAGATGTCTCTCCCTCATAAAGGAGTTCTAATAGGGGAGTATTGTCCAGCTCCGAGTTAACTCTACTTTTAAAGTATATTGCATTGTTTGTGTCAAAGTAAGATTCATCTAGTATGCCTCATTGATTATGGGGTAATAATAACATGGTATTTTTAGTAGAGATTAGACAATTTCTGAAATTTATAGGTGAGGTAATTTTAATCTCCTAAACTACTGTATTATATTTGTATGGGTAAATTGAAAGCATTTTTCAGATCCAGAAGAGCATTAATAAATAATATAATAATCTCACTACGTGCCAAATTATGCAAAGAGGCTATCCAAAGTATGCACTAACGGGTTAAACTTGTTTTCTTGATAAGCGTATAACATGTAGTTTTATGGTTAGACTTTTGACACTCAATTTGAAATATGTTCCAACTACATCCTTGCACGGCAACAGGTACAGGAAGCAATACGTGTTTAAAAATTTTTTGTAATGTCTTAGTGTTTTTAATATATTATAACAATGGAAAAGGACCTAACCGCATATCTGCATTATGCTCATGACACAAACAATCAGTATTGCAAGCCCTATATGAAGGCTATGTTTTCATTGTCGATGTATATACCCCTAGACAACCTTGCTTTATATACAAAATTTAACTATCCATTCAGCCTTTAAAAGCTTATTAATATTATATCTGTGTGGTACACAAAGAGGGGGGTGTGAGTTAGGTAATCCCATCCTGCATATGGAATAAAGGCAGAGGTAGAGGATTTCGTCAAAGGGTCTAACTTTTGTAGAGGTAACAACTTCAGCATTGGTGGAACACACTGTTCTAATTGTGGATAGCAGGGTCACTGGAAAAATGAGTGCCCAAACCCACCCCCACAGATTCCTCAATACCAACCTTAGCTTCCAACCTATACCCACACCCAACAACCCCAGCCTAATACACAGATGGTTCATGTTTGTAATATTTTATATAGTTTTAGGTGTTAATCCAAGAGTATTGAATTATTCGGGATTATTAAAGTAATTAATTTTGAATATAAAATCAAGGTTCCAGTTTAGGAACAGAGTTTTATTGGGAAATATCCCCATATGTATATGTTAGTGTTTTAATATTCATCCTAACAAGCATTTCTATAGAGTGAGTGCTACTCTCATCCGTACAAAGGCATTCCAAAGGGGTATTATGTAAAACTTCATAGAAGACAGATTGCATAAAATATAAGAGAAGTACATGTTACACAAATTAAGGGTTTAACCTTAATCTCTAATTTAAGTTTTAGCCTAGGTAATTAATTAATTAATGTTGTATTGATCCTTGTGTTTGTATGTTTGTAGAGACCGTCCTGGAGTGTTTGTGCCGCCTGATTTCTGGGACTACACACCAATCTCTCTGGCTGACCATGCAATAAGTATTTTGCAATTACATCTGTTTGGTCATTATCCATGCAGGCCGAAGAAACTGAGATACTTATTTATGAGGACATAAACTTTGCACGCAAGAACCTGGAAAGTCCTGAAGGTGTAGTGCTGTCTAATACCACTGGTTCTGTAATAACCCTTGTAACGGAGCTCCTTGTACTCCGACTGAGTACCCTCCGTTGATGGATGCTCCTAGCGCTTCCTGAGGACTCCCAAGCACTGCAGCAGACACCACAACCACCGCATCTTGACTGGAGTCTCACCGTCTTCCTTCCACCCTGGATCAGCTTCTGTCCTCCAGGACTGTGTGGTGAAGACCCCTCCTCCAAGGAGAGCATGTCAGGAACAAGCTCTTAAAAGAGCTAAGTGACTCAAGCTCAGGGGAGCATGCCCCAGTGTGATTATAACAGCTCCCTCCAATAACGAGACAAGGCTACGTTTAGAGGGATCAAGAAGAACTGTCAAAACCTTTATTTCCCTTGGGACCAGGCAATAGGGTCACCACAATAACATTGTTGTGAAACCTCAATAAAATCACAAACAGTCAAACCACATCAAGCAACACACAGTGACTTATCACAACACAATGGCACATTTTTAAAGGGGTGGGGGGAGACAATATTTAACAGTAAATATCTCACCTGCCTGCAGAATTAGCAATATGCAAATCTACCCGAATATGCAAATGAACCAGTCTTGCAATTCAGGTAGTGCATATTGCTGTTGCTACCAACAGAGGGCACTAGACAAGCTCCATAGCCAAACCCACCTAGATGGTAGCAAACCTCAGCAATACAAGAGAGCAGGCAATACATTACACAGAACACACACACACACTATAAACAATTACATTACACACACCCTGCACCTATGATGGGTACAGGGTGACTAAAACATAAGATAAATAAAGCAGCCTACATAAATAGTCTGTCTGAAGGTAGTCTGTAGTCATAGTCACAGGGGAGGAGGCTGGCAAGTAGGCCTCTCCAGGACCAAGTGGCGAAGGGCACTTCGTCACATATCTCCCCTTCGGGGGGAAGACTAACCAGGCACCTGACTTTCTGTCGGTCAGTGCCTAAGTTAGTCGAGTCACCCACCGACCATAAGCAAGTGCCAGAGTAGCCCACCCACAACAAACAGTTATTAGAGCAGCCCACCCACAGCAAACAGTGACTGCACCTGGGTATTCCTCTGGGGTGATGGGGCAACACGCTGTGGGGACTTGAGGGGCAGAGGCCAGCGGCGCTCTGCCCTGATGCCAGCGCTTCTGCTGGGAGGAGGGGGGTGCAGGCCAGTCCTGTGACAAGGGGATCGGTAGGGCAGAGGCCAGCAGCGGTCTGCCCTGATGCCAGCTCTTCTGCTGGTATAGCCTGCAGGACATCAGGCTCTGGACAAGGGACAAAGGGAGGGCAGAGGCTGACTGCACTCTGCCCAGCTGCCAGCTCTTCCGCTGGGGGGCTTGGGACATAGTCCGGCTCAGTAGCCAGGGGAACGTGGGGGTCAGTGGGGGTTAACATCTCCCCTGTTAACCCTGGGGCCAAGTTAGGAGTTAGCTGGGGAGGGGAATTCGTACTTACCCCCTCCTCCTGTTGTCCCTGTGAGGGTAGTTGGGGATCTGGACAGGCTGTCCAGCATCCCTGTAGGTCGGGCACAGAGGCCACGGTCCCCTCTGCGCCATCTGGGAGATTGGTGTCTCACCTTGGTAGGGTAAGCTGCCGCTGGGGAGATAGGGTGCTGTGCTCCTCTCCCTGAAACACAGGCTGCCGCTGGAGAGGGAGACCGCCTGTCTCCACTCCCATAATATTGTCCTGCTGCTGGAGAGAGAGACCAACTGTCTCTGCTCCCTGTAGGACACACCTGCTGGGGAGGAAGGACGACACCTTCGGCTCCCTGGAATTCGCACTGCCGCTGGGGAGGAAGGACGACACCTTCGGCTCCCTGTAACTTGCACTGCCGCTGGGGAGGAAGGACGACACCTTTGGCTCCCTGTAACTTGCACTGCCGCTGGGGAGTTAGGACGACACCTTCGGCTCCCTGTAACTTGCACTGCCGCTGGGGAGGAAGGACGACACCTTCGGCTCCCTGTAACTTGCACTGCCGCTGGGGAGGAAGGACGACACCTTCGGCTCCCTGTAACTTGCACTGCCGCTGGAGACTAGGTGTCCATATCCTCAACCTCCACAGTTGTCGCTCAAAGGCCATTGCCGCACTGTTCTCAGCACTCAACTGGCGCATTACTTGGTGGACCACCTCGTTCGAAAGGTCTGGGCCATAGCAGACCAACCGCCTCTTTACCTCCTCAATGTAAGCGTCGTCCTCGTAGCGACGTATCATGTTGAGGTGCTCTTCGCAGGGCTCTATCCATCCCTGCTCCATGCTGCTGTAGTTAGGGACGCTGCACAGTGGCTAGCGTTGCCCTCAATAACCTCTCATACGATACCAGTGTCTCCGAGCTGCTTCTCCTCGCACTAGGACGCCATCCCACCGCTGCCACCAATGTAACTGAGCTCCTTGTACTCCGACTGAGTACCCTCCGTTGATGGATGCTCCTAGCGCTTCCTGAGGACTCCCAAGCACTGCAGCAGACACCACAACCGCCGTATCTTGACTGGAGTCTCACCGTCTTCCTTCCACCCTGGATCAGCTTCTGTCCTCCAGGACTGTGTGGTGAAGACCCCTCCTCCAAGGAGAGCATGTCAGGAACAAGCTCTTAAAAGAGCTAAGTGACTCAAGCTCAGGGGAGCATGCAGAGCATAGCAATCCCCAGTGTGATTATAACAGCTCCCTCCAATAACGAGACAAGGCTACGTTTAGAGGGATCAAGAAGAACTGTCAAAACCTTTATTCCCTTGGGACCAGCCAATAGGGTCACCACAATAACATTGTTGTGAAACCTCAATAAAATCACAAACAGTCAAACCATATCAAGCAACACACAGTGACTTATCACAACACAATGGCACATTTTTAAAGGGGTGGGGGGAGACAATATTTAACAGTAAATATCTCACCTGCCTGCAGAATTAGCAATATGCAAATCTACCCGAATATGCAAATGAACCAGTCTTGCAATTCAGGTAGTGCATATTGCTGTTGCTACCAACAGAGGGCACTAGACAAGCTCCATAGCCAAACCCACCTAGTTGGTAGCAAACCTCAGCAATACAAGAGAGCAGGCAATACATTACACAGTACACACACACACACTATAAACAATTACATTACACACACCCTGCACCTATAATGGGTACAGGGTGACTAAAACATAAGATAAATAAAGCAGCCTACATAAATAGTCTGTCTGAAGGTAGACTAGGGGCTTTAAAGCCAGATACATAAAAGAGTCATAGTCACAGGGGAGGAGGCTGGCAAGTAGGCCTCTCCAGGACCAAGTGGCGAAGGGCACTTCGTCACAACCCTTTCAACCATTGGGGTGTTGCACAGAGCTTTGTGGTGAAAATCCAGCAAACAAAAGAAGAACTAAGAACTATATGGAAGCTGACATTGTCTTGTTGTCAGCCATATTGCTACCCTTAGCCATTTTTATGGAACAAAATGTCTGGTGTCTAAACTGATTTCTTTATACTCTGTGAAAGACTTATTCTATTTTTCTGAACTATGCTGAACTATTGAACTATTTTTATTTTTATTTTTGTAGAGTTAGCCAGAGAGAGAGGAAGTGTTAGCTGACCCAGGGATGGATGTACTATGTGTGTTGTGGATATATGTTGAGTGTGCTAGGGATGGATTCCCATGTTTTGAGAAATTGCGTGAGGATATGACTGGTTTTGACTGGACTTTTGGAAGAGGGAAATGGTTAAAAGATATAGGACGCAAGGTCCTGGTTGTGCAATAACATAGTTGCTATAAGTTCCATTCTGTCTTAAACATCCATTTTCTATATATCTGTCTGCAAAAGTATTAAGTGTTTTTTGTTTTGGTTTTTTTCTGCTGAGTTTCTGTTTCTTGTAGACCACATGATTGCTTGGGAATGCCATAATGTGGAAATTTCTCTGTTTTGGGAGAATGTTAACCGATGATATGAGCAATATATATTGCTCAAAGAGGGGTAACAATTGTGATTATTGGGGCTCAGTTGGATGGAACACCGGGACAGATTTGGGTTATAAGCCACAGAATGCATTAGATAAAAAGGATACGAATGGGAAGTCCCTCTTGACTAGAATGACCCTAACAAAGCCAGGTACATATACCCCTATAGGGCAAACTGGGCACTCCATGAAATTTACCTTAAATATTGAAAACCCCAGTCCTGGAGATCAAGGCACTCTGCCCAGCTGCCAGCTCTTCCGCTGGGGGGCTTGGGACCTTTTTAAGAGGAGGTATTGGAGGTAATCGAGGAAAAATCCAGTTAAAAGATATATGGAACTCCTCAAAATGGGAAAGCCTCACCTCTAGACAAACTCTTGTTAATCCTCTAAAGCCCCACATTCAAACCTGTGGTGATATGATGGCCATAGCAGATCCCACGTTTGGAGATACCAAACGTTAGAAACAGGGTATACAGATACAAACCTATGGCTGGAATGGTTGAGATATAATGCCCATTCCAGCAATAGGTCAAACTGTTATGTATGTGGTAGTGCCAGACCTCATCTAGGAACTGTACCTTTACGTGTCCCTGATGAGTACTGGGAATGCTTCCTAAGTTTGTTTTCAGGTACCACTGTTAATACTACAGGATGTGAAGAATGGAAAAAGGGTCACCCTATTGGTGAACCCAAGTTTAAATTAAATGATGTTGTCTCAGTATACCCTGGTAATTATACTTGTTTTCAGGGAAATAATAATTGTAAGGTGGGTAAACCATTTGATAACTTTTCTTCAGGATTCTGCTCCGCCTACAGTAATATTACCTTAGTGAATCAAACACAATCTGTGGGAGATGTTTATTGAATATGTGGAGATATGAAAATACGTTCTAGACTCCCCACCCCCTGGAGAGGAGAATGTGCCCCAGCCAAAATAATCATGCCCCTCCATATATTTGGCGACTCTCTCCCTGAAATTAAGGTTGTAACTGATTCCACAAGAAGGAAAAGGAAATCCCGACAAGGTAGTTTCGACCCACATATCTATCTAGATGCCATTGGTATTCCAAGAGGGGTTCCTAATGAATTTAAAGCTAGAGACGAGGTGGCAGCAGGATTTGAATCAATATTTCCCATTATAACAGCTAACAAGAATGTTAACTGGATTAATTATATATATTATAATCAGCAAAGATTTGTAAATTATACACGAGATGCATTACAAGGTCTTGCTGAACAATTACAGGCTACCTCACAAACGACTTTCCAGAATAGAATGGCCCTTGATATGATTTTAGCAGAAAAGGGAGGAGTCTGTAAATTACTTGACTCCGGTGTTTGTTGTACCTATATTGCAGAGAACACTGGCCCTAATGGTAAAGTAACCCTAGCTATAAAGAAATTGGAAGACCTGTCCATAGAAATGAAGAGGAATTCAGGTATTGATCACCCATGGGCAGATATGTTTAAGTCTGACAGTATCCTAGACTGGTTAAAGAATATTGCAATACTTATTGTTATGGTTCTGATCCTTGCTCTGCTTGTTTATGCTATTTTCAAGATTATTGTATTCTGCATTTACAAACATACACGCAACACTGTTCCTGTAAAATCCCCAGCTTGCTATGATGAGTATCTCCAAATGTATACACATAACCGAAGCAATGGTGAACATGCTGATACAGATCTATAAGTTTGTGGTACTGGTCAGATGCCTAGTCCTATGCTATGGGAATAGTGGCCGAAGACATAATGAAAGACCTGCAGGATTGGCTAGCAATCCTGAATATACCATGGCAGATGGCTGGTTGTCTGACCAGGACTCCTTAAATAGGGTATGAGCAAGATATTGCTCAAAGAGGGGAAAATGAAGGAATATTGACCCCTTAAGGACACATGACATGTCATGATTCCCTTTTATTCCAGAAATTTGGTCCTTAAGGGGTTAAACAATTAATCTGTCAGTATTGTATAAATTGAATTATTTTGTATATGTAGTAGCAAGCTCTTTTCAGAACTGCTTGCAAAACATAACTGAAAGTTATCAGGAAATGCCTAACCACAATGTATATGTGATATTTTGTAAGATTAGATTATTGAATGTAACAGCAGAAACTACTTCCTCTTTTATGTATCTTGTGTAACCTTTTTGTAACCTTTTGTAACCAATATTCGTGACAAATATTGTATAAGTACAGAGCATTTTGAATACATTGTCAGAAGATTATGGAAAGCAAAGAGTGTGTGTCTGGTTAATACGCTTCCATAAAAATCTTCCCTGAATATTCAGCTGACAATCGAGGGTTGGAGAATAGTGACCAGAGGGACCGAGTCACCAGATTAGCAGATTTACCTTTCATGCGTTCACAGGCAAACACCGCCGTTCGTGCGTAAGATGGCCGCGAACACGTGTAAAGTCCCGAAATGGCGGCCATCTAACCTGAGCACAAAGGGATTCGTCTGAACCATGCGAACGGTTCCACAATCACTGGGAGGTAAAATAGCACTTAATTGTTCCCCTGGGTGGTCTGATGTTCGGTATTTTGGGTTGTATGTTATAGTAGCATTATTCACACGAACACCAGCCATTCGGTTCTGTTTAACCCCTCCAGCAGCATTGTTGATTAAGTCCAGGCAAAAATATAGGCATAATCATAGTTCTGTTACACTGCTCCCCTTTTGTGGAACACTCCGGCAGACCCGGATTGATCCTTTTCGGGTCAACTTGGGGCTGTCCGGTCTTTAGTCAAGGTAAAAGTTCCATTTGCCTGGACAGTCC